>CM070069.1:16871077-17471077 GCA_036320875.1 Cotoneaster glaucophyllus | reverse complement strand
TATGTTTTCTTTAAAATTGATATTTTTATATTTAGCCATCGATCTATTTTATTAAATGTGATTTGACTTGTGTATTGGAAATGTGATTGGAAATGCATGTTGAATTGTTTGTGAAATGTGAGGGCTAGTAATAGACTGTTAACCCATTGTCATGGGGATTTTTTTACTTCGATATTGTTTCATTTCTCGCTTTTTGTTGAACCGTTCTAAATTTAGTACTTGTGCTTTGTTTCATTTCGTTAAGCCTTTTGTAAAATGTGTAGCTTGATTCATGTCTTGTTTCTTCGACCCATTGTTATGTTCCCTGGACTTCCGCTCGGCTCTGTTGAGTGATCCGGAACTGGGTTCCGCTGGGGTTCCATTGAGTGGTCTGATTCCCTGCTCCGTCTGGATTTCGTTGAGAGGTCCGGAAACTCTCATGCTCCGCGATTCCGTTAAGTGGTCCAGAATCGTATCCTGCCTTGGATTTAGTTGAGTGGTCTGATATCTATTATACTCTACGATTTCGTTGAGTGGTTCGGAATCGTATCCACTCGGATTCCGTTGAGAGGTCTAGAATCCCTTCTACTCCCCGATTACGTTGAGTGGTCAGGAATCATATCCTCGTTTGGATTCCATTGAGTGGTCTGAAATCCCGCTTGGTATTTTGATTTCGTTGAGTGGTCCGGAACTCGATCTGGTTGGATTTCGTTGAGTGGTCCGAAATCACATTCTTCAGAGATGTAGGCTTCGGCTGAACTGTGCCGCTTTAACCCTGCATTTTGGCGTATTGCATGAGTTATTGATTGATAACCTTATGTTTAATTTCAAACGGGCCGATGGATGTCTGTGTGACTCCTTTGGGATTTTCAGTGGTTTATTTGTGATATTATAAAGTATGATTTTATATTTGATGTTTATAAATTGTGATCGATGGATGATTTTTATTATTATCACATACGTCGCATTTTTGTTGCTCACACAAGCTTCGCGGCTTATCCGGGTTGCTGTTTGCCCGATGCACCATTCCCACAGTGTAGGGAGCGATTGTGCATGTTTAGTTGATACATGGAGCTTTGGGGTAGCAGACAGAGTTTAGAGAGCTTGGAGTGTTAGGTTACCCCTATACCTTTCTTTAAACAGATGTGATCATTGTTATTTTCAGTTCAGTATTCAGTTTGTGTTTTTTAGCATTCCCCTACAGTCTACTGTCGCGCGTCAATCCTGAACGTATGTCGGGATCGGGGCGTGACAATACGCATTCTAGGTGTGATGAGGATTAGTTGTATTTGGTATATTTTGATAGGCGACCATAATTTAGTTAGATTCCAGTGAGTGTCTGGAATCCCTTCTCTTACTCATTCCCATAGGGTTAGTTAAACCCTAGATTCGAGTGAATAGGAATTGCTCACAATAGACATTGTGTTATAAATTAGATTTATCACGTTATTACTTGGAATCCAGGTAGGGAAGTATGTGGGATTCCTTTATTAATTTTTTTGAATTAATATATGATCTTATTGATTGATTAACATAGTTAAATGTTCATATCGTGCATCTTTGATTCATGGAATTGATTAATTGGAGTGATTGTGGAATGATGTTGGATATGATTGTTATTACTATGGTTAGACTCGTTGACCAATGTGGCTAGAGCATAATATTGTGCTTCGTTGATTGTTCTTTGAGATGTTGCATGCTATGAATTGAGGTATTATGTTGAAACATAGTGATTTATATGATGGATGAAGTGGAAATCTTGATTGTCATGTGAGTTTATTATGTAGCCCTGAATCTAATAATTTCATGCTTGTCAAGTTCTAATAATTGATTGAGGGATGCTATACCTTTTTGTTAGAACGTACAGTGATAAATGTCAGAGTGTAGTGAATGGTGAGCTACGAATGGATTGATCCCTTCTTAAGGTACGTAGGCAGTCTAACGCAAACGTTAGATGTAGCCATGAAATAAAAGGAAATGAATACGTGGTTAAATAATTGATTGTGTTTTGGTCTTGTCTCGAAGGTGAGACATGTTAAATAAAAAGGGATGTGCTGACGTCACGTGTCGATCTTGGACATATGTCGGGATCGGGGTGTGATAGCAACCACCTCGAAAGGACATCGGACGGAGGAGATAGAATCAGGTCAAGGAACGGGGTCGGGTGGAGAAACCGGGTTGGCCAGTTCTCTCCTTATCCCTTCCCTCTTTTCCCTTACTTTTTTCCTTTCTGATCGGTCACCCTCCCTCATTTTCTTTCCCGCAACTCTCTATTTTCCCCTCTCTTGTGCTGCCATCCGGCAGCTTCAAATTTTCTTTTTATTATTTTTTTAACAACTAAAACCTCTCTAATTTCTTCATTTCAACTCCGATTCGTGAACGGTTTTCGCCTACGCGCTTGTAGGATCGAGCTCTATCCAATTATACTTAGTGTGACCTCGTAAAGTCCATAGATTTTTAATGATTACTGACCAAATTTCAAACTTCGTAATTAGTTTAATTAAAATCTAAATTTAATATAAATTGCCAAAAATAATATAAAATCTCGTTAATACAAATACGTAGTTTACAATAGTGAAATCCAAGAACGGGATTTCACATTCTTCCCTCCTTATAAAATTTTGTCCTCGAAATTTTCAGTACCAATTCACTATCCACCTATGCAACAATTCAAACAAATAATGATGCACAAACACGTTCACACTTCAACTATATCCAGATTTAGCTAACTCAAGTTCGACCACATTGTACCTAAACTCACAAATACAATCATCATTGTCTCAGCACGACTTCAACACCAATATTTCTACAAGCACAAAGAATGCCACTACTAACAAGAATTCATCAATATATTCACGATGCAATTCACAATCATCAACATTCAAGATTCGACTGTAAAATCAATAAAAATACATTCCAACTCTATGACACAATTTATAACATCTAAAGGTAAAGGTACTTGGACCAAATTGTAATACCCTGAAAATTTAAATATATGAATATGTGAAGAAAATAGAAAATAAATCGATTTATAGTTATGAAAATTGAATTGAGAAATTTTCAAGTTTTATTTCCGGCAATTTTTATAATTTAGTTGGTTAAATTGAAATATACAAGGACGTATTTTATCCTCACATATTTTATCATTTTTCTAGGCATACTTGGATAGAGTTCGACCTCACGAGTGTGTGGGCGAAAACCATCCGTGAAATAGAGTTATAACAAAGAAATTAGAGACGTTTTAGTTGTTTGGAAAAAAAATAAAAAATAAAAATAAAAGGATTAGAAGCTGCCATGTGGCAGCAAGAAAGTGGGGAGAAATGAGAGATGCAAGAGAGAAAATGAGGGGAGGAAGGAAGGAGGGGAAAGGAGGGGAAATGAGGGGAAATGAGGGGAAGGAGAAGCATGGGATTCCCTCGACCCATTTGGCTTCTTCCCGAACCGACGGAAACAAGGGTTTTCGATGCCTTTCCCGGCCAAATTCTGGCGAATTACACCGATTAAACACCTAAGAAATACTGACACACCCATACCTGGAATGTCCACTAGGACTCCGAATCGAGCTGTGTTGGCCGACACCTGGAAGGTGACGAAGCCATAAAGTATAGTGATGTGGAAAATGTGAATAAATTTAAACCTAAAAGTGCCTAAAGATAAGAGTGCGATGTGAGCGGGAATGAACCCATTTCACACGCGACGTCAGAGCATAAGTAAAGTACAGTAATGTGGGTAAGGATCATACCTTCAGAGGTAGCCACCTATACTGAGATTTCTCTAAGAATCCTCGCTGATATGAACTTTCAGCAGCTAAAACCTGGAAGGGCGAAAAACAAGGGTGAGTGGGCCTGAAAATAAAGTTTTAATAAAAACCTTTTGAAAACGTAATAACCCCTCACCGTAAAACCTGTATAGTTTCCAGAAAATAATACAACGTATATACATAAAACAATGCACAAAGACAGTAAAAACCAAATATGCCATGTCATAACGTTTCAACACTGAAATATGTAAGCTAAGTGTGAAATTAGTCTGAACCGACATACCAGTCGGAGTCACCAAACGTGACCTGTACGACTGGATCTATAGATCATCAATCTAGGCTAGCACACGAGTTGGAGTCATCTATGTGACCTGTACGACAAGCTGGGTATAAATATGTACGCTCAAGTGCTACGATCACATGAAGGCTGTGCGATAAATCGTAGTTCACCTACGAGTCGGAACCACCTATTATGGTCTGTACGAAAGGCTGGCACCAGACTTGGATCCAAGGTGAGCGTATGGTAGGGGAGGTGAACGATCACGTGAAAGCTGGCCCTGGTCCTGGGCAGAAGCACTAATACCGAGGTGCAGCCATGATGAGCTCTAAATAAATGTATGCATACCAATGCAATTACAACCCATTCAGTCACATAATACTCACTTGAAGCTTACATGAGTCTCATCAGCATCACACAACACAATACAATTCACAAGTGTAACAATGCAATATTTAAAATGTAACTTATTTACGACATGGCAAGTAAGCATAATTCTATAAATCTCATCATAATGCAATATTTAAATATAACACATTTAAATCATGGCATGCTATGCATAATCAATTTAAAACATTTTTGGAAAAACCGTAAGGTATATATATATACACTATAAAAAGGAAAGAGACTCACTCACCTAAGGTCCGCGCTACAACTCCCTAGTACGAATATCGAGGCGTCACGAACGTTCGCCGCCTAGAACAAATATTCAGTCACGTCTCATAATTATTATCGATAAAACACGTAACTTACATGAAACACAACCCCAAGGACGTTCTAAAATGATTTGAGACCATTTACCAAAAGTCAACCGTCTAGGGTCCACAACCCTGCGTAACTCAATCTGGAAGATCTGCATCTCAGATTTCAAATCCGTAACTTCCAAAGATCTACATTATACTTCTACAACATCATAGTCAAACTTCATTACGATCCAACGGTTGGATCTCCGTTAGTTGCAAATTCAAGTCGGGTTAACGTTTTATTTTATGAACTTACAAATCCAATTCGGGAAGATCCGTACGTCGGATTCCCGATCTGTAAGTTCCTAATGTCCTCAAATATTACATACTATAATGTATTAAAGTTTGGTATCAATCCAACTGTTGGATCGTCACTTCAAATAATAATCATGTGATGCGCCATAATGAAACTAGGTTCAAAATAATCAAATCACATCATACGGATATCAAATCTGAGATCAATATATCGATTTAGTGTAAAATAGCATTGGCGGCCCACTGGCCACTCTCCGCCGCCGGTGGCGGTTGATCGCCCTAACTCGCCGAAAAATTCAACTATTTCTAAAAATTCTCACACTTCATAGAAATTAAGATCTCAGTGAGTGGAGCAACTTTCATACTTGTGACTAGGGCTAATTTGGCCGGGAATAGCCACAATTTCACGAAAAACAGCCGGAACCCTAGATTTGGGTGTGTTTTGATTCGACCTCCAAACTCACTCCAACGCCTCAAACATTGCTTGAGCTTTGTTCTTGGGGTTGAGAGGAGTCCATTGATGGTGGTTGTTGATGGCGTTAGCTTCACAATCGTCGGATTTTCGTCGTGGCACCCCCGGAACCCACGGGTTTCGTTCTTCATGAAATCAAGGCTAAACCTAGTGAAATTTGATTGGAAATGAAAGAGGAAGCAACGGTGTGATGTTTGGTGGTGATGAGTTACCCCAATTCGTGGGAAAATGAGTGAAAATCGCCGGAATTGGCTACTCAAAATCGGGTCTGCCATCAAGTTAAAACCGGGTCAAGGGGAACCCATCGGGTTCCTTTCCTTCTCCCCTTCTCTCATTTCTCTCCTCTCCCATTGGTCACTCTCTTTCCTCCCTTCACTGATTGTCCCGCACATCTCTTTATCCTCATTTCCTTTACATCACAGCCACAACGTGGCATGACCAGATTTTGCTCCAAAAATCTGGAGCATTCCAGAAAATAATTAGTTGACCATTTTGTTCTCGACTTCGTTCGTTAATAACTCATTCGTTATAACTCCAAATTGCGTTCCGTTTGCGCCCACATGTTCATAGCGACGAGTACTACAAGAATACGCCAAAAAATAGATCTTACATGACACGACAAGGCGGTCAACAAAAGTCAATGCATTTTCCTCAAAGGGCATTTTTCGTAAATTCACATTTAAAAATTATAAAGACTATAATTTTTGGGGACGGGTCGTTACAAATACCCCACAACCTTTCTTATCCATTTACATCAAAAATCTGATACCAATTTGGTCTTACTTTGCAAGAATTGAAGCCGAGGGCTTCATGGGGTGTACGGCGGTGATTCGCAGTTTCTAAAAGGTATTCCAATGATTACCACCACCAAAATGTTTCCCTTAGACCCAAGACCAAACCCCAAACAAGTATGGGCGCAGTGGAGTTGAGAATTTGACAAATCGAAGCACACAATTTCTAGGGTTTTCGGCAGGTTCGAGGGATATTGGAGCTTTTCCCGGCCACATTGGCCTTAGCCACAGGTATGAAACTTTCTCCACTCATTGAGATCTACATTTTTGTGAAATTTGGTAATTTTTGGAAATTGTTGAATTTTCTGGCGAGTCGAGGCGGCCGACAGCCACTTGCGGCGGCTCATGGCCGGTGGGCCAATGATGCCCTTCTAAGTTCAATTAAATGTCCTGATTTTGTATTTGATGTTCGTATGACATGGTTTGATTGTTTAAACCTAATTTCACTATGATACATTACTTGATCAATATATGAATCGACGATACGACCGTTGGATCGTTACCAAACTTTAATACGTTATGGAACGTAATATTTTAGGATAGTTGGAACTAACGAATCAGAAATCCGACGTACGGATCTTCCCGAATCGGATTTCTAAGTTTGTAAAACTATTTGTTGACGGCCACTTGAATTTGTTATTGGCGGAGATTCGACCGTCGGATCACAATGAGATTTTATTATGTGGTTCTATGAGCATAATGAAGACCTTAGGAGGTTACAGATCCGAAATTTGATATGCAATCTTCTAAATCAAATTACGTAGGGTTGTGGACCCTACCGTTGACCGATGGTTGACCTTTGGTCAACATGTCTCAAAATGTTCTAAATACTAAAATTAGAACTACGGAAGACTAAATGAAGTCGAATGGACCTACATTGGTTGGTAAGTGACTTTAATATATGTGATATGGTTACTACCCTGCTATCGTATTTAATGTCCTTAGTGGATATCACATAACTTTATAAATGTGATTTCTAATAAAATGTGATTTTTATATAATTAGCCATAGACCTATGTTTATTGAACATGATTTGGCTTGCGTACTGAGGATGAATGTGATATATGATTTGACGTGCATATTTGGAATGTGATTCGATTGTGAAAGCTAATGTTGAATATTTCCGTTACTAGAATAATTTTGGTAATGGATAAAAGAATGAATGGTGAACTACGAAGGGCTTGATCCCACTCAAGGGTACGTAGGCAGTCTAACATGGGTTAGGTACAGTCCTAAATAATTGAGAATTAATTTTTTGTTGAGAAATTGTCTTAATATAAGAAATTTGGGGATTTAATTGATAATGTAATTGTATGTTTTGATAATTAAAAGTGGATCTAGTTTTGTGAGGAATTAAGGAATTGAAGTAAAGAATTGTGATTAATGGTAATAAATTAAACAAGAGTGTTAAATTGGGCCTATCACCAGAATTATTTCCTGAAAATAAGTATTTCGGGGGTGGGGCGTTACACTTATACCTAAGCTCTGATACCACTCAAAGTTGTCACGACTCGATCCCGACATACGACCAAGATCGACACGTGACGTCACCACATTCCTGTTTATCTATCATGTCTCTCCTCCGAGACAAGACTAAAACACAATCAATGATTTAACCACACATTCATTTTCGTTTATGTCATGGCTGCATCTAACCTTAGCGTTGGACTACCTACGTACCTTAAGAAGGGATCAAACCATTCTTAGTTCACCAATCACTATACTCAGACATTTATCCCAGTGCGTTCTAACAGGAAGGCATTGCATTCCTCAATCAAGTATTAGGACTTGACAACCATGACTTACTAGATTTAGGGCTACATAAGAAACCCACACGACAATCAAGATTTCCATTTCATTCATCTTATAAATCACTATGTTTTAACATAATACCGCAATTTATAGCATGCAACATCTCAAAGACGACCAATGAAGCACAATATTATTCTCTAGCCACATTGGTCAAAAAATCTTATCATAGTAATAGCAATCATATCCAACAACATTCCACAATCACTCCAATTAATCAATCCCAAGAATCAAAGATGCACTATATTAACATTTAACTACGTTAATCAATCAATAAGATCACATATCAATTCACGAAATTTAGTAAAGGAATTCTAAATAATTCCCTACCTGGATTCCAAGTAATAACATGATAATTCTAATTTATAAACACAACGTCTACTGTGAGCAATTCCTATTCACTCGAATCTAAGGTCAGACTAACCTTATAGGAATGAACAAGAGTAGGGATTCCAGACTACTCAACGGAATCTAACTAAAATATGATCGCCTATTGAAATGTACCAAGTACAACTAATCCTAATCACCCCTAGAATGCGTATGGTCCCCCATTGCAGATATACCAAGCAGAACCATATGCATATTCTAATAGTGCAGGCAGTGATCACCCATCGCGGATATACCAAGCATGATTACCCCTAAAATACCTATGGTCCCCTATCGCGGATATACCAAGCAGGACCACATCCTAACTCTAGGTAGTGATCACCCATAGCAGATATACCAAGCATGATCACTCCTAAAATGTGTATGGTCCTCATTAAGGATAAACCAAGAATAATCATAAGCATAGACTAATTGTGCAGGCGGTGATCACCCATCATAGATATACCAAGCAATCATAATCACCCCTGAAGTACGTATGGTCCGCTATCACAAATATACCAAGCAGGACCATCCATGTACCACTGCTACATGGTGCAGTTAGATCAACACACAACATTCTTACCCCTATCTCAACCCTTATGATTTACAACGTAATTGCCTGAACTATCAATTGCTCATGATCACTAACTAACATGTCACACAAGCATACAAGTTATACAGAATACTTCTAATAGGATTCTACATTGTCATAATAGTTACCATACATGTCATTCATATTATCAAGAAGATAAATATACATCTATATCACAATAATGTGTCCCATACACGTAAATTAAGGTATATATTACCTAGGATAGCTCAATAACCGGTATAGGCTCACTAAGCCCTACTTAGTCTCTAGTAATACTAATTTTAGTATTCAAGAACGATTAAGAACATTTTGATCAAAATCAATCCCAGTAGATCAATCAGGAAGATCCGCCCATCGGATTTCCAATCCGTAAGTTCCAAAGGTTCTCAAATATTACGTATAACAACATATTAAATTTTGGTAATGATCTAACGGTCGGATCGTCAATTATTATAATGATCAAGTGGCGACCTCTAACAGAAATATGTCCAACTGATGGGATTTTATCAATCGATATCACATATGGATTCAGGGTATCGAATTTAGCCTAGAAAGACATAGTTGGCCCACTGGCCATGTGCCGCCGCATACGGCGGTTTCCGGCGAACGTAAATCTAATTTTCCGACTAACTTCAAAAATTACCAAATTTTACAAAAAATGTAGAGTACATTTAGGGGAATTATTTTCATACCTGGGTCGAAGTCCAATTTGACCAGGAAACATTTGAAAACCACCTCAATCCGTCGGGAACCCTAAACATGGGTGTTCTCGATTCATCTCCAAAATGAACTTTGACGCCTCATCCAATGCCTGGGCCTTGCTCCTGGAGTTGAGGGGAATCTATTGGTGGCGGTGATCAACGATAATCATTGTCGGAATCACCAAAAAAAGGGAAAACTCGCCGGACAATCTAGAACTTTGTGGCTTCGATTTTTAAAATTGGGTTAGGAATTTAGAAATCTAACACCACATAGATGTTGGACTCGCCGACAGCTTTCCATAGTTATCGAAACCACCTCGAATGGACATCGGACGAAGGAGATAGAATCGGGTCGGGTGGAGGAACTGAGTTGGCCGGTTCTCTCCTTCTCCCTTCTCTCATTTCCCCTCCTTTTTTTTCCATTTTTCTTGGTCACTCTCCCTCATTTTCTCTCCTACAACTCTCTATTTTCCCCTTTCTCCTGCTACCATATGGTAGCTTCTAATTTTTATTTTGGGTAAATTACAAAAAACTACCTCAATTATTGGGGTCACGACAGTTTCATACCTCATTTTTTAAAATTGACAATGTCATACCGCATCTTTAGAATTTGGTCCAATGTTATACCTTCCGTTAATTGACCGTGAATTTTTCAGTTCAATGTTGACGTGGCTTGATTCGGACCCCACTTCTATTAAAAAATTAATAAAATATTATTAAAAACTAAAAAAAATTTATTTAATATTTTTTAAATATTAAAATAATAAAGTAAACTAAAAAAAAAAAAAAAAAAAAAAAACTCCTCAGTTCGTCCCTCCCCCTGCCCCCTCCCCCCCCATATTCATCTTAACTGCAAACCAAAAAAAAGAGCCCAGAGAAGGTGGGTAAGGTTGGTTTTTTTTTTTTTTTTTTTTCTTCTTCCTCCTCTTCTTCCTCTTCTTCTTCCTCCTTCTTTCTGGGTTGCAGGGGGTTACGGGTTTTTTTTTTTTTTTCTCTTCTTCCTTCTTCTTCGGGGTTGGGGAGTTTATGGGTTTCAAAATTTCTTCTTCTTCTTCCGCAGAGGGGTGGGGGGTTGATGGGTTTTCAATTTTTTTTTTTCTTCCTCTTCTTCCTCCTTCTTCTTTCTGAGTTTTTTTTTTTTTTTTTTTTTTTTTTTTTCTGGGTTGCAGGCTGCGGACGAACTTGGTTGATGTGTTTTCAATTTTTTTTTTCTTCTTCTTTCTGGGTTTTTTTTTTGGGTTGCAGTGTGGGGGGGGGGGGGGGACGAACTCTTCTTCTTCTTCTTCTTCCTCTTCCTCATTCTTCTTCTTCTTCTTTCTGGGTTTTTTTTTCTGGGTTGCAGTGGGGGGGGGACGAACTGGGTTGATGGGTTTTCAAATATATATATATATATATATATTTTTTTTTTTTGTTTGTTGAAGATTAAGTAGGGAAGAAGATGAAGATGGGGAAGAGAGAGGGGGAAGGGACGAACCGAGATTTTTTTTTTTTTTTTTTTAACTTTTCTTTATTTTTTTAATAATTAAAAACTATTAAAAAAAAATTTTAGTTATTAATAATATTTTATTAATTTTTTAATAGAAAGTGGGGTCCGAATCAAGCCACGTCAGCATTTAACTGAAAAATTCACGGCCAAGTAACGGAAGGTATAACATTGGACCAAATTCTAAAGATGTGGTATGACATTGTCAATTTTAAAAGATGAGGTATGAAACTGTCGTGACCCCAATAGTTGAGGTAGTTTTTTGTAATTTACCCTTTTATTTTTATTATTTTTTTAACAACTAAAACGTCTCTAATTTCTTCGTTTCAACTCTAATTTGCGAACGGTTTTCACCTACGCGCTCGTAGGATCGAGCTCTATCCAATTATGCTTAGTGTGACCCCATAAAGTCCACAGATTTTTAATGATGACTAACAAAAATTTAATATAAATTTATTAAAATAATATAAATCTCGTTAATACAAATACGTAGTTTACATAGTGAAATCCAAGAATGGGATTTCACAAGTGATGAAATTCTTGTATTAAAAAATAAAAATTTTCACCACTTACATAATAACACGTAGTGTAGAAAGTTAAGATTGTAGGTGGAGAAGAAGAGGAAGTCGCAAATGGGCGGACAATAGAAGAAAATTAAGTAATTGGTGTAGAAAGTTAAGAATTTGAAGAGATACAAAGAAAATTTGATGAGTATCGAAGAAAATTAGAACAAGAAAATGTGTTTGGAATGTGAGAATGTGCCAAGAAAATTCAAGAAGAGGAGAGAGAAGAATGTAGTACCGTTAAGTTTGATAAACAGTGTAGTACCATTAAGTTTCATAAATAGTGTAGTACCGTTAAGTTTCATAAATAGTGTAGCACCGTTAAATTTGATAAATAGTGTAGTACAGTTAAGTTTCATAAACAGTGTAGTAAGTTTCATAAAAAGTGTAGTAATTTTCATAAACAGTGTCGTAAGTTTTCATAGACAGTAGAGTAAGTTCATAAACAATGTCGTAAGTTTCATAAACAGTGTAGTACCGTTAAGTTTCATAAACAGTGTAGAAAATTTCATAAACAGTTTGTGTGAGGACGAGTGGGTCTGCGCGTCATTTTTTTTTAATTTTTTTTAATATTAAAATTATGTCTTTTTCATTATAATTTAAGTTCTTTTGTCATTTTTATTAAAATTCAAGTTTTTTTAATTAAATAAAGTTAAAACATGGTTTTTTATTAAAATAAACTTAGACCAAACCTTTTTCATGAAAGTTCCCTATAATATCGCTTATGGTAAAAATATATAACTTGCATGATTTAATATTAAATACATAACTCCTATTAGAGAGAAGAATATCCCCTCGCTTTCGTCAATCGGATCTTTGGAAGAAGGAAGAGCAATATTGGAAGCACAGATCGAGTCTCTTGGCTGAAGAAGGTGGTGCAAATATCAATTTTTTTCATCTTGCCACATATGAAAGAAAAGCAAGGAATAGAATATTACGGTTGGAGGGAGGCTATAGCAATTGCACAGGATATTTTACCGTAGTGGCGAAAAGAAATCATGTCAATGCACTCAATGTGGGTTCGATCTCTTACCAATTTTCCTCCTCCTTAACAATTAAGTTAACTAACTATTTGACCCACTAACGTTATCGCTCTATTCAAAGAAGGAAAAAATACTTGCCCAATAGTATTGTCATTTATTTTTTGACTATGAATAGAGCATGAACATCAAAGCTGGCGTCTCTCAGAAACGAGGTAATTAAGGGTGGGTTCAAAAAATCGAAAACCCAAAAAAACGGAAAACCAAACTGAACCAAAGCCGAAAAAAACCGAACCGAACCAAATTTGGCTGGTTCAGTTTCGATTTTTGAGGTCCGAAAACAGGACCGGACCAAACCGAACAGAAAAAAAAAATCATATATAAATACTCAAAAAGATGTTAACGCGAGGGTTTGAACCCCTTCCCTCTAAGATGGGATTGTTGCATCAAGTTAACTAGACCACAGGCTTTCTGTTGTTGTTGTTGTTGCGCGCGCAAAGTATTTATAGGTTTCCAATATATAGTGCTTTATAAAATTTCTCAAGTTTACAAATCCTAGCCGTCAATCACTCCAATTTCAGTTTTCATGTTTTCTCACTCTCTCGCCCCCCTCCGCTGTTTTCTTCATATCTCTCTGCTTCCTCAGTCTCTCTCTCTCTCTCTCTCTCTCTCTCTCTCTCTCTCTCTCTCTCTCTCCATCCTTCATCTCTTCCTCCAAGTCACTCTGTTCAGCCTTCTCATGTCTTCCTCACAGATTCCTTCTTCCAAACCATAATTTTCCCTCGCCCCTTTTGAATCGGAAGCAGAGGAGAAAGGCAGAAAACTCAACTTGGCCCTGCAATGGCCTGGCACTAGCGCATAGGGAGTTCGATGTATTCCTTATTTTAACTATTAATTTAAAAAAAAAATATTGATTTTTTTCATTTTGGTTGATTTTAATTTGGTAATTTAGGTTGAGTTTTCTGTTTTTGGCTTCTGAATTAGTTTTTCTACTGTTATATTTTTCTTGTTTTAGCTCAAATGCTCCAACCTTGTTTACTACTGTTGGTTTCTGAATTCATTTTGGTTGATTTTAATTTGGTAAGTATTAAGGTTTTGTATAATATTATGTAATGCAGAGATAAAAACTGAAAAGCATGAGTTAAGTTGACTTCTCAGTTATAGTTCAAATATGTTGATTAATACATGTTGCAGGTTGATTTCTCACTGAGGAATAAGGATGCTCAAGGTAGGAGTGATTTCTCACTGTTCTTCAAGCTCCAGATATTTAAAAAAAATCATGGAAAAAACCGAACCAGACCGAAATCGAACCGAAAAAAACCGAAAAGAATTTGAACCAAACCGAACCGATTCGGTTTCGGTTTTGGCAAAAAACCGAACTGTTTTGAACCGAACCCAGAGCTGAAGGTAATTGACTACAAAAATGAGCTTCATGATTGAGACTTGGCAAAAAGGCTGATCTGTTCACTACCTTAATTAATCCTCACCCTCATCCCTACCCTCCATCTCCATGTGTTTCTCTTGCTCATCATCGATAATAACTTGTAAGATCCCACATCTCCCAGGGGTGTGGATCCTGTAAGCCTTATATGTATATTCTCATCTCTACCTAGCACGAGGCCTTTTGGGAGCTCACTGGCTTTGGGCTCCGTAGGAACTCCGAAGTTAAGTGAGAATGGGCCAGAGCATTCCTAGGATGGATGACCAACTGGGAAGTTCTCGTGTGAGTTCCCAGAAACAAAACCGTGAGGGCGTGGCCGGGGCCCAAAGCGAATAATATCGTGCTACGGTGGAGTCGAGCCCGGGATGTGGTGCGAGCCCAGGCCGGGATGTGACATAACTAGTTAGACAAAAAACTCCTCGATTATCACTGCATTTTCAAGTAGGCTTTCCATAATCAATCAAACATGGACTTTTTTTTGTTTGGTCAAATGATTGAAGACATGGAAATAGACTTTAGAAAAGATTTGGACCACTTGGATCTAACAGAAGACATGATACAAAATCGAGCGCAATAACATTCTAAGATTCATATAACGAACCTCACTTAGTGAGATAAAAAAAATTTGTTGTTGTTGGTCAAATGATCGAACCTTATCAAGTAAGGTATCCCCTCTTTTCTTTGTTTTGTGGTGGCCTAGTCTTGTGGGTCCACCTTGATTAGTCCTTAAATTAGGAAATTAATGAAAAATGGTTTCATTGAATTTTAACTGAAAACGACTTCAAAACTTTGCATTTTAACCAAAAATATCTAATAACTTTATTTAATGATAAGGACAATAAAAAAACATAAAATATAAACATGTGTGCCCATCGCACGTTAAGTTTCATAAACAGTGTAGTACCGTTAAGTTTCATAAACAGTGTAGTATCGTTAAGTTTTATAAACAGTGTAGCACCGTTAAGGTTCATAAACAGTGTAGCACCGTTAAGTTTTATAAACAATGTAGCACTGTTAAGTTTTATAAACAATGTAGTAAATTTCATAAACAGTGTAGTACCATTAAATTTCATAAACAGTGTAGTATCGTTAAGTTTCATAAATAGTGTAATAAGTTTCATAAACATTGCAGTAAATTTCATAAACAAAGTAATACCGTTAAGTTTCATAAACAATATGTGTGACGACGAGCGGGTCCCGCGCATCATTTTTTTAAAATATTAAAATTATGTCTTTTCATTAAAATTTAAGTTTTTTTGGTCCTTTTTATTAAAGTTTAGGGGTTTGTCATTAAAATTTAAGTCTTTTTCATTAAATAAAGTTATAACATGGTTTTTTGTTAAAATAAACTTAACACAAGCCATTTTCATGAAATTTCCCATTATTATAAGCTATAATCTAAAGTGGAGTCCCAGGAAATGTTGAAAATGAACGAGAGGTCCTAAGTTCGAAATGTTATGTGCACGTTTATTTTTTTTCAATTTTTATGAATTTCTATTTGGTTATTAATTTCTTTTGAATTACTAGCTAGTAGTTTTTAAACATTCGTTCCAATCCAAGTCTAACATTTAACAAAGAGTAATACGAAGAACAAATTTTTATACAAAAACACTTTAAAAGTTCAGATAGAATGAAAACAAAACTCATCATCTATCTACTTGTACGTCCGGAGTTTTTTTGTTTCCTTCTCTCGATACAAAATAAATTAGTTTTTCCATTTTTCTAAATTATTGAGTTTGAAGTGTTTTTCTAAGTATACTTTTATTGAAGTCTTACATGTGAAAACAAATAATTTTCTTATATGAAGTTGGCATATTTTTTGGCGTCATCCCAGGCCTCAAAAATCTCAGACCGGCCCTATTCTAAGCTATAATCTAAAGAGGAGTGCTGGAAATGGTTGAACCCGAAATGCAGTAGGTTGAAGAAAGAAAAAAATACGTCATCCACCGAGGTAATCCGCCATTTGCATCAAGTATTTGTATATTACTAGTATAATAGTTTGATTCCTCTCTCATACCTTATCAAAACGATGGAGAAGAAACATAAGTATTTTTATATGGAGGAACATCGTTGAGGATGTTGGGTTTGTAGCTACTGAAACTATTTTACACCATACCTACTGAAAATTTGTACATTTTCGGTATATACTTGCTGAAACTTAAAAAAATAGAATAAATAAAAGGATATATATGCTGAACTATGTCCAACCTACCGGAAAATCTATTTTTCTCTAAAATTGACTCAATCTCTCTTCAATGTACCAGAATAGTTGAGATCTCTTATATGACCTTGGAGTTGTATGCAAAGTTATATTTGACTTTGGGTATAACTCTAGCGTCAAAAGTATACGAAAGTTATATTTGAAGCCAAATTTGATTCAATTCCTTTTTAATCCACAACAGTTAAAAGCAAAAAGGTGGTTGAGCAGTCAATCTAGAACACCAACGTTGGTTGGCCAATCCTTTGCAAAGAGGCTTTCAAATTCGCACTACGACCAATCTTTTGCATTAAGAGTGATGATGTTCCGCTGCAGGTGGAAGCTCTTGCGACCAGAGAGGGGGCAGCTTTGGCGGTGGAAAGGGGATTCCAAAACTTTACCATAGAGGGTGATTCCTTCTGAATCGCATCAGTTTTACGGGAGCAGTCTACTAATCTGTCCCTTGGTGTGACACATTGTGGAAAACACCAAGGTTTTTCCGACTCAGGTAGCTGGAGCTATTTCTGCCCACACACGCCTCCAAACGAATGGTATTTGCTCGTCTTCTCGCCCTGCAGGCTCTCCATGGTGATGGTGCTTGTTCCTCGTTTGAGGAACCCCTGACATTGTTGTTGATTTGTTGCTAGAAGAGAGTACAACTTAAGTGAGCCGTTTCAAAGCTCCCTGTGCTGTTTTGTGTTGATACTCTTCTCTTGAATGAAAACAGCCAATAGACGTCACAGATAGGTTGCAATCGCCATTGGCTCGGATGGAAACACTCGGTCGCAACAAATTCAGTTCATCAAGGTTTCAAGGAAACAATTTAGAGAGTAGGCAAAAAGCTAAATTGATGATTTGTAGAGTGCGTACAGAAAAACATAAGGATATTGACACAGCAAAGACAGACTAATAAGGTCAGCAACAGCAGCCAGCATTGCTAAAAGTTGTACATTTCTGAATCATGATTAGAAAGGAACAACACTTGTCCAATTTGCTTACTAAGGAAACCAATCTAAGAAACTGGTCCTAGATAATCTGCATGCAAGCCAACCAAAGCCTGAAATTCCCGTTGTGCCTCAAGCCACTTGGTCCCGATGACAATGAAGCGTACGGTGGTGCCTTTCTCAATTTTTGACATCTTCCTGTTCATGAATACAGGATTCTCCCCAGGCACATAATCATAATCCGGCATCTTCATCTTCGAGAGATACATGTTTTCAACTGGGCTGCAACTCAGGAAAACTCCATGCTTCAGAACTTTGTGAACTACGCCCTCTGCGATCTCTCCCCTGAAAAGCTTGAAGGTAACAGCGCTAAAAACAACTGGAAACAGAACATCCCCAGTCTGCTGCCTCACTTTGCCCTCTCCTACACTCTCCAGAGTTGTGAGAGCGAGATAGTAGCCCAGATCTTTGGTTGCCTTTCTTGATGCAAAGTCCTCCAGCAGGCGGACAACAATCGACTTTTGGAGCATCAAGCCCTTCATATCCAAGCTCTCAGCAGGGATTACGACATTCCAAGGCAACTGTACTTTCAGAAACATGGCTGCTAATTCCAACCTGTCATAAACCAAAGAAAGAAACAGCAACCAAATTCTACATTAGCTCCGATCCCTAAATTCTTCTCACACAATGTCCTTGCCATGTTTATGTTAATCATTAGCGTGCAGTCAATATTCTGTAAATGTAAAAAATCATGAGCTGAAAGAAGATTGTTCACGAAGGGCATAGAAACAGGAAGTAACAAATAATTAAGCAGGAGACCAGTTTCTAAACCACTCCATATTACCAAAATATCTCTGGATGATTCATTATTATTTAAAACCTAGAACGAAGTTTCCAAATCAGTTTTCTAGATTTAATTAAGAGAAGGTTCAAGTACATATACATGCATGAGTGTCAAAATCACAACTGCAAAAACCTAGAAAGCTTTGGAAAACATATAAAGAGCAACCAAACAATGAACCAAGTGAGTCCTGCTCTCCTGCCAGAGCAGAGTGACAACTAAATCACAACTGTTCCAAGACCGCTCAGATGGCCCCAAAGGATTATAGAAACAACAAACTAGATACTGACAATGTCAGTTTTCAGATAATCTTTCCCCAATTTTTCTCTCCTGCTCCCAAAACTCACATTGGGCCCTTCACACATGTTCTCCCTTTGCTGTCTTCATTGAAACTACTTTTCTCACATTTCATTCTCACTACTGTCTTCCCAAACCTTTTCCCCTTTCTGAAGAAGCGGGATACTCAGATTTGAGGAAAATAAATACTTTATGAGCAAAACCAGCTTAACTATGGGCCCTACTTTGTTTGTGACAGGAGTGAATCTACCTACTAGAACAGTAGAACTCTTTCCCGTGGTTCTACACATGCCTCAAAGACTCAATGTCCAGTTGACTCTATCACTTGACTTCTCTCTATAAAATCATAGGATTCAATCCCCCTTACCATATGCATATCATCATATGACCACTGCAACTGAATTATTAATTATTATACACACCACAAAAAAGAATCTCTCTCTATAAAGTAAATAGACAGAAAACAGGTAAAGTTACAGAAGCTGATAGAGAATGCTCTCCCGGTTCCTCAACCCTCATCTCACTCCCCTTTTTAATTCATCATTCATTACTATCAATAAAGACCTACCAAGAAAAGAAAACCCGAAATACGACATATTGTCAATCCTTATCTCATGTCATGAATGGCATATATATTTTAGATTTTAAGATCAGAGCAGAGGTGTAAGAAAACAATCGAGCGTACAGACCTCTAAAGTAGACATGCTGATCTTGTCTGCACATTCATTTCTGCATCAGACTACTACAGAGCTCTGCATGAGGGTAAACAATGCCTCAAGAATTGGCCGCACAACCTACCTCATTCAGAGTTTTGGGCAATAGAAATCTCCGATCCGGGCCAATCCTTGCCCCTTTTGTCCACAAAAATATATAATATGCTAACTTGTCAAGTATAATTATTAAGTTTTTCACTTTTCATTTTATTTTATATTGTTTAAAGTGTATTAACTTATCAAGTTTGTTAATGTAAACTAGTTCTATATTACGTATATATAGCAGTTTTCCTTTATAAGGAAATATCTTTAAGAAAAGGGTGGAGGGGAGGGCACAGGAACACCCACATTCCCGAAGGTGAGAATGAGAGCAATAAATGGAGAATATAAATCAAAGCAAGGACGGGAAGGGTCGGAAAATTTACTCCTTACCCACCCGGCAAAACTAAGGTACATTCCTGCTGCTAAGTGAGCGGAACTCCTGCACTGATACAAAGACATACCTATCACTATTAAATCAGGCCTAAACCCTAAACCCTAACCCCCATTTTCCCATTCCCTCAAATGATCTTCTATCTCAATCTCTAACGCAAAGAGGTCCTGAAACCACAAATTAGCTGTTCAATCTATTCGAATGTTCTCCAAACCTCTCCATTTCAGTACCAGACCCACAAAATCCCATCGCTCAAGGACTCACTGTGAAGTCAAATCTCACAAAACTACAAACCCAAATCTCACAAAACTACAAACCCAAATCCAATTTCTCAACATATGTGAAACCCAATTACTCTAATAATCAAAGCACAAAAATGCATATACGTTGATATATAAATATACATACACACACATATATGGACACAGATTAGGGTTTGCAAAAGCCAAGCACATACCTTTTCCTCCAGCTGAGCAGACTGCGTGACTGGCGAGTGGCTTGGGAGAAGGGGACTCTTCACACGTTCCTTGGTTTTTGTTTGTTTTGGTATGCGTTATGTGACTCACGCCAATTCAACCCGTTACCGTGGAAAACCGTTCAAATGGTGCGAATTTGGGAAGAAAAGGAGAAAACTCGTTATGATTTTGAATATGGTTATAAAGGTTTTTGAACTGTCTTTCTCCTCATCCATCTCGATAATATCTATTATATAAAATAATATAATAGAGTCGTTATGTGATAACACTTTCTTACACAACTTTTGTCAAACATTTCTACGAAGGCTACTCTGTAATATATTTTAATGATTTGAACTGTCTATCTTAAAACTTTTGTATTTGTTTAATTTTTCGCAATGACGATGTATGAATGATGTTCTAAAACATAGACGGTTTAAATCGTTGAATTACATTATGGATATGAAATTCCGTTCCCAAACTGAAAGGTTGTCATCCCTAGTCACGCCTTAAAAGGAGAAATGTTTCAAATGCTGGGTATTCAAGTGGGCACTTCACGTGTTATAATATAAGAGAAGGGACACGAAAAAATATATTATTTTCTCCACTTATATTATAATATGTGGAATACCGCTTGATACCTAGCACTTAAAAAAGTCTCTCTACCTTAAACTACAATTGCCACCTGTTTCCATGCCCACGGCCACATATATACTTGACACCACTTCCATTTTTTTTTAGAAAATATTCCATTTCTTATATATTTTATAAATTCGGATTTAGGTGCGAGTTTGTTTGGATTGATTTGTATTGGGATTTTGAACAACTTTTTCTTAATTTACAGAGATGGAAGTTTAAATTTGAGTGCAGAAGTGCAAATAAATTCAAATGCATTTTAACATCCCAAAGTTTTATGCAAAACTTCAAATGAAAACGTCGCTAAGAGAGCTGTTATGACCAATCCAGAAAGTCATTCTACGGTCCATATGTGTACTATTCTTCTTATGTTTATAAAGAATATGTAGTAAATGATTTTGGTAATCTCATGTCCACAACAAAGAAAATTCAGATTTATCTCCGACAAGTTAATTTACAAAGAGGAAAGAAACCTTCATCTGATTTGAAGAATTACAAATCCAGTCCATCAGGCCCTGGTAATGTAAGGGGACCAAGCGAATCGCCCTCTAAACTGGCAAGCATCACAAACTCCTTCCTTATATCGTCCCTAATCTCTATCCATCTGACTCCAAGCACCTTGAAGCGAATTACAACATCATTATCTATCTTTGCAAGGTCGTCGTTCAAGTAGACTGGATTTTCGCCAGCAACATAGCGGAAGTTTGGCATTTTCCGAGCGGAGAGAAAAACATATTTAACAGGTCCACATCTCAAGAAAACCCCAAGCCTGTATATGTGATGAACGACTCCTTCCAAGATCTCTCCCTTGCAAGGTAGGAACATGCGACAATTGAATACTACAGGGAAGAAGACGTCTCCCGAGTTGTCTACAACTTCTCCCTTTCCTATCCTCTTTAGGCCAGTGACTGCAAGAAAGTATCCGAGGTCCTTGTCTGCCTTCTCCCTTAACAAATCCTCCAAAAGCCGTGTGACAACGGACCTTGTAGAAACAAGTCTGTCTCGGTCTAGATTTTCAGCAAGGACAGCCACTTCCCTGAGCAATTCCACCTCATAAAACATGCTCAAATCTACTTGGAAAATTTACCTAGAGAAACAAGGTTATAAACAGAGGTGTGACATATCAATCAACCAGCTTCTTAGGAAACGTATAAAAAGAAAACAAAGGCCCGAGAGAAAAATGAGAAGCAAGAATGAATAACAGGCTCGGAAAACATCTCTAAACATTGAAGCGTTGGACGATGGGGAGCTAATCTATCAGGCATTGATTAATGGAATGATGTAAAGAACCAATACAATAATGTGCAGCGCCGTTCCAAACAACTATGTGTTACAGAATCACCAGCACTAATAACAGACTAGAAATTATACGCAAAAGAAAATAGAATTTCAAATCACTCGAACAAGAGGCAGAGAGACGGAGAGAAAAAAGTAAGATGCATTCAAGAAATCATATCATTCGCTCACAAAGGATCAAACAAGTCATACGTACGCTGTAATCTGACCCGTACAAAACACCTCTAAATCAATTATTACGAGATGCATCTCTTCCTCTTTGTGCACTGCCAGCCAGACAGTTGCACACTACTCAGTTTGTTAGATATTACTTCTCAAAATCCCCTTCAATTGTTTTTAAAATCCAGGTTAGTATAATTATATAAGGGTAATTGAAATAATACATATAATTTCTCTTATTAATTCACCATTAGCGTAATTGGCAAGAGCAGTGTGCTCCCTCCACACCAAAGTTCCAATCCGTTCCCCGTAATTTAGATTATGAAAAAGAAAAAAACATGTGTGTATCATCTACACACCTAAGTTCACATAGCAGGACTCAACAGAGGCCATTTTGCCGATCAAATAAATTAATTAAGTATTTTGTCTAACAAACAATACAGCAAATTAAATCTTTCTCCATGAAGTAAAGAAATTTTACTCAAAACCCAGATACAAAAAAACTCCGAAAAAAAACTTGAAGCACCCGAATTGAAGATTACAGAATCAAATTTCAAAGGCCATGGGACAAAAAGCAAATCTGATTAAACCGAAATTTGGAAGAGATAGGGCTTCAGAGAACGAACCTGGTAACGATTTGGAGGAAAAGAAAACCCCAATTGAGAAAACTTTCTGGGTTCTGGAAGAGATCTGCTGGTGGGAACAAGTTGATGGGAAGGACAAACTGGAAGGCTTCCACGCAATTTGAATGAGTGAGGGAGGCCACGGCAGCAGACAGTTTTCTCTTTTTTCGGGGGTTTTCCCTTCTTTTTACTCTTTTCCGCCTCACGTTGATCCTTTCAATTTCGCCCATTCTGGTTATGGATTAGTGAACGAGTCATTATTAGTGCATTCCAAAAAGTTGGCGAACTTGGGATGAAAAAAATGTTTGAGTACACTATAGTGGAGCAATCTAAGGAATTTATAATCAACTCTTCATATAATGAGCCGCTTAGGAATGCTTTGGTAAATTTGTTAATGTAATGCTTATACATTTGACATTTAATTTATTCACTTAAAACTTATTAAAGTTTGGATATAACTGTTGCAGTCATATTTAGAATAGGAATGTGATTGTGTAAATCCTAGATAATATGAGAATGTATCTTATATTCCTATTATAAGTAGATTACCTATTAAATGTTGTAATCCTTAAGGGGAAGGTTTTTATCTATCCTACTACTATAAATAAAGGCACAATGGGGTGAATCAAACACACTTCACAATTAAATCAATCTATCTTCTCTCTATTGTGGCCCCCTCTCTCTCTAAACCCTAGATCGTTCAATCAAATAGGCCTACAACACGTTATCAGCACGCTCTTGCCAAGCTGAGGAATTGACGCATCGTAGGAGGAGGCTATCATCCACCAAATTCAAAGGCTTATTCGTTTTCAGCTAATCAGGTACGCTTAAAATAAAAGAAGACATTTGAAATGTCCACGAAGCATGAAAACATTCCCCATGATGCATGAACCCCTCTATGCTTATATTTTCCTTTCGATATATATATTGTATATGTTCATATATTTGTCAATATATATATTTGTTTCATGCATCGCACAATTAAATTGTTTATGTGGAATTTGTGAGTCAAAGTACAAAATTAAATTAGAAGCATATTTAGGGTTTCCCTAAACCCTAAGGGATTTTGAGAGAAAAAAAAAAAAAAGGGAATTGGGCATGGTGCGGCACACCCACCACACCATCACTGAGCACGCCAAAACCAGGCTTCGGCCTGGGGTCAATTTACTGGGCCTGAAGCCCTATGCCCGTTTGCACTATGACCTATGGCCTGCTGCTCCCTCTCGGACTGCACCAAGCCTTGGCTTGGGTCCATGTTGTAAGGAAAAGGTTGAGAATTAGACAGAAAAATGACTTTGAGGCACGTTAATACGTTTTCCTTAAAGTGATATTTGCCCCCACTCTAATATGAGTTTGCTAACGGGTTTAAAGCAAATCACTTACAGGATACAACAAAGTTTGGAATTTTAGTTTAGCAAAAACTGAAATTCCCTTAAAATCTTCTAAAACGAAACTGTATGATTTTGATGGAGAGACAGAGGATAAGGAAATCTTGTTTGAAGAATTGTATATCCAAATATGCAGCCAACATGGGTTATTTATAGATACTATGGAACCCTTTGAAGATGGATCAAAATGTGCATAAAAGGTCATGTTCTTTCTTGTATTATTACCGTCGAATGGATGCATCTTTTAATCAAAGTCGCACCCTGCTGCATCTTTCATTTTCTGAAAAGATACAATCCATTGCTAATGACACAGAACTGCAAGAAGTCATAACTTTCTGATTTAATGTGCAAGGGACATATCCCTTATCCAAGAGACATGGAACTGCAGCCATGCTCCTTTTACCAAAGGACACGGCACTCTAGTAGAAACATGGAAATGCAACCATCCTCCTTTTGCCAAAAGATACTGCATTGCAGCCTTTGGTTGCCTTTGGTTGTGCTTCTTCACACTTTCTCTCATTATGCACGCAACACCATATATATACATATATATATATATATATATATATATATATATATTATATTATATATACCAACAATCCTTCCCATATATATATATATATATATATGCTTGTATACTTGGAAATATCTAACAATTCTCATCTATCTCAAAATATATAAAAGTAGAAATATTATAATTAATTAATCTTTCTATCATAAACTTTAATCATACACATATGTTCATGCATACAAAAAGGTATCTTTCGATTTTAACCTTCAATTAGTGTAAGTATCTTCAAGGTTCTTACAAATACAATAGTGGCCTTTCCATACCTTAAACTATGTATTTATCAGTCAAAACCGGAAAATGCTACACACATGATCATATTATAGCTTCCTTGGAGAAAATTTTGTATCTAGTTAGCACTATTATGGCCCTGTGCTACATCCTGGTTTCATAAACATTTACAAGAGAAAACCCAAAAAACCCTTGGTAGGAGCGGCACCACTCCTTATGTTTATATAGGTGAGGTTACTTGTATGTGTTCCTGCTATTCGAACATCTTATATTATTATGCCTCATTAAGAATTTAAATTTCATCCTCTATATCATAGCAGTATGCACTGACATTCTGGAATAGGCTATATAAATTATTCAGTGCTTATTCAAACCACTTATCAGTAATTTGTTATTACCTATTGAACTTTGGTCTAGTGATGTTCTAGGAAAAGTTGGGTTACCATTACTGGTGATTTATAGTAAAGGGTTTCAACCCCATTCCACTAGATGTACTTTGTACCATATCTCTCGAGAGTCCCTTTGTAAAAGGATTTGCCAAATTTTTATTTGACCTTATATAAGTTATGTTAACAACTCCTTGTGTTATTAACTGTTTGACAAATTCATGTCTAAAGCTAATATGTCTAGATTTGCCATTATATACTTTGCTATAAGCTCTAGACAATGTAGCTTCACTATCGCAATACAAAGAAATTGATGGCATTGGTTGTGGCCACAACTCTATATCGAATAATAAATCTCGCAACCATTCTGCTTCTTTGCATGCGGCTGCTAACGCTATAAACTCAGATTCCATAGTGGAGTGTGATATAATAGTTTGTTTCTTTGATACCCAAGAAACAACACCTCCCCCAATAGTGAATATCCATCCTGTTGTGGATTTATTATCACTTGCGCTAGTAATCCAACTAGCATCTGAGTACCCTTCTAGTACCGCTGGAAATCTTGAATAAAATAGACCTATATTAGCAGTCTTCTTAAGATAACCAAAAACTCTACAAATTGCTTTCCAATGTAAAGTGCTAGGGTTGCTAGTGTATCTTGAAAGTTTACAAACAGCAAATGCTATATCTGGCCTTGTGCTATGTGAAGCATACATCAATCCTCCAATTGCACTAGCATACTCAAGTTGTGCAACTGATCTGCCAGAATTTACTAGCATGTTGATCTTAGAGTCATAAGGGGTCAGTGCTTCTTTTATATGCAAATGATTATGCTTCTGCAATAATTTTTCAATATAGTGTGATTGGCACAATGCAAATCCCCCATCATGTCTCTTTACTTTTATTCCTAAGATAGTATCCACTTCATTTAAATCCTTCATTTTGAAATTTAAATTTTGATACTTCTTTGTTTCGGATATAGCTTTCATGTTGGTCCCAAATATTAGTAAATCATCTACATATAAGCATATGACAACACCGTATTCAACAGTGAATTTAGAATAAATACACTTATCGGCATTATTATGTCTAAAACCATTTGACAAAATGATGAAGTCAAATTTTTCATGCCATTGTTTCGGTGCTTGTTTTAGACCATATAGTGATTTCACTCATTTACAAACTTTCTTTTCGTTACCAGGAAGAACAAATCCTTCAGGCTGCTCCATATATACCTCTTCATCCAAATCCCCATTTAAAAAAGCTGTTTTCACGTCCATTTGATGTACATATAGATTATATGGAGATGCCAAAACAAACAACATTCTAATGGAGGTGATTCTTGCAACTGGTACATATGTGTCAAAGTAGTCAACTTCCTTTTTCTGTTTAAAACCTTTGGCTACCAATCGGGCTTTGAAGGTTTGCAGAGAACCATCAGTATTATATTTCCTTCTAAACATCCACTTACAACCAATTGGTTTAGATACATGCGGTAAGTCAACCAAAGTCCATGTTTGGTTGGATAACAATGAGTTCATCTCATCATCTACAGCTTCTTTCCAGAAAGCAGCATCTCTAGAAGTCATTGCTTCTTTTAAAGTTACAGGATCTCCTTCTACATTTAAAATGAAGGGTATTTTATGTAGAACATTTTCTCTATTTCCTTCCACCAAAAATAAAATGGCTTCTGAAGATATAAAATCAGGACCTAAATTCTTTTCTTTTCTGACCCTTTGACTTTTCCTACGTTCTAGAACCTCTTCCGGTTCCTTTCTCTTTTTGGTGCCGGAAATCGAACTGGGATTTTCTTTCAACACTGATTGTTGATTATATTCTTCAACTGAACTAGGACTAGGGTCATTATAGAATTTATCCTCAAAGAACTCTACATCTCTTGACTCAACAATTACATTTGAGTTCACATCAAGTAATCTATATGCTCTAGAGTTCTGGGCATATCCCACAAAAATACTTTTTATGCCTCTAGGACCTAATTTGGATCTTTTAGGGTCGTGAGACCTATAAAAGGACAAACACCCCCAAACTCTTAAATATTCCAAATTTGGCTTTCTGCCCTTCCATACTTCGTATAGTGACACATGAGTTTTCTTAGAGGTAATTCTGTTTTGTATATGGCATGCTGCAAGAAGAGCTTCACCCCATAAATATGTAGGAACATTTGCACTTATGATCATTGAATTAATCATATCAGTGAGTGTCTTATTCTTTCTTTCTGCTAAGCCATTTTGTTGTGGAGTGTAAGGTACAGTTTTCTGATGAATGATTCCATGTTCTTCACAAAACAAAGAGAATTCATTCGAAAAAATAATCTCCACCTCTATCACTCCGAAGGATTTTATTTTTCCTTTCCTTTTGGTTTTCAACCTTAGCCTTATATCGTTTGAAAAACTCAAAGGCTTCATCTTTATTAGACATTAAATAAACATAATTAAATCTAGAATAGTCATCAATGAAAGTAATAAACTAGCGTTTTCCTCCTCTAGTTAAAACACCATTAAACTCACATATATCAAAATGAACTAAATCTAATATTTCATTATTTCTTTCTACTTTTTGAAAAGGTTTCTTTGTAATTTTAGATTGTGTGCATATTTCACAATTTTTAAATGTAGCATCTTTACAAGAAATTAAACCATGTTTAGACAAATATTTTAAAGATCTATAATTCAAATGTGCTAAACGAGAATGCCATAAAGTAGAAGAAGAGTCAACAATATAAACAGAAGAATTCAATTTATTGATACTGAGTTTGAACATTCCATCAAATGAATAACCCTTGCCAACAAATACACCATTCTTTGACAGTATAAATTTGTCGGCTTCCAACACCACTTTAATACCACTTTTACACAACAGATTTGCATATACAAGATTTTTCTTAATGTCTGGGACATGAAAAACATTTGTCAAAGTCATTGTTTTTCCAGAAGTGAATTGTAGTTCAACAGTCCATTTTCCAAGAACCTTAGCACCATTGTGATTGCCTATTAGTACTTCTTGACCATCATCTTCGGTTTTGTAGATTTTGAATTGTGTTCTATCATTGCAAACATGTATGGTACCACCATAATCAAGCCACCAGTCAGAAGATCTAACGGCTGCAGCCATGTTCAATTCAGTAATCATGCCAATTTACATTTCAGACACCATAGCAATTATATCTTCAGTATGAGTTTCCTCTACCATATTTGCTTTGTTTAATTTGGCGTCCTCATTTTTCTTGAACCTGCAATCACGAATAAAGTGCCCTTTCTTTCCACAATGGTGGCAAGTTGCATTTTTCTTGCCACTGTTGGTGCCAAAAGATGTCTTTTTGAACTTTCCTAGGTTATTCGCTTTCAAGTTCTTTTTGAACTTACTCTTGCTCCCTTCAACATAATTAATCTTAGTGAAGTCTTGTGAGGAAAATATTTTTCTCGTTTCCGAGTTTCCTCTTCAATTTGGATCCCCTTCAAGAGATCTTGGAGACTTATATCTTCTGCCATATGCAAAAGCTTCTTTCTATAATTGTTCCAACCAGGGGGTAATTTTGACATGATAGACCCTACTTGTAATGCATCCGAAACAATTATTTTGACTTCACGAAGCTTTGTGACCAAAAGTAATAAATCTTGAACTTGGTCCATAATGGAATTGCCATCAGTCATAGTGAATTCATAAAACTTAAACATGATAAATTTATCGGTACCTTTTTTCTCCGATGTATACTTCTCTTCAAGAGCATTCCAAATTTCCCTTGGAGATTGAGTTGTAGAAAATAAATTGTAGAGCCGATCCGACAAAGTATTTAGGATATGTCCTCTGCACACCAATTCATCGTCTTTACGCTTCTTTCTGTTGGCAATAATTTGTTCAGTATATGCATCATTAGGTTCAGGAATGGGCTGTAGATTTGGATCAAGAACATAGGCAATTTTCAGGGCCGTCAACATCCAGCGTATCTTGTCCTTCCAGCGCATGAAATTGGTTCCATCAAACTTGTCGAGTTTCCAAAAAGCACCGTCGTTCATTGCAGACAAAGCCATAGTTTCGGACACCTTCTCCATTGCGAATATCACTTTAAGATTGTAAGGAAAAGGTTGAGAATTAGACTGAAAAATGACTTTGAGGCACGTTAATACGTTTTCCTTAAAGTGATATTTGCCCCCACT
This sequence comes from Cotoneaster glaucophyllus, assembly GCA_036320875.1. NCBI lineage: Eukaryota > Viridiplantae > Streptophyta > Magnoliopsida > Rosales > Rosaceae > Cotoneaster > Cotoneaster glaucophyllus. Next base: position 17,441,523 of record CM070069.1, on the reverse strand, counting down.
TTAATATGAGTTTGCTAACGGGTTTAAAGCAAATCACTTTCAGGATACAACAAAGTTTGAATTTTAGTTTAGCAAGAACTGAAATTCCCTTAAAATCTTCTAAAACGAAACTGTATGATTTTGATGGAGAGAAAGAGGATAAGGAAATCTTGTTTGAAGAATTTTATATCCAAATATGCAGCCAACATGGGTGATTTATAGATACTATGGAACCCTTTGAAGATGGATCAAAGTGTGCATAAAAGATCATGTTCTTTCATGTATTATTACCACCGAATGGATGCATCTTTTAATCAAAGTCGCATCCTGCTGCATCTTTCATTTTCTGAAAAGATACAATCCATTGCTAATGACACAGAACTGCAAGAAGTCATAAGGCCATCTCCAACCGATGGCTGGCCAGAGGGCTCTTTTGAGCCCTCTAGCCCTCCAAGATTCTCCAAGATATTAATATTTTAATAAATAGTACATGGCTATATTTGTCTCCGTCTCCAACCGAGGGCCAGAGGGCCAGATGGCTCGTTTTAGCCCTGTCACAAAAAATCGTCTCCAACCGAGGGCCAAATGGCCATAGGGCCAAACATAATTTATTATTTAAATTTAAAAACTACAACAACTTAAATTTAAAAACAACAACTTAAATGAAGGAAATATTGAAGGAAATAATGAAGGAAATATTGAAGGAAATTATTGAAATATTGAAACAATATTATAGATGAAGGAAATATTGGAAAATATATTGAAGGAAATATTAAGAAATATATTGAAGGAAATATTGAGAAATATATTTAAGAAAATATTGAAAAATATATTTAAGAAAATATTGAAAAATATTGAGAAATATATTGAAGGAAATATTGAAAAATATTGAGAAATATATTGATGGAAATATTGCAAATGAAGTGAAGAATTGAAAGAACTTCACCATATTTATAGAAGAAAAGAAATGTTTAAATTTAAAAAAAAAAAAAAAAAAAAAAAAAAACAAACACAACGGCTAGCTGAGTAGCTAGCCGTTATATTCAAAAAAATTTCAAACTATTAGTGTCGGTAATAGTAAATAAAAAAAAAATTTGCCTATGCAAAACTAGTACTGTCGGTTATAACCGACATCAATAGGGAAAATATAAAAAAAAAAATAGCCAGCCCTTTGGCCCTTTGAAATTCCGTGGGGCCCTCCCAGATTCCCGAGCCTTCTGGCCTAGCCCTCGGTTGGAGACGGTTTTAGGGCTATTTTCGGCCATCTGGACCCTTCGGTTAGAGATGACCTAACTTTCTGATTTAATGTGCAAGGAACATATCCCTTATCCAAGAGACATGGAACTGCAGCCATGCTCCTTTTACCAAATGACACGGCACTCTAGCAGAAACATGGAAATGCAACCATGCTCCTTTTGCCAAAAGATACTGCATTGCAGCCTTTGGCTGTGCTTCTTCACACTTTCTCCCATTATGCACGTAACATCATATATATATACATATATATATATATATATTATATTATATTATATTATATTATATACATATATTATATTATATATACCAACACACATGCCCCTTACCAAGAGGGATCCCCATTTTTCTAAAAAAATGGGGACACCCTCTTGACCGTTGGATTGACTTTAATGAAATTGTGTGGTTGAGATTAAAACACAGGCCACACATTCTCAACCACACAATTTCATTAAAGTCAAATCCAACGGTCAAGAGGGTGTCCCCATTTTTTTAGAAAAATGGAGATCCCTCTTGTGAAATGATTCCTACCAACACATGTCACACGAGCTTGCAGCCCTACCCTCTTGTCTTGGCCCACGGCCTGCATGCCGCAACATTTTTTGTTGCTGGGCTTTGCAGCTGCCCCGGATCACACACACACAGCCAGCCATTTTTGCGGTTGGGCTCCTTGCGACCAAACTCTCAAGGCCAGCCCCTGCTGGGCCTTGACCCATGCCCCGCCTTTGGGCCAACTTGAAACCCAGCTGCGGTTGGGGTTTCTTTCCCCTAACATGGCCTGCAGTCCACCCCCGAGCCCTCTCTTGGGCTCTGCCTTTCTACTTAAGGCTCTCAACCCGTGCCCTTAACCCACGACACCAAGCCCAAATTATTTTGCCAAATAATTTTGCCACAACCCGTGCCCTTAACTTTCTGATTTAATGTGCAAGGGACATATCCCTTATCCAAGAGACATGGAACTGCAGCCATGCTCCTTTTACCAAAGGACACGACACTCTAGCAGAAACATGGAAATGCAACCATGCTCCTTTTGCCAAAAGATACTGCATTGCAGCCTTTGGCTGTGCTTCTTCACACTTTCTCCCATTATGCACACAACACCATATATATACATATATATATATATATATATTAATGAAATATACCAACACGCAGGCCCCTTACCAAGAAGGATCCCCATTTTTCTAAAAAAATGGGGACACCCTCTTGATCGTTGGATTGACTTTAATGAAATTGTGTGGTTGAGATTAAAACACAGGCCACACAATCTCAACCACACAATTTCATTAAAGTCAAATCCAACAGTCAAGAGGGTGTCCCCATTTTTTTAGAAAAATGGGGATCCCTCTTGTGAAAGGATTCCTACCAACACATGTCACACGAGCTTGCAGCCCTGCCCTCTTGTCTCGGCCCACGGCCTGCATGCCGCAACATTTTTTGTTGCTGGGCTTTGCAGCTGCCCCGGATCACACACACACAGCCATCCATTTTTGCGGTTGGGCTCCTTGCGACCAAACCCTCAAGGCCAGCCCCTACTAAGCCCCGCCTTTGGGCCAACTTGAAACCCAGCTGCGGCTGGGGTTTCTTTCCCCTAACATGGCCTGCAGTCCACCCCCAAGCCCTCTCTTGGGCCCTGCCTTTCTACTTAAGGCTCTCAACCCGTGCCCTTAACCCACGACACCAAGCCCAAATTATTTTGGGGCTATATTTTCAAACCAATAATATTATTTTAATATTATTTAGCTTCTACAATCGACCCCGTATGGTCCGATTTATTGAATTAATTAAAAGTGACATGCAGTCCATTAATCTGATAATGAATCCAAAATTATTGACCTGAATATCACTTTTGGACATTAACGATTCAATAATTTATTTTTATACTTTGAACCGTCACATACTTTCATAGTAACGAAGCTCTCACACTTAAGTTCCCGAAGAACCTTAAATCCACTATATTCGAATTAGTATATTGCATTCTGTGTTTCTTGCAGGAACCTCTCATTATGAACTAATTGTTCATAAAAACCTAAATTGAACTTGTAGTTTCAAATTTAGTGCCTTTGAAACCTGAAGTTTTCATTCAAAACATACCATATGAAACCTGTAGTTTTCATGCATAAATTAAACCTATACATGTCTATAGAACTTGTATGTTCTACGATATATGTATATGGCTTACCATATGACTACTCACGTTTTTCCCTCCGTTTTAGGGATATGTCGAACTTGAACAAGCTCGATTTTGCCGCTCTAGAAGTCACAGGAAGAAACTATCTGAAGTGGGTTCAAGACGTGAAGCTTCATCTAACTGCAAAGGGTATTAGAGCCACCATCGAGACTCCTATCGCCGACAAAACCGTTGACGAAGCTCAGAAGGCTACTGCAATGATCTTCATTCGAAGACACATCCATGATGCACTGCAGACTGAGTATCTCGCTGATGAGGACCCACTCACCCTCTCATTTACTCTGGCTGACCGTTTCGATCACCGGAAAGACATCTACTTGGCTGAAGCAAGGCACGACTGGCTTCTTCGCTTACAAGACTTTAAGTCCGTGAATGAATACAACTCTGAAGTCTGTAAAATCCGTTCTTTGTTGAAATTCTGCAAAGTGGAACTAACCGAATCAGATCTCCTAGAGAAGACCTATTCGACCTTTCATGCCACCAATATTGTCCTGCAACAACAATATAGGGCACAGAAATTCACCAAGTTTTCAGATTTGATCTCTGTTTTACTTCTCACTGAAAAGCAGAACCAGCTGTTGATGAAAAATCATCAAGCTCGACCCACTGGCTCGAACGCCACGCCTAAAGCGCATGCGATTAATTCTCCCAGCCATAAACGACGACAGAATCGTCGTGGCCGTGGCAATTGGGGGACAAGCCCAACCACGGACCCAAGGTCAACAGAGTGTTGCAGTTAAGGGAAGAATTACGACCCAGCAGCGTCCATCACTCGCCCCTAAGGTCCCAAACTTCAAGAACATGGGCAAAGCTCCCATTCAGGCTGCTTCTACGGAATTGGACATGTGTTATCGTTGTGGATCAAATTATCATTGGTCACGCGTATGCCGAGCTTCCCCTGAGGCTATTGCCAAGTATCATTCCCGTCGTGAGTCTAACTTTGCACATGTGGATCATCCGGAAGATGTAACTACATCAATGGATATATCGGATTTTCAGGAGGCGTCATCGCCTATGGATGAATAAATTAGACATGTTTTTAGGGTGTTTACCCCTAGTGGCCGAACCCACTAGGAATGGTCGGCCCTACCCCCTCCATATTTTCTAGGTTTATGGTTTAATTTTGAACAATTTTTCTAAGTATTTGGAATAATTTGTTTGGTTTTGGTTTGTTTTGAATTATGGATTGTTATTTGAATGAATATTATTTTCTCGAATTGCTTAATTGAATGAATGGACCCATATTTATGCATGTGACCAATTCAATCTATTTATTTCTAGGTATGTCTAGTGGGGAAGTTAGTTATCTGGCAGATAGTGCAACCACGCACACCATCTTGCGTGAATAACACTATTTTACTAACTTGATACCCAAGAAAGCTCATTTGACAACTCTCTTAGGCCCATCCAACCTGATTGAAGGATACGGCAAGGAACGTATCATGTTGTCTAATGGTACAATCTTGACCATTAAGGATGCACTCTATTCTCCACGTTCCGGAAGAACGTTGCTGAGTTTTAGAGATATTCGAAATAATAAATATCATCTTGAAACCATTGAAGTCCATGGTTCTGAATTTCTTTGTATCACTTCGTACGAATATGGCCAGAAGCATATTCATGAGAAGTTGGAACGTCTGCCGAGTGGGTTGTACATCACAACCATTCGCGGCATAGAAGCCCATAGTGTGGCCGGCCTTATGCCTGAGTTCCAGGACACTTTGTTGCTTTGGCATGATCGTTTGGGACATCATGGACGTGACATGATGCGCCGTATCATCAAATCTTCTCATGGCACAAGTTACATCCCTATGTTGGACTTCCGCCATGCAAAGCGTGTTCTTTAGGGAAGTTGAATACTCAACCCTCCCATACAAAGATTATTCACGACTTAGTCAAGGGGGAGTGTTGCAGTAATATTTAGAATATGAATGTGATTGTGTAAATCCTAGAGAATATGGGAATGTATCTTATATTCCTATTAAGAGTAGATTACCTATTAAATGTTGTAATCCTTAAGGGGAAGGTTTTTACCTATCCTACTACTATAAATAAAGGCACAATGGGGTGAATCAAACACACCTCACAATTAAATCAATCTTTATTCTCTCTATTGTGGCCGGCCCCCTCTTTCTCTCTCTAAACCCTAGATCGCTCAATCAAATAGGACTATAACAATAACCAGTTAGTTTGACCGTTACAATTTATTCACTTTAAACTTACACACAACTGAGATAAAATCAATTGATAATTTGTCATTTACAGTTTATTCACGTGAAAGTTACCACTTACAATCAAGATGAGACCAATTTGATTGTTTAACACTTGTAATCTCCTCATACTTTTTCACACATCATGTGATATTCAAGAAAAATAATCCATTATCACTTATTCGTTGCAAGTAAATTGTTATGTTATTAATAATTATCCCTTCTTCTTTCTTTTCTTCCTTTATATCTCCTTACATATTTTGTAAAACTGTTTCCTATTAGTGGCACATCATTTAGTTTGTAAAATTAATTTAAAATTTTGATCTCTCTAACATTTATAATAACAAAGAAGTATGTGCTACTAAAAAAAAGGGTAATGCTAGGCAGCTAAATTTGTAGACAACATTTTAGAAACTAATACTATGTTTGGATGAAGAAATTTAAGATTACTAAGGAATTTTAAAATGACGGAAATTGAAATGACGGGATTTTATTTTCTAGAATTTGTGAATTTTCTTGTTTGGTTAACCCTAAAAGAACAATGGAATTGAATACCAAATTTGTTATTTTTAAATTCTCAATCATAGAAATTGGGAAATGACACATATTTACATGAAATTTAAACTTGGGAATAGTAGCTTATTACTTAAGAGTTGATAAACGTGCTCATTTTTATTAGTGAATGATCATTTAGTTTGCAAAATTTCTCTCTAAAGTTAGTCTCCCTAGTATTACGCAAAAAAATAATAGAAAAATAGGAGAGCATACAAATTTTCGCTTGGCTTTTTACTCATGAAAAACTTCATACTAGGATGAGATTGAGTAAATTCATTCAAAATATTAACAAATTGTGCCCTATGTGTGACAATGAGGATGAGACGCAAAATCATCTTTTTCTTAATTGCGAGCATGCTAAAGAAATATGGAAGCTTTCTCCGGTAAGTCTTTGGAAGAATAATTGGACTCAGTTTAATAATGTGTTTGATTGGATGGACTCAGTTTAATAATGTGTTCGATTGGATGGAAATAATTGACAATGTTGAATGCAATGATTTGAGTGATCTTAGTGAAGCTCTTCTGAATTGTTGGCAAATGTGGAATGATAGAAATAATAAAGTTTTTAGAAGTTCGAATCCTAGTCTTGCTATGGGTATCTCTGTTGCCACAAGTGTAATCATTTTTTAAGGTTAATTGTAAAAAGATCTCTATGGGTGATCCTTGGCACCAAAACCCCATTTGTTGGTGTCCTCCACCGCATGGTTATGTGAAATTAAACTTTGATGGATCTGTTAGTTCGGATCGTTCTGCAACTGCTTTTGTTCTCAGAAATGAGAAGGGGCAACCTGTTGGTACTGGGGCGTTGAACTTTGATGGCGTCACCATTTCAGTTGCGGAGGCTGTTGCTTTAAAGGAAGGGCTTTTGTTCTCCAGGGATAAAGGTGTGAAGATGTTGATGGTGGAAGAGGATTCTAGGCTAATCATCCAGGTGGTGCAAGATGTTTGGATGCCGCATCTTAAACCTATCATAGAATATATAAAATGGTTGGCTTATGGGTTTCAGCACATCAGTTGGAAGCATATTTATAGGAAGGCTAATTTCATGGCGGACGCATTAGCTCATTTGGGCCTCAGTGTGCAATAGACCCGGCAATTTCTTACACGACACGAAAATAACGAGTTTTGGGTCAACACGATAACTAATCTGGTCATTATCGGGTGACCCGTTAAGAACGGGTTCTTAACGGGTATACACGCGGGTAACACGTGGGTAACCCGTTTCGACCAGTTAAGAAAAATAAATTATAATTTTAAAGTTTAATTACTAAAAAAATTATTATAAAATACAATAGCCATATTCTATATATTGGTATATTCTATATTAACTTATTATCATTAATATGATAAATTTTACTTAACATGTTGTTGTCCAAAATTAAAATCAACTAGTATAGTATTAGTATAGGCAACAAGACATCCCTACAAGTATGAAAAAAGTGAAAGAATATATAAACACTCGTGATTCATCATTCCTCCACGAATAGACAATGGTTACACTTACATTATCGTTTAGATTTTTAAAACCCTCCAAATCATCATGAATAGTGTTTTTTATTTGAGTGTAAAAGTAATAAAATTAATAATAATTATTGTGAAAGTGTAAGAAATGTAATATATATATATATATATACAATCACTCGTAGTGAAAAGCTTTACAATTTTCGTGAATAGGTCAACTTCGAAATCCGACACTATAATCCATAAACCTTAAATTTGTATTCAACCGTCGATTGTCGTTTAAGCTTTATTCTTTATATTGAATTTCATTTTTAAAATTTTCTTTTTTGAAAACATGATCTTCTGGGGATGTAGAAAGATGAACGGTTCAGATATTTGATATCACGTCTCGATATTTACGGTTATTTGAAATGTGAGTCGATGTTATATAGTTTGTAGAGACATTATAAACACCAAGCAATATTTTCACTAACGGTAAAACTCTGAACATAATATCAATTATCCGAACCGTTCATCTTTCTGTATCCTCTAATAGATCATGTTTTCAAAAAATAAAATCAGAAAAAATAAAATTTGGTGAGAAAAATGAAGCATAAATGTAAACAACAATCGACGGTTAAATTTTGATCTATGATTTATATGATTATAGTGGCACATTGCAAAATTAAGCCCTTCACGAAAGTTATAAAGCTTGTCATTACGAATGTTTATATATTTTTTCTATATTTTTCACACTTCTACATTAATTAAAAAACTATTAAAGACTTTACTTAAACAATAGCCATAGGATGAATGAAAAGAGAGTGCTAATGTAGAAAGTCTCACTGAAAATATCATCAATATAACTCTTGAAGGCAATATATCAAGCCAAAGTTCCAATACCGTTTCCCATGATGATTGATGAAAATTGAAGAATTTGATTGTAAGAAAATGTGCAAGGTTCCAAACCTTGAAACATAACTCCCTTAATTTTGCAAATTTTTGAACATTTGATATTTTGTAATGTTCTAATGTTTTTTTATTTTTTATTATGCTCTTATGTTGGGTATGTAAATATGTAATACTTGAAAGACAAATGCGTTTTTATGTTTTGAATGTGATAATATGGTATGTATATACTTATTTAGTATTATATTTTTCATTTGATTATTTATTGGTTTACAATATATTTTCCTTAATGGGTAACGGGTCAAGTCATATTACCTGTTAATATTATCGGGTCAATTTCGGGTCGGGTCATTTTACCTGTTTATTTTAATGGGTGTTACACGACACGACCCGTTAAGATATCGGATATGACACGAACACGAAAAACACGACACGAATGTCAGGTCTAGTGTGCAACCCTCATTTTTAGAATTATTGTCTTCCGTTTTTGGCTATAGAGACATTTAATTTTGATTGTATGAAACGGTTTTATTAGAGGTTTTAAGCTTTAATAAATTTCTTCATCATAAAAAAAAATATATAAAAAAATAAGTGCAGCCGCTTAGATATTTGCTCCCCGCCATGGATAATAACAAGCTAGCAACATAGCCACAGAATACACGAGGAAGAAGAAGAAGTTAACAGTGTTCTATCATCAGTTGAACCCCATAAAACCTCACCTAACCTCTGATAAAATTGATGCCCCTCCGTCTCTTCAATCGGCGATGACTCTCGTGCCCAGTCGTCAACTTTACCCTACGAGCTTGTTCGACTCGTTCCAGAGCTCCTTGTCGAAATTCAGTGGCGCCCATGTCCAGTTCTTCAGGTATGGCTCTTCAATTCCTTTCAAGAACCACACTGTCTATGCCACCCACTACATTATCAGCTCTCCCTTAAACCCTGACCAAAACCCAGTGAGGAAATCGAATTTTGTTGGGAGAAATCGACCCGTTTATCAGTATAAACCCAAGAGGAATTTGTGTAGTAGTAGTTGGATTAATAAATGGAATGAATCCCACAAGCATAATCGACCAAAACCCCCTCGGGCTGTGTTGGATTATCAGAGTAGTGAAAGTGGGAATGGTTCAGGAAATGGTGGTGGTAGTACAATGGAGAAGATAGTGGAGAAATTGAAGAAGTTCGGGTACGTTGATGATAGTAATGACAGTAAAGGGGAAGTAAGGGAGAGAGTGATTGAGAAGGGTTCAGTGGAGGATATATTTTATGTTGAGGAAGGAATGCTGCCAAATTCGAGAGGTGGGTTCTCGGCTGATTCACCATTGGGGGTAGATAATGTGTTTGGAAGTGATGGGAAGGTAAGATTTCCATGGGAAAAGCCTGCAGAGGAAGAGAAGCAGGAGGGGGGTTCGGTGAGGAGGAAGAGTAGGACTTCAGTAGCGGAATTGACTCTTCCAGAGTCTGAGTTGAGGAGGCTGAGGAATTTGACATTTCAGAAGAAGCACAAGACTAGGATTGGAGGTGCTGGTGTTACCCAAGCCATAGTGGACATGATCCATGAGAGATGGAAGACTTCGGAGATTGTGAGATTGAAAGTTGAAGGTCCACCAGCTCTTAACATGAAGAGAATGCATGAGATATTGGAGGTTTGTTTCTTATGACTTTCGTTACAAGTTTGTGTGTTAGTTTTGTTTCTTATCTTTTTATTAAACTCATCCACTCAGCGTTGATTACTCATTTGATATCAAGTGAAAGGATATATAAGGATAAAACACAGAAAATATATATTCTGCAAAACAGAAAATTGAGCTAGAGTTAGAAGCTCAAGGAGTTTTCTTCGCTTTTGATCTACAAACTGAACATGAATACATAAAAGTTGTACCTGCACCTCAAAGGTTTCCTTTGGTCTTTCCATTCAGTATTTATCTTCTGCAATGAAATATGTCATTAAGAACAAAATAAAATGGAAAGCAAAACAAAAAGAGAGTTTTTAAAAGTTTTTAGAATAGCATGTTTAAGGATGATGTGGTTGTTCGCATCTAATATATTGATTTTGTTCTGTTTTCTTGTTATTATCAGCGGAAAACTGGTGGTTTGGTGGTCTGGAGGTCGGGCACATCTCTTTCTTTATACAGAGGTGTGAGCTATGAGGTTCCTTCAGTGCAACTAAACAAGCGGATATACAAGAAAAATGACAGCTCTTCGGCATCTTTACCAACTGTTGCTGATAAATCCGTGGGAGACTTTGTTGAGATTGCTTCTTATAGTAATGTAAATACACCCCAAGAAAAGCTGGAGAATACTTTCTTGGAGAAGAAAGACACAGAACAATTGCCAGAAGTGAAGTATGAAGATGAAGTAGACGAACTTTTAGATAGTTTAGGCCCCAGATTCAAAGATTGGCCCGGATGTGATCCATTACCTGTAGATGCAGATATGCTTCCAGGGATAGTTCCTGGTTACGAACCACCCTTCAGAGTACTTCCGTATGGTGTGCGATCTTCCCTTGGTTTACAAGAGGCAACATCTTTGAGAAGGCTGGCAAGGGTTCTTCCACCACATTTTGCTTTAGGTATGCAATTTCATGTGTTGCACATAAGTGACAAGATGCTGATTTGATAATGTTTAAACTTTGTCCATAGGTCGAAGCAGACAGCTCCAGGGTCTAGCAGTGGCCATGGCTAAATTATGGGAACGAAGTTTGATTGCAAAGATTGCACTGAAACGTGGTGTCCAGCTGACTACTAGTGAGCGAATGGCTGAAGACATCAAGGTAATAGAACTCGGTCAATTTATGTCTCATTAGGTGGTATTATTTGTCAAGTAGCACCTTGCCACACACTTTTGTTGCAGTCAACCAACTCAAAATTGGTATGCTGAGTTAAGTCTGGGTGAATACTATTCTTACAATTTTAGTTATTAAGTCTAGCAATCAGTATCTATCATATGAAAAGTTAGTAGACAAATGGGAACTAGAATATAATGTTTTTGACAACATGCATTGATAGTGTTGGCCAACTTGCCACTTACAAAAAGAGAAACAAAATTATAAAGAGAGAAACAAGATTGGCCAGGTTCGAGTATTATTTGTTAGAAATATGAAAGTGAGTTGAATCACTGATAGAGGTTTTACATCAGAAAGGGACTGGTTCACTAACTATGTTTGGATGAGGGAATTTAAATTTCCACGGTCTGCATTACAGAAGTTAGATAGAGGGACTTGAAAATGACTCAATGCAATACATTGAGAGGAGGTGTCATTTTGAAATCTCCTTGTTTAGTGTCTTTGTAGTGCATTTGTATTATTTTAGTTGTAGCTTGGTAGTGCTTAAGTAGTTCATTGGTGATGTCCATGTAGTGCTGTTTTAACAATGAAGTCTAAATTTATTTTTGCCGAAGTTCTCATTAAATGAAATGCAATGTTTTCATCTTCATCCTTCCAAAGATATTATTCTTACTGCTATGAAGTCAATGTTCTTCTCATTTTCTATTTTGTAGGAATTAACCAGATAAATTCCTAAACATGAAGTTACAATTCTATGTGCTGTTTTCCTATGAAATGCTTTATAGATGCACCAATGAAAGTAGTTTTCTTTGTCTTCCTAAATTCCTTTGTTTCGTTGTTCATCATTTTATCTAGATTGTAAGTCTAGATGATTTGGAATCTGAAGGACATATCTGTAGAAAGGTTTGTTATTATACAATAAAATTATAGATCAAAGCAGTTTACGACTTATAACATGCATGGCTTGGTAACATGGAATATTAAAGGCCAATATACTTCATTATTTTACATCTGAGTTCATTTTTCATATTTACATACAATCAAATCTTTTTTATTTTCTGCAGAGATTGACTGGGGGTGTGCTGCTGTCTCGAAACAAGGACTTCTTGGTCTTCTATAGGGGGAAGAATTTTTTGTCTCCAGAGGTCACTGAAGCGTTACTGGAAAGGGAGAGATTGGCGAAATCCCTTCAAGATGAAGAGGAGCAGGCAAGGTTAAGAGCTTCAGCCATGGTCATACCAAATGTTGAACAAGCTCAACACTTTGGTACCGCCGGTACACTTGGGGAGACTTTGGATGCAGATGCTAAGTGGGGAAAGAGGATGGATAATCATCATAAGAAAAAAGTGATGCAAGAAGCAGACATATTAAGGCACACCAATCTGGTCAGAAAGCTTGAACGAAAGCTTGCCTTTGTAAGTTGCCGGAAACTTTGGATTGCAAATATAAGAAACATCTTGTAGTTTCAGTCTTAAGTCTGGATACTTATTTTGACATCATATCCTTCCAATGCTAGAATTTCCCTTCATTTGAACATTTGAAATTTTGCCTGTCAGGCTGAAAGAAAGTTAATGAAAGCTGAACAAGCCTTATCTAAGGTAGAGGAGTGCTTGAAACCATCTATGCAGCAAGCTGACCCAGACAGCATTACTGATGAAGAGAGGTTTATGTTTCGTAAGCTTGGTTTACGGATGAAAGCTTTCTTACTTCTTGGTATAACAATTCTCCCTTACATTTTTATCTTGACTGCGATTTTATTATAGTCTACTTATGGAAAATTGATTTCTTCAGGTAGACGTGGAGTGTTTGATGGTACAGTGGAGAACATGCATTTACACTGGAAATACCGGGAATTGGTCAAGATAATGGTGAATGCTAAAAGTTCTGAGCAGGTAAAAAAAATTGCATTAGCACTTGAAGCTGAGAGCGGAGGTGTCTTGGTTTCAGTGGATAAAGTTTCCAAAAAGTTTGCCATAATTGTGTACCGGGGAAAGGACTATCACCGACCTTCTACACTGAGGCCAAAGAATCTCTTGACAAAAAGGAAAGCATTGGCACGCTCTATTGAGATTCAACGGCAGGAGGTACCACTCTAAATTTGAATGCTAATTGTTCAACCCTCCTAGTTTTATCAGATAGTTAACAACACATGCATTTAAGAATTCACTCCAGCAAGTGTAGCTTTATAAAGGTTGCCAATAAGTACTTAATGCTTGGTTTGTGCGGTTTGATCTGTTTAACCCCGTTCATCCTTTCCATTAATACACACTAAACTTATTTAATTTTGTGAACAATAATGTTCCTAACTTATTTTTTTTCTCTGTGGAACAGGCTCTTCTAAAACATATTTCAGTGGTGCAGAGTAAAGTGGACACACTTAGATCTGAAATAGTATGCCCCTAACAATTTCACTTATTGCTATTACAAGTCTAACTATTTCACTTGGCATGCGAAATATAAAAATATCATTTTCTTCCTTTTGTTCTAAGTGGCTCATGTTTCTCATTGATAGGAACAAATGGATGCTGTGAAAGAGCGTGGAGATGAAGTATTGTATGACAAATTAGATTCTTCATATCCGACTGATGATGATGATTCCGAGGCTAGTATTTGCTTAATCTTCTATGTTTACTCTCTTTGTGGTTAAACTGTAGTTAAACCAACTGATCTGACATCTTAATCCTTTTGTTATCCTTTTGAAGGAAGAAGATGTTTATCTTGAAACATATAGCGCAGAAAATGATGGTGAAGATGAAGGCAATTACTCAACTCACGATCCTCACCTGGAATCCATTTTTCCTTATAATATCCAGAATGAGGATTCTCAAACGGAATTGGAAGTTCCTTGACGACAATTGTATGCTGTGTCAGAGGGTTCACTAGATGATGATTAGCAAGATGAAGAAGATAACTCCCTACAATGATGGAATCAACTGAACATAAACCAATGGTACAGCAGCATTCAGAAATTGTCACAATGGTTGCTCGTCACATTGTACAGATAATTTGGGCAGGCTGACATCTACGTAACTCTACGTTAGTTTTATGGTACAAGTTTCTGTGACGATCTCCCATGTCTTTTAATTCCTGAACTAGAAATAACTCATACAGCAGGATAAGTCGTCTTAAATTGTGGGAGGAGTTGGATATAGCTGGTTTTTAGGGCATATTGATGTTTTCAGGTCCCAAACTTGTAATACAGTTTTGCTGGAGAAGCCTTCTATGTAAATGAATATGAGTCTTAAATCACAGTGGATATTTCATCACCTATTCTAGTCTACAACTTTACTGATTTCAATATTTGATGGTGATATATGTATTTGGTTTCATATAGATTGGGAAAAATCCATTTTAAATGCTGTGTTTTTTTTGGGTCAAACGATAAATTTTGTTAGATTAACTACTGACGGGTTTGAACTCATGCCGTCATGTAAGGGTTCTTGAATTTTCAAAGCTATGTTGATAACTAGCTTATTTTTCTATTTTTTCGATATGGGTCTGTTGACCCTAAAAACTACAAAGCCTACGTGGCGCGCAGGCCGAGTAATCTATGAGCTAACTACGTCCTTCGGTTGAATGCGGGGCGTGCCAACTCGACGGCCGATGAGTAAAATATGGATGTTGCGTTGTGTTGCGCGGCTGACTTCTTGATCTTGCGACTGCGGTCGAGGAAGGAACGTGCCTCGACCTTTGGATTCTAAAGCCTGAAGACAAGGCTGCTAGTTCTGCGAAGTTCACGAATCGTCGGCTTCGGCTACCGTGATTATATTTGTGAAAGTATAAGCACGCCGAATCGACACCAATGTATAGGGACACAAGTACTCGAAACAGATATAGGTCTTGACAGTAAAAGTTGTTCGGCCGTCTAAATGCCGAACTCTGAAACCAACCTACGAGTATCCGATCATAAAACGGCGTTCGATGTGCCGAGCCTTGTAACATGTAACACCTTACTTCGCCGAGAAGGCTGGTAAGATGACCTCTGCCAATAAGGATTCGAAAACCCTTCTCGACCGAGACTTGGATAGATAACCAACCGGCCTCGACGCAGTGCTGTTTATCCAAACTGAAGATGCTCCACGACCGACTGGTTCTACGGCGATAGTGTTGTTTATCCAAACTGAAGATATCACCGGTTGCCTTCACAGTGCTGTTTATCCAAACTGAAGATGTGTTGGCCAAAAAGGAAAATAAAAATCTCAAAAGGTTGAGAGAGTTTGCGCAGGGCAGATTTGTGTGTTGAATTGGAGATCCTAATGTTATGCTCCCTCTCCCTATTTATAGTAGTGCAAACCCTCCGAATCCTCCTCGGATAGAACTCCCAGTCCTAGTTCAACTCAACTTCGGCCAATACTGATCCAATCTTATGTCGGCCGATCCTACTCAAACTAGGATTCTGAACCTTCCCCCATTGCGAGCTTGATTCAATTTATCCCGGGAATCCATCTCCTAATGGGTCTCGGCCTCTATGACGCGTTAAGCCTATCTATTCCTTCAACCCGCGGCCCATATTGCCGATTCACTCCCTTGCACGAGTCTTGGGCCGAGAATAATCCAAGCTCGGCCCAAATGTCATTTTGGACCCAAACAGGGTCGTTAAACAAGGTTTGCTATTTTCCGATAGAAGCAATATCGAGGGAAGGGGAGTCGAACTCTGGAACTTGACTGTATAGACGGATGCTCCTAATTAACTGAGCTATAAGCGTTTGTGAGTGTCAATGAGATTATGCATGTATTTAGTAAAGAAACTTTTTGAGTTGCTGCATGCAGGAAATATTCAAGGATGGTGTTCATCTATTATTCAAATTCGAGAACTAAGCAACTCAACACATTAATTAATAGTCTTCGTTCATTTCACTTGATTACTAGAAATGCCCGACTATTACGAGTCTAATCCATTGATTTGTTTCAACAAAAATTAATTAAAGTCACTGGAAACTGACCAGATAACCTGCCCGTATGTAATTCCCAAAACCCTAAATCCCAATGCACTTAGTTTTGGATCATGTTTTTAATGCTCCCAATTAGTATGAGAGCGTTTACAATATCTCACCAGCACACACGCAGGAAAGCACTGCCTACAGAGAGCCATTCACTTCAGTTTTCCACTCAGAGGAGACAACGCCATCGTCATGGACTGCTTTCGGAGCTTTCATGACTCTTCCGCCAACCCCTACGAACTTCTTTTCACCGCCGCGACCCTCATTCCTGTCTGGCACTACTTGTTAGGGTTCCTCACCATCTCCTATGTGTTCCTCTACAACTACTTGGACTTCCATTTCTGGCAAGACTTTTTCAATGGATTCAGAGGCTCTTATGTGGACTCGACATACAACTCCAATTCCCACATCTACCGCGGCGTGGTTTCCAAGTGTCGGGTACTCCATGCCTGGTACTTGGCCACGCCCTGGCTCGCCAGCCCTCATCTGCAGAATCTTTTCCTCAATTTGTTTGGAAACACTCCTGACGTCACATACCAAAGAGAATTTTTTCGCCTGTCGGATGGCGGTACTATTGCGTTGGATTGGGCGGCGGCAGCGAGTTCTCATATATTTGGTGGTGGTCTTGTGCCTAAAGATAACAGCACAACCCCCATTATAGTTGTGATTCGGATTCCGCTTATGTAAGGCATCTTGCCTTTAACACAGCTAAAATGGGATGGAATGTAGTAATCAGCAACCAGAGAGGACTTGGTGGAGTTCCACTTACTTCAGACTTCATCGACAATTGCGGATGGACTGATGATATTCGCAGAGTCAGTAATCACCTCCACCATAAGCATCCCAAGGTTCCATTGTTTCTTACCGGAACAAGCATTGGTGAGTGAATTTCTAGTATTTTCTTGTCAGGAAATGTTCTTCTTGCCAGACTGATTAAGCTGTTAATTTTCGACTACAATTTAATTTGACTATTTCGTCAATTTACGGTCGAGATTCTTTGGTAAGTTAACACCACTCTTCCTAGTAGTACATTTCAATCAAATTTCCAATTTAATTTCTATCGGCATCGATACCTTTTTTTTTTTTCTTTTTTTTTTTTATGATGTGAAGATGTCTCATGTTTGATGAACTATATTTCTAGGAAATATGCCGTGGACATCGACATTGAGCTCGAACAACTTCAGCTTAATACTGCAATTTTAAGACCAAACACGGCCTAATTTAATTTTTCGCCATGTTTGAAATTTGATGAAGTATATGTTTGTCAAATTTCTTACAAGTAAACATGTCGTCGACGTGGACTTAAAATGAACATTTTATATGTTTACAATCAATGGCGTAGCCACCCGTAAGGCTAAGATGGGCTGTAGCCCAGGGAGGTTTTCCGTAAGAGTAGTATTATCCATGCACTCATTTTTACTGCTCACACACCCCTCTCAATTTTCGGTTGTTCGGATCGAATGAATTGAAGATGATCACTGACAAAAAATTAATAAGGCTGTGTTGGAGGTAAAAATGGGTTTGTGAATAGAATTATTCTTTTGTAAACTCATGCTTATAGCCTACTCAATTTCAATACGTATTATTATTAAATGTATATTTAGTAGAGGATAGGTAGTAAATAATACGTTTTATGCTAAAAATTATAAATTAGTATCTCCAGTCCCCCTTTATCCTATTCTTTAAAGAAAAAGACCATTTACCTTATGTAATTTAGCCTTTGTACTTTTTACTCAAGAAAAGAAATTTTTTTTTTTTTTTAAATCTACAATTAAATCTCTATCTCTGCAATTCCTTACTTTCTGTTGCGATTTTCCAATGAATGTCATCTTTGGTACGTTCTTAATCACTTTATTTACTTATTCTTGATTTAATTAGTAGGTTAATTATTTATATGGTCCTTGAATTTATCGGTTAGAGTTATGATTTTAAGAATAATTTATATTATATTGTTGTCTTTTATATTGATTATTATATAATTTTATATAAGCAAAAAAATAAATATATAATTTTATTTTATGGTACTATTTTTAGCTAGCCCACCCAGGAAAAAAATCTTGGCTCCGCCCTTGTGTACAATAATCAACTCAACTATTTATATCAGCCCAACAAAACGACTCCAAAGTCAATCATGTACATATAGAGGAATAATAAATGTATTCTTTTGACCGAGAAATGTCCATGACCAAAACCATATAGTTGACCACGTGTTAAATGCTTTTTAATTGCATCAAACCCAGGTCGACTAGTGCCTTATAACTGAAATTTGAAATTCCCGGCACAACCCACACATCTGTCACAGAGAGAGAGAGAGAGAGAGAGAGAGAGAGAGAGAGAGAGTGAGTGAGAGTGAGGAAATGGACCAATATATCCTCAAAGCATTGGAAGGTGAATTGTTATGGTGTGACGACGAGAGGCCTCCGGTATTACTGAATCAAAGCGCTTTTGTGCCGTACACAAATACACCCGTCATTGATAAGCTTCCCAATGATGTCACAAAATCCATGAATACGAACAAGAGGATGCTGCAATTCTTGAGGAAAAGCTGGCAACCTGCAACTGCAAGAAATGAAGCCGAACAGGACGGCAGACACCGGGGTTTTCGCCACATGGTCAACGAGCGCATGAGGAGGGAGAAGCAGAAGCAGAGCTACTTAGCCTTGCATTCTTTACTGCCCAATGGAACCAGGGTGGGTATATTCAGTTAACCACATTAAATTTAATTTAATATCCGTTATCAGCACTCCAAAATAGTTATACTGCACTGCTTGTTTATAGTTTCTCAATCTTATTTTCATGAAAGTGTTTTTATTGGAGTGATCCACATCACCTCTTGCACATCTTTCTGGTTTTTTCTAGACATTGAGTTGATGAACAAATTAAAAGAGATTCAAGAGCCAGAATTAAAAGGGTGTTCAGAAGATGAAAAATGATGTGCAAATATCACTCCTATGAAAAATTAAGAGGAGCACATAACTATTTCGAATTGCGCAAATGAGCCAGAAATTTGTTATATAATTGTTTGGTGTTCCAATTCTACATGTTGCAGAGTGATAAGAATTGGATTGTGCAAATGACAGCTACGAACATCCAGCAGCTGAAGAGGTACAAGGAGGAATTGATCAAGAGGAACGTGGAGCTGGAAGCACTTTTGGTAGAAAATGAAAAGGAAAGAGTGAAATGGAGCAAGATTAGATTAAAGGTGGCTAATCCTACATCAGGAATTGATTCTATGTTGGAGGTTCTTAAGTGCTTGCAATATTTGGGTTTGAAACCCAGAAATGTTCACTCTAATTTCTCTCCTGAGGAGTTTTCAGCAGAACTGGAAATTGAAACCAAGGTACTTGCATGCATGCACATAATTTTGAAGTTATCATAAATTCTTGCTATTTTTTCATGGGTAATGCTAGGGAGACCCAATTTTGCAAATTAAATGACACGGAAGATGATATTAAATTATAACTTAAGCGTTGATAAACGTGCTCATTTCTATTGGTTGCACATCATTTAGTTTGTAAATTTTGTTTACAAATATAGTCTCCTTAGCATTACCTTTTTTTCACACCACAAATTGGACACCTGTTATCAAAATTAAATAAAAAGGAGTAGGATAGATGATTTCCCTTTTAAATTTCACTCATACTAATTGATCTGATTTTGATAAGATAACATAAATTTGAACAAAATATAAAATTTCATAAGTACTTTTTCTCTTTAACAACTAATCTAATATACGGAAAAGAGAATTTCAATTTGAGTGCAAAATGACAATCAGATTGTCCTAACCAACTACTTTATTTTATTTAAAATGGTCATTACGTTTCTTTCTTGGCCAAGAATGACAACTACGTTTTAAAGCTTTGTGCTTTGCATGGACATACATAGGATAGGAAGATAGAACAAGTCTTATTCATAAATTAATTGAATATAGGAGAATGCACACATGGTGTTTCTCACCACTCACCCCTGGGACTTTTAGATTTTAGGGCTTCAACAAGATTGTTTTTAGATTTTAATCTGAATGGTTTTTTAAAATATAATATTAATTCCTATTTTTAAAATTTACCTGTTTGGGCCCAAAATAATGCTGGGCCGAATTAGGACCATCTTCGGCCCAATGTCTACTCAAAGGCGCTGAGGGTTAATGTCATGGGCCGAGAGGGTTCAGGATAAGCCGAGTATTAGCCGGAGTGGGATGATGCAGATAAGAATAAGAATGTGATAGAGGCCGAGACCCATTAGGAGAAGGAGTCCCGGGTAAGCTGAAAGATAAAAGCGAATCAAACCCGCGATTGGAGGCAGGTTCAGAGTCCTAGTTGGATTGGGATCGGCCGAGATAGAATTGGATTAGTATCGGCTGAGGTAGAGTTAGACTAGGAAGAGGATTTCTATCCAAGGACGGTTTGGAGTATTTGCGCTACTATAAATAGAGGGGGGAGCATAACATTCACCGTCTCCAACTCAACACACAAAACTGCCTTGCTCAAATTCTCGCTCTACGCGAAACCTCTCAACTTTGAGATTTTTATTCTTTTCGCCAACACATCTTCAGTTTGGATAAACAGCACTGTGAAGGCAACCAGTGGTATCTTCAGTTTGGATAAACAACACTATCGCCGTAGAACCAGCCGATCGCGGAGCACCTTCAGTTTGGATAAACAGCACTGCGTCGAGACCGATTGGTTATCTATCCAAGTCTCGGTCGAGAAGGACTTTCGGGTTCTCATCGACAGAGGTCATCTCACCAGCCTTCTCGGCGAAGTGAGGTGTTACGAATTACCGAGTTCGGCACATCGAACGCCGAGTTGTTTTATGATTGGATACTCACAAGTTAGCTTCAAAGTTCGGCATTCCGATGGCCGAACCACTTTCACCGTCAAGACATATATCTGTTTTGAGTATCTGTGCCCCTATACTTTGGTGTCGATTCGGCGTGCTTATACCTTTACGAATATAATCATTGTGACCGAATCCGGCGCCGACACTTCGTGAACTTCGCAAGACTAGCAGCCTTGTCTTCAGGCTCTAGAACCCAAAGGCCGAGGCGCATTCCTTCCTCGGTCGCAGTCGCAAGATTCAGAAGTCAGCCGCGCACACAACGCAACATCAACATTTTACTCAACGGCCGAGTTCCGCCGTCCAGTTGGCACGCCCCGCATTCAACCGAAGGACGTAGTTAGCTTATTAGTTACTCGGCCTGCGCGCCACGTAGGCTTGGTAGTTTTTAGGGTCAACATTACCATATTTAAGTAATTATAGCATATTTATTATATTTATAAACTTACCATTCGAAATTCTTTACCCATCCATAATTAATGTTTTTTTTTGCACTCTAGTCATATTAATAGATCAAGATTTATTCAAAATTCAAATTCTTATTATTAAAAAAATTCAACAACAAAACAAAAACAATTTATACATAACTTTCGATACATTATTTTATTCACAGGTACGGAAGTATCAGTACGAATGTATGGGTACATAATTTTAGGTACCTTATTTTACTCATAGGTACAGAAGTATCGGTTCGTAAGTTTTGGTACGAATATATCTGTACATAACTTTCAGTACGAATATATCGGTACAAATGTGTTGGTACAAATGTATCGGTACATAACTATAGTATCTAAACATACATATGTACATAATACGCATATACAGAGAAATTCACGCACAATGAAAAATATATGATTTTTCTTATTATGGGAACCTAATAAATAACATTTTTATTATTTATGGGAATTAATATATAACCTACAAAAAAAAAAACCTCAATAATTATTACAACATATTTAATATTAAAAAATTACAATTAAATGCCAAGGATTAGAATTAGTTTTTAATCTTAGACAAGGTTTTATTCAAAAAGTAATATTAGGCAAGGATTAGAATAAAATTTTCCGTATAATAATACTGAAATTCTGTATTTTATTGTATTTTTGAGAAGATTGGAGCTGCAGAGATAGAAGAGGCTGTGCAAGAAACACTCAATGAAGCTGAGAGGAAATTGCGTTTTCCATTTCCAGGAAGGTGAAGGGAGACAGGAATTTGCTGATCCAATTGACATTTTGACTTTAGTGAATATTCTTTTGAAATATGGAAAACGAATGGGTCAATTTGATTTTGACACTCGAATTTGACTAGAAGTTTATATTTTCAAGCACGACCTATTATAATACTCTAATTTAAAACGTGGAAATGATGTGATAAATGGCATACTATAATCAGAACTTTTCAAAAACTTGTTAATACCTTTTCCTTTTTGGTCGGAGAAAACTTTGTATACATGAGCACTCGGAGATCGTACGTCCGCCCACGCTAAAGTTCAAAATTTTCGAAAAACTTGTAAATTTTAGGAATTAAATTATGATTCGAAAAATCTAAGATAGTTTGATCAGTTTCCAATATTCGTGATTTCTGAACTTGGAAAAGAATTTGATTCCATAGAGGCATTGGAAGACATCACATCAAAATGTATAAGATAAAAAGGATACAAAGCAGCAACTTTATTTGCATTCAAACTAATTGGTGCGATTTACGGATTTAGCAAGCGCACGATGTTTACAAAAATTCTTAGATAATTTATTTAATGTAAAATCTCACGAAAGATAGTTGAAAATAAACAGATGAACAAACGAAATATGAACATTATTTAATTAACGGAAAAATAAATACACTAAATTGTCAGAATGTCCACAAACCATAGTTCTAAAAATCTTCGCCTAGGCATTAGGCTGCTGGTCACCTCCCCGATTAGTCCCTGTGCGTTTGAAAATTAAGAAAGTGCGCCTAGACACGCTTAGACGTCCGCTTAGCCCGCCTAGGCGCCCGCCTAAACCTGCCTAAGTCGCGACTTTTATTTAGACAGAAAATCAATAACTTTCATTTTCTATTCTAATTTCAATAAAATGTAAGAGACTTTAATACTTGGACGAATACTCATTATATGTTTGTTCTCCATGTTTTCAATATGTTTTAATACGCTATTATTTATGTCATTTTATTTTTGCAATTTATGTATCCTCATATAATTATGTGTGTTTTTTAAAAGAATAAATAGACACTTATTTATACAATATACAACAAATTTACTTAAATCCGTCTAGTCCGCCTAGGCTCCCACCTAGCAACCTAACTTGTTGAAATAAACTAATCCTAAAAAACGGCCTAGGCAATGGGTAGTAGGCTTCCGTGGCGATTTTGGGCAAAACGTTCAATAAATCGGAGAGAGTCTAGGCGGCCGACTAGATGGCGCTAGACGGCATATGCTAGGCGGTTCCTCGTCTCTCCGCTCTGTGTTTGTGCAAACTGGAAACCCAAAAACTCTAGCTGTCTCGTACGTGTAGCGCAAACCCAAAACTTTTGTGCCTGTAAATGGAGAAGTGTCGTGGTGACATAGCATAGACGGATGGATAGAGGGAGATGTGCAGTGGAGAGATGGAGGGTTTGAGGGAGTTGCTTTGATTTGTTGTTTTTCAGGAGAGAAGAAGATGAAAGGGATAGAAAGTTAGAAGTGGAGAAGTAGAAGTAAAAGAGAGAGAATAGGCAGTAGGGAAATCGAGAAAGTGGAAAAAGATGCTTAGTCTTGTGTGAAAGTTCACCAGCCTTATCATAAAGAAAATAAACAATAATTACCCATTGTTCATTAAATAAATATATTACATAAATTGTTCAGATAATATTTTATTATTTGTTCTATTTAAAACCACACTATATTGTACTCTCATTGTTCTAAAAATCTCCGCTTAGCGTCGTCTAGGCTCCGTCTAGGCTAGGCGGTTGGTCACCACTCCAACTAGTCCCTAGGCAGTTGAAAATTAAGAAAGTGGGCCTAGACCAGTCTACACACCGCCTAGGTCACGACTCTCCCTTAGAGAGTGAATCGATCACTTTCATTTTGGATTTTATTGTTTCAATAAAATGTAATAGACTTGTTGAATACTTGGATGAACACTCATTATGTGCTTGCTCCCCATGTTTTCAATATGTGCTAGTACTTTACAATCTATATATCATTCTATTTTGTAATTTATGTATATAATATGTGTTTTTTTAAGTATAACTTATTTATATAATATATAATAAATTTACTTAAATCTGCCTAGTCTGCTTAGCTACCTAGGCACTAGGCCCTAACTCGGCACCCGATTAGCTCCTAGCGTCTTTTATAACGCTTCTAGAGTTTATATTTTGTATTGTTTACGGTAGTGTTGGCTGCCCTGTGATGAAAGGAAATATCAAATGCTAAGTATGTCAAGAGAAGACCAGTTTCATATCGTTTGCACACTATAACGGTTGTTATTTTGCGAGGTTGAAATTGGATGATCATTTAGTCTCCCGTTTCATTTGCATACTTCTGCATCTTGTTTTAATCGCATTTCAAATTTTCTTCTCAGAGTTGCATCTGTATTGATCTATGTTTTATTATTAGTTTCTTTATTGTTTGTCTGTTAACATAAACCCTTTATGGTAACATATGCAACTCCCTTTGCAGGGATACCGGCATAATAGACTACTCGAAACCCTTCCCGGGTTTCGGGTATGGATCCGGTAACCAACACTTCATTGAAGTTTGCACGCTTAAAGATCAAAATTATTACTTTGAATGGTGACCACTTGTGTGGTGGAGTGGAGTTTGATTCAGTTTGTTTGAAGGATCAATGAAGTTGAAAAAACTGATATGGGAAAACAACTGCAGGCTCCTCTTCAAACAAGTAACCCCAACAATAGGATAACAAGACTTGTAAGGCTTTTTTATGTTGGAAAATGAACGGGTCAATTTTATCACTCGCTCAACTTGTGAATTTGACTAGAAGTTTGGATGTATATATATTCAAGCACACCAATTATTACACTCTAAGGGCATGTTTACCAAAGGGAAATGAAATGATAGGAAACGGAATCACACACATCCCCATTCATTCAAGCATTTACCAAAAATTAAGGAATAAAAAAAACTAGTGGGACCCGCATAAAATTAGGAATTCAATTCTTGTAATGGCTGGAGTGGGATTCTTGGGTGAGATGAGGGATTTGGGTTCCAGGAAATTGTGTTCATCAGGAATCAAAGTTTTGTACCGATAATACCCTCAAGCTCCAAAGGAATATTGGGATAGTTGGGGGAACGAACCAAGGGATGTTGTTTGCAGCCCTTGCGGGTTGTGCTGATCTACTTCACATAGTGAGAGGAGGAGCAGAACTTGGTTGGCGATGTGGAGAGTTTTGCGGGAGAGGGGGAGTGAGTTGAGAAGGTGGAGGGTGAGAGAGAAGAGGATGGGGGAGGAGAGACGGGGGTGGTGGTGGGTGCTAGAGAGGATGGTGTGGGTGAGATATTTGAGCGTTTTGGTGAAGCGGCTGCTGAAAAAATTGGGAAGAGGGTGAGAGAGAAAAGGAAGTAAATTTTATTTTGTTTATTTTATGTTGATATTTTTTAATAAAGTTAAGGGTGATTAAGAGTCTTCTCTAACATGTAGAAGCAAATAAAAAATATTCCTTCACATTAAATTTGTACTAAAAGTTTTCCTAAAAAATTAAAATAAAAATTATTCTCTCTAAAAAATTAAAAAAATGAAAGCGTAAAAGTTTTACTAAAAATAATTAGCATATAAAATAGATTAGTTAAACAAGGGGGTACTTTAGTAATTACATTAGATTTTATCCTGATTCATATAAATTAGTAAATAGTTTATATAGATCAATGTCATTTCTACTCCGATTCCCGACAGTTTTGATAAACAACTACAACAGGAATCTAATTCTGATTCCACCTCAATTCAATTCCTCCTCAATTCAATTCATCTCAATCTGATTACGAATTAGTCCCTAATTTATCACGAGGATAAGATATGATAAATGGCATAATATATTCAGAATTTTTTCATAAACCTGTAAATATGAGTTTGAGGGTTTCTATGTCCGCCACTAGTTGCATGTACGCAAAAGTTCAACTTTTTAAAAAAATTTATAGAACTTAAGAATTTCAAATAATGTTTTGAAAATTTCAAGGGAGTTTTGATTCTAAATATTCGTGATTTTCGAACTTGGAAAAAAAAATTGATTCTGGAGTTTTGAAGTTTGAAAATTAAAAACCTTATTTTCGATTTCATTAGCATTATCCGAATTAAAAATTTAGTCTCCCTAACATTATCTTAGTTAAAAATATTTAAAAAGTGTTTTGTGTTGTGTCTTAATTTGATAAGGGAGAGACGGGGCACATTAGAGAGAGAATAGAGAGTGGAATGTGTTTGTAGGATTATGTAGAGGATGTGTTATTTCCCATACGCAATGCCTTTATTTATAGTAGATCTGTAAACGGGTCGGGTTTATTGGGTTTGGGTCGGGTTCAATCCGACCCATTAAGTTAACGGGTCACCCGAACCGGATCCGTTAAGCTAACGAGTCACCCGTTTCACCCGTTAACAATTATTATTATTATTTTTTTTTTTTGCATAGAGTTTATTTTTTGTTGTCAAGACTTTACTGAAATTACTTAAACATCCTCAACTAACGGGTTCTAACGGGTTGACCCAAAGTGACCCGTTATTTAACGGGTTGTTAACGGGTTCACCCGTTAGCTACCCGACCCGTTAAGCCTCCACCCAAATACTAATATTGACGGGTCGGGTCGGGTTGGGTTAACGGGTCGGGTCCAAAATGCCGACATTCACATTTAAATACAATGTTTATAACACGCCCCCTTGAATGTGTAAATACTCAAGTAGATTCGGCATCATGTAAGGTTGAGGAAGTTGACTCGTTGACACTGATTATGGGAACACGCTAGTCTCAAACTAAAGTAGGAACTTGCATATGGAACTAAGACTCACAAAAAACCGAATGGATATGGTAAAACCCAATTAGGGACAAAACCCACAGTCTAAGAAAAAATGTGTGAGAAATGCAAAGTCAAATGAAACGTCTACGGGACGTCATCAGGGATATGATCAACCCAAGGTGGGTGCCTCGTCAAAACCTCATTAGGTAGCAAAAACCCAAAGAGAAAAATGCTCCTAATCGCGGGAAAAAAGAGTACATTAAGATCAAGAAATTATACTTCAAGATACTCCCCCTAAGTTTGACATAATTCCAAAGAGAACTAACAATGTTACAACTCAGAAAGTTTACTCATACCTATTCCTTGAACAAGCTTCTGAAATGTCACCTTTGGTAGTGATTTGGTGAAGAGGTCGGCCATATTGTCTTGTATATGGATTTGTGTGCCTTCAATCTTATGATGCCCTTGCTGTTGATGTGAGAAGAAACTTCAGCGCAATGTGCTTGGTGTTGTCTCCTTTGATGTAACCCTTCTTGAGCTGTTTGATGCATGTTGCGTTATCTTCATAGATCATTGTTGGGACGTCAACGACGGGGTAAAGATCGCAGGAGCTTCGAATATGGCCCATAACTGCTCTCAGCCAGAAGCATTTCCGAGTTACTTCGTGTAAGGTGAGAATTTCAGCATGGTCAGACGAAGTGGCAACTAAGGTCTGTTTAGTTGACCTCCAAGATATTGTAGTGCCTCCAACGGTAAAGACGTAACCCATTTGAGAGCACGCCTTGTGTGGGTCAGATAAGTAACATGTGTCAGCATAACCAACAAGGCATGAATCGACTCGAGATAAGGGGCTGTGGCATCACTCGAGGATCCGTAGGGATAAAATAGGCCCAGATCCGTCATACTCTTAAGGTAACGGAAGATGTCTTTAACACCAGTCCAGTGTCTGCGTGTTAGTGCATTACTGTATCTTGCCAAAAGATTAACAGCGAAGGAGATGTCGGGTCTAGTGCATTGAGCTAAGTACAATAAAGTGCCTATCGCACTTAGATAAGGAACTTCGGGCTCTAAAATCTCTTCATCATCCTCTTTCGTACTGAAGGGATCTCATTTTGCATCTAGCGATCAAACGACCATAGGAGTACTCGAAAGCTTCACTTTATCCTCGTTAAAACGACGCAACACCTTCTGGGTGTAGTTCGATTAATGTACTAAGATTCTATCTAAACAGTACTCTATCTCGAGACCGAGACAGTATCGAGTCATTCCTAGATCTTTTATCTCAAACTCCAACTTTAGGTGCGTGGCAGTTCTCTCGAGCTCTTCAGGAGTTCCGATAAGGTTCATGTCGTCGACATAAACTGTAACAACAGCAAAACCAGAATGTGACTTCTTAATGAACACGCTAGGGCATAATTCGTTGTTCACATATCCTAAACTAGTCAAATATTCACTCAAACGGTTATACCATATTCTTCTGAATTGCTTCAAACCGTCTCAGCCGAATTCAGAGCGTGTCCCGGGGTTTTGGAAATATTTGATCTAGTTAATGTAAGTCATTAGGGAATTTTTATATAAATTTCCGTATCAAGATCTTTATAGAGATACGCAGCTACTACGTCCTTCAGCTGCATAGTCAGTTTTTCGGAAACTACCAAACTGATAAGGTAGCAAAAAGTAATCACATCCATAACAGGTGAATAAGTTTCCTCAAAGGCAATCCCTGGGCGTTGTAAGAAGCCTTGTGCAACAAGACGAGCTTTGTAACGCATAATTTAGTTCTTCTCATTACGCATTCGAACGAAAACCCACTTGTAGCCAACAGGTTTCAGATGTGCAAGAGTATGAGCTACAGGTCCAAACACCTTATGTTTCGCAAGCGAATCAATTTCAAGTTAGATTGCTTGTTTCTAGTTTAACCAATCAATTCTACATCAACATTTATCAATGGAACGGGGTTCAATGTCATTGTTCAACATAATCTTAGTAGCTACTGCATATGTTAATGCATCGTCGATGATTATCTCATTTCTACACCAAACATCATCTGAGCTAGCATAATGGATAGAAATCTCTCGATTCTCGAGAGGTGGATTCATCTCTTCAAAGACGCTTCCATAATCTAGAATTTCCTCATGAGTTGGATAAAATGAGTAGACGACAGTCGGATTCACGATAGGCTCAACAACTTGTGTCGTGGGTTTCTTCTTCCGGGAGTGTGAATCCTTTGAACCAAATGGTCTGCCACACTTTTGTGTAGGGGCAGAGGATTGGCTAGTCACTAATGTACGTGGATCGGCCAAAGTGGCGTCCCAGGCTTCCAGGAGGGAAGTTCGTCGTACATTTAGTACATCCATCTTTGCAAGCACATTTGCAACTGGAATATGTGATCTTGTCACTCGCACTATATCTGTAAAAGCATCCGGCATGCTCTGAGCTACGCTCTGAAGATCTAATATGCAATGCACTTCAGTTTCAGACTGAGCGGTGTGGGGATCTAAATGAGACAAAATGGGAGTCGTGCATGATAATTCGCATCGTTCTTCAAGAACGGTAATGTTCTTATCTCCCCTAACGACGAGAAGAATGTCTCATAGAAGTGACAATCCGCGAAACAAGTGGTAAAAAGATCGCTTGTCAAAAGTTCTAAGTAACGAATGATTGAAAGAGAAGCACATCTAACATAGATTCTCATCTTTTGCTGAGACCCTATTTTTGTACGTAAGGGTGGTGAAATCGGCACATAGACCGCACAACCAAAGACGCGCATATATATGCGATATGTTGGGTGCGTATTCGGTAAGTAACTAAAATGGGCTATATGGTTGGGTCGCAACAGGCCTCTGGCGGACGAACATAGATGCGTGCACATTGCATAGCCCCAAGCAGCGATTGGGAGCTTGGTACGTATGACCAACGATCGAGTAATCATGTGTAAGCGCTTAATGAATGCCTTTGCCAAGCCGTTCCAGGTGTGAACATGGGATACTAGATGTTCAACTTCAACACCAACCGACATGCAATAGTTATCAAAAGTTTTAGATGTAAATTCTCTAGCAATATCCAATCAAATAGATTTGATTGAATAATCAAGGTGGTAAGCCCTGAGCTTGATAACCTGAGCCAACAGTTTGGAGAATGTAGCGTTCCTTGTGGACAACAAGCAGAAGTGTGACCAACGTGTGAAAGCGTTAACCAATACCGTAAAAATATCTAAATGGTCCGCATTAAGGGTGAATCGGTCCATAAATGTCCCCCTGAATCTTTTGTAGAAAAATAGGAGGATTCGAATGAATCTTGTCATAAGAAGGCTTAATGATAAGCCTTCCTTTTGAGCAGGTTTGACATGCGAACGAATTCTTGGTAGAAAAATAAGAGGATTCAAACGAATCTTGTCATAAGAAGGCTAAATGTTAAGCTTTCCCATTGAGCAGGTTTGACATGCGATTCCTTGAATCGAACCTAAACTTTGGGTTAGTGGATGCCCATGTGAATATTTGAAGATACGTCGTATCATTATTCATCCATGGTGTCCCAAACGATCATGCCAAAGTGTAATTTCATGCATAGTCCCTAAGGTAGGGCCGGCCATATAGTGGCTCTCTATAGGGCATATGGTTGTAGTATACAGATCACTCAGTATACGCTCCATCTTTTCTAGAATATGCTTCTCGCCATATTCGTAGGAAGTGATGCACATAAATTAAACACAATTTTCTACATAGGTTTCAGCGTGGTAATTATAGTCTCTAATGTCCTTGAAACTCAACAACGTTTTTCCGGAACGTGGAGAATATAGTACTTCATCAATAGCCAAGATTGTACCATTGGACAATATTATACGTGCCTTACCGTATCCTTCGATTAGGTTGGATAGGCTTGAGAGAGTTGTTAGAGGTGCATTCTTAGGTATGAAGTTAGTGAAATATATGTGTTCATGCAAAATAGTGTGTGTGGTTGCACTATCTGCCAGACAACTAACTTTCCCACTAGTCATACCTTAATTTGAATCGATCACATGCATAAAAGTTCTAAAAATAAATATCCATTCAAAATAATTTAAGCATTCAATGATGGTAATAAAAAAAAATTAAAAAAAAAAAAAAAAAAAAAAAACCTAATATCCAAAAACAAATCACTAACAAATTATCCAAACATAAAGGAAAATTGTTCAAACTTAAACAAAAAAACAATGGGGGTTCGGCCACTAGGTGGAATTCAGCCCCAAGGGTCTAAAATGCAACTAAAAATAGTTCATGTCTAAGATTATAATCTTCCATAGGAGTAATAGCTTCTTGAAAATCAGAAACCTTCATTTTGGTACCCTTTGGTTCATCCACTTGCACAAAGTTTGATTCAAAATTCTTACGAGGAGAATGATATTCAGCTACAACCTTTGGGGGAGTATGGCAAACACAGGACCATTGGTCCTTTGAATCGCATCGGTATCACATATCCGCATCAATGGTGTCAGGTGCTTTACCTTTGTTCTTGAAGTTCGGGGCCTTTAGAGCGAGGTTATAACGCTTCTGGGTTCGGTTACCTCCCTTAGATGGGCCTTGGCTCTATTGACCTTGACGGGGTGGCTTTTGGCCACCTCTACCAGGCCTATGTTGGGATTTTGGGCATTGGTTTGTGTTATGGTGTGCTTCAGGCACAACAGTCGCGCTAGTAGGTCGAGCTTGATGATTCTTCATCAACAGCTGATTTTGCTTTTCAACGATAGGTAAAACAAAGATCAAATCTTAAAACTTAGTGAACTTCTGAGCCTTATATTGTTGCTACAAGACATATTGGTAACAAACAAGGTCGAATAGGTCTTCTCCAGGAGATCTTTTTCGGTCAAGTTCTTATTACTGAATTTGAGATGTGATTGGATTCGACAAACTTCATAATTATATTCATTCACAGGCTTAAAGTCTTGGAAGCATAGATGTTGCCAGTCATGTCTTGCTTTAAGCAAGAAGATGTCATTTTGATGATAGAAGCGATCAGCCAAAGCAACCCAAATTGCTCATGGATCTTCCTTAGCAAGGTACTCAGTTTGCAAGGCATCATGAATGTGTCTTTGAATGAAGATCATAGCAGTAGCTTTCTCAGCTTCGCCAACCAGGTTGTCCGTCCCATCTTCAATGGCAGGACGCAAATTCTTTCGGTGATGTGGAGCTTCACATCTTGGACCCACTTGAAGTAGTTTCTTCCAGAGACATCTAAAGCAGTGAAGTCGAGTTTGTTCAAAATCGATCCATTCACATAGAAGTAGAACATTTAGGTTTTAATAGACATTTATTGGTTTAAAGTTACACGAAAAAGCTTCGGGTTTTCATGGGTGATGTTGTTAAGGAAAAACTTCAGGTTTTTCAAACAAGGCATATTCTAGAAACTTTGGGTTTCGAAAGAATTATGAACTTCAGGTTCATATGCTCATGCAGACAAACACAAATATATATATAAATATGCAACAAGAAAATATGCAAATAGATCTTCAGATCTAGAAATATAGTTGAATTATTTATTTGGATTTCGGGCCAAAATTAAAGTGTGGGTGAAAAATTATAAAACCCAAAAATGCCTACAAATTATAGGTGATTAAACTCGGGGTCTAAAACAGTGAGCCAAAGCCAATGGGTGGGCTGAGCAAATTTATGTTGTGGGGTCCAGGCCTAAAATTGGGTTGGGGTAGGCACGAGTGGGCTGCTGGCCCAATAGACCAGAAGCCCATATGGGCGTGGATTGAGTGCGACGTGGTGTGGTGCACTGATACTTCAGTATCGGGCTAGGATAGTGTGCGGGTGGGTACACGAATGCACCAGCCAGGGGTTGGGCACAGTGGCAAGGACACCATAACCCTACGGGCTGGTGTCACGGGCTGAGTCCAGCAGAGGCCCAATTGGGCTCTGTGATGCAGGCATAGGGAAGACACCAAAGCCCAAAAGGACTGGTGTGCTGACCAGGGTAAAGCCAAACCCATATGGGCATTCGTGGGTAAAGTCGCCAGAGATGAAGCTAGCACCGCCACTTCTGGCGACCGTGTTCTGGGTCAATTTTGGTAAGGGTGAAGCATGGGTTCGAACAAGAACCCTATTTGGGATGGAAAAATTTAGTTTTTCAACGTTGGCTGTGAAAACCATGGGGATTCGAACTGAAATCCTCAAGAAATCAATGAAATTCGACGAGAATTTCTACAATCATCGTAGG
The DNA here is from genome assembly GCA_036320875.1 of Cotoneaster glaucophyllus. Lineage (NCBI taxonomy): Eukaryota > Viridiplantae > Streptophyta > Magnoliopsida > Rosales > Rosaceae > Cotoneaster > Cotoneaster glaucophyllus. The sequence continues at coordinate 17,408,291 of CM070069.1, read as the reverse complement.
AGATGATGGATTTGACCTTAAAAACACGACTGCAGGTCGTCATTCCCAATGGAAATCGACGTTATATGTTGTGGCTCGTCCACATGTGAGTGTGGGTTTGGGGGTGACGCCATAGACGGCGTCGTTTTTTTGGTTTTTAGGGAGAAAGAGCTGCTGGCTCTCGGCTTCGCTGCTTGCGGTGTAGCTTAGCCACGCAGGTTGCAGGCCTGGTGATGGTGGCTCGTGACGCGGCGTAACTGGAAGCCTGCGTTTCGTGATTTGGGTTTTTCTAAAACCCTAGAATTAAATTTTTTATATCAATTTCCAGATTATAAATTAATTCAACTTCATGCATATTCAACATATAATTCAATGCATGGACATGTATTTGATGCAATTCATGGCAATATCAATTCACATAATTCAACAATTATGGATATAATGCATACACAATTTATGTAGAATCTAAAATTTGAAAAGCGTAAAGTTGGGTCATGCATTCTGGTGAATGTTCATGCTATCAAGGCTATAAAAATATGGAGATAAAAACAGTTGTTTTAGAAGAACCTGATTGCGTGATGATATTGATGAACTGGTTTGATGCAGAAAACTTCCACGTCAGATTCCTAAGCACAGCGGTATGAGCGTGTTGATAACGTGTTGTGGCTTATATAATCTGACAAGGGAGAAAAAGGGTCTGGGAGGGAGAGAGATGTGTTTGTAGAGTTGTGTAGATGATGTGTTATTCCCCTTTACAGTACCTTTATTTATAGTAATAAGGGAGGGAAGAATTTTTCTCCTCCAAGAAATACAAGTCCTAATAGGGAAGAATAACTAGTATCAAATCTAATCTAGGATTTACACAATCACACTTAAATACAATGTTTATAACACTTTGGAGTAAAAAAAAAATGCTCCTTCTACGTATTTCTTTCAGAAACTTCAAGCCATGAAACACTTGCATTTTATTATAAAGGAATAATGATGCACTTTAGGATATGTGTTTTTTTAAGAGTGGTACTATTCACACACTAATTTTTTATTTCTCATACTCTTTTCGATTTTTAGCCATCGGATAATATAAATTGAAGAAAATCAATGGACAAAAATTAACAAGGTGTTGGGAAAGTAAAAAGGCATGTCATTGGATCCAAAACGCAGTACGCCAGAAGAAGCCAACCCTAAATCCCAAATGCACAAAATTCACCTCTAAACTCTTACTATGTTTGAATGGGAGAAATAAATTTAGATTTTTTATAAAAGTCAGAATTTATAAATTGACATGCACCAATTCACTTGTTTGGATTCATAAACATAGAAACTTAGAAATCTGCATGGAAAAAAAAAACTTGAAATTTGGGAGCTTCAATTCCATATAAATAGGTGTCATTTTCTTAATTTCTATGATTGAGAATTTAAAAATAATAAATTCTGTAGTCAATCCATTGTTCTTTTAGGTTAACTAAACAAAAAAAATCACAAATTCTAAAAAATAAAATCTCGTCATTTCAATTTCCTTCATTTTAAATTTCTTCATCCAAACATAGTGGGCGGGGGAGTGGGCAAGCCTTACAATAGGCTAGCAATAACGTAGTTCAAATTCGTTTTTGACAAAAATCGAACCTAACAATATTGTGACTACTCAAGTCAATGTTTATAGCCTAAAATCCAACTCCTGGAGAAGGATCCAAGACTTGCAAAGGTATTTATCGTGTTTTCGGTAATTTCGTGTTTTTCGAACGGTGCTTTATGTTGGCTAATGCGTAACAACTTGGATGAAAAAGGTTACATAATTCTAACCCTTGATACTTCGGCTGAGAAATATCACCAGTTTTCCATACCGATCCCTGCCGATGATTATTCGAAGCTGAATTTGGAGGTTTTGGGAGACTGTATTTGTGTTCATCCTTCCCAATCCCCAAATGATTTTTGGATCATGAAGGAATATGGAGTGTCAGAAACTTGGACCCTGCTTTATTCTATTGAGAGGGGAGTTGTCCCTGGGTTTGATTTAGAGGGAAATGTGGCAACGAAGTTGACGTTCGCGGTCTGCCTAGTCACTCTGGAGCAACCATTTGTGTAATCGCCTGAAAGTATTGGATGCGGGAGAACTGAAAATTGGCTGCAAACTCTTTCGCAAAGAGAAAATATAGAACAATGACACACTGTCGCGATTCAAGATAACACGCATTTAAATTCAACTATGCTGACATTAAATTGAGCGTTCAGATCATAGTCTGCGCATCCAACGGACCACAACAGTAAATATAACTTCCATCTAAATAGTAATCAAGATATGGTCATAATATAACGAAACTGAAAAGCAATGATCAAAAATGCGATCGACATCAAAGTCTGAAAGAAATAACATGACCAGACATCTAGACCGCTGGCAAAAATCTCACTTAAGAGGAATGAACCTCGAAGAGTGCGTGGCACCAATACCAGGTCTACCGTGCTTCACAGGCTTGTATGAGATTGAGAACTCAGCAAGGTAGTGGCTGATCATCTCAGGCTTGATTTCAACCTGATTGAAGGTCTTACCATTGTACACTCCAATGATGCTTCCAATCATTTCCGGAACTATAATCATGTTACGCAGGTGAGTACGGACTGGCTCTGGCTTTTCACCGGGTGGAGCCTCTCTTTTCTGTTACAAGCACAAAGAAGCACACATTAGGTCCACACTTTCCTCAACCATGGAAGCATATGATAATGTGCAGCAGAACCGAACGACGAAAAGGAAGAGATGCTTGATCCCGGCACTAAAATAGTATGCTGCAAGGTTCATTTATCTCTAGTGAATAGTGATTAATCAAGGCAATGTCTTATACAGGCATTCATTTCAAACTTTTGTTTTAATAATTGCTCCTTGTAAAATATTCATGATAATATATCAAAATCCATATCAATCAATCAAATACAGCTTCAACTAAATCCAACAACAGAAGAGTGTCCTAAACCGTAGTCCCATTTCTATTATGCCTTCTAAGAGGTGTATAGACTAGTACATTCGAGTATACAAGTCAATCCTACATTATTTATACATCGATCAATCAATTTATCAGCCAAACTTCTGTAAGCGTAATAAAACAAACGGACAAGAAAATCCACACAATTCCCATGTGTTTACACTATAAAACCAAAGCGTATATTTGAAGTAGATCAGGAATATCAGGTCCCCATTTCCAGAACACAAATCACATGTAGACAAAGTTAAATCAATTCCCGATATGAAATTAGATTATGAATTAGATGCATAGTGTGTATAGAACATATGCTTGACAGAGGGCGGACAAGCTCGGGACCGACATTGGCGTTAACTATTATGCATCGAAAACAAATAAGCTGATAACTGGACAAACATATCTCAGTTATAAATAACGCATCATTCTCATTTTAAACCATCACGAACCACATCAGCAAACTAAAGTCTAATATCCAAACACAAAATCTGTAACACAATTCAACCAATAAATTCTGAAACATTACCGCTTTGCGCAGCTTCTTGATCAAAGCCATAGGCTTGCGCTTCAGACCCCTCTGAAACCTATCCACCACAAAAATTCCAAAAAATTCAGTTCAAACCCAATTCACAAAACCACCACTAAATCAAACAACGAGATCGCATCGAGCCATCTGTATTACCTTCTCCGAGCTCTGGCAGGGAAGAGCTTGACAAGCTCATCAGTGGACATGTCGAGCAGAGCATCCAAATCGACGCCCCTGAAGCTGAACTTCTTGAATGTTCTCTTCTTCGGAACTCCGGCCGCCGCAACATCGGCCTCAACGTCAGCCTTAAACACCCAGAAAACATAGAGAGAGATAGAGAGTTAGGAGAGAGAAAGTAACAGTGAAATGATGCGATTCAGAGAGAAGTAGAGAGTGGGGATTTGGAGACATACCATGGTGTAGCTTTCGGTATCGTAAACGCTAGGCGGGGGTAAGGCTTGGAAGAATTCGGATCTGTTAGTGGCCGCTAGGGTTTTCCGAAGCAAAGAGGTTTTTCTTTTCAAGCTAAATTTATATAATCTCTACTTCTATCTTCGGAAAAAAATTTTTTTTTTTATATAATCTCGATTGTGTGGTGGCGGCTCAGGTTGTGTTTTAACCCCAGGATCCGAAGGAAATGGATTCCATTCGGTTTTAGGGATGGCAACGGTTCGGTTTAGGGACGGAAATGCTATATTCATTCTCATAATCACGAAAATTAATCATATTCATAACTGCTAATTAATCATTGGGTATTATCCATAACCATACCCACCGGGTAACGGATTTCTCGTTGGTTAACTGTTATACCTATCTTCATCAATACAAAAAATATATTTGTTCAATTAACGCATGATAATTTAGTAAATATTAATTTCGTCACTAAATATTTATGTATAAAATGATTTAATGAATGAATCTTGTGTATCATATAAATTAAAGCTAAATATTGATAATATTGGTTGATCTTTAATATCTCTCATAAGTACTATTAGTCTAGATTCTCATAGATTTTGATTCATATAAAAAAAATTTAATTTGCCCACAAAATGTAACTCACACATTGCAACTTTTGTATTATCAAGGTAAATGATTCAATGAATAATATATATATATATATATTATAATACAATTATATTATATATGATTATATATACATACTATTATATATATTTCCCCATATCCAAATGATACCCGAATTTTCATACCCAAATCCAATCCATTCGGACGGTTATCCACGGTTATCGGTTTTAACGGTTATAATTATCATCCCTAATTCGGTTTCAAATTGTAGGGATCTAAGACCATCTCCAAGACCTAAATCCTAAAGATATTTAGCTTAGAAAATTTAGGTTTTAGCCCAGAAACAGCTTTTTTGCTCCAACACTTCTGGCCTAAAATTTTAGCCCAAGATTATCAAAAAATGAATTAAGGCTATTTTTTTTTTATAAATTAACTTTCAAAAAATTATATAGACTATCCTAAATTAATTTGATCTTTTAACCTAAAAATATTTAAATTCCAATAAATTTTGAAAAATCACTAAATCAATACATGAAAATCATGATAAACCACATAAACTTAATACAAACGACATTTAATAAACCACAAAAACTTAAAAAAAAAAAAAGAAAAAAAAGGCAATTAATAAACCACATAAACTTAATACAATCGAAAACTCATAAGCTACATAAACTTGATAATGATATCCACCATCTTGAAATTGTGATGGACTTGGGTGATAGTCTCGAGATGAATCATCATCTTGAAATATACTCCTTGTGGCATTCCTTTGCTTACTACGCAAGTATTTCTTCCTCTCTGGAGTGTATTTGTCGAGGTCCTCCATCATCAAATTAATTTCGAACTTTTCTTGCTCCCTATCCCCTTATTCCTTCATGCCAAACACATTTGGGCCGATTCTTCTTCCCGATGGCACTAGTTTTCGTTCATTCTTACCATTTCTCTAGCAAATTGTGCATGTATCGGATCTTGGGACTTCCCTTTTCTCTTTGCTTCCTTTTGCTTATCTCTACCCAGGGGCCTTGCAAAAGAAAGAGTTGGGTTCATTTGTTCGACACCTTCATTGTCGGCAAAATTCACACCTTCATTGACATCATTTGGGGGTGGGACTTCACTATGAAATAATCTTCCACATTGTTGGTTCGCATCGGTTCCCCACCTCGGACAATCTTTGAGGATGTTCCAAGCATGATGCAACTTAAAAGCTTGATTTTTTTGTGTAGTTCTTGTCTTGTAAATTGCCATTACTTTGTCACCCTATGCAACAAATACATAAAAACAATTAGTTGCAAAATACTTTTATGTACATGACAAATAAAATATCAACAAAGAAACTCACAATTTCTGAGGCACCCTTCCACTAGGCATGTCAACCATGGCTCTCTCCAAGCTTCCCTTCCACAAAGTGCACGCTTTGTTGATAATCTTCCACCGATCATAAACACCACCAACTTCCCTTCGACCGGCGTTGGAGTTTTCATGGAACTTATTAACGATTTTACCCCACAAAACCTTTCTATTTTGAATCGTGCCGACGACACCATCTTCGCTAATAGAAATCCATGCCAAACATAAAGTGATAACAAAAGTATTTCCAGCAAACCATAGCTATGGAAGAGAGATTCGAAGAAGAAAATGAAGAGAAAAGAAGTACAGAAATAATAGCGAGGTTTTGAGAAATAGAGAGAAAAGTGTTGATTGTATTGAATGAATTGTAAAATGTGATTACAAAGCCTTTATAGAGTAATATTTCTTAGAGACTAAACTACCCTTCCTTATCTAGTTAACAGATTCTATCCACCAGATTCTAACCACCTGCAACCAATTATAACTTCCTCAACCATATATGTCGACATGGCAGTAGCCATTGTAATATTGCCATGTGTACTGCCATGTGTCTTCATTCATCATCCCCCCTCAGTCTTGGCTGGGGAACCAAGTCGACGATTGCAACAATGTTTGAAAAATACTGGACTATGTAACCCTTTGGTTAGAATATCAGTTGTTTGCTCCTCTGTGGGAACATATTGAACAAGTATATCCTTCTTCTGAACTTTTTCCCGAATGAAATGGAAGTCTGTGTCGAGATGTTTGATTCGTGTGTGAAAGACAGGATTTGAACACAAAGCCAATGCTGACAGGTTATCACAGTGTATGAGAAGAGGTTCCATTAAGAACTGATGTAAATCTCGCAACAAATTTCAAATCCATGTAATATCTGCAGCACAATGAGCAAGAGACTTGTATTCGGCTTCAGTTGAACTCCTAGAAACTGAAGCTTGCTTCTTAGACTGCCACGAGATTGGATTATGTCCAAGATATACCACAAAACCAGTGACTGATCTCCTAGTATTAGGATCAGCTGCCCAATCTGAATCTGAAAAAGCAACGAGTGAACTATCTGTTGAAGTTGAATAAGTCAGACCATATGCAATTGTACCTTGCCCATATCGTAGGATTCTTTTTACCAGATCATAGTGCACCTCAGTAGGATTGTTCATATATTAACATGCAGCATTGACAGCATACGCCAAGTCAAGTCTTGTAAATGTGAGGTATTGCAAGGCACCTACCAAACTCCGATACAATGTAGGATCAGCTAAAGGTGGTCCTTCAGACTCAAGAAACTGAGTATGAGGTCTACATGGTGTATTTACATATTGTTAATTATCCATCCCTGCCTTGTGTAGCAAGTCTTTAGCGTATTTAGACTGACTGAGAAAAATATCCCCATTTGACTTGTACTCAATCTGCAGTCCCAAGAAATATGACAGTTTTCCCATATCCTTGAGATCAAACTCATCCCCCAACTTTTTAATGACTGCTTGGACCTTTGTTGAATTAGATCCAGTTAGAATTATATCATCCATATAAAGCAATAATGCAATAACATCCACTCCATCATGCTTTACAAATAGACTAGTATCTGATTGAGACATTATGAATCCCATTGCAGGTAAATAGCCAGTGGGTTGTTTCATATAAACCTCTTCTTCTAAATCACCATGCAAAAAGACATTTTTCACATCAAGTTGTCTCAGTTCCCAATTGTGTTGTGCCGCAAGTGAAATAATGAGTTTCACTGTGGTGTGCCTAACAACAGGACTAAAAGTCTCAAAATAATCCAAACCATGTTCTTGAGAATACCCCTGAGCAACCAAACGTGCCTTATATTTTGAAATTGAACCATCTGGATTCTTCTTCAGTTTGTAGACCCATTTACTTCCAATCATTGCCCTATGAGTAGGTGGAGAACTAAAACCCAAGTACCTTGACTCCTTAGTGCATCATACTCCTCTTGCATTGCATCCTGCCAGTTTTTGTTTGATGCAGCACTTCAAAATGACGATGGTTTAGCAATATCAATACTATGAGCCAGAAAGGAGAATCCATTTTGACAAGTGTCTATATCATCCAATCTCAAAGTAGATAATTCTGGCAAAGATGCAATATAGCCAGAGTAATGTTTTCTAGAAATTGTACCAGTTTGTAACCTGGTTTGCATCCTGTGAGTGTGAGTATCACCATGGGAATCATTAGCAATATCAGATGTATCAAAAGGTAGAATTACCTCCAATTGTGCTGGATGAAGGACAGGTAACACAGAGGCTGGATTTGGAGATGGGATAGTTGTTTCAGATTGTTGAGATGATGGAGAGCTTGAGACTTGAACTTGTGATTGTAACACTGGATTTTCAGACTCAGAATTTGAATTCTGCACTTCACTACTAGATGATAGATTCACTGTGTCTGATACTGAACTAGCAGATCTAGGATGCAATGGAAGAACAAATGTTGCAGATGATCTGTTATCTGTAGCTGCTTGAATACTAGACTGACTCTGAGATTGATTTCTTGAAACTGAAGAACTGTTCTTACAAGGGAACATATCCTCATTGTGAATGACATGTCTAGAAATGATGAATTTTCGAGTCTGTGGATGATAACATATGACACCTTTATATCCATGTGCATAACCAAGAAAAACACATAACACAGTTCTTGGTTGCAACTTGTTTGCATTATATGGCTTAATATATGGATAAACTGCACTACCAAACACTTTCAGCTCTTGCAGTCTAGGAACAATACCAAACAACATCTGATAAGGTGATTTTAAGTCCAAAAGCTTACATGGCATCCTATTAATCAGAAATACATAATGAGCACATGCATAAAACCACAGTTTCTGAGATAAACCAGCAACAGCCATAAGTGTTATAGCTGTTTCCATAATATGTCTATGTTTCCTCTCAGCAATTCCATTTTGTTGCGGGGTATATGGACATGAAACTTTATGAACTATACCTTTATGTTCTAAGAAATTCTGGAATTTGTTACTCATGTATTCTCCACCTCCATCTGTTTGAATGCACTTAATACCAACTTGAAATTGAGTATACACAAGACTATAGAACTTGAGAAAAACATCAAATACTTCTGATTTATTAACCAATGGAAATATCCAAACATATCTAGAAAATTCATCTACAAAGCTGACATAATATTCGAATCCTTCAACAGATTTAGTAGATGATGGACCCCAAAGATCCGAATGAATCTTTTGAAAAGGAAATACAGATTTGTCTTTCTTATCTAGAAAAGGTAACCTAGTCATTTTTCCTGAAATACAACTTGAATACATATGTTGTGTGTCATCAACACTACTATTTATCTGAGATTGCTTCAACATTGTAGACAAAACTTCATTGCTTAGATGTCCACATCTCTGATGCCAAATCATATGCTTCACTTTCTGGCCAAGTATACCAGTTGGCTTGTTCTTAGACTTCACTGCAGCACTTGTAAGTAACTTGGTAGGAATCTTGAACAACTCTCCCTCGTGGCTCATTCCTTGGTAAATCACAACCTTGGTTACCTTGTCCTACACAAAGAAATTATTCTCATCACATATGAACCAATAAAAGTTGTCTTTACACAACTACTTAACAGATAACAAACTAACTGCAATAGTAGGAACATGTAACAAATTTCTCAAAATTAAAGTACAAGGTAATGTGTGTAATTTTGCAAATCCAATATGATGAATTGGCAAACCTTCCCCATTGCCAATTGTAATTTGATCAGGACCCTCATATGTATGAACTTGCAGAAGAGCATTCACATCTGCAGTCATGTGATGTGATGCCCCTGTATCCACAATCCAAGAATCATTTGGCAAGAAGTTTGTCTGAGCTTGAGATTGCATTACAGTTAAAGCTTGTGGTGGTGCATTGCCCTGATAGGCAAAATTATTCCTGTGATAGCAATCTAATCCACTGTGTCCCTTCTTCCCACAGATCTGACATTCAACTACCGAGCCACTTGAACTTGTATTTGTAGTCATTTTCCAGCAATTTGGAGCAGTATGCCCCCTTTTAAAACAAATCTGACATTCTGGAACAACGTTTGACCTTGTTTCAGTGTTACCAGAGGATTGACCCCTGTTATTGTTTGTAGCATTTCCTCCCTGTGAAGACCTGAAACCACCATTTCCATTGCTATTGGTGTTAGGCCTGAAAGATCTGGAACTATTATTTTGATTCGAGGTTGGCCTTGGAGCACCAGCATTTCCCACAAAACCATAAGCATTTGATAGCTCAGAATATTGTGGAAATGGGTATTGTAAGGCACCATATTGATTTCCAGGAAACTGAGGATAAGGCATTGGCATTGGCATAGTAGGAGAAACTGGCATTGGCATTGGTGGAAAAGACATAGATCCTCCAGTTGAGGTAGTGCCCTGCAATAGACCAGGGGATTGCATTCCAAAAGATGATGATCCACTTGGCATTCGAGTTAGAACACCCCCAGTTGTATAGGAAACCCCTTGTGAATTACTAGTAGATCCTTGAGATGAACCTTGTGATGATCCTTACATATACAATCCTGAAAAACTCTGAGACACATTATTCAAGACAGATTCAACCTCTCTTTCAGCACATAATAATTGCTCATGAAATTCTCTCAATGTGATAGGAGTATCTCTAGTAAGAATAACTGTCCTTATAGTAGAATACTCTCGAGGTAACCCAGATAAAGCAGCCAAGATAAAATCATTATCTGAGATAATCTCTCCAGCATTATGCAATTGTTCTTTGATATCCCTCAGTTTTGACAAGGATTGATCTATTGAATCTCCCCCTTTCTGCAAAATTTGGAACTCAGTTTTTAGAGTATTAACTATAGCCTTGGTTACTGATGCATATCTATCCTATAAACTGGACCAAGCTTCATGTGCAATTCTGCATCCAAGAACATGCTCAATTGCTTCATCAGACAAAGTAGCAAGTAGGAGACTTAACAAAGCCATATCAACATCTTCCCATTCCAAGAAAGCGTCTGAAACTTGTGTTGTAACCCCATTGACATACTTTGGAGGACACACAACAAATCCATCGAAATGATCAAACAACTTGTACCCTTTTCACAACTAACTTGAATTGAAAAACCCACTTAGAAAAATTTTCTATCATTTAGTTCAATCGTCAACATCCCCAAAATTCCTTCAATTTTCACACCAGGAACAGTCATTTTCACAAACTGAGATATTACACAGAGACTAATAGCTTCAAGAATTACCCCAAGAATTGTAGAAAAACTTTCAAGAATGGCTTCGTGCCGCAAAGACAATATCAGATAGTGGCTTCGTGCATCAACAAATTCACAAATCAACATAAAATGGCTTCGCGCCTCAACAAATTCTCAACAAATTCACAAGAAATGGCTTCATGCCTCAAGAAACATAACAAAAAGAAGATATCATAACTCCAAACGGAAACATATCACCTGAGAGCAGCGGAAACAGAAGCTTAATCGACAGCTACAACTTCAGCATGAAAAACCCATATTTGCAGAGCCCAAGAACATTTGCATACCCACAGTAGATCGATGGCTCTTGATACCATGATAACAAAAGTATTTCCAGCAAACCATAGCTATGGAAGAGAGATTCGAATAAGAAAATGAAGAGAAAAGAAGTACAGAGATAATATAGAGATTTTGAGAAATAGAGAGAAAAGTGCTGATTGTATTGAATGAATTGTAAAATGTGATTACAAAGCCTTTATAGAGTAATATTTCTTAGAGATTAAACTACCCTTCCTTATCTAGTTAACAGATTCTATCCATCAGATTCTAACCACCTGCAACCAATTATAACTTCCTCAACCATATATGTCGACATGGCAGCAGCCATTGTAATACTGCCATGTGTCTTCATTCATCATAAAGCAATATCTTCGTCAAAGGTCCAATTACGACCTCTAGCATGCTCTTTTGTCAGCTTGAAAAATTTGGAAATGAGAAGAAATGGTAGAAAGAAAAATTGGAAGAATTGTAGGAGAAAAGTGAGTTTTGTGTGGATGTTTGAACAAATAAATAGGTATTTATAGAGTTTTTGATTGAATTTTAAGTTAAATAATTTTTTTAATTTATTCTAGCCGTTGGATTTAAATTTGGACCGTTAGATCTTTTTTTTACCGTTAGATTTGATTATATTCGATCTAAGCCGTTGGATTCAATAAATATATAAATATAAAACTAAAAAAAAAATTTGAACCTGGACCGTTGGATTAACCAACGGCCCATTTAATGAAGACCCTTGGATGATATAAAGTAGTCGTTGGGCTACTTATTGCCTTGACAACCGGGGGAACACCCCCACGTGGGGTTGTCACCCTTCAGCAAAAGCCTAGCACGTGCAGCGCGTAGGCGAGTTTGGAAGTGGGCTTCACAACCCTGGTCTCAGTCTCGGTTGGTGGGGCCCATTTTGCTTTGTGGCCTAAAATTGGACCGAAATTTGACCCCCATTTGGGTTTTAGGTTTTAGGTTTATTTTAGGTCATGGATTTGAGTGGATTTGGGGGAGGGGGGAAGGGAAATTTTAGGTTTTAGCCCATTGTTGGAGTTGGTCTAATGATCTTTATATTTGAGACATTTATTATACATCGTACGGTAAAAAATCATTTAAAATTAAACACAAATAGTACCTAACGAAAACTAACCGTACGATGTATGAGGAACAGTTAGGATGTGAGGATAACTAGAATCTTCACAAAGAGGATCCGGTCGGATCTTACCGTCTGAGCTTGGAATCAGTCTGCTGATAAGGCTTCAAATTAAAATATTGACAATCGTTACAATTTTTTTTTTCTAACGAAAGTTATTATCTACACTAAGGAGAGTGGGTGGTCTTAACCTCATAATGGACTAGCAATAATGTGGTACGAATTTACCTTTGACGAGAATCGAACTAAGACCTTTTATTTACAAGTGATGAAGAATATCATTAGACTGTAGTACTAAATAACGACAACTGTTGCACTTGAGTCCATACTATGATCAGTACGCTTTATTTTTCATTTTTTTTTATTTGTGTGTGTGTCCATGGTGCCCAAGTCAACTACTTTGTTTAGGAGGACAACATATTTCCAAAGGGTTTTGATCATAAATGGTCATTGAAATTGAACCACACAATCAATATGATCCCTAAAATTGAAAATCGATCAATGTAGTCCTTAAAATTGGGTGTCGCAAATCAATGTAGTCCTTCAGTCACAACTCCGTTAAAATTTTTGTTATGTGCTGATGTGGCACATAATTGAGTTCCACAATATAATAAAATATTGTCATGTTTAAATAATAATTAAAAAAACTAGTTTATAGAATTAAAAACAAAAAAAGAGAGAAAAAGAAGAAGATGATGACTGAAGTCTTGCGGCGTGCGCAGAGAAATCCAAGCATCACCATAGACTTGTGAAGAAGTGGGGTGTTGATATTGGATAAGCCGCCAAGTAGACCTGTAAACGGGTTGGGTTTATTGGGTTTGGGTCGGGTTCAATCCGACCCATTAAGTTAACGAGTCACCTGAACATGACCCGTTAACAATTATTATTATTAATTTTTTTCGCATAGAGTGTATTTTTTGTTGTTAAGACTTTACTGAAATTACTAAAACATCCTCAACTAACGGGTGCTAACGCGTTGACCCAAAGTGATCCGTTATTTAATGGGTTGTTAACGGGTTCACCCGTTAGTGACCCGACCCGTTAAGCATCCACCCAAATACTAATATTAATGGGTCGGGTCGGGTCGGGTCCAAAATGCCAGGTCTACCGCCAAGGGTGATGGAGCTTAAGCTATACACCCATTCAAGCTAGAAATTTGGAGAAGTAGCATATGCCTGTCAGAAGAAATGATTTTGGTTGGTGGCTGCCGCCATGGTTAAAGGTGATGATGATGAGATTGTCTCCTGAGGTTTTTGCGAGAAGCCAAGCCGCTGGGCTTTTCACGAGGAAACTGTGATTTTTTTTAATATTTATTTATTATTTTATTTATTTTTGGTTTTTGTTTCTGAAGTTTGTGATATTTATTTTTGTAGGTTCTTCCCTTCCACCCACCATTTTCCTCCCCTTGAAACGGCACCGTCGCATCTCGTTCCCGCAGTCCTTGTGTTCTTCTGGCACCCATATTTACAAACCATATTTACAAACCAGGGCAATTGTGACTCAGTCAGCCGGTCCATGACTGCTGGCCTTCTGGCCCTCTGCGGGACTTCATGTTTTCTATTGAGTTTCATGCGACGGAACCGTTTCAAGGGAAGGAGAATGGTGGGTCGCTGGGTAGGAGGGGGGAAGATAGGAACAATCATCTTCTTCTTCTTTTTCTCTTTTTTGTTTTGTTTTTAATAACATAAAATAGTCTTTTAATTATTATTTAAATACTTTTAATCTACATGGCAATATTTTATTATATTGTAGAACTCAATTATGTGCCACATCAGCACATAACATAATTTTTAACGGAGTTGTGACGGAATGACTACATTGATTTGCGACACCCAATTTCAAGGACTACATTAATCGATTTTCAATTTCAGGGACCATCTTGATGGGGTGGGTCAATTTCAGGGACTATTTGTGATAAAAATCCTATTTCCAAAAGAAAACTATTTGGCTGCTGCTCAATTTGTAGCGGCTAAGTTGTGTTCTTTCCTAAATATCCAAACTAGACATAAACGGGCCTCCAACAAGAGAATAACTTATATGAAACGGGTTCATCATCACGTGACCTTTTTTTGTCCAATAACATGTCATGTGCAAATTTTTCTCTATGTGGCAATGTATTATTGAATCTAAATATCACCCAACAGTAAACTCGTTTCGTATAAGTTGCTCTTCTCATTGTTCAACAACAAAACGATGACCTAATAAAGTTTCAACTTATCCTACTCATCTCATAACAAATAAAGAAGCAAATTCCGCAATGAGCCCCACTACCAAAGTGACAACATGTGCGGAGAGTTTTGAGTCTACATTTTTTTATGTATCATTGTTGTTTTTAAGGCACATGCAATCGTATATAAAGTGAGGTTTTCAGGGACGGAATTTTGTTGAAGTGCTTTGTACTCTTGTATAATGTATTGGTCTCTTTGATTTTTTTTCGGCTTATTAGTAGCAATATTCGACGAGAGAATTATTATGATATCTGATGACAGTGAATTATATATTTCATTTTTGCATGCACAGAATTCCAATAAACACAAAATTAAACAAGAATTAAGTTGATGATTAACCCAATTTGTTAGCAGTATATGACATTTCAATTTTTTGAATGATAGCCCTTAGCTTCAGCTGAAGGCTTGGCCTTGAGGAGCACAAAACAATATCTTTCCAGAGAGAACCAGGCTCGAGAATAAGGCTTGGGTTCTGCTTGTAAAGCTCGTATATGGATTCTGCCTTAGAGTTCAAATTGCTTAAGTTTGTCAAGCACTTGATCTCTTCATGATCGACTAGCAACTTGTTGTCTCCATCCTTCCATCCTATTAGCTGCATTTTATGCACAAATCCAAGTTAGTAAATTTCATGCCATGCTTATGGCCGTTTTGGCACTACTTGAAAGAAAAAATTAATATCGTCTCTAGGATGTAAAAGATTTTTAGACTTTATGATAAATGACTTAATTTGTGCTTATTTCAAAAAGCACTTCATCATTTTCTATACAAGTTATACATATATATATATATATCCTTCTGATAAAAACGTTTTTAATGTGCAAAAGTGCTTTCTACAAAAATATTCCAAGTGAGTCCGTCAATGTGGTGGTTGAATTAACACATCTCCAGAAAATGTCATCTAAAATTGTGGTCTCCATAACAACATTACTTCACAGTAAGTAGCTTTTGAGAGTACAAAATTAAATTACCTTTGGAGGACCAGCCGTAGCATTGGTGCAGTAGAGCCTGGCATTGTCAACAAGCTGGCAATATCTATAAAATGAACTAGCAAATCTCTTGTGGGAATTCAACTGTGAACTGACCCTCACTGCCCTCCCGACCATGATAGCTCTTCTTATGCCTCTAACAACAGCTAAATAAGCATCACAAACCACTCCAACCAACTCTATTCTGTAGGGTTTTCTCCTTGGTTCCTCCCCATTATCTATCTTCTGCTGGTCCTGATGATCCTCTTCTTCATCCACCTGTTCCCAATAGTTTTCGGTAATGGTGCCATCCTCCTCCACCTTGTATCCGACCCCCATGCGGTAGCAGCAGTTGTGAACATCCCGGGCCATGTCTATTGTCTGCTCAACAAAGGGCAGCCATGATAGAGTGCCGTCCATGATTACATCCCTTCCTTCATTGAGTGCAGTCACTAGAAGCGATGATGCAGCATCAGTGGATGATTGGTGCACCTGCATTGATCAATCAGTTAGTTGATGCAACTATATGATGGAATTATCCCATTTGAAAATTGCTACAAAAGCACATTCTTAGATCATTTTAGCTCATCAAAAAACGTGGCAGACATATACTTAATACATCAACTATCATGATTAACTGTAATGACATCAATTGCGACGTTTGATTAACTAATGTAACGGTATAATGCAAAATGTGTGCATATATATAGCCATAATGTAGAAATTCTTTGTGCAGGGATAACATGACGCACGCCTTGAAGTACCTCAGTTTTACAGTTTACTCAAAATTTTCCACTTTTATCCCATTGATTGACGTGGTTGATTATTAGAGTATAGAATGGTCCTTCAGAGCTTGGACCTTATGGTTTTATCACATTTCGAGCACCTACAACCTAAGATCTAGCCAGGCGATTAATCAATCGGAGATTAGAAATCTAAAGTCTCTGTCTCCCAGGTTAAATTGTGATAAACAAAATGAACTAAATGAGAGAGAGAGAGAGAGAGAGAGAGAGAGAGAGAGAGATTTAATTACTAGCTCAGCGGTTTGGAGCATGTCACTGTGGTGACCTCTAGAGCTAAGGGCTCTGTAAAGGACGTCCGTCTCTTTGAAAGCATCTGCCTCCACTACCACAGCATTTGCTGCTGCTCCTGACCAGAATGATCTGCCAAATATGGACATGCACACTAAGCACACTCCATTAATCACTAAATGATCCACATGCCTCGTTTGGTCTCTAAGATTGGTTTGACGGGGATAACTTATTAGTTTTAACAAATATTGAATGAAGAAGTGGATGTTAACTTGTATAGTTTGTCTTTACCAAAAAAAACTTGCATAGTTTGTCCAAGTCGAAAGTAGAAGCATTAGTCATGAAGAAAACTTGTTCCGCCCAATATTAGACACCGAAACAAGGCACAAGCGTGTATGAAAATTACTCTTTGAGGACAGTGCTTTTGCCACCGCCCATTCCACCACCCATAAGAAGAAGCACGGGACTCCTCTCACTATGGGCCACCGGCTTCATCACGTCCGTACATTGTGGTTCTCCCTTTATTGCAGTGCTTCCAATGGCTTTCATTTCATCTACCAAAGTAGAGAACGCCCTTGTCATCTTTAGCTCCTTGCTGATCCTCTCAAATCTCTGCTTCCTATATGTCAAAACAAAATAAGCAAATTCTCACCAAATTAGATAAACAAATTAGCAATTCAAAATTCGTCTAGCACATAAATAGTCTCATCAATTTCAAATTCTCCTCCCAAAAAATGTTATTTTTTCTTCTTCCAAATGTTAAAACATCGCGAAATTTGAACCATTTGATCTTGGTCAAACACTCAATGACCAAGATTTAGCCATTAAAGGTCTCGGAATATCTCATATGTCCCACGCTAGAGAAGTATCAGACGATCTCATTTATGCCACGCAGATTCGGCCCAGAGGCAAAGCGAACAAGGTATGTGCCTTGTGCGTCACTTTAAATCAGGCCTCATATTTTCTTCATACCGTTATTATATACCTTAAAATTTTCATAATTCATAGTATTCTTGATTCGAAAGAAGGAAAAAAAAAGAAAAACTCTTCTCATAAATCTAATCTGATGCATCCCAAATTTTTATTGTTGAGAAGAAAAATCATAATAAGGTACTAAATTCGGAAGGCCTCATTTCATTTTTGTCTTAGGTCTCAGTTTTAGCACGGCTCTGGGGCCATGTAAGCAGTTTCAACAAATTGTTAACAAATTTTGACGGTAGAATACAAAGTGAGACACGAGTAGAGTTTCAGGATTAGGTTAAGTAGCAAATTTTTTCTTTTCTTTTTTTGTCAAAAGGTTAAGTAGCAAAATTTGAGTTTCATGAAAATAAATGTAATTATAGAAGTCCTTTTTTGCATACCAAGTTCGTATATGTGTGACGTTTTGGCATATAGTGAAAAGCTTTATGTATTATACACAATGCCTAGTGCTTCCCGACGACAATGATGATGGTATTAGTACATAAAAGACGTTTTTTTTTTTTTTTTACTCGAAAGTAATTTCCTTTCATGTATACAAGAATACTTGAACTGAAAATTTCTACCCTATTTCAGGAGAGTTGGGAGAAAAATTATGAGTGGGATAAGTTAAATTAATACGCAAAATTATTTATGATTATTAGGTAATTAACTAAATGGGAGAATTAACCTGGTAGCTGCCAATACCATGTTTTTGAGCTTCGTTATCTTCTTAGTCTCTACATTCAAAACCTGCAAGATTAATAACTGATGAATAAAATATTATATTGCGATTAATTAATTAAGAAGGCTAAAACAAAAAAGAGAAGAACCCAAATGCTAGTTTATTTTATTTTAATTTCTAGCTGGACTTTTTGTCTGGAATTAATTGGTACATTGACATTATTGATTTATATATTTCGAATTTCTGGGTAATATATACACACACACACACACACATACCTGACTAATCATTAGAGTAGCTTGGCTCCAATGAAATGCAAAATAACTGAGGATGCATCTATCAAATTCGTCAAGCAAATTTATGTAGAGAGAATCTTGATCTGCTTCTGAAGCGAAATATTCGTAGATGTTTTCTTCACACCCTTTCGTTTTTCTCAAGTAATCATAAGCTAACTTGCATAGCTGGGGGCACTCATTTGCATCCAAAATTCCCAGTTGCCTAGCTGCACATAAAACAAGCAAAATTAAGCGTTTTAAAATAAATATAATTTGGTGATTTAGCAAGAAAAAGTTAGTAACAAGACTCAATGTTAGAATTTTCTATTAATTATGTAACATAAAAAACTTGTAAAAAGTTGAAAAACATAAAAAATTACTAACTAAAATATTATATTAACTTGGTTCAAAGATGGGTCAATTTCATTCTCTCCCCAGAACATGTGTAACTTTCTTTTTTATTCAATAAAACTCTTTCTCATACCATAAAATAAAATTTAACTTTCTATGAATTAATTTAAAACTTTCGAATATCAAAACAAGTTGACTTTGTAGAAGAAGGTTTTTTTTTCTGTCTTAAAAAGGAGGACAACTGGTGGCTGCCACCAGTTGTTCACCCCTTTCGGGTTTAAAAAGGCTATGAAAAATTTCATCCTGCCGTAGTTACAGTCAAGCAGACTTTGTAATACAAGATTAATTAGCTACCCAATGATACATGTTATAAATACCAACTAGTTAGCTATTCCAACTTGACTTCTGGACCGAGATCCAAGTTTAAATTCTTCTTCCCAATTTAAGAAAGTAATATAACTATATATTCTTTTCTAGAAAAGAAATATATTAAAATATGTATTTTTAATATTTTTATATCTAGTTTTTTTTTTCTTTTTGGTTGGAGAACTTCTTATATCTAGTTTGCATAGGTCTTTTTAGGGTCAAGTTCTTCATGACATGTATTTGTAATGTTTTTTTTAACAATGAAAAATATTGTAATTTTCTTTTTCAAAAAAAAAAAAGTTCAGGACTAGTTTTGAATATTTTCATTGACTAAAGTTAAAGAAAAGGGATAGAGGTGTATTCAATTAGAAGTTTAAATTTTTTTAAAAGAGTTTGCAATTCAGATCTATTCAATCAATATTTAAATAATTCGAAAAAAAAAAATCAATATTTTAAATAAATTTACGGAATTTTATGGGTAACAATTAAAATTCAAGTATATTCATTTTGAATTTTAAAGTAGTTCTTAAAACTTCATGTATTTAATTAATATTTGATTTTAAAATAATTTAAAAAATGAAAGGATTTTAGGGGGTGTGGTCAAACTCGGATTTGGAAGGATTTTAAACGACTTTAAAATCCTAGTGTAGTGAACCAAAGGATTTTAAAGGATTTTTAGAATCCATGCAAATCTAGATGTAGTCAATCAAGATTTTAATAGTTATTTTTAAAGTCCATCCAAATCTAGGTGTATTGAAAAATTAAAGATTTTGTAGGATTTCATTAAGTTGTGGATTTTGTGGGATTTGAGAGTAAGAACTATATATAATCAAGACCAAATAGAATCTTACCTCACACCTTAGGATTTCAAATCCAAGAACCTCTCCCTCTTCCTCTCACACTTTATCTTCTTCCTTCATCTCTGCAATTTTTTCTTTTATCTCTGCAATTTTTCTATTTCACCTATGCAATTTTTCTACAATTCTTTTTGCAATTTTGTGCAATTTTTTCTTCATGGCAGAGAAGGGGAATTGGAATTGGGTTGTGAAGGAAGAGGAGTAAGTGAGAGTTGCGGAAAACAAGATTAGAGGAGTATTGACAAAAAAATAAAATAAAATAAAATAAAATAAAAAAATAAAAGAATTGGAGGAGAGAGGTTAGCTGGAATAGAAAAGAGAGAAGAATAAAGTGGGGAGGAAATATGATTGGTGGATTCAGTTTTATTTTGGTGGATTATTTTGGTGGATTCATGATCTAGATACATTTATCACCATTTGATTTATTTGACGGTCAAGATTCAACGCTGTAAAATCTATCAAAATTCATAGAAATTTGTTATATGAATCTTTTCCAAGTCTTCCAAAATCCATATGAATTTTGTAGAAGTCTCATAATCATATGAAATCCATCACTTAACAAAATATATTAAAATCATTTCAAATCCTAAGTTGACTACACCCCTAATAAACTTAGAGGGATTTTATTGTGTTTTTTAATCTTTAGGATATTAGCTCATCCCCCAAGATTTATAACGGTTCTAAAATCTTCCAAAATTTCAATTGAATACATGTTGAAATAAAAGGTAATAATGTGTAAGAAATTTGACTTAGGTTTTTCCGGTATGATCTAGAAATTTTTACCTACATAATGGGAGAATCCTTCGATAATCCTAACGCGGCCGGATTCCGTCCTCTCTATTCGTGGAGTGATGTTGTTTGGGGCTCTCAACGCCTTAGACAACTTTTTCCGGCGATAAATGCTCGTGGCAGCAGCAGCAGCAACCAGAAGGCAAACAAAGGAGGCAGCCAAGATGTGCACTGTGAGGTTGACCTTGCCATACCCACCATCTAAAACATATATGTCAATTAGAAAGCTTGATGGTAGAGAGAGAGAGAGAGAGAGAGAGAGTGAGAGGTTGGCTTTGGCTTACCATGGTGCTCCATCTTGCTGGAACTCAGAGACAGATCAGGAGTGATATGCTGAAGCTTTGAGGGATTGAGATGCCTTCTAGTTCCAGCTACAATCAGCTTTGTTGGTGCTTCCTTTATGACGTTGATATGATATGATATGATATGTTATTCTATTCCATGACAAAAATATCTTATTTTATGATTTTTTTTTTAACAAACGACAATATTTGATTTACAATAATGTGGGAGTGAGCTAATTAAGCTTCAAAATGGGCTAGCAATAATGTGGTTTAAATTCACTTTTGGCGAAAAACGAACCTAAGAGCTCTCATTTACAAGTGAAGAGGAATATCACTTGATCGTATATTAAGTGACATCCTATTTTATGATTAAAAATATCTTTCAGAAAATTTTCTTTTACAAAATAATAAATTTTTTTTACCACATAATATTATCTACCTTAAAGAGAAAATTGACTAAACTTGAAGTAAAATTTAAAAAGACGATCACACTATCCAGACAAATATTTTGATAAACGGGCTTATCATGCGTCTACTCTTATATATATGTTTGTTTGGAATGAGGATCCTCTCTGGATTCTCTTTGTGAGGATCCCAAAAATCCTCCAATCATATCCGTTTATCGTACATCGTGTGATCAGAAATCATTGTAAATTTTTTATTTGAAATTAAATATAAACAGTACTTAACGAAAATTGATTGCATGATATACGATAAATAGATGTGATTAGAAGATCATCGAGATTCTAACAAAGAGAATCCGAAGAGAATTCTCGATCCTTTGTTTGAGACGGTAAAACATAGACCCGGCAGTTTCTGACACGACACGATGACATGACACGAAAACGACACGAAAATAACGGGTTTTGGGTCAACACGATAACTTATCGGGTCATTATCGGGTGACCCGTTAAGAACCCGTTAATAATGGGTTCTTAACAGGTATACACGTGGGTAACACGTGGGTGACCCGTTTCGACTCGTTAAGAAAAAAATTATTTTGATAATTTTAAAGTTTAATTACTAAAAAAATTATTATAAAATACAATAGCCATATTAATATATACAATATATTCTATATTAAATATATAGTTTTGTATATATAAACACTTGTGATTCATCATTATTAATCTACGAGTAGATAATGGTTACACTTACATTATTTTTTAGATTTTTAAAATCCTCCAAACCCTCATAAATAATGTTTTTTATTTGAGGGAAAAATTAATAAAATTAATAATAATTATTATAGAAGTGTAAAAAATGTAAAAAAAATATCAAATCACTCATAATGACAAACTTTACAACTTTCATGAAGGGGTCAGCTTCAAAATCCAACACTATAATCCATAAACCTTAAATTTATATTTAACCGTCGATTGTCATTTACGCTTTATTCTTGTTGCTGAATTTCATTTTTTAAATTTTCTTTTTTGAAAACTTGATCATCTGGCGGATGTAAGAAGATGAACGGTTCAGATCTTTGATATCACGTTTCGATATTTACGGTTAACTGAAATATGAGTCGATGTCATATAGTTTGTAGAAACTTTATAAACATCAAGCAATATTTTCACTAATTGTAAAACTCTGAACATAATATCAACGATCTAAACCGTTCATCTTCTTGCATCCTTTAATAGATCATGTTTTCAAAAAAGAAAATCTGAAAAAAAACAAAATTTGATGAGAAAAATGAAGCGTAAAACAATAATCAACGGTTAAATTTTGATCTATGATTTATATGATTATAGTGACGAATCTTCACGAAAGTTGTAAAGCTTGTTATTACGAGCGTTTATATATTTTTTCTATATTTTTTATACTTCTACATTGAAGGGTTTGATTGGAAGAAAATGTGCAAGATGTTCTAATGTTCCAATGTCCTTAATTTTGCAAATCTTTTGAACATTTGATATTTTGTAATGTTCTAATGTTTTTTTTTTATTATGCTCTTATTTTGGATATGTAAATATATACTTAAAAGAAAATTGTGTTTTTATGTTTTGGATGTGACAATACTTAAAAGAAAAATACGTTTTCACTCAAAAAAAGTATTATGTTTTTTATTTAATTATTTATTGGTTTAAAATATATTTTCCTTAACGGGTAACGGGTCGGGTCATATTACCCGTTAATATTATCGGGTCGAGTCATTTTACCCGTTTATTTTAACGGGTGTTACACGACACGACCCGTTAAGATATCGGGTATGACACGAAAACGACACGAACACGAAAAACACGACATGAATGCTAGGTCTAGTAAAACATAAGCGTTATGTGAGTCTGAGTAGTTGATTGGTGGGTCATGCATTATGTCGATCCCTACTCGAACGAGCATGTCAGAATCACCTATTCTAAGGGGCAAGGAATAAAGAAGTATGGTGATTAATTTTTTAATGTGTAGCCAAAAAGAGGAATAATTTCTAATCCACTACACGTGTTTTATCTTGTATAATAATATGATTCTCGAATTCGTCCGTCATTGGGGAATTGTCACGCAAAATATTCTTTTTCATGATCAATCCAATACGTTCCTAGTTCAGATTCTTCCATGATTTATTAGTCAAGTATAGAATAAAAAAAAATCATTTATGAAGAAATTTGAGATTTCACTATATAGCTAATTGACAATATAAGGAATAATTAAATTTATTTAAAAGCTCATGAAAGGTTTAACAATGTAAAATTTATTCTCAACAATTTATAATAAACAAAAATATATTATGTATCATTTGTTTGCAATATGAATAAGGGTAAATTACAATTTATCATCACAATTTTGGGTTACATAACAAACTCATAACTCGTCTTTTGAGCAGTGCAATGTCATACTTCAACTTAGAGCATCTTCAATAGGAGTCCCTAGGGACTCCCACCATCACCTTTGAGGACACATTTAGGAACTTAAAGGGAATCTTTGTGTTCCGAAAAGAACATTGCTTCCAATAGAATCCCTAATTTTGAGATTTTTACGATTTTATGTGATAACTTGATTAGGGACAGATTTTTTTTTTTTTTTTTTTTTTTTTTTTGTGTTAAATTTTTTTTATAATTAATTTAACATTACGTTGTTATAAACTATTTTTGTGAACATTTGACAAAAAAAAAAAAAAAAAAATTCAAATTATGACACCAAATATTTTCTTTACAAAAATGTAACTAGAATGGCTCCATTTCTGAATTATGTCCTGCCTATGTTATGGCTCCATTATTAGATTATGTCATCCTTGTGTTATGATCAATTAATTATGATCTAGATAAGATTTTAACTCTTTGCAACCATTGAATTAGATTTTTTATCTCACTCTCATCTGCCATCGTCCTTTCGGGTCACTACTCCCACCCCACCGAGTTTCATGGATTCCATCCAAGCACCATCCGCATTAATTCGTAATCGACCATTAGGTGGTTTGCGCCATTTAAGTGAGGTGATGTTGGGTAGGTTGTTTGGGGGTTGGAATGATGCATTAAGGAAATCTTGCCACCAACTAAGAGCACGGGCAAAGGTGTAGTCGGGCCGTTCCAGACCAGGTTGTTCCAAGTTCCCTAAATGGCCCACCAAATCATGAGACAAAGGTCGAATTGGTGGTTGTTGAGTGTTGATGCCAGGAAAAAAGCACAATCTCTCATTACCCAGTGGGGGTTTGCCGATGGAAATGGACACCCAGGTGCAGGAAGCAAAAGGGCAATCCCTCATGAGGTGGAAGGTAGATTCTTCAAGGTGATTGCATAGTGGGCAAGAAGAGTTGGAGCCAATATGTCTTCTGACCAGGTTTGCCCTTGTTGGAATGATCTCCTGATAGATTCGCCATGCCCTCACATATACCTTTGGTGGAACCTGCCGCCCAAATTCGCTTCTAAAGAACCTGGAGAAGGTTCGGGCTAACAAAGGAGAGGACAGCAATTGTGAATGACGGGTCAAAGCCAGAGACACATGGTAAGCATTTTTCACCGTGAAAATGTCCCGCTGTCGAAATGCCAGATTAGACGATCGGCTGGCCTGCGAAAGTTGATTGGCATGGATACAATGGCATTGAATTCAGGTTCAGTGAAGTGGGAAAGAAGAATAGGGAACTTCCATTGGTTGGATTGGTGGCAGATGAGTTGGTCAACAGTCAAGATGTTACAGCCCGACGGTCGGGGCGAGAAGATTTTGAAATGCGTGGGATACGAGATCCATCAATCTTCCCAAACCTTGACACATGTACTAGACCTAATTTGCCACTGGGAACCTGATTCAATTACCTTGCGACCAGCACAAATGCTTCGCCAAATAAAGGATGCCCTATTGTTAACCTTTGCTTCCAAGAATAAGGTGGTTGGGAAATATTTTCCTTTCAACGTTTGGGAAAGAGAGGGGTTCAAGGATGATATGCCAACTCTGTTTGGCAAGAAGAGCCAGATTGATAGCATGCATGTTTCAGAACCCAGTCCACCCTCACATTTAGGGGTGCACTGCTTGTCCCACGAAAGCCAATGTAGCTTATGTTTGTCGTCATACTCGTTCCACCAAAAGGATGCCACCAGACGGTTTAGGTCATAACAGAAATATTTGGGGAGAAGGAAGCAGTGCATGGTATATAAGGGTAATTCTTGTGCCATAACCTTCACAAGCAGCTCTCGACCCGCCGTGCTAAGGAGATGGCCCCTCTAGCTTTGTAATCGCTTCTATAGACGCTCTTTGATGTGACAGAACATAGCCCCTTTATTCCTTCCAACAAGGGTAGGGAGTCCTAACTACTTTTCGTGACGATCGACCCGATCAATACCAAGGATACTAGAGAAGGCTGATTGGTCGTCGCGTTTGACATTTCTGCTAAATATAATGACACTCTTTTTTAAGGTTGACCATCTGGCCTGAGGCACATTCGTAACATCGATGAATATCCATAATCTGATGCAATCATTCGGATTAGCTATGGTGAAGAACAGACTATCGTTGGCGAAAAGTAGGTGGTTGATGGATAGTGCCTTTTGACAGATTGGAACTTTATGGATTCGACCGTCCCGTTCTTGTTGATTGATGAGACCTGATAGTCATTCGGCACAAAGCAGGAATAGGATGGAGAAATGGGGTCTCCCTGCCTTAGACCTCTGGACGGATGTAAATAGCCCCGGGGAGTACCGTTAATAAGAAAATAGTATGAGACAATAGAAATAGAGGGAATCCCAACGAACCCAATAGTTGTTCCAAATAGTTCCAATTAACACGTTCGTATGCCTTACTTCTATTTAATTTGAGCGCAAAGAAACCCTTTTTCCCCGGCTTCTTTTGAATAAGAATTGGGCAATCTCAGCGACAAGGATTGTGCTGCAGGAAATAAGACGTCTTGGCACAAAAGCGCTTTGGTGGTTGGCAATTGGTTAGTACCTTCGATCCAATTTTGTAGAGCACATTGCATAAGTTAATGGGCCGAAGCTGAGACATGTCTGATGGCTTCTTCAATTTCGGAATTAAGGTCATGTAGGTGTAGTTGATTTTCTTCATCATACACCTAGACGAAAAAGAAGAGAGCACAACTTTAGAGATGCCAGGCCCCACGTTATGCCAATATTTCTGGTAAAAGAGAGGAGGAAGACCATCGGGACCTAGTGCCGTGAAAGGTTCCATTTGAAAAATGGCGGATTTAATCTCTTGATCAGAGAACTCATCCTCGAGTGTCTGAAACATGTCTGCGTCCATCCGATTTTCCAGTAAGCCTAGAGTTTCAATTATATCGGACTTATGCGCCTCATGCTCAGAAAAAATGTTAGAGAAGTAGTAAATAACAACCTTTTCAATACCCATATCCTCCTCAGTTCAATTGCCGCAAAAATTATTTAAGCCCAAGATTATGTTCTTTAATTTTCTACAACTGGCAGTTTTGTGGAAGAAGCAAGAGTTACGGTCCCTATCCTTGAGCTGCAATGAACGGGAACGTTGCCTCCAGAACGATTCCTCCTGGGATAGTAGATTGTCCAGTTGGAGGAGCAAATTTGCCCGTTCAACAAATAAATCAGCAGAGAGGGGAAGACCGAGAATACAGTTAAGGCGCGACCTAATATCCTCAATTTGGGCTAGGTAGGGCATGAAAGTATCTTGCTTCTATTTCAGTTGAGCAACTCGTACTGCTTTGATCTTTTCATAGACTTGGAACATGGGAACACCAATTACTGTAGTGTCACAGGCTTGTCGGATGACCTCATCACAACCATCATGCTTGGTCCACATTTCTTCAAACCTAAAAAAAGAACGACGATGCTGAGGGACATGGGGGCCGTCGCGAATTTCTAGGCGGAGGGGGTTGTTGTAAGACTTGGAGGGTTCTAAGTTGGTGACCGTGGAGAAGGAGAATAGCGTTTTCCACTGGAAATTGGCAAGGATGCGATCAAGCCGTTCTTTGATTCTCCCATGACTTAAGGTAATCTAGGTGAAAGCTTCGCCGAAAAAATCAAGATCAGAGAGATTGCAGTCCTCAATTGCCTCGCGAAAGTCAAGAATTTGACGGATTAGGCAAAGATTCCCACCCTCTTTCTCCTCATGGTGCAGTATCTCATTGAAATCGCCACCACACACCCATGAAAGTGATGAAGCAAAGGTGAAGGAGTGAAGGAGATTCCAGGATTCGTGACGTTTGGCAGAGATTGGGTGGCCATAAAATCCGGTGAGACGCCAATGAGTGGGGTCCCCAATTCCAACAATTTTGCGCATCATTGTGATGCTGGGAAGAGGAGAGGATTCTTAGATCAATAGTATCACTCCAAAATAGTGCAATTCGTCCAGATCTGCTTCTGGCGTCCACCCCAAATCATTTGTCAAAACCAAGCTTAGTTTTTAGTAACTTTAGGCTAGCAACATTGCATTTCATTTCACTAAAAAATACAATGGTGGGATCTTGCTTGTGGAGTAGACCACGTAGTGCTTGAACTATCTGAGGGTTCCCAAGCCTTCGGCAATTCCAAAAAAGGGCGATCATTGGTGTCAGCGGGGCTGAGAAGACTCAGCCGCCACAAATTTCCTTGGGATAGAATTTTGTAAGCCACATCTTCCCAACTAGCCGGACTTCTCAGCCTCATCCATATCATTTGACGGGCTAACGAGAACATTATAAAGTTCAACATCAGAGGTGGAGATACAGGGGAAATCAGAGTTCTTGGATTTTCTGAAACCACCGCGTGCCCCCTTGGATTTTCCCTGATTACCTGATTTAGCCTTGTTAGAAAGTCGGAGCTGGTTGCCGTGTTTGGGAGTGAGACGGGCTCGTTTGGGTGAAGGTCCCAACGGTTGTAGACAACAGCGTGGGCTTAGCACAAAGGTGAGAGAATGTGGGCCCTTGTTAAGCTCTAGGTCACTTGGGTCACTCATGCCATACAACATTGGGCTTGCCTCAATGATGTCGGACTCAGGTCCAAAAAATTAGGGAATGGATATCAGGTTTTTGGAGTTGTTGAAGGCCCACGGTGGTACCTGGTCAGGAGCACACCAAACCTTCTCAAGAGAGAGCCCATTGATGTCTATGGTAAGAGTTTCGTTGGAGAATTGAGTGCCAAAACTGTTTGGGTGCCATGTGTTGTCAAGATCCTGGGGAGAAGGGCGACGTGGCGATTGGGGAGCCTACCAACCATTGTCCGGATTTGCAGGCCAGGACGAATGTGTAGTCTTGTGTGTCACACCTGGCACAACATGTTTTGCAGGACATGCAAGGGTTGTCGTAGGAGGTACATGGGGAAGGTTGTCCTGTGTGGACACATTGCCAGCTCGCTAGAGTTCCTCATGAACTTTCCTCTTAGCCGTGAAGAGTCTAGCCGACGCTTCCCAAGCTTCGTCAGGGGGGCTGTAAAAACCTCCATTTAAATCCCATTTTCTCCTCTAGTGCCTTTCGTTTGTCCTGGATAATCTGGTCGTGGGAGGGAAAAACAGAGATGAAACCGGTGAGATATGCCTTGCCCTCAGGTCCTTATTGAACAGAGTATCACCAAGATAGCGCTCCAGGTTATTCCATGGGCATCCTTTGGAGTGGCCCAGACGACCATACCAGAAATAGAAATAGAGCAATCATTCGTACTTGAGTCGAATTAAGCGGCTGCCGTTCACTGGGCATGACATTTTGATGCTGGTTTGGAGCGGCCTTGTAGCGTCGAAATCAACACGTAGTCGGAGAAAGCCCCAAAATCCCACCTTAGATGGATCTTCTACTTCAAGGACCGCACCCATTTTTTTCGCCAAGACAGCAGGCATTTTTCATAGTGCAGAGGTTCATGGGTATGCCATGAGCTTGGATCAAGTAAACAACCCTGTCGGCAGCAATGTCATCCAAAGAATGGTAAATAGGCCAAGGTTTAATAGAGAAAGTGCAGCCTTTCACAAACCAAGGATTGCCCTCCAGGATTCGGCTAGCCACTTATTCCTCGCCTACTGTGATAGAGTAAATGTTGAGTTTGGCATGAATGATTCCAACGACACCCAGTCCATTCTAAAAAAACCTGAATACTTCTTTCATGACCGATTTGGGGGTTCCTGGTCAGCAATGAGACGGCCAGTCAGTTGAATCGTGTTAACGAGTCTTTCTTCCAAGTCGACTGTGTCCTCAAAGATCACAGACATACAGTCAATTTCCTCTTCACCGGGGCTGGAGCGGGGGTCGACCATGAGGGTTGAATGGAAAGGGGATAACACCAAAGTAGCTGTGCAATATACACAAAAGGCACAAGGCCTCACACAAACCCACAGTAATGGGGTACACAACGGAGTAAGGCCTAGAACGGGATAGCCAGGGACTTCAAGGTCACACAAACCCACAGTAATGGGATACACAACGGAGTAAGGCCTAAAGAATGAATTTAGGATAACTTTTAACTTTTTTTTTAAGAAAAAAATTATGTAGACTATCCTAATTTAAAATGAACATTTTAACCTAAAAATATTTAGATTTTGATAACAATTGAAAAATCACTAAGCAGACACCATAAAACTCATGAAACACCATGAAAGAATATGAAACACATGAAACAACTTTTTTTAGTTACTTTAGCCATTTGATTTAATTTTGGACAGTTATGTCTTTTTTTATAGTTGAATTTGATCATATTAGATCTTAGCCGTTATATTCAATGAATTTATATATATAACTAAAAAATAATAGCACATTTATTGTGGGCCAACCAACTAACCCACGAGGAATTCTGACCTAAATTTGCCTCAGAAATGAGTTTTGAGTTAAAACTTATATTTATCCCAAGGGTTGGAGTAAGTTGGAGTAGATTGAGAACTTAAAATTTGAGTTTTACTCCAAGAGTTGTAGTAAATATAAGAAATTCATGGGAAATGCAACCTAATTATTTTGAAGTGGTATTTCCTTTCCATGAATTCCTTTCTGCGTATCAAACGCAACTAAATTATTTCGTTTGTTGGAAAGTGTGCTTGAGATTGGAAATGAGAGATGTATGTTTTATGTTTTTTTTTCTGGTCGAAGTGTATTTCTCATGTTTTGTAAGGCCATATTTGAGAAATGAATTCCTTGCTATCCACATTGGGAAATTATTTCCTCCCTCGTGGGAAACCAATATAACATTAGATATTTTTTTATGACCAACCTACCTTCACTGATAATTAGAAATGTCCATTATATTTAATAAAAATAATATTTTCTTGTTAGTTTTCCATCATTACCAAATCGGAAAGAAAACTTTAGTTTCTCATTGCCATGCATTGGTGATGAAAAAAATAATATACAATTAATATATGAGATTTTTCACTTCTAGTATTACTGATGTCTTTTTGTGATAAACTTAAAATTTAGTAATAGGTTGTTAAGTTGAGACTAATATCGGTAATATTAGTGGTGAACTATGCTTTTGCTACATAATTTATCATAGTATCAGAATAGACCATTCTCTTGATATGTCCTGGGCCGAGTTATTATACTCGAACATGCTTCCTGAAGTTGGACTTTCAAAAAGATGCACTGCTCTAACTTAAGGTTAATTAATGAATCATGATTGGTCCTTCCAAAAGATAAGTGTTGGCTCCAGAAACTAAATACTGACCAACCAAGCTCTTGAAAAGATTGACGTTAGTTCTGGTATAATGACTTGACCGATTCCTGATGCAGGAATTGGTTTCCCTTGTGACTTTGTTTGGGGCCACTTGTGAGGAGGCGCCTTAGAGAATAGGATTTCACATTGATCATATGAAAAAATATACAACTAAATTGAGATAATATCGATAATATCCTAATATTAGCAAGGTTCTAAAAAACGCTAGGCGCTAGTCGGGCGGCGGGCTAGCGCCTAGCGCCTAGGCGGCTAGGCGGAGTCTAGGCGGGCGCCTAGGCGGATTTAGGCAAATTTCTTATATATTTTATGAATTAATTAAATTTACTATATCAAATGTAAATAATTATTGACTAATATGATATTTCTTATATAAGAACATACATATGCGAATGTTTTATGTACATATATGATATGCTTGCCTAGGAAAAAAAAACCAAAATATTATCTAAATAATTTACAATTTATATAAGATTTGTATGCCCTCTATTTGTTAAAATATTGTTTCTGGTTCCCATTTTGCAACCCTAAAGATGCCCTCTATTTTCTTTTTCTGGATTCCTCGAGCCTAGAGCACGGCTCTCTCCCCCTTTAATTCAAACCGTTTATCCTCAGCTGCATGGAAACTCATGCTGCGCACACGTGTCATGCATCAGGAAAGAGATCTCCTTAGGATTCCAATTGGAAGGCTAGATGTCTCTCATTTCTGAATGCTAGGTAGAACCTAGGTCCCTCTCCCGTCCACCTCACCTGCTCTTTCACATCACATGTCCTCCTTGGTGGGTTTTATAATTAAAACCATCAAGAGTCCACGGTTTTCATTAAAACCACCAACTTTTGAACTTGGATTTGAGAACCTAGTCTGAAATGTTTAAGTCTCTTTCTTTCTTTCTCTTTCTCTTTCTCTCTCTCTCTCTCTCTCTCTCTCTCTCTCTCTCTCTCTCTCTCCGCACTCTCTCATCTCATCTCATCTTCACAGACGAGCTACGCAACACTTTCTTCCATCATCTCACAGAGGCGAGCTGCAAATATTCACCAGCAGTCTCTCTCTCTCTCTCTCTCTCTCTCTCTCTCTCTCTTCACACTCTCCCTTCCCTCATCTTCACAGAGACGAGCTATAGAAATTTTTCGGGGCTTTGCTGCTTCTCAAGTTTGGGATTTGTTCAAACCGCCTAGACCGCCGCGTAGCGCCGCCTAGCCCGCCTCAGCCGCCTAGTGAGCGCCTAGGCGGCCGCCTATGTCCTCCCCGCCTAACTGAACGTTTTGGTCAAAATCGGGGCGGAGCTCCGCCGCCCAGCGCCTAGGCGGCTTTTAGAACACTGAATATTAGTGATGGACCATACTGAGCCTACAAAATGGAAAATAAATCATGACAGACGTGGTCCCCCAATTTTCAATGCACAGATATTCTCAAGGTTCTAAAAGACGCTAGGCGCTAGTCGGGCGGCGGGCTGGGGCCTAGCGGCTAGGCGGGGTCTAGGCGGGCGCCTAGGCGGACTAGGCGGACTTAAGTAAATCTATTATGTTTTCATGCAAATAAGTGTATATTTATACTTAAAATATATATAATTTCATCATAAACTACAAAATAGAATGACATATATGTTATGAAGTATTGGAAGATAATGAAAACATGAGGAACAAACATATAATGTGTGTTCATTTAAGTATTCAATAAGTCTCTTACAATTTATTGAAAAAAATAAAATTCAAAATGAAAGTTATCTATTTTTCGTCTAAATGAGTTGCAACCTAGGCGGGTGCCTAGGCGAGTCTGGGCGGGCTAGGCGAGTGCCTAGGCGGTCTAGGCGGGCGCCTCAGTAGCTGTAGGCGCCCTTTCTTAATTTTCAAAGGCCTAGGCATTAATCGGGGCGGTGACCACCCGCCTAGCGCCTAGGCGGGGCCTAGGCGGCGCTAGACGGGGATTTTTAGAACAGTGGATATTCTATATCAACTTGCATCACTTTTATTGCTTTTATGTTTAAAAAAGTGCAACTTGCAGGTAGGACCGTAGGAGCATTTTAAACGGTTGGGAGGATGGAAGCACCTTTCAAATCCAGGATTCGTCCTCTTAAACAATTAACAGATCATAAAAAATAGACCCTTACCAAACCATCCAAATTATAATGGTTGGAATTGACACACTATTTTCTCTCTACATATATAACCAATTAAAGGTGATCTCAAATTCTTTTTTTTACTAAAAAAAATGACTCACACATTTTTTTTTTTTTTTAACTACTAGATTGAATAAAATGAACGAAAATAATAAACAAGACTATTAGCAATAAGGTAGTTCAAATTCGTCTTTGGTAAGAATCAACTTAAGACTTCTCACTTACAAGTGTAAAAGAATATCACCAGACCGTAATGTTAAGTGGCTTAGCTCACTCTCCCTTATTGTAAATAATATCATTTGTTCAAAAAAAAAAAAGAATAAAAAATAGTCTGATTATCATTTTTCTCTTTATTCTTTTAATCATTATTATTAAGGAGAGGAGAATGATAAAAAACTATTAAATTAATTTATGCGATTGGGAGTGTCAAACCCGGAACGCATGAAAGAAACTCAACACCCTATCCACTAATATATTAAACCACATGCACTCTTTATTTTATTTTATTTTTATCCAAGTCCTTTTCTATGAATATGAAAACAATGAACTGATCCATGATTTAATTAATTATTTTTTATTATACAAAGGATGTCACAAATGTAATTTACACTAAAATGAGGGAGAGAAGTTAAATACGAAACACAATAATTTGAAAAGAAAAAACTGGGTAATTCACCACTTGTTAATTCGTGTCTTTCATGTGTGTTCAATAAAATGAGATTGATTTCAATCGTGATATAATTTTTTCGACAAAAAAAATCGTGATATAATTTTTGTACGTGTTGAATAAGACAAGATTGGTGGTTAAATATTTACCACCTACGGAGTTTAAATTAAGGAAAAATTTGAAATAGGTCCAATTTTCTAACTTAATGAGATTGATTTCAATCGTGATATAACTTTTTAGTGGTTACTACCTAAGCGTGCCCACACAAAGCAAAAATGTGTTGGGTCGAATATGTGCAATACCCTCTATGTAAAATCTCAATGCAAGTAACTGTTTTAGGGTTAGGGGCCTTAATTGCAGTTATTGCAATATTAATTGATTGCTTAAAGATTAATCTTGGTGGCAGCCAATGTTGTTGACTGCCGAGTTCTTATATGTACAAGAGTGCTGAAGCGCTAACTACTCCTTTGGGTTCGTTCCAAAAAGTAATTTCAGAATTCACATCATTCATTCTTCAGGTCCTTATTCAATATCATTCTTCAAAAATTTTACTCAAATCGGAAATTGTTTCCCTCTTCAATTGTTATTGTGAACATTTCATAGTTTACTGACAACATTGTGTTCATTTATTTCTTAGCTCCTAATAAGAGAACTAAACATCTTCCAATTTCAATTAAATTTTGCAAGGATGATCTTTTAGTTATAACCCTACAAAAGACTAGTTCATATTATGAGAAATATTGCGAAATGGCCCTAAATGAATGGTTAGCACCGTATTAAGTTATTAATTTATCAGCGCTTGATGCTCCTGGTTATATATCAAAAATGCTAATCAATTAATAATTTAATATGAATGGTGTGGCTAAACAAGGTCGTTGCGACTATAAACTAAAAACACGAGTGATCATAAGTGTGAGAAGAGATCCTCTCCGGATCTCTTCCACCAAGGTCACCGGATAAAGTGATCCGAACCTTTGAAATTTCATCTAACGGCCCACATATTTTGACTCCTTAAAAATTATAATAATTTTTAGCCGTTTGATGAAATTTTAAAAGCCCGGATCACTTGATCCGGTGGCTTTGGTGGAAGAGATTCGAAGAGGATCTCTCATCCATAAGTACGACTTATGAAACAAATTATCTGCTATTATATTTTATTGAGTTATTTCTTGGTAAAATATGCGTAAAGTATGTAATAAAGGAAATATTTCGACCTCAAATCGATCAATTAAAACGAAATATTTGAAAGGAAGGGTGAGTTGGTGACTCTCAGTGTACTTATCTCATCAATACTAGCGGTCGTAGTCTTGTTGAAGCTAACGACTATGTCATGTCATGACCCTCACCATTTCTCTCCACGTCCTCCTAAGATTCACTCCTCTTGTTACAAAATTCACTGACTCGAACATGTGAAGGAAGTAAAAATATAATTGAACTAGGTAAAACCTCCTATATCCTGTACTCCAGTATTGTTGGCTTTACATCTTGGTCATTGAATCATTGATTAAGAATGTAACGATAAAAAACTCGGTGTGTTAAATACCCCAAAGCCGGCAACGGGGTCCTACCCCCTCTACCTATCTCATTCATCCCTTGGTCAGTACATGACTACAGATCACTGGATGATTGAGATAGGTAAGAACCCGGACTATGTAAGTTTAGATATACATGTATAGTAGAAGCCGCCCACTTTCGTTGATATATAGCCACCTTATCTAATATTTGTGGAACATCTTAGGTATCCACACATCAATACCGACTGTATAGCAATAATGATTGACACAGCCAAAAGAATATCCAAGGTAAAAATTTCAGAATAACTATGCACAGAGGACATCTGGAATATCCTTACCCCACTCTTGATTTTTCATGAGAAAATTAAACCAAGCCGAAATTTATAAATGCCGAAAACTACACGCCTAACATTCGTTTTCTCTTTACCTTTTCTCTCAAATCTTCTTCAGACGGAATCTTGTCACTGCCCTTTGAGGAAGCAGACCACCACGCCCTCAGCTCGTCCTGCAATATATGAGGAGGTGAAATCAGCAAGAAAATAGAACATCAAGTTTCTAACATCTTTATGTGCACTTGCCAGGATGATCTTATTATGACAAAACCCTAGTTAATTGTTGTAGAGTAGAGCTTAAGCAAGAAGTCCAAAAGAAAGTGACACAATCTCATAAAACATGGAGTCCCAACACAGTACGGACAAGCTAGCAGAAGAAAGGGTTTACAGTAGTAATCCAACATAATATGAATGACTCACTATTAACTCCGTTTTTTTGCCATAATCATTATGTAGGAGAGGTGTATATCAATGAAATATAAGACCAGAAAAACCTTAATAGTGGAAATACATTCTACACTCAGATTTGAATCCAGTTGTAACTTGTTAGCAAGTCAGATTATAATTACCTCATGGAAATCGTTGTTGGATACATACTTGCTCTTAACCATACATCTAATCCCCCCAACAACAACAGCTATAGAGTCTTTCACATTCTGTGGACAACTCTCTCTCTGAGAGCCTGATGACATCAGAAATAAAAATGAACAAAAAAGAACTCGAGAGAAACATCAACTTAGTTATCTAAGAAGTGCACTAGACTAAGCAGTTATTTTTGGCAAAGCTAGTAAACAAGCATGATTTAATTCTAGTCATACCAGTTATGCAAGACACATAGTATCCAGTTCCCCCAAGTCCTTCTTCCCACTTCCTAAGCCGCAGGCGCAGGAAAAACCCCTCAAGTTGTGAGAGTGATGTGCGAGAATCCATCCATCTGATTGCAGAAAACACAAATCACACACAAGAACAAGTTTAAATGCATAAGAGAAGGAAGCTCTTCATGCTTTAATAACTAAAAGACACAAGGATGAAGCTGCTTAAATATTCCGTATAGTTGTACCAAGTTCTTTGTATTTCACTCTTGGTCAGATTTTTTGAAGGTTCATGATCATATGAGAATATCCACTTGCAGATTTATATAAACATATGTAGTTTGCGTGCTAAGTAATGTAGTTTAGTGGGCTAGTATTAAGGATATTAATAATTAATAATTAGGCAATTCAGCTACTTAGAAGTGCATATGCCAATTATCAGAGTGATCGAACAAACTGCTTTATGCAAGAAAATTTCCTCTTATAAGATTTGACAAGAAAATAGAAATTGAGGCTACTTCGTATGCTCAACTTACTTCAGGACATCTGTGCGAGACAAGCGAAGCCTTTTTACAAACTCAACGATTCCTTTTGGTACATTTGAAATCTGCGTATTGACTAACTTTGACAAGGGTATCATCTGATTTTCTTTATACTTATTTTCCACAGAACTCGAAGCACTGCATTTCATAACTGAATTTGAGTGATATGCCCTTTTCTTAGGGGCTCCCATCGCATTATCCTTCCAGCTCATATTTATATCCGTCTCCATTCTTGAATAGTCCTCGTTAAAACATGTATGAGCAACAGAAGCTTCGAACTGGCTCTCCGTACCAGTTGGGAGCTTCATATTTCCATCATTTCTTGAGTTGAGCTTCGTTCCACTCTGACTGCAGTAATAATCTAGAAAAGAAACGTTACATTCCAACTGTGGTTGTCCCAATGACTCTGCATTAGGACATGCAGCAGCCCAATGACTCTGTTGTAAACATCTAATGCAGAAAAAAGGCAGATTTTCTGCTGCATTATAGGACTTGCTCTTACTTAATAATTCCTGAAGCTCTGTCTCTCTTATCTGTGAACACTCTTGTAAATGGTGACCTTTTATGCCACAAAACAAACACATCGTGATTTCATCTGCTGCATTACCTGTGGCACCAGGAGGGGTGATGTTCTTAAGAGCATCCAATCTCCTAGCAAAAACAGAAGCCATTCCTTCCGAACTTCTGACTTCAGAGCAAGGCATGATAGGGCTGAACTCGGACATGGGCGCTTGATCATTCTGGCCTTTGTTTCTATTGAAAGCAGATGAGCCCTCATTGTCAGCCGCACAATTTTGCAGATCGTTACCAATGACAATAACTAAATCTTCAGCAAACTGCTCCCTGGCCCCCATATTTTTGAGGTCATTGGAGCTCTCAAGAACTCCATCAGCACTCTTGTTGTAATGATCTGCTATTAAAGATGGACCGGATGTTTTTGGAGTCAACTGAGTTATCCACAAGCTTCCCAGAAGGTCCCTTCTATAACCAAATTCACCAGTCGTCTTCCCTTTAAATTGTGAGCTAGATTCAACATTCTCGACCCTCCAAGAATTAGGGATAACTCTATCTTTCCTTTTATAAAACGGAAAGTTGCATGGATTCTTTTTCTTCTCGGAACCAGTATGGCATTTCTCCTGACTACCTGCTGAACTGACTTCATTTCCGGATGAAGATTTGTTGAACTTCTCAACTGACAGCAGAAATTCTTGGCCTAAATTAATGTTCTCCCCATGATAGAATTTTGGAGAAGTAGCTGGCTCGAGTTCCGTTGATATTTCTCCCATTTTATGATTGTCACTCAATATCCGTGCTTCTTGGCAGTCTGCAGTTGGGCAATACAAGGACTGAAAAATCGTCTGGAAACCGATACTTTTTACTCCATCATCTTGGTTTGTATTACATGTCATACGTTTATTATCAGGATTCTCATCTCCATGATCAGGATGTTCAAGGGTAAGAGCAAAAGGCGGTGCCTCATCTTGCATTGATTTTGAAAACCCCTTCACCATGCTTGATATCCAATTCTTGAAGGAGCTGTCTTGTCTGATATAGGATGTGGAAATTGGAGCTTCTTGAATTTTCTTTCTGAATCTTTTACTCCCAACAATGAACTCTTCTTCAGATCTCCACCTCTTCTTGCCTGACGAAAACAATCCTGCACTATTACAGCTCTCGACACTCTCATGGCTATCATTCTCATCTTCTGGCATTCTTCCATTAGGATCTCGATCAGATAACAATTTATCTTTTCCTTTCCTTTGATGCATATGGATTCTGCTGTTATTAGGAGAGTGTTTTTCCAGAACAGATTCTTTTCCTGCAACCATCGCCTGACCCTGATCGAACCTGTCCTTAACCCCTGGGACAGATTCTGGACTTAAAATCTGACTCACTGCACCATAAGCATGTCGGGTTTTGAGAGTCATTAAATCATTCTCAGCTGTTGCCTCTAGTTTATCCAAAGGCCTATTGCTTTGTGCCTTTTTATTCACCACAGGGACACCCGAAGCTTTACTTTCGTTCACTGGGTGAACTTCGGAAGCCAAAACAAGATCCATTTGCATTTTCTGATCACCAACATCAGCATGTTTATCTTCATCAACAGGATCCCCCAATAATGGTTCATTTTGTTCCACAAAAGGTATCTTTTGATCTGGTTCGACTAATAAGATATCAGCCCCCTCTCTGTCACCTTTACCTGCAGGTGTACAATCAAATCAATAGCATGTTTTATGCAAAAAGAAGAAAAGGTTTGTTGTCGGCCGGGCAACATATACTGGAAAAATGGCCCATCGAACAATTTTACTGCATTTTGAACATCAGCTGCAGGAGCTTTCTAAATTTCATCTACCAAAATAACTTTGCAATACTGAAAATGTCAATGGCAGGATTCACCTGTCAATGTTGTAATGAAATTTTCTCTGGTTTCAGGTATCTGAGGTATTTCATTTACTTCAATATTCGCTTGACTATAAGTCCCCTTCTGGTTGTACAGAACAGATAGTTCCACAGCCGCTTTCTCTTCCTCCACGTTACTAACAGTTCCTGCAAAGAGGAGTTGCTCAACAATTCCCACAGTAATTTTTGGGGGGAATAAATAAACAAACAACGTAACAAAACTATGCTACAAATTCACCATCCTACAACTTAAAGACTCTTCTGTTTATACTTAACTAACAAATATTTAAGAAAAAGGCCTCACCCGTGTCATGGCTTGACCCGCATAATGGCATGACACCAGCATTGCTTGTGGGAGATATAGTCATATCTTTACCAGCAAATTCGCTCTTTAGATGAAATGATGTCTGTGCTGTTATAAAGTCCATGTCATCAATAGGCTTGTCAGCAGCAGACCTTCCACCTTTATTGCTTTGTGGTGGTGAAAGAGTGACATTGCTTACACCTGCAACCCAAGAAAAGTAAGATTTTTCTGTTTGGAAGAGATGGAATCAGCTCATTGTAGACACGAACCTTTATCTGTATCCCAAACTAATTCTGAAAGGGGATCGGGAGCCACGAATGCCATGTGTATCCTTGAACCTGCATTTGCACCTGCACCTGAATCACCATTCAACTTTCTCTGAATGCATTTATTTGAATGACCCCGAGCTAGTCCCAAATCAGTCACAGGCTCTATGTTCCTACAAGAAAAATAACATTCACTTCCCATTGAAATTTTAGGCTTCTAATAAAAATATGTGATGATCCTCCTTTCACTAAAACCATGGGGACAATAATTAGAAACTACTCTATGAAGATGTTCGAAAATTTAATGCCCTGCTAAAAGGAGGCTTATCAACTATCCTTTTTTCACAGAGGATATAACAAACCAACCGGGACAAAAAAAGTAACACAACAAAACGACTGGTACAAAAAAAGTAGCACATCACAAGGCGCATCAGCCACATTATATCCACTATGAATCCTTTGCTATATGATAGATGCAACCTACACATTAAGCTGGCTCAGCAA
Organism: Cotoneaster glaucophyllus; assembly: GCA_036320875.1. Lineage (NCBI taxonomy): Eukaryota > Viridiplantae > Streptophyta > Magnoliopsida > Rosales > Rosaceae > Cotoneaster > Cotoneaster glaucophyllus. The sequence goes on along the minus strand of CM070069.1, from coordinate 17,367,506 downwards.
TAAGGATACCTAACCGTAAATCAGAGGGGTTGGCAGTTGAAAGCATAGAGTTCTATTACCTGTGATATTAATACTATCTTTAATCAGGTTTCAAAACTTTATTGATATATAGAGTTTTTGAGGTACTTGATTAGATTCTTCTGCTATTTGAATTAATTAACAAAATACTGTTTGACGACACTGAACTTGAAAAGCTTAAGCTGTAAATGGAATTGACCAACAATATAAATTAAGCTAACGCCCTCCCTCACATGTAGCCTTATCCTGCACGTGGAGGAGAGGCAGAGAAATACAGACACAGAGAGACATATAGGTGCATCCCCACCCTTCACTACCATGTTAGACAACCATTGTACCCCAAAAATCTTAAACTGTTAGGGAATGGACCAACAGTAAATATAAAGCTAGCAAATTTATCACCGCGCAGGTACGAACCATGGAAACACATGAAGTAAATTGAACACGCGCTATGATATATTATGGTTCAACAAGATGAGAATTAGACTGGGAAGCTTATTCCCGCAAAGGGATTGATAATTTTTATGTAGCCAGTTCACTCTGACTGAAAAAAGTACAGATACTAAAACTGCACACCACCTACAGCGATCTTGATGCATGAGCATCCTGAAGTGTCAACGTTTTAGAGTTGGTCTAGCGACCCACTACCAAACAACATCGATACTGTTCCCAACTTAAACACAAGTACAATCCAATAGGCAAGTGGCGAAGCAACTAATCAATAAGCAACAAAATTGATCTGCAAGCCATCATATATAGATAATAAAGTTCCTTGTGGAAGGATTCGATGCAATTAATAGTGAAACCATTCAACAGAAAGGGGGTTAAACTTCAGCAGGTTTAAAAAATAATACATTGCAAGCTTAAATTTTAATGAGAAAAAGAAAAATACCCTCTCTCTCTCTCTCTTCCTTTTCTGATCAACTACCCTCTTGTTCTCAGATGCAAATATTCCAGGCTCGTATTATCTATAAATATAAACAAATATTGAGATAATATTTTTGGAACAAACATGAATTTTTCATTACTAATTGAACAGACTTCTCCATTCTTCAGGAAAGCTCCTTAAGGGGTTCCCTTTTGCATGGATTACAAAGGGGTGTTCAAATGTTCAATAGTTTCTAATCAGAAATTGATAACTTAAGACAAATCCAACATGCATATATAACTAAAAAGGGAAAAATACCAAGTTCCACTATACAATAGCATATCTGCATATGTGATCAGAAAATTGAAAAATAAATAAAAATAAAAATAACTTGGGGTTGAAGTATTGAAACAGCATCAAAAACAACAATTTTAATAATTTGGGTAATAGAGTCTGCAGACCCATGTACCTGTTGTCCATTGACTCCATAAATTCTTCTCATATACGCACAGGGAGAGAAGAAGAAGAAGCAGAAGAGAGAATGAATGAGAGTTTGAGTTTCAATTAAATTTTAACACAGAGAGAGAGAGAGAGAGAGAGAGAGAGAGAGAGAGAGGAGAGGGGAGGAGAGGAGAGGAGAGAGAGAGAAGGGGTAGCAGTAGAAGCAAGAGAATGCCTGCCATGCGTCCTTGAAGAAGCATAGTTTACATGAAGGCTCCTTCCCTTGAACATTTTGCTCAGATTCTGAGGTATGAGGTTCAGGGACTTCCACGTGGACGCAATGCATGCCATCACCACTGTGCAAAGAGTTTACTACTCAGTTCATAGTCAGTAACAGCGGCATAAACTTACTTCTTGTGCCATACTGTCCACATCTTTTGATACAAACTATGTTACTGGTGGGCGGAGATTCGAACTAGTGATTTTGTCTTAAGGAAATCACTGATACAACGTAAGTCCCGATACATTGTTATTGTGACGTTTATAGTGACGTTGAGCAATATCAATGATATTTATATACTTTCGTATTCGTATTAAGTTGTAAATTAGCACAAAATGTCAGATCACAGCAGCTAGTAAGACAAATGATTTATCGTGCCAAATTACATTGTCTCCGTAAATCCGTGTCAAATAGGTTAGCTCTCTTTTCTACCACGACAATTTAAAATGAAGGATCTTAAAATGGAAAAGAAAAAGGTTAGGGCATTAAAATTCCAAAAGAAATGTTGGGGAATTGGTTTTTTGAGATTTGCTATATATGTTTGGAACTTCGGCATTATTTGACTTTGCTTCAAAGAACAAAAACGAGAGTGAATTTCAGTTTCTATTTAATTTAAATTTTTATTTCTTTCCTCCTTGTTAAGGATATTGAGGGTGTGTTTGGTACGTGGGACGGGACGGGACGGAACTGGACGAGGCGTTCCGTCCCGCATTTGGTACGCCAAAAAATCGTGGAACGGGTTGTCCCATGGGACGAAATTTGGCTGATTTTTCGTTCCACCTCTCCCTCCTGGAACGACCCGTTCCACATCCGTGGAACACAAATTTATAACATTTTAAGACAAAATTTTTCCTTATTTTTTTTCAATATTTACATCATCTGTTCCGTCCTGTCCCGTCCCATCTGCGTACCAAACGGTACCTGAAGGACCACCTACTAATCATGAGCACAATGCATTAGAATAGTACTCAGATACTTAGCTTAATTGTTAAGTTTTGGTTTGTTAGATTTAGTTGTGTAAAATGCTTAGTCAGCATTATTGTGTATTCATGTATATATTCACTCTATACTCTGAGAATGGTTTTAATGAGAATCTTTCTTCAACAAACACTATCTCTCTCTAGATACTCTCTCTCTCTCTCTCTCTCTCTCTCTCTCTCTCTCTCTCTCTAAACTCTCTCCAGAATCTTGATTTCTCTACAGATCTCTAATCTTCAACACGGTATCCTTCGCCGCCGTCTAACGACTTCGATCCTTGCTTCCGTTTCCATGCATTTTCTTGCTCTTTCTTACTTCCCAAATACGTCTTACCTTCTTCTTTTCTGCAAATTGTCTGCTAATTCCATGGCGACAACTATGAATTCCTCTGATTCTCCTTCTCTTGCCACTTCTTTTGGCCTTAATTCTCATGGAGAGGTGGCTCACTCTCCAAACACTCCGATTGCATCACTTACTGTTCAGAATGTTGCTGGAATGGTTCCGACTAAACTCAATCGTCAGAATTACATTACCTGGCGTAGTCTTTTTCTTCCTGTTCTGAAACGATTCAAGCTTCTAGGGCTTATCAATGGCGACGATCCTTGTCCACCGGAGTTTGTTCGTGATTCTTCTGGTTCTCGAATTCTCAACCCAGATTATGAAGTTTGGTGTGAACGCGATCAACTTCTGACGATTTGGATCAATTCGACACTTGTTGAGGATCTTCTTTCGCTGACGATTGGGATGGAAGATTCGCGTTCTCTTTGGCAGTCGCTTGAGCGTCAATTTGCTGGTGCTTCGCACACTCATGTCCACAGTCTTCGATCCAAGATCCAGACTATTCAGAAAGGTGATTCTTCAATGATCGACAATCTCAATTCCATCAAAGAAATCTCCGATAAACTGGCCGCTGCTGGTGAGTCGATCTCTGAGAAGGATCTTGTTGCTTACATTCTTTCTGGTCTGCTTGATGAGTATGAATATTTTGTTAATTCCATTGAGAAGCGATCTGAAGATGTGAATGCTGATGAACTTCACGGTCTTCTCCTCAATAAAGAAATTTCTCTCCATAAACGTAAGACTCGATCGTCTTCCTCCTCCTCATCCTCCGCACCTTTTCATGCTTATACAACACAACAACATTCTCCTGTTTCCAATTCTTTTCATGGAAATTTTAGAGGAAAGTTTCAGAATCGCAATCGCCCTAATCAGAATCGTAATTTTGGAGCTAATCATAATCATAATTTTGGAGCTAATTAGAATCAAAATTTTGGAGCAAATCGCAATTCTGGTGGTGTTCTTGAACTTGCTTCGGATCAGAACTGTTCATCCTCATTTTTCTCTGGACGTCCTAATCCATGTCAACTGTGCAATCAGCATGGTCATCTTGCTCTCTCTTGTGGTCATCTTTCACAATTTGTACCTCAGCAATCTCAGGGCTTCAACAACACTTCTGTAGGCATGTCTGCCATGACTGGTTCATCATTTCCCAGCTACTGGCTCACTGATAGTGGTGCTTCACATCATGTAACTTCTGATCCAGCCTCTCTCAACTCAGCAATTTCATACACTGGCACTGAACAACTGTTCGTTGGTGATGGTAAAGGTCTCTGCATTTCTCACACTGGATCTGCACTTATTCACACTGCTAATGCTGTGTTTAAACTAAATGATGTTCTTTTAGTTCCTAAAGCCTCTCATAACTTGCTCTCAATATATCGATTTGTTCATGACAATTGGTGCTCTCTGACATTTGATCATTTTGGATTCTATGTAAAGGACCTAAGAACTGGGAGTATGCTTTTCCAGGGCCCCAGTGACGGAGGTCTCTATCCATCCTATTGGAATGCATCTAATGGCGTATCTGGTATTGCCATTTCATCTCATGCACTCATGATAGCTAAAGCAGAATCCTTCTAGTATAGTGTTAAATAAGGTTGTCAATAAAAGTAATCTACATGTTGTTGGTTCAGTACATAAACAATCCTTTTGTTCTGATTGTCAATTAGGGAAGGCCTCTAGACTTCCATTTTCTGTTTTGCCTTGTCACTAGGCCATTTCATATCATTCATGCTGATGTATGGGTTCCTTCCCCCACTCCTTCATGTACTGGCTATAAATACTATATCATCCTAGTTGATGATTTTACCAAATACAATTGGTTATATCCATTCCACTTCAAGTCCGATGTCTGTTCCGTCCTTCAAACTTTTGTATTGAAAGTTTAAAATTGGTTTGATAGTAAGATTCAGTGCCTGCGATCTGATTCAGGGGGTGAGTTTCTAAGTTCTGTTTTACAAGACTTTCTTAATGCTCACGGTATAATTCATTAATTGAGTTGTCCTCACACTCCCGAGCAAAATGGGTGTGCAGAGAAGAAACACAGACATGTTGTGGAAATGGGTAAGACTCTGTTATCTCACAGTGGTTTGCCTTCTAAGTTTTGGGTTGAAGCATTTCTAACTTTAGTGTATCTCATCAATAGGCTGTCATCTCAATCTTCCTCTTGTCCCTGGGAGTTACTGTTCAAAGCTCCACCTAAGTATCATATTCTGAAGACATTTGGTTGTGCTTGTTATCCTTGGTTACAACCTTATAGTTCTAACAAACTGGACACAAAGAGCAAGGTCTCTGTATTTTTGGGGTATAGCTTGAATCACAGTGGGTACAGATGTTTAGATCCAGCCACCCACAAGCTGTACATTTCAAGACATGTTGTCTTTGATGAAGCTTCCTTCCCTTTCAAGCAAAGTACTTTTTCCCTTACCACTTCCCCCATATCACCTACTACACCTTCATATTCTCCTATTCCTTTTACCATACCAGTTCCTTCTACATCATATCTACCCTATGTCTCCAACTTACCTCCTAAATCTGATTTACCAACTGCATCTCTTACTACAGTCCCACCTATTACTGTTCATTCTCCACTTTTAGCCTCCACCACTCAACCTACAAATACTGCTACTTCAATTTCTATTCCGGTTAACAATCATCCCATGGTTACAAGGGCTAAGGCTGGTATACACAAGCCTAAAGTGTTCACTGCAACTAAACATCACCTTCCCTCTACTGTTGACTTTCTTACTACTATGCCCCCTACACCAACCACTTACCTTCAAGCCTCTAAGAACTCACACTGGTTGGCAGCAATGAAGGATGAGTATCAAGCTTTGCAGACCACAGGTACTTGGGAATTAGTACCCCCCAATCCTCAATATAATTTGGTTGGTTGCAAATGGGTGTTTAAACTAAAACACAAGGCTGATGGTTCTATAGAAAGGTACAAAGCTAGGCTTGTAGCTAAGGGCTTTCATCAATAAGAAGGCCTTGATTTCTCTGAAACTTTTAGTGTAAGATCCCACATCGCCCAGGGGTGTGGATCCTGTAAGCCTTATATGTATATTCCCATCTCTACCTAGCACGAGGCCTTTTGGGAGCTCACTGGCTTCGGATTCCATCGGAACTCCGAAGTTAAGCGAGTTCGCGTGAGAGCAATCCCATGATGGGTGACCCATTGGGAAGTTCTCGTGTGAGTTCCCAGAAACAAAACTGTGAGGGCGTGGCCGGGGCCCAAAGCGGACAATATCGTGCTACGGTGGAGTCGAGCCTGGGATGTGGTGGTGGCTCGGGTCAGGATGTGACCTTTTGGTATCAGAGCCAATCCCTGGCCGGAAGTGTGCCGACGAGGACGTCGGGCCCCAAGGGGGGTGGATTGTAAGATCCCACATCGCCCAGAGGTGTGGATCCTGTAAGCCTTATATGTATATTCCCATCTCTACCTAGCACGAGGCCTTTTGGGAACTCACTGGCTTCGGATTCCATCGGAACTCCGAAGTTAAGCGAGTTCGCGCGAGAGCAATCCCATGATGGGTGACCCACTGGGAAATTCTCGTGTGAGTTCCCAGAAACAAAATCGTGAGGGCGTGGCCGGGGCCCAAAGCGGACAATATTGTGCTACGGTGGAGTCGAGCCCGGGATGTGGTGGTGGCCCGGGTCGGGATGTGACATTTAGCCCTGTAGCTAAACCTACTACCATTCGAATACTTCTCTCTATTGTAGTTACATATAATTGGTTTATTCATCAGTTGGATGTGAATAATGCCTTTTTTTCATGGCTATCTTAAAAAGGATGTATACATGGTGCAACCCCCTGGTTTCATTGATCAAACTAAACCCCATCATGTTTGTAAACTGAAGAGATCCCTCTACGGTCTAAAACAGGCACCCATGGCCTGGTATGAAGCATTTTATAGTATTATTCTTTCATTGGGATTTATCTCTTCCTCCTCTGATACTAGTCTCTTCATCAAGAGAGATTATAATATTACTTTTATCCTAGTCTATGTGGATGATATCATCATAACTGGGAGCTCAACTATAGTTTGTCAGTCCTTCATTTCCAAGTTGCAATCTTTGTTTCATGTCAAAGATTTGGGAGATATTCATTACTTCCTAGGAATTCAAGCTCATCGATGCCCTACCAGTCTCTTTCTTCATCAATCCAAATATGCCTTTGATTTGCTTAAGAAAATAGACATGCTTGGTGTCAAACCTTGTTCTACTCTAGTGAGTTCATTCAAGTTGGATCATTCTGGCTCTATACTTTCAGATCCTACATCTTATAGGTCAACTGTTGGTGCACTTCATACTTGACATGGACACGGCCTGATTTTTCTTTTGCAGTCAATCAGGTTTGTCAGCACATGCATGTTCCTCGAACTATACATCTACAGGCTGTTAAGAGGATTTTACAGTACCTAAAAGGTACAATTGACTCAGGCTTGTGGTTCAAACCAGGAAAACAGTGTTTCACAGCTTGGTCTGATGCTGATTGGGCAGGTTGTCCAGTTGATCGAAGATCTACTAGTGGCTATTGTGTTTTCTTAGGTCCAAATTTGATCTCATAGAGTGCCAAGAAACAAACCACTGTGGCACGATCTTCTACTGAAGCAGAGTATCGGTCTTTAGCCAATACTACTGCATAAATCACTTGGGTGTGCAAAATATTACAGGATATTTCTTTTCCACTTCTACAAACTCCTGTGATCTATTGTGATAATCTGAGTGCTATTGCATTAGCTAAAAACCCGGTCTTTCATGCTCGCACAAAGCATGTCGAGATTGATTACTATTACATTCGAGAGAAGGTTCTTCAAGGTCATATCAGTATTCATCATGTTGCTACTCTTCTTCAGATTGCTGATATTTTTACTAAATCCTTACCTGCAGACAAATTTGCTACTTTCAGTCACAAGCTTTCAGTTTGTTCTCCTCCCTTCAGCTTGAGGGGGTGTGTTAGGGATATTGAATGACCACCTACTAATCATGAGCATAATGCATTAGAATAGTACTCAGATACTTAGCTTAATTGTTAAGTTTTGGTTTGTTAGAGTTAGTTGTGTAAAATGCTTAGTCAGCATTATTGTGCATTTAGGTATATATTCACTCTGTGCTCTGAGAATGGTTTTAATGAGAATCTTTCTTCAACAAACACTATCTCTCTCTAAATATTCTCTCTCTCTAAACTCTCTCCAGAATCTTGATTTCTCTATAGATCTCTAATCTTCAACACTCATTTCACTTGTAAATTAGGAAATAAGCTTGATTATGTAGCTTGTAAATTAGCCATTAAAAGTAAACAATGATGGATGATGCTTGTCACTGTAGTTTAACAATCATCAGAATATCTTTTAGCCACCTTGGCTCTGATTGCCATGAAATTTTCTTGTTAGTAATAAAATTCTAAAGCTATATAATATACCACAGTTACGTTATATATAGTAAATACGTGCAGCAAATAATGTGGCACATCCGATACTATGCAAATCAAGGACACCACCAGCTTCATCTCGTCCTCATGATCCCATAATACTCAGTCTCATCTTGAAGTTCCTTCCCGATCGCTAAATTGATGCTCGGAAAGTCTACAACTTTCCGTCTATTTTCCTGCCAAACAGCAAGAAACCAAGGCTCGAGACCACCACCATTGGACTCACCTCGAGGTTGGGAGAAAAGCCAGAAGGATTCCGATAAAAATCTGTAGAACCCTGTATTTTTTTGCACTTTGGATCTAACCAGCTTCGACTGGTGGTGTCCAGTTAAAGTTTACTATTGACATTTTGACACAATTAGCTTTGATATCTCGGCACGCTAATTTTGAGTTCACACTTCGTTTCTCCAAATTCAATTGTTTTAATAGAGTTTTATTAATGGGTCCTTTATATGCTTAGGTGCGATTGTTATCGGTGACCTCGTCCTTCCTAAATTGAGCAATTTTTCATGGACGGAGTATCCATGAGTAGACCCTTTTTATATATGCATGATTTTATAGAATTCATACTAGAGATGCACACATGAAAAAGCATGATTGAAGAATTTCACGTTCTACGAAACGATTATGATCTAAAGTGACGTTTTGGGCTAGAAAGCTCCCGAGTTTTTATGGTACGATGTTTCGAGCTATTGAGCTCCTATGCTATGTTATGAAAAGAATATGTTTATGTTTTATGTGCTTACTTAGTTGGTAATCATACACATAACAAGAGTATGTACCTGTCTATGGCCATATGACGTAGTTTTACTCGTATCAAGGTACCTTACGATATACTCTTAGCTTCATTGGAAAAACTAGTGTCAGGGAGCTTTACTAGCCAAGGCTAGTGCCGGTGTGACATGTTTTCGTCACTAGCGCAACTCAATGTCATACAACTTTGCCTTTTGCGATGAGTTTTTTCATGATTAATATGATATCGCTAATAAGCACACTATCATATATGATATACGAATGTTTTATGGCATGATACGATTTTCAGAAAAACTTACTTCGTATGATACTATATGAGTTTTCCAAAACAAGGAGTTAGTAGGTTAAAAAAAAAAGTTATGTTACTTATTTTTCTATAAACTCTGGTCATTTACCTTTGTTCTTTGCCCCATTTAGAACATAGAAATAAGGAATACGACCCCAGCGTCGAGGCATTCTCGTATGGGTAGCTATGAGCCCTCCCCTATATATAGGTCATCTTCCTATGTAACCGCACTCATGTGGTAGTTGAAAGTGAATCCCACATCATGAAAAGAAGGGACCTTGCATGTGCTTATAAGTAGTTGGGCTCCTCCCCTTATTGCCAATTGATCTTATGGTGGAACCTTAGCTTTCTTCTTGATATTAAAGTAGGTTGTTCCATTGGTGAAGCCCAACGGCCAACGTGCTCCAAAAGACCCTATTTGTGTTATCCACGTGCTAGGCTTGAAAACTCGCCCCACGTGAGGGGGCGTGTTGAGAGTGAATCCCACGTTGAGAAATTGAGGGACCTTGCATGTGCTTATAAGTAGTTGAGCCACTCCCTATATTTCTAATTGGTTTTATGGTGGAACCTAAACTTTCTTCAGTGGCCATTCACTGGCCATCTCCTTGGCCTCCGAACACCAAGATCTGGGCGTGTCAATCACTCACTCCATTTTATAGTCACAAACACCCTATCGAGGCTCTCTTTATTTTACCATGACGAGTTGTTATCCAAGTGTAAGGAAGGCTAGGTAGCCTAAGTTTTTCAAATTGCAAGCATTTACAGATTCCTTGAAATTAAGGATTTGCCTGATAGGTTGCACTCATTCACCTTCCTTTTTATAAATATGGAGTAATTCATTGAAATCTCCTCTAACAACCCAGGAAATAGAACTAGCTGACGCCAATCGCTGAAAGATGTCCCACAATAAAGTCATTCTTTGTCACCGGGTGACTGCAAAAGCTGGTGAATTTTGATATTGGTCATCATATCCAATTCCACCAATCTCTACATCAATATAATGCTCAGAGGAAGAAAGAACTCTAAGATTTAAATTACTTTTCTGAAGAGGCGGAGACCTTCTGACTAACCTCTTGAATAAATACAATAAACCTTGCTGAAACCCACTTGAGCTTTCAGTAAATGAAGGGTAGAAAATGACATTTTTTTCCAAACAAAAACACCATCATGGGATCTTTCTACCTAATTAAGAAGATCTAGCATCGCCTAAACTGTCCGAGATTTTTCAAACCCTCGACAGTTCCGTATTAGGATAGTTGCATTAGGTTGTACATATTATGTAATCCAACTAGAAGTTTAAATTAAGTATTGAACAATTATTGGCTTTAAAAATAAAACTACTTTTACCATCTCAACTCTAAACCTCACTGATATAATAGTAGGGAATCGAAGAAGACGAAGGTTTTAGAGAGAGAAAGATCTAGAGAGAAAAAAAAATCTTTGGAGAGAATATATTTTTCATTAATTCAACATTCTGTTACAATTACATTGATATACTACTAACACTATGAATCTTGCTCCCTAAGCAACCTAACTAACTCTAACTAACTTCTTTAACAACCTTTGTAATCTTGTGACAAGTGTCCCCTTATACACCATTAGATCACTATCCTTTACATCCTCCCTCAAGCACAGGAAAGGAGAATCCAAGACTGAGATTGTTGCAGTGTGTTTGAAACAAAGGCCCAGACAAGCCCTTTGTTAAAATATCAGCATATTGTTCACTGGATGACACAAATTGCACCTGTAACAACTTATTTGCCACTTTTTCTCTAACAAAATCAATGTCCACCTCAATGTGTTTAGTTCTTTGGTGTAGCAGAGGATTGCAAGTAAGTGCAATGCCAGACATATTATCACAATAAAGAACAGGTTCAGTGGGAATAGGGACATACATAAATGATAAAAGCTCTCTTATAGTCCAATTCAGCAACAGTAGTTGCAAGTGCCAATATTCAGCTTCAGCATATGACCTGGAAATTGTTTGTTGCTTTTTAGAAGACCATGCGATTGTATTTGATCCCAAGAATACCACAAAACTTATTGTAGATCTTCTGTCATTGGGGTCTCCTGCCCAATCAGCATCTGAAAATGCTCTAACAATATCCAAGTTAACATCCAAATCACCCTTAACATAATGTACACCCAGATTGACTATATCATTCAAGTATCTCAGTATCCTCTTGACTGCAATAAAGTGAGATTCCACAGGGTTCTGCATGAATTGATAAACCTAATAAATTGCAAAGGTTATATCAAGTCTTGTAAATGTAAGATACTATAATGCTCCAACTACACTTCTATAAAAACCAAGGTTGTTATATGGTACTCCATCATCAAGTAACAATTTATTATATGGCAAGCAAAAAGTAGAACATGGTTTGGAGTCCAACATTTATGTCTTGGCAAGCAACTCCTTAACATACTTTGCTTGAGACAAGAACAAGCCATGAGTTTGAGTAATAACTTGTATACCCAGAAAGAAGTGTAGTGGACCCAAATCTTTAATTACAAATTTCTTTGTCAAAGCAACAATCACATCATCAATCATAGTAGGTGTATTCCCAATGATGATAATATCATCTACATACAAGAGTAATATCACAACAGAAGTTCCATGTTGTTTAACAAACAATGATGAATCTACATATGTGGTTTGAAACCCAAGTGAAGGCAAGAAGCTTGTAAACTTTTCATTCTAGGCTCTAAGGGCCTGCTTCAATCCATACAATGATTTATGTAACTTGCAAACATAATCAGTGATGAGAATCAATAAATACTGGAGGCTAAGACATATATACTTCTTCTTGTAAAATGCCATGCAAGAAGACATTTTTGACATCCAATTGCCTCAAAGACCATCCAAAATGTGCTATCATACCTAGAACAATTCAAACAGTTGTTGGTTTTTCAACTGGACTAAATGTCTCACCATAATCAATCCCTTCTTCTTGATTAAACCTCTTTGCAACCAATCTTGCCTTATATTTCCCAACTGAACCATCTGCACTTTTCTTTATTTTAAAAAACCCATTTGCAGCTAGCTAGGTTCTTATGTTTTGGTAATGGAACAAGACTCCATGTACACTATGAATGTAGTGCATATAACTCTTCCTTCATTGCAACAACCCAAACATCACTTTTTAATGCAGATTTGTAAGTTGCAGGTTCTACTTTAGACAGATCTACTCCTCCATTCTTATGCACTGTTGTTAATAGTGCCATCTTCTTTGATATACCACTCTTGGACCTAGTTTGCATTGGATGCAAATTCAATGGTGGAATAGAGAGAACAACTTGAAGGCTCTCAAGTTGAAACTCAGGTACCACAGGGATGAATGGTAATGAAGACTATTCACTTGCAGTAATGGATTGTGAGGATTAAGGAGATAAAGTAGGACTGAATGTAGGTAATGTATGTGGTGGGGATATCAACTTGGATAGGTATTGTAGGGGGAGCATGTATTGTCTGTGGTGACACCATAACATTTTCAAGATTAGGCACTGTGATTTGTGGAGTAAACACTGGAACCTATGATGTAATTGATGGTTTTATTTTGGATGATACTATAGTTGAATATAGATACTTTGATTCATCAAATAGAACATGTCTAGATATATACACCTTCTTTTTGACAGCTTTATAGCATATATATCATTTGTACTTAAAGGCATAACCTAGGAAGATACACTTTGTGGTCCTAGGTTGTAGTTTGCTGGTGTTTAGAGGTCTCAACAATGGATAACATGAACAACCAAATACCCTTAAGTGATTAATATTAGGTACAAAACCATATAGAGATTCAAAAAGAGATTTCTGGTTGAGTGTTTGAGTTGGCATTCGATTTATAAGATATACTGAAGCTTGAGAAGCAAAAGACCAAAAAATTGCAAGAAGATGTGATGTTTCAATAATATGGCGATGTTTCCTCTCTGCTAAACCATTTTGTTCTGGTGTATAGGGGTATGACATTTGGTCACTAATCCCTTTGGTAGCAAGAAATGATCGAAATTGTTTCCCTACATAGTCACCCCCTCCGTCACTCTGTAATGACTTAATGGAAATGGAAAAGTGATTAAATATAAACTAGTAAAATGTAACTAAAGTGGAACAAACTTCAGCTTTATTAATGAGTGGGAATATCCAACAAAATGGAGTATATTCATCTATGAAGGTAACATAGTACTTAAAGCCTTCTTTAGACAAACAAGATGTAGGGCCCCATACATCACTATGGATAATATCAAATGAGGCAAGTGACTTATGTGTAGCTGACTGGAAGGGTAGTTTACTAATTTTGCCCTCTAGACAATTTGAGCACATCACATGTATATAATCAACAATAACAGGTATGTTTTATTTTCTAAACATGACGTAAACAACATGATTAGAATGGTTCCCTAATCTTTGGTGCCAAAGGCTAGACTTTACTTGTTTCCTAATGTATGCAGCAGTTGAAAAAGCTTTTTGGTTTTGAGAATTTGATGAGAAATGAATGGGGTACAATCCATTATTGCATAGATCTTTGAACAATATTCTCTATGTGGCTTTGTCCTGAATCCAAAAACAAAAGGCATCAAAGATCAGCCAACAATTATTGTCAAGGAAGATCTTATGTACAGACAGAAAATTTTGTGATATTTTTTTGTACATATATCACTGAAATTAACTTCAAATCATGAAATGGTGTCTGCAAAATAGAGGTACCTTTGTTAGAAATTTGTAAACCTTCACCACTTGTTGTCTGTATCATTTCATTTGATGGAAATAGAATTGCTAATGACAAACTGCTCATATCAGCTGTCATATGGTTTGTTGCACCTGAATTAGTGAGCTATACTTGTTGAGATGATGAATTTGATTCCATGGGTGGTGCAGAGGCTTGAACATGCATAACATTCATGAAACCAGATTAGAATTCATATTTGCATTTCGAAAATGAAAAAATTGAGCACTGTGATTCTTCTTGCCATAAATCTGACATTCTTCATTCACGATGTATCCGTGTTTCTAAACCTGCATGTGTTGGCTAAATGACCAAATTTGCCACATATTTGACATGGTGACATTGAAGATCCACGATTCATATTCTACATTGGAGGAGAACTCCTAAGGATCCCACATGCTTGATTAGGGTAGTAGTGGTTGTTATTGCCAAACTTAAAGCCATACTGAGATTTGCCTTTGCCCTTGTTCTTGTTGTAAAAGGGTTTGTATGTAAAAGGATATGAGTTGTAATTGGTACCTTGATGGCCATATGAACTTTCAGATGTGGATCCATTGGCATGATTCCCATTTGACTGAGAATCCTCATTTCCAACAACCATTGCAGAAAGAAAAGGAGTTGCAGCAGTGCTTTCAAGCATTGCTTCTTCAGCAAGTAATTGAGATCTCAGATCTTTAATCGAAATCACATGTTTTGTTCCCCTGATAATGGATCTAATAGTGTTGAATTCAGAAGACAAGCCATTGTGAGTCACAATGTCATCATCATCAAAGAAGACCCTAGCAACAGAGAGATAATCCCTTGATTCTTTGAAGATACACAAAAATGGAGTCATTGCCCTTCTTGATATTCTGCAACTCAGACTTCATTTGGAAGATACTAGTTCTTATGACAATAAAGAATTGCTCTTTGAGCCTAGTCCAAAGATCTTTAGCACTGGTGCTGCCAATAGCAGAAAAAACTACAGGTGGTGACAAAGTGGCAGTGATCGGTTGCATTAATGCATGATCATGCATTTTCCAAACTTGTATTCATCTGAATTAGATTGGGAGCTACCAAAATTAACTTCAGAATCGCTTGATGTAGCTATTGTGACCCGAGGAGGACAAAGGGGAGAACCATCCACAAACTTCATCACTCTATGTTCTTCAAGAAGAAGTTGCATCTGGAAATGCCGAACCAAGTATTTTGTGTCAGGCTTCACCATTACTGAAGTTGAAACACTAGAGATCAGCGAGGTAATTGGTGACTGAATGATCTGTAGTTGAGAAGCTGTAACCATTGTTGCAAGAATCAAGCAATTTGCAGAAGAATGGTAATGCACAGAAAAGATTATGAATCAACATTATGTTACAATTACATTGATATACTACTAACATTATGAATCTTGCTACCTAAGCAACCTAACTCTAACTAACTTCTTTAACAACCGTTGTAATCTTATGACAAGTGTCCCCTTATACACCATTAGATCACTATCCTTTACATCAACTAACCATCTAGCAAAATCCCACGATTATAAATAGCAAACCAGATGTTTAATTGAAGTGATACAAATAACAAGACCGGTTTACTTTATACTTAGCATTGCTCTCCCATGGTTTTACACTAGAGCGGAGCCATGGTTTTACACTAGAGCAGAGCCAATTGAGGCTTAGAATGGTCAACTTACCCTTCTGCACATTTGCATCACTGTAACATTGTTGTTCTTCTTCTAACATTTTGCTAAGCTTGTTTAGCTTTGATTCTTCTTGTCGTGGATCTTACAAATGTTGTTTTGACTTTTAGTTGAAGTAGGTCAGGAAAAGTCTATATATAATAACTTTTGAATGATAAATATCAGTCTATTACAGATTTATTGAATTTATTATAAACATGAGAAATAGTGAAACACTTAACTGAAAAATAATAGAAAAATGCATAACTAAGATGAATCAGAGATTACATATTAGTATTTATCAAATATAGCCAAAAATTAACCCTTAATTTCAAAAATGTTATTTTTTGTAAAATTCAAATATATCCAAAATTCCACCTAAATAGACACAAATACCCTCAAATAAATTAAAGGCTTTTTAGCCAAAATGATTCGTGACATTGACATAACTCCTTAATCTAGTCCTTAACAATTAATGATAATCAATAGTAGTATTCTTGAATTTGTCTATTGTGAATTATTTTAGTCTTTCTTTGAATTTGTCCATCGTGATCATTTTAGTTTTTTTCGTGAAAAATCTGTCAATTGCTCTGTTAGTGTGATGATGTGGTGTCATATGGGTCTCACAAATACAATCATATAACTACATGTGGATTAACTTTAAAAACTATTTTTAGATTTAAAACTAAAAATGATATTAGTAAGAAAAAAGGCGTTGAAGGCATGATTGAAATTCTGTTGCTCCCACTTGCAGTAACTGCGGCAGCACTCAATGTCGATGATGAAGGGGTCGAAAGGGGATAAGGTTGTGGTGGTGGAGTGTAGAAGCAAAGGTGAAGTTGGACCAGAGCTTGAGGTGACAGTAGCTAAAAAGCTTTTAATTTATTTAATTGTTAAATTTGAGGGTATTTGTGTCTATTTAAGTGAAATTTTGGATATATTTGAAAGTTTTTATAAAAGTGACATTTTTGAAATTAAGGGTTAATTTTGGCTATATTTGATAAATACTCGTTTATGGATGTGTATTTTTTTCCTATTTTGGTGATCAATAATGAGTTCAATTTTAGCACTGGCCATTTTTAGTTGAAAGTGAGAAGTTTTAGGTTTGTCGACTCTTATTGTGTGATTTAGACCTGACAATTTATTATATGACCCGTTAACACGACATGTAAACGACACGAAAATAACGGGTTTCAGGTCGACATAATAACTAATCGGGTTCTTATCGGGTCACACGATAAGATCCATTAATAACAGGTCCTTAACATGTTTACACGAGGATGACACGCGGATAACACGCTTCGACACGTTAAGAAAACTGCTAATTTGATGATTTCAAATTTTTAAACTACTAAAAAAACTTGCTATAAGATACAATTGTCATAGTGTATATGATACATTGTATATTAAATATGTATTATTATATTATTATTCTATATAAATTTAAAAAATTTAAGTTTTATTTATTTATTTGTTTCTATTGTATATTATAGCAAAGAGTAAGATTAAAAAAAATTATAATACACATTAAAAATAAAAATATCAAGTAATTTAAAAATACCAAACACATTTAAAGATTATAATAATTGATTTACAAATGTGAAAATATAGGTAAATGCTCATGTTCGCGTCCTCTACGCTTTGAGGACGGATACATCACCGTTTGAATTTTTAGAACCATACAAACCCTCATGAATAGTATTTTTAAGGGAGTTCAAAATAAATAAAATTCATTATCATTAATGTACAAGTCTGAAAAATGTGAAAGCATATATAAACACTCGTGATTGCATCCTCAACCTTGAAACGCAAGTCCCTTCATTTTGCCTATCCTTGAACATTTGGTATTTTGTAGTAATGTACTAATGTTTTTTCATTAGGCTCTTATTTGGGGTATGTAATACTTGAAAAACAAATGTCTTTTTTTTTTTTAATGTTTTGAAAGTAATATTTAGGTGACAATATGGTATGCATATACTAATTTAGTATTATATTTTCCAATTTTTTTGTCAAATTATGTTTTTCATTTTTCATTATTTATTGATTTAAAATATATTTTCTTTAACAGGTTGGGTCATATTACCTGATAATATTAACGGGTCAATTTCAGGTCGGATCATATTACTTGTTTAATTTAACGGGTGTTACACGACACGACCCGTTAAGTTATTGGGTATGTCACAAAAACGACCTGAACACAAAAAACACGACACGAATGTCAGATCTAGTGTGACTTAGTCAAATCTCTCACCTCATTGTGTAACTGTTTGGACCCAAAATTACACCATCGGCCCGGGTAATCGAGGCCGTTGAGTAAGCATATTTTCATACCGTCGGATCGAAGAGTAAAGATCGTTTTGGAGGATAATATCATAATTATCTTTTAATGATAATTAAGATGAGATATGTATTTCCAAGCTGGAAACACGGTAGCACAATTCAAGTTGATTTTGGATATTTGGCGTGTGAATGGGTGGGAGATTATTATGCATGCATGGATAAAATTACAAAGTGATGGTGGAATAAAGAGCGCCCCTGAATATCCTTGGCATAATGCCAAGAATCTAGTTAGACAAATTGCATCAGATTGGGATTCGTGGGTTTTGAAAGGATGGAAAGGATGGAAAGGTGAGATCAGCACGTGGATTTCATCAAAGACTTGGATAATGAGACAAAATAAGGAGAAAAAGAGATAATGATGGAAATTTCAAATTGGTTGGATAATTGCATGATAAATCCATGCATTTGGTTGAGTCTGATCCACGCCAAAAAGTCTCCTGCAATATTCAACAATCAAGTCAGTTCGTTCTTATAAATACCAGGCTGCGAACAACATTAAGAGGATCTCCAATTCAACACACAAATCTGCCCTGCGTAAACTCTCTCAACCTTTTTGAGATTTTTTTATTTTCTTGTCCGCCAACACATCTTCAGTTTGGATAAACAGCACTGTGGAGGCAACCGGTAAACATCTTCAGTTTGGATAAACAGCACTGTTGCCGTAGAATCAGCCGACCGCGGAGCACCTTCAATTTGGATAAACAGCACTGCGTCGGGGCCGACTGGTTATCTATCCAAGTCTCGGCCGAGAAGGATTTTCGAATTCTTTTCGACAGAGGTCATCTCACCAGCCTTCTCGGCGAAGTGAGGTGTTACAGTTTATTACATTCGGCACATTGAAAGCCGAAATATGATATTGAACTTCGCAGAACTAGCAGCCTTGTCTTCAGGCTCTAGGACCCAAAGGCCGAGGCGTGTTCCTTCCTCGGCCGCAGTCGCAAGATCAAGAAGTCAGCCGCGCAACACAACACCACATCCACATTTTACTCACCGGCCGAGCTCGGCCGTCGAGTTGGCACGTCCCGCATTCAACCGAAGGACGTAGTTAGCTCATAGATTACTCGGCCTGCGCGCCACGTAGGCTTTGTAGTTTTTAGGGTCAACAGTAACATAAAATATTTCGTTGTACAAAAAATGAATACTCATGTAAAATTGACCCCATAGCAAAATCTCTAGCTCTACTGCTGGTTTTACATGAGACTTTTAAACTTGATGATGGTTTAGACTTGTAAACCTCTTTGACTAAACAGTTGATCATATAATCTAAAAGCTAATCATTCTATAAGGCTTCGATATAGACATAATGCACTTACAAGGTATAATGCGCTTTTATCATTGGCAAAAGCTTAGTGTTTGGTCATACTGTGGGTGGAGGAGAACAACAACTAATTAAATTGGCGATGAAATGCCAAAATATAAAATAAAATTTCCTCTTCTTCGTCGTCTTTTTATATAAATAATGGTGTTGCGAAAAGAATAGAGAGGAAGTATCTTTAGAGTTAATTAGACACTACATGCAGGACAACTGTTCTTTTACTAGGCTGGCTGCCAAGTTCCAATTCTTATTCAAACCCCACCGCTAAAATAAAGCCAAAAAGATGATGCCCAAATATAGTACACTGCCTGCCCATATGCCTAAATATGGAAGGAGCCGGCTTTAAACATTTATTTGTGAGTAGATTAGTTCCTAACATGGAATCGATAGATACAACTCATGGAATTGGGAGATTCTTCAGCTCAAAGGTTTCGTTCGTTAGAGAGGATCAGTTTGGAGAAGATTATTAACTATATTGAAGTTATTTCGAATGAAGAAATGCATGAAATTTTTTATTTTTTGTCAAAATTGAAGATTAGTTCAAGAGAAGGATAACTTTTCTTTTTTTTTTTTTTTTTTTTTTTTATGGGCAACGTTCAATTTAGAAAAAATTTCCTCAAAATGCCTTCAACATAGCAAATAATCATATCTAAACCAATTATCCGTAACATTCGAGTTATGGATTTTTTGCTTATTTTTCTTCCATCATCATATCCAATCTCACCATTGAACTAAGCTAATATAGGAATTGATAGATCCAGATTTGGTTCAAGTTTGCATCTACTTAAATTAGGTTCGATTGGTTAATAGGGAATTCATTCGTTTTTTGCAAGGTTTTTTTTTATTTTTTTTTATTTTTAGAAAACCTCGAGGTACGAGAGGAATTTTATTGATATAGAAAAAATGATACACCTAGTCAGGGAAACATAAACCTAACCCCTCATAATACAAGAAAAAATAATTAAAAAATACATGAAAAGAAGGGAGGACATAAAGCTTACCCTTTTAGAAATAAAAACAATAAAGATACAAGGAAAATAGGGGGGACATGAAACCTAACCCCTCTAAAGCCGAACCTAAAGGTCTAAACCTGCAAAACAGAACAAGCAACATCACAAGGTTAAGAAAAAAAAGATAAGAAAGTGAGACAAACCTGTATGTCGAGATGCACATTAATTTGAGAACTGGAAGCCAGGCAAGCCAACATAGTCTGAAAACAAAGTAGCACGAACCACCGTTGGAGGGAAATCATGCCATACCAAAGTTGGAGAAGACAAGCCTATATCAGTATAATTGTTCACAACTACATTTCCTTCACGATATATGTAAGAGGCATAGAAAGTCATCTTCCGAATGTGGTCCAACAAATAGACCATTGTGGTCCAACAAATAGACCATTGTGGACGAAGAGGCCAAGGAGGATCAAAATCAGTCCATTGGAGGGCAGAAATAACACTAAAAGAGTCACTTTCCAACCAAAGACAATGCCAACCCCATTGATATGCAAACTCTATACCAATAATAACTGCTGATAATTCTGCAAAAAAAAAAAAAAAAAAAAAAAAAAAAAAAAAACTCCCTTGGCAGAAACCACCAAGAAACTGACCATGGCAATCTCAAAAAACTCCCCCACAAGCAGCATGACCAGGATTTCCTTTAGATAAACCATCTGTATTAAGTTTAATCTAAGGAAACCAAGGAGAAAACCAAAGCACATGAAGAATAGTTGGCGCCATGCGAGGGATAAGTGGGATCCTAAAAAAAAAATGATACAAGTGTTAAAACCCTAAGAATAACCAGGAATAAACTTCCCACTGTGAATGATCCCAGAACTGATAGACATGCAAAGACGATGAAAATAAATTGGGCAACCCTAAAAAATAAACTTATTTCGAGCTTTCCAAATAGCCGAAAAAATTCAAAGATTGTGCAACTGCTAGGAAAAAGGTTTACGCACATAGGCATCTTAGAAAACAACCAAGGAATCTAAAAACGGCAAAGAGGTACCAAATTGAAATGCTAACCACCTCCAAAGCTACCTAGATATCCTACACCCGAAGAAAAGATGAAAAGTAGATTCCTCAGAGCTATGATATAAACAACAAATGGATGCTAGAGAAATACCACGTCGTTATAGTGCACCTTCGATAAGAAGTTTGTCATGAAAAAGCCACCAAGCCAAAATAGACATTCCAGGCGGAATAAAATGTCGCCAAATAACCTTGGCTCAAGCACAATTGCTATGTTTTTTCCGAAAAAGATGCAGCAGAAAAGAAAAATTTTCCAGTCGATGAATGCTCCCAGATCAGTTTGTCATTCTCTACATTTAAAGGTAAAGGTAACCGAAGAATCTGTTGGACTACAAAAGGGAATAAATCTACAAAATAATCTGGTAAAAACCATCTTTGAGCTTCAATATCATTTGAAACCCGATGAAGAACTGTGGGTGAAATGACCGAAGATAATGAAGGGTCAATAATTGGGCCATCCAACCATTTGTCAAACCAAAAAGAGACTGACATTCTAGCACCAATAACCTAACGACTATTATTATTCAGAATAGGCAAAGCTCGCTTCAAACCATGCCACACAGAAGATCGTAAAATTTTGTGCAAATAAAATTTTTGGGAAGACATGTCCCTTGACCAAATCAAATTTCGTGCACAAGCAGAAATATGTTTTAAAAGGAAAGTTGGCCATTAATAAACTGAGAAGCTATGAAGAAACAAGCTTTGATAAACATATTGCACCAATTGGAGCCACCTAGCCATTGAGAGAAGTTTACCTTTCCAACCTAAAAGTCAAGCTTTAGCCTTATCTACCAGAGCTTGAAAATGAATTCGCCTTCGATTACCACCAAAACTGGGAACCCCAAGCTAAGTGAAAGGAATAACACCCATACGAAAGTCAAGATGTCTCGAGATATGCCCTTTACGGTGGGCAGAGGTGGAACTGAGATAAAAAGTACTTTTACATTAACAAGTTGTCTCGATGCACAACCACTACTAAAATAAATAGTTTGCGCGACGAAGGATATTTTGTTGCGCAATGCATTCTTTGGTCGCACAAAAACTTTGGCGACCAGAAAATCGTCACGCAGATTTTGTCGCGCAAAGGTCGTGAAAAAAGACATTGCGCGACTAACATTTCCAAATTCGTCGCGCGTGTAAACAATTGCACGACACTTTATTGGTCGTCGTGCTAAAGTTAAACGAACAAAGGTTTTCAACGTACGATATAAACGGGTACAAGGGCATTTTGTGACTAGTTTGTCTCCAAAAGTTTCGCGCGATGAAAGATGCAAGAGGCGCGGCGCAAGTGTAAGTTTTAATAGAAAAAATAAATAGAATAAAAGGAAAAAAAAGATTTCATACTAATGACAAAAAAAAAAGCAAATTAATGAATAAAAAAATTTATTTATAATATAAATAAAAATGTACGTACATATATAAAGTTTTAAAAGAAAGTGGGAACAAAACTATGAAAATAAAGCAGCAAAATATATAGGCATGTCGTTCGGAGGTGCTTGGTAATCTTGTTGCTAGTTGGGGACAAGGTCGGAAGTCGACGGGCCTGATTGTTGTGCTTGTTCGGTGTGGAAGGGATGTGAGGGCGATGGTGCAGAAAAACCGGGGAGATGTTGTGAACACGGAAATTCCTGAAACAAGAACACGTGTACAAAATAATATTTTGTGTTAATGATTTTGGGGTTACAATCTCTCTCAAATTTTATCCTCTGATTCGATCTCCGTAAGATGTAGATTTGTGGATGTTTTGTTGATCCAAGGTCGTCGAGGCTTGATCTTGGATGAACGGTTGAAAGTTTCTTCAAGAGCCTTTGGGGCTTGATCTTGAAGGTTGAATGGAAGTTTCTTCAAGGGCCTTAAGGGCTTTGATCTTGAAGGTTGAATGGGGGTATCTTCAAGGGCATTTGGAGCTTCATCTTGAAGGTTGAGGATGAATGGATCTTCAAGGGTTTTTGGGCTTGACCTTGAAGAATGGTTGTGCAGATTTCTTCAAGGGCTTTTGGGCTTGATCTTGAAGAATGAATGTGTGGATTTGTTGATGTTGTTGATCCAAAGGACCGTCGGGGCTTGATCTTAGGATGAATGGGTGATGAACGATGAACACTTTCTTCAAGGGCCGTCGGGGCTTGATCTTGGGATGAATGGGTGATGAACGATGAACACTTTCTTCAAAGGCCGTTGGGGCTTGATCTTGAATTGATGGAAGTTCTTTAAGGGCCGCTAAGGCTTAATCTTGAAGGAGGATTTGACGAAGAATGAAGAGAGCTTTCTTGATCCTTTAGGATTTGCTTGGGAGCTTTAGAATTTCAAAGCTTCAAGGACATAATTCTTTGTGAAGTGAATTCTCTTCCAATTTGGGAGTAGAGAATGTATTGTGAATTGGTGATTTGATACCTTGATGGAGAAGCCTATTTATAGGCATTGAGAATGAATCACCACCATAATGATTTCTTCCCACCCAAGCACCATTACCTAATTTTCCCACTTAATACAATTTTAAACTTGAAGTGGTAAATTTATGGCCTAATTTTCCCACTTGATACAATTTTAAACTTGAATGTGCTTGCTTTGTCATTGCCCAAATGAGAAAAACTTGTTTGGATCCATAATGGATTGAAGTGTGCTTGCCTTATCATTGCCCAAAATGAGAAAAAAAACTTGTTTTGATCCTCCAAGGGTATTTCTTCTTACTTTGTTGAGTCACACGCCATGTGTACAATTTGTACGACCCGTGGCCTTTGCCATGTATGCCCTGACACGTCAAAACTTTAATGCGTTGGTGAACATTTTTTTCACCAAAATTTTGATGTCTACAAAACTTTTATGCTCTTGCGGGCCAGGAGCATTGTTGCTGTGTGCAGTTTAGGCTCTTGCAAGCGATGAGCATTGGTGTCGCCTTTTTGGCTCGTGCGAACGAGGAACACTTAGTTGTTATGGATTTGTCAAGCGATCTGGGAGAGGCGTTCCTCGCAATCTTCATAGCAATGAGCCTTGACCGAGTAATTGAAGAAATCTTCGAGGAAGAGGTCGCACATTGTGATGGGGATGGACGATTTTTGTGTCGAAATTTCATTATCTCCAACACTTTCACATTGCTCTGGAGGTTGACGAAAGATGCTTTGCCCCCTTTCCGATTGATGACAACTTTTTAATCCTTACATGACATAACAAATTGAATCTAAAATAACAAAACTCAGTTAACATGGGAATGAGGGAGTGAATTTGGATTGTATACCTGGCCATGTACCCCAAGCATCGGTTGTGGATCCCGATGGCGACATCTGGTTCGTAGTGTAGGGGCGCTGGTGAGTACGTCGGGCGCTAACAGGTAATGCCACCAAAGAAGTCGACGATGCCTGTGCCTGTGGGACTGGAGGACCAACTGGGTCAACTGGATTGACCGGCCTATGGTCCATCTCTGCCGGAGTAGTGGCGGCAGTAGTAGGTGTAGCCATCGGACTAGGTGTAGAAGTCACCGGCCTCCGGGTTCTAATGAGGTGAGACATCTACAAAATTGGAAATCAATTTGTTTCGTACACAAAGATTTAACTTACCGTACACATGCTAATAATTTCAACTTAAATTTAAAACGAAATTTAAAAACCCAAATTAAAAAACCTTAATTCTAAACCCAATTCAAGTTTGGCAAAAACAAAACATAAAACTGATATACTATACACAAACTAATCAATTCAGATAGGACATAGACCCATCAATTATAACTTATAAGAAGAAACTAGCATAAAGGAGTAGTTGGAGGCAAAATCATAGCCTATGAGTGTATGCGTCTGTATATATTTACGTGCTCTCTGTGTGTGGGTGTGTGTATGTACTGTCTGTGTGTGTGTCCATGTATGTATGCTGATTTTGGGTATGTGTGTGTGTGTGTTGATGTACGCTAATTTTCCGCGTACTCTCTCTATGTGTGTGTGTGTTCATGTATGCAAGTTGTGTGTGTGTGTTGTGTGTGAATGTACTAAGCAACGTAATTACTTAATAGTTTCACAGGTAGTAATGAGAAAATGGACCATATAAAGTAATTCTCAATCTCTTTAAACATCCACATTACATATATAAATCATATGACTATTGGATATAAATAGATATATCAACAAATCAATGCCATGATCGTCTTCAACAGAAGAGCAAGACGGAGGAGAAATGGACAACAAAAGAGTAAGAACAGTAAGGGAGAATAGCAACTTAGGAGAAGTCATTAAGGCATCCATTTAGTTATTAGTATTTGCTTAATTAGCACGTAAAGATGGTGATCATGTATTTATATTATAAGTATGCCCCAAGTGCAATGTGAACACTTACCAAAATTGTTTAGGATACAAAATTACACGTCAGAAATTCAAGTTTACAGTCATACAGACCTACACAGAGGTTTCTGTAGAGCACGTACAATGCACACATCAAAAGAGAAAAACAAGAAATGCCATCCGACTCTGTCTCCCCTTCTTTCTCAAATATATCCAAATTTAGCCAAGAAAGCATACATGGGAACTGAGATTGAAGCACTACCTAAACCGGCAACCTTTTAATTACATTGAGAAAAAGAAGGGAGATGGTTGAACCTTCGAAAAAATAACTTGATGATTCAAAATATTCCACAAATCAACAACGATCAAGGATCCCATCCTAGATAGATCGTTTTGAGTGCTATTTAATTTTTGAACCGCAGAAAATTTTCAATTCCAAATAAACTTCAACATGAAGGAAAAAACAACTTGATGATTCAAAATATTCCAAAAATAAACAACGATCCAGGATCCCATCTTAGACAGATCGTTTTGAGTGCCACTTAATTTTTTAACCGCAGAAAATTTTCAATTCCAAGTAAACTTCAACATGAAGGAAATCCAAAAAAAAAATGCAAAACTCCCAAATTAGCAATACTGCAAGAAAGATACTTTATTGAAACTAATCGTATTTGCAGGAAAGAACATTGGCTTCTCAAACCTCATCTTGTTTACAATCATTTACAAATGTGCAACAATTTAATAAGAAAAATTGTAAAATCCAACAACAAAGTAGCAAAAACCCCACTCGAAAAACCAAGGAACAAAGCTAAAGATAGTAGTAAGTTGATTAAGTTCCATTATTTCTCAACACACTGAATCACTTTGCATGGTAATAAGAAAAATTCAATCAAGAGCGAGACAAGGCCCTAATTCTAACCCTTTACTTGAAATTATAAAACCCCTAATTTAAGAACCCTAATCTAACCCCCAGTGAAGCACCTTAAATCTAACCCCCAATTTAAGAAAATATAATCTAACCTCACTGCCCAAAATCATTCCCCCTAATTTAAGACCTAAATCTAACCTCAATTAAGAACCCTAAAAACTCTAATTTAAGAACTTATATATAACCCGCAATTTACGTACCCTAAATCTAACCCGACTGCCCTAATTCTAACCCCCAATTTGAAAAAGAAAAAAAAAACAAAAAAAAACCCTAATTCTAACCCCCAATTTGTAAATAAACAAAATTGAAAATAAAAATTGAAGAGGAAATTACCTCTTGGAGACGAAGTCACGACGGCCGGAGAAAGGGACGAAGAGACAGATGAAGATACAGAGGAAGGAGAAAGAGGGTATGGGAAAAAGGAAGAAGAGGGAAGTGAGGGGAAGAAGGAGAGAAGGGTTTAAAATATAGAATCTTGCACAACAGAGCCTTTGTCTCGCAAGGATAAAAAATCGTCGCCCAAATTTTTTTAAATTTCCGTAAAAAAAAAACGCCTTAATTGAATTTCAGACACTTGCGCGACGAATACAAATATTTCGTCGCGCAAGTATACTTTGTGCGATGAATATAATTATACTTTGTGGGACGAAATATATGTATCCGTCACGCAATATTCCTGCATAAATTTAAAATAACCGTTAAATCGTGATTTTTTATTTCTAACCGTCGAAAAGTTTTGTCTCGTTACTTGATCTTTGAATGTTTGTCTTTTACGATTTTGGTGTATGTGATCTCCAACCATTTACAAAAAAGTTTGACAGTTGGATCATTGAAATTAGTTTCGTAGAATGCGTATCCCAAAAAAAAGATAGATTCACTAACACTTAAGAGGTTATTTATACTTTCATTAAGTATAACATAAGATTTTGTGGTGTAAATAGTTTAAATTGAAGATCAAATTCATTCATTGCATTCATATAGGGTCAAGGAGTATAGCTGTAAAAAAATCATCAAAATCGGAGTTAAAATAACCGTTAAATCGAGATTTTTCATTTCTAACAATCGAAAAGTTTTGTCCCGTTACTTGAACTCTGAATGTTTGTTTTTTGCGATTTTTGGCATATGCGATCTCCAACCATATACAAACAAGTTTGATGGTTGGATCGTTGAAATTAGTTTCGTAGAATGCGTATCCCATCAAAAATATAGATTCATTAACACTTAGAGTTTATTTATACGTTCATTAAGTATAGCATAAGATTTTGTGGTATCTACTAGTGTAAATAGTTTAAATTGAAGATCGAATTCATTCATTGTATTCATATAGGGTCAATGAGTGTAAAAAAATCATCAAAATCAGAGTTAAAATAACCGTTAAATCGTGATTTTTCATTTCTCACCGTCGAAAAGTTTTGTCCAGTTACTTGATCTCTGAATGTTTGTTTTTTGGGATTTTTGGCATATGCAATCTCCAACCATATACAGACAAGTTTGACGGTTGGATCGTTGAAATTAGTTTTGTAGAATGTGTATCCCATCAAGTTCAATGGTGTGTGTGTATATATATATTTATTAAGTCGATTTAAATATATTTATTTTGTATGTATAACACTTAAGAAGTTGGATGGTATGTATATTTAAGCCGATCCAATGGTCACCAATTTTTAAAATTTAATTTAATATATATATATAATTATTATAGTTTTTAGGGGTATAAAATTGTTAAATTAATATATATAATTATTATAGTATTTTTTTAGGGTTATAAAATTATTAAATTAATATTTTCCTTGTCGTGTCGGGTTATCGGGTCGTGTTAGGAATTGCTAGACCTAGATTGCGCGACCAAAAATTGTTATGCATCACACTATTATGTATTAAAATGGTTTTTTTTAAAATTTTTTTATTTTGTTTACGATTTATTATAAAATACAAACATACTAAATTTATTTACAAAGTAATTCACATATAAAATGGGAATCGTTCATACCATTTTTTCCATCACTCTATATAATGGATTAACCATTTCATGTGTTTTACAAAAAAAAGGTTACAAATAAATTGCCTTAATCTTTATCTAAACTATAATAACTTTCACTTTCGTCGCTATCATCATTTTCAGTGTCCCATTCCTCATCATCGATAGGTACGTCACCATTGTCATTTGTGCGCACTGGACCATCGTATCGTGGAATATTACTGAGGTCAATTATGATCGACTGAATCGGTATTTCGATTGAAGATACTCCTTTTATTTGAAATGGTTCTTGGATAAGATTAGTATCTCGGAGTGTTTCCGCACCACTTTCCATCAAAGATTCAAGACGTTGGTCAGCAACATTGTTGATGTCGTCGTCAGTACGGTCTTGTTCTGGTATAGCATACACATTCCTATGATCCATAGTCTGAACAACTTTCCAACGCTCTTGACTTTAGGGTCATCTAGATACACAATTTGTTTTGCCACTTTTTAAGCATTCTTGGGATAAAACGAGCGTGCGTTTGACACGCTTTGGAACTTAAGCAAACAAAAACATATAATACCCTACTAAGACATTAGGAATGAGTTCTCAAAAGATCAAATGCTTATTTGCATTCAAAAGTACACTATTTTTCTATTTGGAGTATATTTGCACTCTTTTAAACATTCTTAGGATAAAACGAGCGTGCGTTTGACATGCTTTGGAACTTGGGCAAACAAACACATATGATACGCTACTAAGACATTAAGAATGGGTTCTCAAAAGATCAAATAATTATTTGGTGTCAAAAGTACACTATTTTTCCAGTTGGAGTGTATTTGCACTGTTTTAAGCATTCTTGGGATAAAACGAGCGTGCTTTTGACACGCTTTGGAACTTAAGCAAACAAACACATATAATACCCTACTAAGACATTAGGAATGAGTTCTCAAAAGATCAAATGCTTATTTGGGTTCAAAAGTACACTATTTTTCCATTTGGAGTGCTAAGATGTAAGGATCGTCATCGTACGAACAATAGCGGAGCCAGAAATTATTTGGTGGGTGGGCTAAACTAAAATTATTACTAGAAGATCAAATGGTTAAATTTTTTTGTTACTTACATAAAGTTACACAATAACAAGCCTGAAAGCAATAATTTAAAGTAAGAAATTTAACTATGAATAAAGCAAGTTTCAACTAGATTTAACAAAGAAAACATTTGAAGTTGCAACTTATGGTAGAAAGAAACATACATCATCAATCTTGTCATAACAACTTAACAAATAAAAGAAAAAGTACCTATTCAAGTTGTGCCCTTCGATCCTTAATGGAATTGAAATCCTTTGTTATTTCTTCTGAATCAATCTTTTCGACAAGCTCTTTTTCAATGTACAAAACCATTGAATCTGCTAGAAATTCTATCAGACTATTAGAAAAAATATATTAAACTTGAAATTGAATTTTTGAAGTACGAACTCTTAAAATTAAATCAATAAACAAATAAAATCATCAAGACATAAGAATAAAGTGGTAAAAAACTTACCTATTGATGAGAAAAATCAATAAACTTTCTCACTTGTATGCTTGGTTTCTGTGAACTGCAGAAGAGACGGGACAAAGGCTTTCTGAAAAGTGAAGAATGATCACTGTTGTACCGCAAAAGTCGAAAAAATAATAATAAACTACTCCTAGGAAACCTAAAATAATAAAATATTAAATCTACTTTTTAAAACCAGATGACTACTCCTAGGAAACCTAAACTAATCACTATAGACTGCTCCCTAGAAACTAATCAAATAAAAAGATTGGGACGTGTGTGTCAATGTGTGTACGATTTGAAATATAATAATAATAAATTTTGATATTGATTAAAGTAAATAATTTATTTAATATTTTTTAACTCTTACTTTTTCTAAAAGTAGTCCTATTTTTCAGAACTTTTACTTATTAGGTGGGCTATAACAATTAAAAATAATAAAATAGTCTAAATTATCAGTATTTTTAACCTTAAACAACTAAAACTCTCCCTATGCTAGAGCCCACCCTAGCCTTGTTAGTGGCTCCGCCGTTGCGTACAAAGTTTTGGTAGTGTTCACTGATAGTAATCCATGATCTCTTTTCACACTTCCATGCCTATTTGGGTTTGTATCAAACCATCGACACTTAAATAGGATCACTTGGCACCGGTCTTTGTAAAGCAATTGCACGACACTTGTTAGTTTACCATAGAATTCAATGTATGTACTTTCGCCTCCCCCAAGGACATGAACACCACTGTTTTGTGTACACAACTTGTCATCTCGTGCACCCGCTACGAACTTGACACCGTTGACATGGCAACCGGAGTACAATTCAACGTGAATTGGTCCGAACGCCAAGTTATATAACTCTTCATTGTACGTGGGGGAATTCGATGCTTTCAGTTGATTCACCTAATATTAGACAAACATTTAAATTTGTTAGTTCGAGCAACTTAATTGGTACAATATATATGTCCAATACAAAACACTTCAAACTTACATATTCGAGAAACCACTGCGGAAATAATTCACGGTGTTTCTTGGCATACAAATGTGAAGGATGTGCCTGCTTCATCATATTTTCATGCTCGTCTATGTATGACAGTGTCTCGTCACAATTGTTGAGTATGAACCAATGTGCTACCTCCATATCTTTCTTGGAAAACGACTCGCCACAAATCGGATCTCCGAATGGTCGAGCTATTTGGGCAAAAACTGAAAGTTTCTCATTTCTCACACCCCCTGTCAATATTGCGAGATGGACGATTGAAAGTTGTCTCAACATCCTTTAAATACATTCCATAAAATTTAAGCGCCTCATATGCCACCCAAGCTTGTATGATGGATCATTCGGGCTTAACTTTTTCGTACACTTTTCTTCAAGTCTCCGAGAAGCCTGCCAAAAGAAAACGATACGATACACATATTACTAATCATAATATATTTAATATTGATTAATAAAAGAAGACGAGGAATATATACCTTTCTATTGATACATCCATCGAAAGTTGACTGGTCCAGCAAACAATGCCTCCTCTGGTAAGTGAACCATCACATGTATCATACTTGTGAAGAAAGCTGCAGGAAATATCATCTCAAACTTGCATAGAACTTGCACAATATCATGGCACAACTGATTAACGTCTGTTTTTTGCAACGTTCTTGACGTCAATTGCGAAAAAAAACTGGACAACAACAGGATTGGTTTCACTACATCGGCTGGCAAGAGATGTCGAATACCCATAAGAAGTAGGCGATGCAGAACCACATGCCAGTCATGACTCTTTAGGCCAGCTAATTTACCCCCATTAACTTTCACGCAACGTGCGATATTTGAGGCATACCCATCGGGAAACTATGCAGACGATAAAAACTTTAAAAATTCTTTCTTTTCATTCGGTTCATTGAAAAAAAATGCAAGATCCCTTCTGGTTTTATCATTGTCCTTATTCATCCACAAACCGCGTCGTATTCCCATTCGTTCCAAATCAAGACGAGCTTTAATCGTGTCCTTTGTCTTGCCCTCAATATCTAGAATTGTGCCGACCAATGTGTAAAATACATTTTTCTCAACATGCATAACATCGAGGTTGTGTCTCAATTTTAGTTTGGACCAATACGGAAGCTCAAAAAACATAGACTTGTTCGTTCAGTTCATATGTGTAGAAGGTCTTTTCCTACTAACATTAGTCCCGAAAAGGAGCAAAATCCAAACGGTTAAGCTGTTCCAAAATCTAAGCACATGACCATTCTCTAGGTCTGAGGCAATGCTCTTTCTCCCCATCAAACTCTTTATCCTTCTCTCACCACTCGTGGTCCTAAGGCAAACATCTTTGATGACCAAGGTAGCAAACTTTTCCGACTTGCTAACTAGATGTTACATCTTCCTTGCATATAGGGCATGCCATATAACCCCTAGGGCTCCACCTGGAAACCATTGCATATGCAGGGAAATCGTTCACAGTCCACATCACTACAGCCCGCAAAGTGAACATCATGCCAGTACATTTATTGTATGTGCGCACACTGTGTGTCCATAAATCTTTTAGCTCATCCACCAACGGCCATAAGTCTACATCGATTGACCTACCAGGATCCTCAGTTATCAATAAAGTCATCATCATGTATTCTTTTTTCATACATTTCCACGGCGGCAAATTATACGGAAATACGAAAATCGGCCAAGTACTGTGGTGTTGGTTTAAAACCCCAAATGGATTAAATCTGTCAATGGCAAGTCCTAATCTAACATTACGAGAATCAACAGCAAACTCGGGGAATGTTCGATTGAACTCTTTCCATGCATCCCCATCTCATGTCTGTGGCAGTATGCATTAGGGGTGCAACTTTGGTTGGGCCAACCCGAACCTGTCCATGTTCAACCCGACTTTAAACCCGAACAAGCGGATTTTTTTAGTTATAACCCGTCCGAACCCAATCTGATTTCAACCCGTTCATTGATTGGGTTGGGTTGGGTTGGGTTGATCATTTGCCCGTCCATTCCCAACCCAACCTAACCAAATTTCAACCCGTTTGTCAAACTCTAGACTTCAGATTGACTACTACAACCTTGAAAAGTGCTTAATAGATTAGTGGATTTGGGAAGTGCTTATATTGGTATATGTTGCTGGACGCAATGCCATTTCTGGGGTGTTTGGCTTCCAAGAACCTACCTTAGTTTATTTTAATTTTCCTTATATTTTTGGTTTATGAAGGTTTAGCTATATCATAGCAGTATAAGATCTAAGTGTTTGATGTATAGGGATGCAAAGCCGAGGAAGTAAGACCAATCAACGAATATAAAACGAACCAAATACTATGCTGATTGATAACGTTATGTTGTTTATGAATATATCATGTCTCTTCAGACAGGTAAAATGCAAGGAGCACTTAAGGCTTTTACATCACACGGAAGCATTGTGAAAATTGGAGTTTTGAGACACATTTAGTTTAACTTTATAACGGATACAATTTGCGGAATTGAATTTTAATTTTGAAAAAAGCTGGGTAACCCGAACCCAACCCAAGTAAACCCGAACCCAATTAAACCCAAACCCGAATGAACCCGATTGAAACCCAACCCGAACCCTATCCCGAATTGTAAAAGTTGGGTTAGGGTTGGATTAACCTTCCAACCCGCCCGAGTTGCACCCCTAGTATGCATCGACATATACAATCGCTGCAACCTAGGTTTCAGGGGCAGATAACGCATGACTTTTTGTGGGATCATAGTCGTTCTATTCTGAGATGTCATTTTGAACCTCGACTCATTGCATACAAGGCATTTATCCAATGTTTTATACTCTTTGTAGAATAAAATACAATTGTTTTTGCAAGCTTGAATTTTTTCATAACCCAATCCAAGACCATTCAACACCTCTTGCGCATGTCTATGGTCTTTTGGCAAACAATTGTCCTTCGGAAGCTTTCTCTTGAAAACCCCCAAAAAGTAATCAAAACACTGGTTCGACATATGGTACTTTATTTTTCCATACATTAGTTCCACAATGGCCGTGAGACCGGAAAAGCTCTCGCACCTCGGGTATAACTCTTGGTTGGCATTTTTTAATAGTTTTTCTTATTGTTCCAACTATGCACTGTCCATTGGTGTAGGCACTTCATCTTCCCCTTCCTGATTGGTGTTTGTCGATGCAAAAGGAAAAACATCATTTATAATATCCATGACTTGTTCATTAGGATCCACAATAGGTTCAACATTATCCACTCTTGTAACGTCTGAAGACGAAGCATTGTCTAATTGTTCCCCATGATGGTTCCAAGTATTATATGTCTCAATCATTCCATTCCTTACTAAATGAAATTGAACATTTTCAATTGTCTCCCATAACGTGTGTACGTACAAAGCCAATAAAATCCTCGATTCCATCCAAGCATTCGTCCGCGCATCTATTCGGGTTCTGTATCCGCGTCCTGTCCATAATTCCTGGAACCACAATAACAATACAACAATCACAACAACTTCATACAAAATGATAATGTCATCTTATGCCTCCGGTAAGGGCCCTATCCCATTCGGGAATGCATAGTCATGTCACGTAATTTACGGCTACATCAGATTAGATTTCGACGTGGATGAATTTTGGCAGCATCTCGATACAGTTTTTCAGGTGTACGACCCAAAGAACGTACAGAGATGACACCGAAATCTCCACAACCGAAACCTAATCCTTCAATCATAAACTACGCGTCATAACTGTGCATTCCCAAAATGTCCAAATAATGGGACAATTCAAGAATTAATTGGACCGCAGTCATGCTTTCGCATCCATGCGCGAAATCCAACTAATCCTCGAACGGGAAACTAAGTTTTACTAAAAATAAAAAATAAGTACGAAGTCAATTTCAATTAACTTCGTACATCACAACACATATTTGTACGTCAAGTACAAATTTAACAACATAATATAAATATAATTTCATAACACAATATAGACATAACAAACTAAGTTCAACATAATTTAATTAATTTTATATGTTTAAAAAATAAAATGAAGAAAATACATTCTCAATGGTTCTCCACCAATCGCTAATCACACACAATATCCCTATAGACAACAAAATTAATGGCGTTAGTATGAATTTACATTAATACTTTTACCGTAACGACAAAAAATGCTTACTAGACACACCAAGATAGCTCGATCAACCTAGAGAAGAAGATGGAGGGAGTATTAGATGATGAAATTGAGAGAAAATGGAAATGACAGATGCCGAATTTAGCAAAATTGAAAGGATAAGTGCAGAGGCACAAGCTGCAATTTTTTTGCAGTTTGCCTCTGCGCTGAATCTAGATTAAAAAGGACGGACGATTTTGCGCAACGAAAAAAGCTTAAAAGGTCTTCGTCGCACAAATGGCATTTGCACGACAAAAAAGGTCTTTGCCTCGCAAATCCCTTTTGCGCAACGAAAAAGGAACATTCGTCGCGCAATGCTTTTTTTTTATGTTTTTCTTTTTTATTTGTATGTACTGTAAATTTTTATTTTATTATAAATCAAAAACTCAAACCTAATTAAACATTAAATTAATTAACAAAACTAATTTACTATTCCAAATAGAAATTATAATTAATGCAAATATTAGTGCTCATCCACATAACATATATTTATTCATTAAATTAAATATAAAGTCCACAAAATCTTATTTAAAAAATAAAAATAAAAAACAACTCTCATCAACTTCAATCCTCCCTCGCCCGCAACACATCAAACTTCCACTGCCGGAAGCTCTGCTTGAAAAGCCCATCTACATAAATCCGTTGCTTCTCATCGGTTTCATCAACATCCCAATGAACCTACATTAAAAAATATTACGTTTTAACAATAACTCTCCCAGCATGGACTTCTTCAACTCCTCAAGAACCTTTTTTCCAAGACTCAAACTCGGCAGAACAATCCCTCCGCACCAAATTCTCAATGTCATACTTAAATTCGGCGTACGACTCAGCCAAATTTTTGCCTTCAAAGTACGGCAGTTGCTTCCGTCTATACCTCTCTAATCGCACAACTTTCTTTTTGCCAGAACCTTCTCCAGGATAGGCCATTCTTTTTTAAACAATTTTTTTTTTGAAAACTACGCCTCTGAAACTGTTATTATATAGCACTAGGAGACCTTTCCGCGACGAAATATTCGTTGCACAAACCTTCGTCGTGCAAACCTCTAAGTCCATCGCCCAAAATGCGTCATAAATGCGCAATAAATTGGAAGGTTTGAACGCAGTCTAACCGTGCTTTGCGGGACAAACACATGGATTTGTCGTGCAAAAATATCTTACGCGACGAAGTGTCATCGCGCAACATATTGAGCGACGAAGGTGTCGTCGCTCAATATATTGCGCAACGAATAAAATAACTGTAATTACAAAAGTTACGTAAACATAGATATCTATGTTTACGTAAACTTTATAATTACAAACAAATATTCACAAATGATTTAATACCTTAAATATTTATTCTAAAATTAAGTAATACTTTAAATATTTATTCTATAAATAATTAATATCTAATATATTATTCTATAAATAGTTAATACCTTAAATATTTATTCTACAAATAATTAATGGCTTAATCCATACAATTATTTTCAGCATAAGTACGATATTCATTAAAGATTAAAAACACATATAAACCAAGGATAGCTAGGGTGCTTACATCAGGTCTCAATTAAAAAAATCCAACAGGAATTGAAACCTAATTAAGTCCAAATACATAAATTATAAAAATAAAAAAAATAAAAAAACCTGAAATTTAATTATTGTCATACAAAACATAAATTTTAAGCTACTATTTGGATGATCCTGCTCCATTCCACAAGACTTCATAACGGCACCGATTGTAACCTCCCTCCAACGCATCCTCCAGCAACTTCATCAATTATTCTTTCGGTTCATCATCAAAAACATACTTACACTGTTACACATATATGCAAATAATTAATTCCAACATATAACTAAAAATTTCACAAACTTCATTATTGATCCATCAATAATATACTTACTAATAGTTCATCCATCACAACCTTCTTTAAGTTTCCGGGCACATCTTTCCAAGAACGCCACTCAGCGGTGGGGCAATTATTCCCCATAGCTACAGCAATCGCATGAGCAAACTCAAAATGCTCTCTCAAATCATGCGGGTTAGCGTCGCGCACACTTTTATCGCCGTTTTTATCCGCCATCTCAGCACGAACAGAATTGTAAAGAATAAGGATAACAGAGTTGTGTAGAAAAAGGATAGTAGAAGCGCCTATTTATAGCAAAGTTAGGATCTTTGCGCGACGAAGGCTTTGACGCGCAAACATCTGTATTAAATGTCCCCTGATTCTCCTCTGATTCACCTGCACTAAATGGTCAAAGCTAACTGGAACTTGGGCGACGAAAAATTGGTCGTGCAAAAGCTCTTTCGTCGAGCAAGTTTTTCGCGCCAAATAAATTACCCCGCGTTTTCTTGCTGACTTTACTCGACGAATGCTTTCGTCGCGCGAAAGTTTTTTTTTTCAATATGTTTTCTAATTTGTGCGACAAATATGTTTTTCCGTCGCGCAGGCTGTTTTTTCTACTAGTGAACCATACTTATCCAAAAAAAATTTGAAGAGAACGAAGAGATCGAGCATTCCCACGACAAAAAATAAAAAGGTCATCAGCATATAACACATAAGTTGAAGAGCAACAACCTCGCGGAGTTGAAATAATGGTAATATGTCCAGTAGAGAAAAGCAAAGATAAACCTCTGGTAGACAGAAAAGAAGTGGCGAAAGAGGGTCTCCCTGACGGACACCTTGTGTGCAAGAGAAAAATCCATACGGCATGCCATTTACCAAAATTGAAAGACGAGCTGACTGTAATAAAACATGCACCAAATCCACAAAAA
Source organism: Cotoneaster glaucophyllus (assembly GCA_036320875.1). NCBI lineage: Eukaryota > Viridiplantae > Streptophyta > Magnoliopsida > Rosales > Rosaceae > Cotoneaster > Cotoneaster glaucophyllus. The sequence continues at coordinate 17,329,480 of CM070069.1, read as the reverse complement.
TACAAGAAAACCCAAAGCTAGAAAGCACGTGAAGGAGAAAAATCCAATTCAAAGTATCAAAAGCTTTAGTGATGTTGACTTTTACATCCACGTTACCACCAAAAGCATTTTTATCCATAAAATTGAAACCTTCTGAAACCAAGCCAATGCAATCAGAAATACGTCTACCTTTCAAAAATGCTGTTTGTTGAGGAGAAATAATGCAAGTGGCAATTGGACTGAGCCGATCAACAAAAATCTTGGGAATAATTTTGAACAGAAAGTCAGCAAGAGCAATGGGCTGATCATGAGCAATAATGGCCGCCCCTTCTACTTTTAGGGATAAGCACCACAAAGTTGCAATTAACATTTGGATAAAGTCAGCCACGCTTAAAAAAATCTTGTACAAAAGCGATAAAATCCAAACCAACAATATCCCATCATGACTGATAAAATGAACAGGGAAAGCCATCAGGTCCTGGAGCACTCGAACGATCCATAGAAAAAACGACATTTATAATGTCATCAGCTGAAGGTAAACAAGAAAGAGAAATATTTTCCTCTTCATTAACCATAGGTGGAATTACACCACAAACATCCTCAATTCGACTTTGTGTGAACGAAGAATTATATAAGATCGATAAAAGTTTACCACATGTTCAGCAATAGTATTAGGAGATGAGAGTACATTATCACCGTCCAAAAGAGTAACAATCTTGGAAGAAGAATGCCTACCTCGAGCATAAGCATGGAAAAAAGCAGTATTACGATCACCCTTAATAAGCCATTTAACCCGAGGACAATCACGCCAGAAAACTTCTTGCATACGAAGAGCATCGAGGACAGTTGTCTTAGCCACAACCTCTTCATTGAACCTCTCTTGAGAATTCCCATCAGAAGAAATAATACTTAGGATATTATAAAGTCTTTCCTTCGCAATTGTGGCATTTCTATGGACATCGCCAAGAATATTAGAGTTCCAATCTCGAAGACAACGCTTAAGAGCCTTGAGTTTTTTCCAACATAACAAACATGGGACACCCATATGCAATAGTTGACTGGCAACACTTAGAAACCAAAACATAAAATTCTACATGTAAAGTCCACATGGAGTGAAATCGGAAAGGACGTGGTCCTCCAAGATGAGCTGTTTGCAAAGTTATTGAACAGGTATTTATAGATTCACCAAATAGAAATATTTTTGCTCACTAATTATTGTATGGATTATCGTTAGATCAGTTTAAATTTCAAAATTTATAAAGTAAATAGATCAAATTTCACTCATCTAACAACAACCAATACATAAGTGTCAATGTTTGACACCGGTGATGAGCCAAAATGAATCCTTCAGGAAATCCTATATCGTGTGAGAAGACAAGAAGAACCAGTTACCAAATTCACACTACCTACTGTTGGGTGGTTAAGGTTTTAATCAGCATGAATAAAGTCTGCCATTTGGCAATATGGTGATTAGTTTAGGTTTCCTAGGAGTAGTCATCCGGTTTTAAAAAGTAGATTTAATATTTTATTATTTTAGGTTTCCTAGGAGTAGTTTATTATTATTTTTTTTGACTTTTGCGGTACAACAGTGATCATTCCTCACTTTTTAGAAAGCTTTCGTCTCGTCTCTTCTGCAGTTCACAGAAACCAAGCATACAAGTGAGAAAGTTTATTGATTTTTCTCATCAATAGGTAAGTTTTTTACCACTTTATTCTTATGTCTTGATGATTTTATTTGTTTATTGATTTAATTTTAAGAGTTCGTACTTCAAAAATTCAATTTCAAGTTTAATATTTTTTTTTCTAATAGTCTGATAGAATTTCTAGCAGATTCAATGGTTTTGTACATTGATAAAGAGCTTGTCGAAAAGATTGATTCAGAAGAAATAACAAAGGATTTCAATTCCATTAAGGATCGAAGGGCACAACTTGAATAGGTACTTTTTCTTTTATTTGTTAGGTTGTTATGACAAGATTGATGATGTATGTTTCTTTCTACCATAAGTTGCAACTTCAAATGTTTTCTTTGTTAAATCTAGTAGAAACTTGCTTTATTCATAGTTAAATTTCTTACTTTAAATTATTGCTTTCAAGTTTGTTATTGTGTAACTTTATATAAGTAACAAAAAAATTTAACCATTTGATCTTCTAGTAATAATTTTAGTTTAGCCCACCCACCAAATAATTTTTGGGAGTTTTAACGAAAAGCCCACGGTACTGTTCACTTTAACGAAAAATCACATTTTAACACTAAAAAGTCAAACCTAGTACTATTCACTTTACCCTTTATTTTGTCCTTATCGTTAAAACTCAAAGTTTTCTAGCCCTTTTCGTTAGTTTTCCTATAATTTTTTGCTCCGCTATTGGATAAGGGTGTCTGGCCCTATGTCAACCACCGGCTGCCAGTTGAGCAAGTGGGATATCGACGGATGGTCTCTCTCTTTCAAGCTTGTCCAACCATTGAGACAGTGCACAAGAGCATGTTGTAGAATAGTCCACAGTACCAGTTTCTTCCACTACAAAAAGCTATCGGTGAGATTAGGGTTTCAGGACTGGCACTGACAATGACCATTTCCCATATTGCAGCTGTTCGCTATACAAAGACATGCATTTCGCTTAATTAGCATTAATATTTAGGACTAGTTTGTTATTGATTTTTAGGAGATTGACATTCATGTGTGATAAAGTTGTGGATGTTTTAATTTGGCACGTGATTTTTGGTTGGATAATTGCATGTTAATCTCATGCAAAGATTGGTTTTGATCCAATTAAAAATGGGTGATTTTTCGTGCAATCTCATGCAATTGAATTGGTTGGATAATTGCGTGTTAATAACTTAAACTCATGCCATGTGCTTTGAACTGACCTAATTAAACATGGGCTGATTGGATCAATTTGAACATGCAAGTATCCAGCCACGTCAAGGATAATGGAGCCGCGCCAAGCATGCATGTCCGTATAAATACAAAGTTGCAGACAATGAACAGGGACATTTAACTCGAAACACAAATAAACGCTCTACAAGAAATTCTTTCACTCTTGACAAAAATACTAATTGCTTCACTAACCCGTCAACACAAATTCAGTTCAGTTAAATATCACTAGATTGACAACCGGCACAAATTCAGTTTAGTTAAACATCACTAGAGTCATAGAATCAACTCAGGTTAGGAATTTCTTCAGTTTAGTTAAACAACATTTTCTCCTCTCTCAACTGGTTATCCATCGCAAGTCTCATTTGGTTAAAAGAGGTCTCTTCATTAGCTTTCTTGGCAAGTAGAGTGTTCTATGATTTGCGGGCAAATAGAGTGTTCTATGATCTGTTACAAGTATCATTTAGAGCTCATCACCGGAGTATTTTTGTCCTTACAGCTTGAAACCGACCAAGAGCACCTATATTTGGTAGGCTAGTCACCCAAAGACAAGCTCCTTAACATATACACTCATTTGTGCTGAAAAAGGCACACAAATTGGATCCGCAAAGCCATTAAGGTGCTTTACTTCACTGTTATAATTTTTCTCAGCTCATAAGGTACGTCGACAAGGAAATAAGATTACCGAACATAAAAGTACATAGACATGATGTTGATCAACTTGAAGCCAATACAAAAATTTACCCTATTATTATCATAATTTGTAACAATTAATGGGTCGATGTGAACAAAAATTCAAGAATACAGAAACAGATAGACTACGTCTGATATCGGCTAGATTAAGTCTTCGCACGGTACTCTCATCTCTTTTGGACGAATCTCTGCCCTGCTCCAAGTAACAACCCTTTCCCTATTACACCTGTGTGAAGTCCACAAACCAGGGCCACAGATCCACCTATAACTATCCATTTCCAATCAATGCCGTTTTCATTTGGTCTTTTATTGTTTGGGATTTGACCTTTTTCTTCTTCGCCAAGTGACGGCTCCAAATGATTCATGCTTCCATCGGAGGATACCTTGGTGGTGATTTTGGCCATCTGGGCACTTTGAGATAGAACAGCCTCTGATTTCCTCGCATTCTGGTATGCTCTCATACCAGAGTGTAATTTCTTCACAGTGCACCACATCCCATGACGGACACCCAACTTTGCCACATCTTTGGGGATGCCCATGTCTTCGTAGTGTACGAGGGTAACCTCACATGCTGATAACTGTCCATCTCCTTTCCGCGACTCCACTGCATTTGTTTTCCAATTCAGTATGAGTATTCACCGTTACATTGTCACCAAGATTGGTCAACCTATTCACCATTAAATTCTTACCAGCCTTGATTATCCAACTAGAGAAATAATGTTCCACACGTCTGGGCTTGTCACACTTAAGCAAGCCTGGATATGGGACACCCTGCAATATTGTAGCTCATACAATAAGACTCGAGTATATATGAATACCAACATAATCATACACTGTAAAAGAAAGATATGATGCTCAAACCATGGAAAGAATTCAAATTCAAGGCATAGGGAGAGATGCTAGACGAAAACAAAGATACAATATTTCTTGACTTTATATTTCATGGTTTTGTTATGTTCTTTACCACTTAAATCCAAACCCCTGACACATTTTTGTGTTCCTTCAACAATGCAACACCAACCAAATCAAATTATTTTCTTTTCAGTTATGTTGGTTCAGCTTTTCTAATGACCAAATAAATTCAACCCACCCATCTCAGTTCTATTCTGCGTCTGACTCAACTGAAACAGACTCATGCCTATTTCTCTAAAGTGAAAAATATGGAATTGCCACAATGTCCTCTTCACAAAGAAAGTAAAATAAATAATTGCGGAAAGAGAGCTGCAATACAAGCATCAACGAGGAGAGAGCTACAATACAAGCATCCTCGAGGAGATGCTTCAACAAGTACCTTTGTCACACAATAATAAGTTTTTCCAGCCTCCCATATTCTTCGACCAATTAAATATTCTCGATCACTGCAGAAAAAAGGGAACTGCACAGCAGAGGAACAAAGTTGGAAGCAGTCATTCATATTTTCAACTAGAAAAAGAGACAATGAAAATGCAGAATCAACACAATCGAGCAAATCCTTTCTTTCACTGACCTTTTTAATCCAGTGAACAATCATAGTTCCAGTCCGAGGGCATTCCTCTAATATCTTAAAGTATGTGAGCATGGGATCCCATTTAGGTCGAAACTCATCATCCCAAAAGAAATCTCTAACCAACTCTGGTGTTGCATCCTCAAAGACAGTTCTACTACAGTATACAGTGGGACCTGTCTGGTAAGCAAAACCACTATCAGTTACCAGAATACTATATATGGTACTAAAAATTTGATATTTTGAAGTACTAAAACAAGAATCAGGGTAACTGCAATAGCTATATGAATCGTTTTATTCTGCAATAAGTGAGGATTTTTAGCGACAAACTCTTAGGGCATTTTGGAACTGAAAACCACATTTGTGATAATATGGAAAAAGGAATAAAATATGTAATTATGCAACAAGATTGGGTAAAAGAATATCATACATGACGTTGATATAGATGTCAATTGAGGATCACAAGAAACATATGTCAATGAAAGCAGCAGGTAAAAAATAGACATCCCTATTCCCTACCATTAACAATTTCTTGATAGATAAATCAACAGTTTTCAGACGTATGTTTTCAGCAGATGAAGCACAAACTTAAGATGTTAAAGAGTAGAAAAAGTCAAGGTCAGCATCTACCTCAGGATCATGGCGCCATGCTTTGTATGCCATGCTTGGAGTCGACCTCTCCATCAGGCTTTGCCATTCCATCTCTCCATCTCTCCCTCCAATTAAATTCACTAGGTGCTCCAAATCAGTTTCTGTGACAACATCCTGGAGTCTCTCGGCACCTTTAGCAATGGGTCTGAGAAAGTGAATAAGAACAGTTTTTCAAGGAAAGAATAAGACACAATAAAAAAAAAGGTAAAATTATAAGGATTGTAACGTATTACCGTTAAACAGAATAATTTTTTGATTTCAGGTGCCTACACAAAAATGCAGTTCTTTCTTGTTTCCCAAGTGAATTAAAGAGTAACATGAATAACTCTCCAACCCAAAAAGAAAGGAAGCATTTCTCCACAACATCCACTTTTCTTAATAACTAAATATGTTTTCAAAGGTTGGCAAAATTCCATTGTCGAACGGAAACAATCTAGGTTGTGCAGGAACTAAAACTCCGATTCAAGAAGAGCGCATGTAATTGACGCCAACGTCATAATGTCACCACATTCAAGACGCCAACATAGGCAATAATTCCTATTCCAAACAGCAATTTCGCGTAAGTAAAACCAAAAAACGCATTCAAAATCCAGCGGTTGCACTAAACTCCAAGAGCTAGCCTTTATCGGTAAGCCATATGTATGGCTTCTTTGGTCTCTGCCACAAATATGGAAGTCACTTAACTGTGGGTTCATCCATATTTCAGCATTCTGAAAGCCCTTAAATTTAACTCATAATTTTTTTTGATTTTTTTTTTGTCAAATGATAGATTTTATTAGATTCTAATAGATAAGCTTACATCTTCCGCAAGAATATTGAAAAGAAATTCAGGTCCTATTTAACTCGTAATCTTTTCAGTCCGCCAGAAAAACATGAATTACATTTTTTAAATGTTGCACATTCCAATCAAATATTAAATTCACTGACAAAAGAATCCGAAAACACCGAAATTCAAACGAAAACAAAATGTGAATTCAATCGGTGACAAACCCTAACACAATCCTAATATATATATATATATATAAACAAAAAAAAAAAGGCAAAAGTTTACTTATAGAAGCTGATAAAGCTAGAAACTCACCCAACAATGTCGGTGTTGCTCTCAGCCGTGGCAGCCGAACCCGAAGCGGCCGAGTCCCCAGCAGACGGCGGCTCTACTTTCCCTTTTCCCTTGAAATTGGACCAAATCGTGCGGCAAAGGGAGAAAGCGGAGAGCGCCGTGAAAGCGAGCCAGAGGCGGCGAGCGCCGAACCCCGGCGGCGCGGTCCAGAGGAACCGGAACTTGCTCCGAAGGCCGAGGTACAGGAGACCGGTCCACCTGGGCCGCCATGACCAGCCGATGACCAGGCCAATCATGACGGCCAGCCATATCGGGACTGCGCAAAGCAATATGTCGACGAATGTTTCGGTTATCGAGGGTTTTATGAAGAACTCCATCAGATCGGAGAACATTTCCTCCATCCTGCCGAAAACCGAGATTTTCCGAGAAAGTATTACTCTCCCGAGAAAATGGGCGCTCAAGAAAACGGAATCACATCGGCGTTCGGTTATCAAATCACTTTCTCTCTCTCTCGATTAGAATTGGGGAAAGAAGGAAGAAAAATTCTAGAGAGAGAGAACGGGAGTTTCAGGAGGTTGTTAGACGGTACGGTATCATGACGTGGCAATATCAGGACCGTTGATGGAGGCTGAGCTGGGAGTGAGTTGTGTTTTCGTACGCGATTCTTTTGGCGTGTGGATTTTCTCGCATGCGGATTTATCGGGAGGTGGGGACACGTGCGAAAGGGAGAGTGGGAGAGTGGGAGAGTGGGAGAGGGAAGGGTTTAAGGAGGTTGAAGGGCCATGTGAAAATTAGAGGATAAGATTGCTGATTTTTATGACGCCTTTCAGTTTTCAGTATTGTGGAGTGTCCAGGAGGAAGATATTCTTTTGTCCCTTGGGAGATTGGGTGCTTCCAGGAAGACGACACATCAGTGAGCCTGCCGGTTGAGTTAATTTTATTTTTTTTTGAACCAGCAATATCATTTATCAGGAATGAGTTAATTCTCAGGTTAGTAATAACGTGTTCAAATTCATCTTTAGCGAGAATTAAACACAAACTTTCTCATTTACAAAAGAAGAGCAATATCATTACACTGTAATACTAAGTGACTCATGCAATCTGTTTCTAGTTTGTTTTTTATTAGCACCTCATATATTGTTGATTATACTCTTAAAAAATATAAAATAATTATTTAGATCACTTGTAAAAGAGATGTCAAATTTTAAACATAAAATTTATATTTAACAAGTTATGTGGCACTTTGACATATTTTAAAGTTTTGAGCTGTATTCAAAATGTCAAATTAAATTATTATTTTTTATATTTTAAATTTTATATATCTATATATATATATATATATATAATTCATGATAAAATTATATTAATTAACCACAGAATATTAATACAAATAATCCAACAAAGCTTTATAGGATGTTTACAAAGCACTGTACGATGTCCATTCACACAATCAACAATTAATTATAATAAACATTTAAGTCGATAAAAAGAATTTCATAATTAATTAAAATCTATTTGAAGCTATTGTCAAATTTTGATATGAACATTTCAGTTAGAAAACAATGGTTCTCTCTTTTTTTACTATTATTACTGATATGAACATTTTGACATCTCCTTTAAAGATACTCTTAGAGTCCATAAGAGTTTTCTAAATATGTATATATATATATATATATATATATATATTATGATGTACTTCAAAATTTACTGTGAAACATTCTCTTCTATCCCCATTATAATTGAACAATTTCAAACCTTGTGTATAGTGTTTTCATGACTGAACTCAACACATTTGAAAATCTTATTAATCAAATCATTTGAGAGAAAAAATCACATTTGATTTCAATATGCTTTATTCTTTTTTGAACGGATTAAGACACTGATTATGCAATAAAATCATAGAGTAGGGTAATTCAGAAATAAGAAAAGCTGGGTTTTGCAAGATGTACCTAAATTAACAATGGCAATCATTATCTTCCTTAAAATGATGGCGATTTCCTCATGAAATTGATTTTACACATTTATATAGTAGACAAGATATTATATTGAACTGAACTCCAATTATTATATATTTAGTTTGAGATTCTGGAGGAAAGAAAACGAGCTTATGGGACGAACACGCAATTTTTTTTAAAAACAAACAAACATAGAGTTTGATGTGGGGTGGAAAGTGTGGGGTGTAAGGATAGTATTGAAAAATATGTAGGTGTATTAAGATAAATTGTATTTTAAAAAAGTAAATATGGGATGTATTAAGTAAGTGACCTGAGTCAATAATATGTGGGGTGTGAATAAAACAATCATGTTTGTGAGCTAGGTTCTTGATTTGTGTTATTTTGGGAGTTATGGAATAATTACCTAATCAATTAGCTAATTAATAGAATAATTACCTAATTGATTAGCTAATCAATGTAATAAAAAGGGAAGATTTTGGGAGTTACCTTGTGGAGAATATTGGATGAGGATGGATGAAATAGATTTGAATTGTTACTTATTTTGGGCATTTTTGATTTGGTTGAGGGATGATTGCCCACTGCTCGCGCGTAGGAATCCCGGTATGCCTCAAGGGTATTTTTGTCCTTTTATATCCAAAAATCCACGTGTCGCCTTGTGATCATTTTTGGCTCCACAAATGCCCCCACACCTGCTGGGCTACTCTTAGGAAATGGCAGCAGGTGTAGAGATCTTCTTGCTCTAGGAAACTTAGGATTGCCTCCTATTTTGATGTAGATTCCCTCTTTAATATGAAATTAGATCCTTCTAGGAAAGGGAAATAAATTTCTCTCAAAGCCTATTTAAGTCCACCTTAAGTGGGTTATTAAATCAACTTTGGAGAGCGATTTATTCTACCCTACAAGAGAGAGAGAGAGCATAGAGGATATTTGTTCCCCATCCTCTAGCAATCTTCTACATCTTGCCCGTGCAAATGATCGTCTTTCGTTGCTTTCTTCATCTTCTCTGCGCCGCACCGAGGTAAGAAAAATTTAATTTTCCTTGTCTTCTTCTTAGATAGTGCTGTCGCGGGGCAACCGTCGGGGTGGTGCGGCACATCGACTGGCAGGGGCCAGGAGTCGGTTCGGCATAGGTCGAGGAGGTGTTGTGGCAAGGACCACTGCTTTAGGCTGCTCAACTTGGTTAGAGCCATGGGCAGCTTGTGCGGCTGGGGCCGCGGATTGAAGCGCTAGGATGTAGTGTTAGGCAAGCCGCACTCATGTCCTTTGGGCCCTTGGACCTGACGCGAGCCAGGCCGACGATTGAGATAAATGAGGAGGTTGAGGGCCTCATAGATTGCTGGAATGTTGGGCATGCAGGCCTCCTACCTGCTGGAATGCTGGGTTGAGCTTCCCTGCTGAGTATCGTGAATAGCGTTGGCTGCTTAGTCCTCTTCGCTGATATGAGCATATTTATGCGAATTAGTTGGCTTGTTCTCGTGCATTTATGTTAGTTATTTGTATTTAATTTAGTATTTTAAGCTATTTTCGTATGTTTGTAGGTTCCAAGGGGTAAAGTATCAAGAAAGTGCATTTTGGAGCCTTTTGGAGCATTTTTGGGCATGTTTTGGATAGCTTATGATTGGAGCAATGTAGATGGACGAAATTGAAGACCAAAGCATGCTAGGAATCAGCTATGAGAAGAGGAAAAATTAATTCAAGTCAAAGAAGGAAAAGGAATCCAAGAAGAAGAAGGGTTGACTAAGTCAAAGTTTCCTTACTTTGACCTTTGACTTTCTCAATCCTATTTTATCAAGGCTTCTACTACAAAGAGGGAATCCTAAACATTTTGGGAGACCTAGAACCCAAATTAAAGAAGGTGCCACACCTACCAATCACCAACACCATCCTTGCCGTGCAAGGAAGAGCAATCCTTTGCAATTTGGGACTTTGCTGCACATGCCTTGTAACCTTTCCTTCCTTGCTGCACAAGAAAGACATTTTCCCTTGCCCTTTAGGTTAGTGCCGCAATTCCCTTTCCCTCATACACCCTTGCTGCATTTAATTTTACATTCTCTTTCAGTTTTGGACCCAAACTAGCAAGGAAAACACCTTTCCTTGTCCTTGCCGCAAAAGCCTTCTACCTTTCCCTAAAATATGTCCCAGCCGCACCTTGTGACCCATTCCCCTTAGGTTTTTGCATTTAAATTCCTATTTCCTTTAAGTTTTAGAACAATTCCTGATTACCTAATTTATTTTGGAGCCTTGGCCTATAAATACAAGACTTTGCTGCACCCATTCACACATCCATTCAAAAAATCCATACAACACACATACATTCAGCCATTCTACAACCTTTGCCGCACCTCCTTCCCATCCTTCACCCCAAAACACATCCAAAACCTCCCTTAACCACTTGTGCTGCAACAAAGGAGAAGAAGGAAGGCCTTGGACGTTTTTGTTCTTCAAGCTTTGGATCGTTGGAGCGTTCTAGGTGTAATTCTTTCTTTGTTCTAAATGTTTAAATTAAATTCTTGTTGCCTTGCTGTGAACATGAGTGGCTAGACCCCTTTTTGGCTAGGGGTGATTTCAAAGCCATGATTATGGGTGCAATATGAATTGATAAGTTTCAGTTACGAATTCTTGAGTTGTGAATGCAATTGGCTTAACTGTTTGATTGATAACTTATTTGTGTTTGTTGATTGAGGGTCGACACTTAATTGGCATGCATGAATTTGATGCTAGAGTATAAGGGAGTTTCACATAATCGTTACAACCTTATACTCATAAGTGGTGAAGGTCGCTTATAAACGATCGCGTTAAGTTCAATTCCTAGCATGAGTGACATGATGTCATAGTTACAAGTGCTATGTCAATGCTTATGATTTTCATTGAACGTAATGATCTTTGATTGTATCTTTATTATGATGTCATGTAGGGGACTTTCGAAGAATGCTTTGGGTTGTCGAATGATGTCATCCAATCCAATAACTCAAGGAAAATCTGATGGTTAATTAGTGATGTCACGGTTAACTTGGGGCATTGTCATTCGTGATTCAATGAAGGAGTAACTGGGAATCGATTCGTTTGCATACATAACATGTGTGGAGAAAGAGCCTCTAGCTAGCCCATCATCCATCCAAACTTCTCAAAAACGTTTTCAAACTTTGTTTTACTTTAAAATCTGTTTTCAACTTGTTTTCCTTTTAAATTCGTTCAAACAAAATCCCCCCTTTACTTTCTTGTTTTAAATTGTCTTAAACTTGTTTTACTTGTGTTTTTATGTATTTTGAGTCAAGCCAAAACCTTATTTTCGTCCAAAGTTTTGTTTAGAGTCAGAAACTGCCCAGATTGTGTTTTTAGGCAGTTTTGAGTGTTTTCAACCTATTTTGAGTCTTGTGAACTTGTTTTAAGTATTTTCAACTTAACCAAACGTTTTTAAGTTTGTTTTTGAGTCTTTGAGTCAGTTTAACGTCGATTGGCAATCCCTCCTAATCCCCGGCCTAGAACGATCCCTACTTGCATCTATACTACAATTCACACCAAGAGGGTTTAATTTGTGTGCTTAATATATTTCGCATCATTCGCCGAGAGAAATGTGGGCTGCTCCTGAAAGATGAGGTAAAGAGGATCAAGGCGGATGCATTGGCTCGTCTAACCACTGTCGTGGAGCTTACTATGAATGAAGGTGGAAATAAGAGATCTTCCCCGCCTGTTCAAGAGATGCCAGTTGAGAAAAAATTGAAGACTTCCTCTGCTGCTCTTGAGGATCCGTCTGCTGCCGAGAGGCCTGTGATTGGCCTGACTTCTTCTAGTGGGAAGGAAAATGAGGCTGCTAGATCTAAGCCTGTGGTGCCTTCCATGTTGAGAATGGCTAGTACGATTGTTGATAAGATTGCTCAGTGTAAATGCCATATCATGCTTCCAGTGCCGAAGTCTGTACCAAGACGTCTGTTGGGAACCAAGTCTGGTTCACCTTTGGAGAAGCTTGCTATTATAAAGAGCAATAAGGTGGACTCTGTTGCTAAGGTGGCACCAAGGCCCACTTCCTCTGCTACTGAGACTGATTCGCCTGCTGGGAAGGAAGAGATTGCTTGCGTGGGCAGCTGTGAGAAATCCACTAAGCCTGCTTCTAGGGAGGCTGATGAGATCTGTGTGCTCTTGAAACCAGATCTGCTTGAAGACATGGACATTTGTGCCAAGTTTGTTGATGGCGTTAGAAAGGTTTGCTTGCCCAAGTTCATTTGCGAAGCATACGACACAATATAGAATGACTGATCTGCTTGCTATAATGCAGATATAGCAAGGCTGCCAATGAGATGGCGAAGACTATGGCAGCTGAAGCTTATTCCTCGACCTAGGAGATTAAGAGGTTGGATTTTGAGCTCGTTACTTTGAAGGGGTCAATATTTCTGCCCTCATTTCTCTGCAGCTTTAGACCGCTCGCCAAAAGATTGTTGACTTGAAGACTAGGCTTGACACGATCCAAGTTAAGTATGAAAGTGCAGAGAAGGAGATTGGATGTTACATACCTCAGATTCAAGATCTTGAGTTTACAGTTTCTGAGCTTCGTTTTGCTGCTTATGCAAAGGATGAAAAGTTGATTGCTGTTTATAATCAAGTGATCTACTTCAAGAGAATCGTCGGTAGGCTTGAACCCCAAGTGTTAGATCTTCAAGGTGTACTGAAGATCAACGAAAGTCCGAAGAATGAAGTGGATGAGCTGCAATGCGTCCGTGTTGGTCTGCTCGAGGAGAATGAGCAGCTAAAGGGTGAGAATGATGGGCTCGAGGTTTTGAGACCTTCTATATTTCTCTGGAAGACTGGTTCACCTTTACTTTTGAGGCCTCCATTGGTGAAGTAGTCGGAGATGTTGGTGCCCAGGCTAGAGCAGCCGGGGGTGAAACGTCGAATGGTGCCGCTGCTGAGAATGTCGTGGTTGCTGAAGGTGTGGCGATCGAGTAGTCATGGAGTGTCTAAGCTGCTGAAGAGTAGTCTTCTAGGTAGTCTTTAGGATTTTCTTTGTTTCCCTCATTGCTTTTTCCTTTGCTAGTTGTTTATCAATTTTGCTAGAAAATTTAATAAACTTGCTTCCTTCGCTTTTCTCCATCTTCGTTTCTTTTGTTCATGCCCTAACCTTTAGACTTTATAGACCAGTGGCAAGCGTGCTACTTTTTTATAAACAGACAGGCTGCGTAGCCTATGCAGTCGTAGGTGTTGGTGTATAACTTTTTGCAAAGTTGTTAGCCATAGGGTCGGCAACCGGACGCCTTACTTACAGAAGCAGACAAGTCCGCGTGACTACTAAGCTGTTAACCTTGGCTTTCTCCAATTTCGTACGTTGCGTAGCAAGTATCACAAACTTTAGGACTTGGTGCAAGTCGTTCCGCGCTTGGCAGAGGTGAAGATTATCAACTATGTAGCATGTCGGCAATGGATAAAACTTCGTATATGCATGCTAGCTTGTTTAACCTTTCACAAGAATGTGCAGTTGTATAAGTCTATCGCGGCTTTACTGCTCGAATAGCAAGCCGTAGGCAATCTTTCAGAAACCGTAGGCTACCTTAGTGCACTCAGTAGCAGCTTTAGGGTTCCAGGGCAACCGTCCATCGGATGTACTGCGTCATGTGCCCCCTTCATCTCTAGGGCCCGGTTCCCCACGGATTAGGCCAAGAGACCCAAAATCCTTCAATTAGCTAAGCCTTGAAAAAGAACATTGTGGCTACTTGTAGGAATCCCGGCGCAAGCCATCGTGTACCTAGTTATACTAGGGTAGCCAGGCTCATCCACGTCTGGATATTTGGAGTGTAGAGTTTATCCTCCCGTTTTAGAGAGTATACCCATGTGGATGTCGGGGAATTAGTATACCCTCTCGCACTGGAAAGCATGGTTGGTCCCTCGGGGGGTGCAATTCTTGTGATGAGTCCCTAAGAATGGCGCAGTCTTCTTTTGAAGTGCAGGAGTGATCAGTTGTTGTAAACATGCAGCCAAGCCAAGTTGTGATTACTTCTGAATTCCTCATTGAAAAATGAGTGAAATGAACGAGAACTTAGCTGTAAGGTAGGAACTGCATAACAACTGGATAGTCCTCAGCTTGTGAGGTGGTGCCCATCGAGCTGCTTGAGTATTCGGGCTTTGATGTAGCGGGAGGTCACACATGGCACTTCCTCAGATTGTAGGCGTTCCACTATTTTTCGATCTTTTTTGTTGTTTCATGGTGGCAAGGGTGTAATTATTCTTGCCGTCTACTCTACTGATCTTGTACGGACCTTCCCATATGGGATCTATCTTTTTGGAGCCTTCACTTGTTGGAAATGTGCCCTAAAACCAATCATATGATGATACTTTACGGACATTTCACATGTTAAACTAATATAGTTTGATATAAAGGGCAAAGATTATTGTTTCAAGCTGTCTCATATAAATGTTATATGCTTAAACGATAAGTCCAAGGAATATGATATTAGGAGAATGTAATCTAAAGAAGTTAGATTCATGAGACCATTCTCTTTTGTATACATATCCTAAACGTTCCTGATCATAGGATTGCCAATTGGGCATTGACAGTCCGTTAAGATCAGTACGTGCTATGTCTTCTCTTAGGGAGAGTGAAAGGTCTCGAGTCATTGGTGTGAATGACACCAAGACAAGCATGTAGGTGCTCAATAGAGATTGAGTCCACTGAACGCGATCAACGAGGAGTTCTCATAATCATGTCATATGAGAACTCATGGTTGGGATAATGCAAAGTAGTCATTTGACCTGAGGCATCACAGTTGTCTTGTGGTTAGGTCCTTGATCTTTGACTATGTCAAAGTCACTCCGTCAGAGGATGTCCACGGCATAGTTGGGGTTAAGCCAATTAGCCATGGAGGCAAGTGAATGCGCCACAAGGGATCTCTAACCTTCAAACTGTTTGAGGGAGAATACTCTATGATATGATTAAGAATCTCT
The DNA here is from genome assembly GCA_036320875.1 of Cotoneaster glaucophyllus. Lineage (NCBI taxonomy): Eukaryota > Viridiplantae > Streptophyta > Magnoliopsida > Rosales > Rosaceae > Cotoneaster > Cotoneaster glaucophyllus. Next base: position 17,313,856 of record CM070069.1, on the reverse strand, counting down.
GGCCAGAGTATGAATGAGATTTAGGAAGTCGTTCCAAATCACATTCAAGGTAATCATATAAGTAAATGAATCACATTGGATAGTAGACATGAATAAACTATCAAACCAAACAATGTAGTCAAGAGTATTGTATTAGAGAAAGACCGTATTGCATTGTAATCCTAAACTGAATAGGTTCTCCACCTCTTCTGATTAGCTTGGGTAGCCATGACATACTGCTAGGTGTCACTCATGGTTTGTGGAAGCCCTAAAGATGTATAATCATTTAAGGGAGAATTGAAAGTATGTTTCAATTCATAATCGATTGTTAAGAGTAACAATCGCCCACTGCCTCGCTAAGAGGAACCTAATGGATCGCACACCGTGTAAGGTAATGATTGAAGGATATAATGAAGATGAGTAAGGACAATTAAATAGTTTAATTGTATGTGGCAAGGATTAATTAAAAGTTAATTAATCTAGAACGAAAGGTTCGTTTTAGGCCTTAAGTTAGTTTTGGGTTTCGGGACACAAAATGGTTTTGGTCCACAAGGCACATGAGGTTTAAGTTGTGTGACAACTAAAACAAAATGGGCAATTAACCCACTAATGATAGGGAGGCCGGCCATACTAGAGAGGGAGTGGGTTTTGGACTTATTACAAGTTTGCCACTCCAAAGAAGGGAGGTATAAATATGACTTTATAGCTTTTTCTTCATTAGGGTTTTCTTTGAGGAAAGATGAGAGTTTTTGGCTCTCTCTTTCTCTCTAGGGAGGCCGGCCACCATGGAGGGATTTACTAGCATCTAACTCCTCCATGGTCACTCATCTTCTTCCTCAACCATCCTTGGTGTCGAAACTTAGAGGTCTCCAACTTTGGTGACTCTTGGAGAATCCTTTCAACCACCATCCTCCAAGAAATCCATGGAGCTAAGAAGCAAGGAATGAAGGCCCTCTCCTTGGGTGATTAGCCTTTGCTTATGCAAAGAGGAATCAACAAAGGTATAAGATTTCTCAACTCACTTTGTTCTTGAGTTGAGTCTTGATTCACCATTTCTACTAGGCTTTGAATTTCATGGGTAATGTTTTGTTTTGAGTGCATACAAGCATGATTCCGCCTTTAATTGTTAATTGCATGCCATAGATGTTGCTCAAATGAACATGTTTTTCACAAATTATCCTTCAAGTGGTATCAGAGCCTAGGTCTAGTAGTTGGTGAATCCTTTTGGGTTTTGTAGTTCATAGTCTTTGATTTAAATGTTGTAATTGTTACAAGCTTTATTCTTGCTTCTTTGAATGTAAATTTTGCTAGAAAATTTGCCATCTCAAATGTTGTAGATGTAGTTCATATGAGCATGAATTTTGGAGCTAAAATTTGGTGCCATGTTTTTTGGGAAATTCGGCCAAATCCAAAGGGTGGATTTTTGGGTTCTTGTTTGTCTTGTTAAAAATGTTTTAAAGTGACATTAGGAACCCCTAAGTACCCTAGTATGGTAATATGTTATTTCCATTAAGTTTGAGAGTTTTTTGGGATGTCTTTGGGTGAAAAATGTTCATGAAGCTTTTATGGGTATTCATGGATGTTCTTCATTGTTCTTGTTAAGTTCTTAGCAAGAACAAAAAGGTTGGGAATTTTGATTCAAAAAGGTGTTTGATTGTTTACTTGTTTTTTGTTTGTGATGGATGATATGTTTTTTCAATCATCACTTTTCTTACATCACCATACTTTCCATGTTTCATGGAACCATGTTTTAAGGAATTCACTATTCACACCATACCAATCACTTACACCTTTCCATCACCTTTCAATCTAAAATCAACTCACACACACATCACTCTCTCACTTGACTTGGCCGGCCACCCTATTAAAGTAGGGTACTTTTGGGGCTTTTATGCAATTACATAAAGTTTTGATACTTTTGTGTATTTGTACTTTGACCCGAAAGTTTACGTTTTTACGTAAAGGCCCAAAATCACTAAAGGACAAATTGTTTTGCTCCTTTAATGAAGTTTATGTATTTGTTGAAATTTTTGGGTTCTAGTTGTAATTACATGAAGTAGTGGACTTTTGTGTTTTTACAAAGTGACCTCAAAAGTTTGTGTTTTTGCAATATAGCCCAATGGTTGAGGTTATTGCTCTTGGCCCAAATTAGGTTGAGAACAAAATGGTTTTGTCTCTTTAAATGAGAATTGGATTTTCATTTCATTTAGCTTCATTTAAATCAATTCTATGGATACAAAAAACCAAATGAAAATGTTGCATTCAAGTTTAATTAGTTAAAGCGTTAATTAATTAAAGGGTGATTATGAACCTAAGCCTACGATAATTGAGCTATGTGAAAGGCCGTCTCAAATTTGTTTGAACCATGGGAATGTGTGGATTAGATTTTGGTTGTAATTTGATATGATCAAATGTTGTAAAAGAGCATAAGCTCTTCTTTACTTTAAAGTAATTTGTTTTGATCAAATGTTGTAAAAGAGCATAAGCTCTTCTTTACTTTGAAGTACTCCTTTCTTGTTTTATTTGATATGCATGAAATTGGAGTAGAGGGTCCAACGCCCAATAAGAAAACACGCCTTAATGTGATTAAACGCGTAACTAAAATCAATCACCATCCCTAGACCGAGATCCAACACTAGGCTCGTGTTGGATCCAATCAAAGGTTCATAGTCATCCTAAGGCCCTAAGGCAACTATATAGTCCATCAATGAATGCAAAACTTACGTTAGTAGTAACATATACTCTTGCTTTAAAAACCGTTTTACAAGTATAGTGGGAGTATTATATACAACTAAATCAATCACATGGACCAATAGTTGTAATAGGACCGAATTGTTTTAATGTGATTAAAATGCATGCTTATATGTGATGAGACCTAAAACCCTCAACAAACCATTATTAAGTTGACAAGCGTGAGAGTGCTTTAAACACTCTTTCGTGGCCTTCCACCGTGGTAGGCTCCAATCGTTTGTGACTCGTACACCGACTTCACCCTATCATGGGGGAGTACAAAGTGCGTGCTTACACTCAAGAGGAGTTCTATATGCATACATGATGTTGTGAAGGTAGGCAACGAGAATGATCAACATCATATCATTGTGAGGTTGTTCTTGAACCCCTACCCGAACTTGCATGGTGGGAATGACTTAACTAAGTGCAATGGAGCCAACATCATATCATTGTGAGGCTTCATTCTCTAGAGGCCAAATAAGATGGGTACTTGCAAGAGATGCAAATGAGTAAGCGTACTCTCTCATTATTATTGATGCTAGCCAACATCATATCATTGTGAGGTGGGCTTGGTAATAGTGAGCCTCCCATACCCTACTAAGAGTTTTCTTCAAAACTCTCGAATTCCGATGAGGGATATGGAATTTGCCAAAATAGTGGGTGGTGCCATTTGATTTAAAGACCCGGATCAAATGGCTTAAAATCAATCCATTTATATTCGTTATGTATTTATTTACCGATATATTTGCAAACGCTATCCAATACTTGACAAAGAAAAGCCGAAGGCTTTAGTTTCCGGACTTGGCACCGCAATCCCATAGAATGTCTTGAATGGATTGTATTTGTACCTAAGTAGTCTCATCCTTGCAATCTTCCTATTGATAAAGTATCATTGGAAAAATATGTTAGAAAAGTCTATCATAAAGAGGACAACACTTTTAGTGTCATAATTCTTCAATTGCAAATTGTTGTATGAAGAAATAAGAGTTGCTTTGAACAACCCTTAGTTAACGCAAACACTAGTGCTTGTTTCCTTGTTACATGAACAAGGAACTTGAGAAGTAAGCACAAGGGCATGGACACTTTATGTGCCATGATTCTTCACTTACAAATTGTTGTATGAAGAAATGAGAGTTGCCTTGAACAACTCTTAATAGTTTGTATTTATGTTTAGAACATCTAAAGTGTTGACAAAAATAGTCCATCAACATGGACTTATGATGATTTTGGAATCATTGAATGTTGAAGTGTTAAACCACTTCTAGAGATGGAAACTAGGCAAGGACTTCACCTTTGAGTCCCTATCCAAATGGTTCACTAAGTTTATTGTAAACTATATAGTGAACAATAACCACACGCTCTCCAAATCGTTTGATGTGTATAACACGATTGAAATAAGTTTCAAGAGAGATAGTGGGAGTTTAGGGACCAAGACTATTGTAGTCAATGGAGAAGTCAAATGAAGAAAGCTAAAAACTCCAAGGGAACAAACTTTCTTTATGAAAGGATGGACATTGGAAGGGGTATTTGCAAGAAATGTCTTGCAAAAGTCAAGAACACACCTTTCGAAGGTGTTGTAAATTGTTCTTGAATAGTTCAAAACAGTTGGTTCTTCTACTTGAATGTATGATTCCTTATTAGTAACTATGTTTTACAATCGTTGTAAAAGTGTGGCTAACAAGAAGTAGAAGATTAATGAGAGAAGAGAAAGTACTTCACATTCGGAACGTGAATCAAATATTGATCTCTGCGAAAGCAGATAGTACTTACTTCCTCATATTAACTACCAAAGAAATTGGAAAAACAAAGATTGTCTTTACATTCCAATTTGAAAAGGAACTTAATTCCGTCACTATAATGTTAGGTGATAGATGAATGTTTTGTTTGACAAAACAATTGTTCTTTATGAATGATTGGATTATTGTAATCTGATTGTTGTCTCTATAGTAGAGATAATGTGGTAGTGTTAACTGTTTAGAATATAACGATGCTTAAAACCCAAAAGGTTGCAAGGTAGTGACTAATCCCACTGAGTTGTGACACCTCTAAAACATAAATTACGAGTTGGTCATATATGGATGCTTTGGATTGTTAGATCCGGATCCGATGCCTTCTTGTTAAAATTGTATAGAGGCGAAATGTTCGAATCTTTATTCTTTTGGAAAGAAGAAAGAATCACAAAGTTATTGAGGTTAATTCACTTACATGTTAGTGGCACATGTCCACAACATAATACTACTCATGTTGGATGACATTCACCGAAGATCGCTCTCGGTTGGACTATTGTTTATTTTGAATAAATACAAGTTCGAATACTTTGCAAAAGGTTTCAAAGAATTCAAGAATGTTAGTTGATGAGTAAGACGTCTAAAGTATTTATCTCCTTAGATTTGATCCAAGGAAAGATAACACTTTAGAAAAGTTTCATTGATAGATATCAAGGAAAGAAGCATCATAAGATAATGAATTTCTCCATTGGGAGAAGAACGAACTCGAATAAGATTTAGTTCGTTGGATGTTATCAATTACCCATATATAGGATATATATTTCTAAGTCAATATGATTGTCAATTAGAAAATCTTCCAAAAACGTTTCATAACTCCATACGATGTAGTTGGAAAGAAAGACAAGTCTTAATCGTGTTAAGACTTGAGGTTATGTGCTAATAAGCAATATTTGTTATAGAACAATCTTGTGGGATATCCTTAAATAAACTTTTGGATATCACTTCTATGAACCAACTAACAAATGTTGTTTGTTGGGTAGTTCATTATAATCCTACACTAGGATTTGCCTAACATAGAGCAAATGAACAAGAGATAGAATTCAAAGAATAGGTTCTTTGAGAGACAAGATGATAATCAACAAATATAACAACCTAGTTCCCACACCAATAGCTCCAAGGTAGTCGAGAAGGATTTATAAACCGTCTTAGTTGAATGGTTTGAACTTTATGACTATGTCATAGAGTTACACCTCTTAATTCGAAAGAAATAAGAATGAAAATCCTTATGACTACATTGAGTATATATATGATATATACTCAAGGTAATGGTATAATACCATTTGACCCGAAATAATGAAACCTTCATGGCTAATCGGTAGCTTAAGGTGACTACAATCAACAAGATTGGTTGACTTGGAAGAAATCATTCTTGATGTAGTCTTGGTTTCTATTAATTCGAAGATTGCTAGGTACAACTAAATAGTGATTCAATGTTTAGACGTAATATGGGTTTCCGAAACCATTATCAAGATAGTCTTGATAATATATGTCTAAAACTAGGAATCACAATACTTGTAAGATGTAGAGATCCATCCATCATGAATCTTAGCAAGCTAGTGGGAGCTATAAGCATCTTATGAGAGAAAGATCAAATCGTTTGATTTCTCATAAAGATGTAAATGAATCTTTTGTTTACTAGGTTTACAAAAGATTAGTGGGAGTTAATCATATTCCTAAATTTGAAAATATTTTTGATATATTAATTTTGGAAATGAAAGGAATTCTTCTTCGTTAAAGTTATGACTTTAAACGTTCTATAATGATAGAATGTATATGGGAGACATAGTCTATATACATAGGAATGAAATCTATAATGATCGATTTCAAGATATAATTGGATTATATCGAGACCTAATGGTAGACAAAAGATGCTAGGAAGTTTTTATATGATGATAAACTTCAATCAGAAGGACAACTCTAGTAAGACTAGGAAGTTGCTCTTCTCAAAGGGAACATACCCTTTGACTCCCAAAGAAACATAATGCGTGACTAGAATCCTTTATGCATACGCATGAAGGCGATTTACGTATTTCATATTGTATGAAAAACACTGATATGAGTTGTACCTAGAACGGTACAAGATGATATCAGTACAAGCCCAGGATCAGAACCATGGCAACTGTCAAGTTGGTCCTTAAGTATTTAAGAAATACTAAAGGATATATTCCTCAAGAATGAGGAAGAATTAAAGTGACGCAATGGAAGTGTAAATGTATTAGATTATGAATCTAATATAGTATCCATCATTGGATGTCTCTTCATTGTGAATGAAGAGATAATAGGATATCTCTTTATTATGACTAAAGAGGTATTTGGGTGGAAACATTACAAGTAATGACTTTAGTGTGTTCCATCATGAATGCAAAATATATCGCCATATAGAAGTTTACAACAATGTTGTTTGGATGGGAAAGTTCATTTATGAACTCTCTATTCGGTTCCAACCAGAAAGTGTCTCTAGTGTACAGACACTACGACACTAATGGGGCGATAGCTCAAGCCAGGGAATCAAGGTCTCATCAAGATCCGAACTCAAGTGAGAGACTAAACCACATGATTGAGAATCATGTATAATGGTGACGTCGTTATTCTCAAGGTTGCTTCTATGGATAACATATAGATATCCATTGTCTAGGCCTACTACTCAGCCATTTTTGAAATGAATTCAGAAGAGGTATCATCACTGATAACCAAGCTGATTGGCTCTAGTGCAAGTGGGAGATTGTTTGAAATGTGCCCTAAAACCAATCATATGATGATACTTTACGGACATTTCACATGTTAAACTAATATAGTTTGATATAAAGGGCAAAGATTATTGTTTCAAGCTGTCTCATATAAATGTTATATGCTTAAACGATAAGTCCAAGGAATATGATATTAGGAGAATGTAATCTAAAGAAGTTAGATTCATGAGACCATTCTCTTTTGTATACATATCCTAAACGTTCCTGATCATAGGATTGCCAATTGGGCATTGACAGTCCGTTAAGATCAGTACGTGCTATGTCTTCTCTTAGGGAGAGTGAAAGGTCTCGAGTCATTGGTGTGAATGACACCAAGACAAGCATGTAGGTGCTCAATAGAGATTGAGTCCACTGAACGCGATCAACGAGGAGTTCTCATAATCATGTCATATGAGAACTCATGGTTGGGATAATGCAAAGTAGTCATTTGACCTGAGGCATCACAGTTGTCTTGTGGTTAGGTCCTTGATCTTTGACTATGTCAAAGTCACTCCGTCAGAGGATGTCCACGGCATAGTTGGGGTTAAGCCACTTAGCCATGGAGGCAAGTGAATGCGCCACAAGGGATCTCTAACCTTCAAACTGTTTGAGGGAGAATACTCTATGATATGATTAAGAATCTCTGGCCAGAGTATGAATGAGATTTAGGAAGTCGTTCCAAATCACATTCAAGGTAATCATATAAGTAAATGAATCACATTGGATAGTAGACATGAATAAACTATCAAACCAAACAATGTAGTCAAGAGTATTGTATTAGAGAAAGACCGTATTGCATTGTAATCCTAAACTGAATAGGTTCTCCACCTCTTCTGATTAGCTTGGGTAGCCATGACATACTGCTAGGTGTCACTCATGGTTTGTGGAAGCCCTAAAGATGTATAATCATTTAAGGGAGAATTGAAAGTATGTTTCAATTCATAATCGATTGTTAAGAGTAACAATCGCCCACTGCCTCGCTAAGAGGAACCTAATGGATCGCACACCGTGTAAGGTAATGATTGAAGGATATAATGAAGATGAGTAAGGACAATTAAATAGTTTAATTGTATGTGGCAAGGATTAATTAAAAGTTAATTAATCTAGAACGAAAGGTTCGTTTTAGGCCTTAAGTTAGTTTTGGGTTTCGGGACACAAAATGGTTTTGGTCCACAAGGCACATGAGGTTTAAGTTGTGTGACAACTAAAACAAAATGGGCAATTAACCCACTAATGATAGGGAGGCCGGCCATACTAGAGAGGGAGTGGGTTTTGGACTTATTACAAGTTTGCCACTCCAAAGAAGGGAGGTATAAATATGACTTTATAGCTTTTTCTTCATTAGGGTTTTCTTTGAGGAAAGATGAGAGTTTTTGGCTCTCTCTTTCTCTCTAGGGAGGCCGGCCACCATGGAGGGATTTACTAGCATCTAACTCCTCCATGGTCACTCATCTTCTTCCTCAACCATCCTTGGTGTCGAAACTTAGAGGTCTCCAACTTTGGTGACTCTTGGAGAATCCTTTCAACCACCATCCTCCAAGAAATCCATGGAGCTAAGAAGCAAGGAATGAAGGCCCTCTCCTTGGGTGATTAGCCTTTGCTTATGCAAAGAGGAATCAACAAAGGTATAAGATTTCTCAACTCACTTTGTTCTTGAGTTGAGTCTTGATTCACCATTTCTACTAGGCTTTGAATTTCATGGGTAATGTTTTGTTTTGAGTGCATACAAGCATGATTCCGCCTTTAATTGTTAATTGCATGCCATAGATGTTGCTCAAATGAACATGTTTTTCACAAATTATCCTTCATCACTGCGGGCAGTGATGAAGGATTTTCTTTGGACTATATCTCCGGGCTAGAATTGCCGGATCTTGGCCTTTTTGTTGTAGCTGGAGATGAGCTGCTATTGGTAGGCTGTGATGCGGGAGATGGTCTGCTCACGCTTCTCCTCTGCCATATATAAGCTTGTGGCCACCTCCTTTCTGTTTTACTCAATGTTTGGCAGTAGAGTGCTGATACTTGGCATGATTACATTGGGAGGAATGATTGCTTCTGAACTAAATGCCAAAAAGAAAGGAGCTTCACCGGTTGCTCGTACTTTGGTGGTGCGATATGCCCATAGACATCCGGGGAATTCGTCTGGCCATTTTCCCTTCTTGTCGGTGAGGGATTTCTTGAGGCAATCAAGGATCATCTTGTTAGATACTTCGGCTTGCCTATTGCCTTGAAGATATCTTGGCGTGGACATATGCTACTTGATGCCATGCTTTTGGAAGAACTTCGCCAAATCTTCGCCCACGAATTGCGGGCCGTTGTCGGTGATGATGAACTGGGGGATGCCAAATCGGCAAATGATGTTCCTCCATATGAAGTGTTCTATGTTCGTCTGAGCCGTGGTCACCATGTGCTCTGCTTCTACCCATTTGGTGAAGTAATCGGTTGCCACGATCATCATGCCTCTACCCTCAGTAGCAGGCGATATAGGTCCTACCAGGCCGATTAACCGCTGCACCAACCACCAATGACTCGTCTGCGGGTGTAGCTCGCTGGCAGGCAGTGCTGGTACCGGCTTGTAGCGTTGGCAGCGGTCGTACTTTTGTACAAACTCCTTAGCATCTTGGTGCATGGTAGGTCAGTAGTAGCCTGCGTTAAGAGTCTTATGTGCTAAAGATCGATCTCCAGAGTGGTTTCCACAAATGCATTCATGGATTGAGCCTAGAACCTTTAAGTCATCGGGAGGCGCTAGGCAGCGGAGATGTGATCCGGTGTAGGATCTTTGGGTGAGAATGCCATTCCACATGTAGTAGCGTGCTGCCCTTATTTGGAGCTTTCTAGACTTCAATCTTTTCATTGGGAGTGTACCATTGACCAGGTAGTCTATAGTGGAATCTTGCCAATTTGGAGTTGTACTAACCTGTGACACCTTGGCTGCTAGCTCCACCTTTATGCTTTGCTTATCTAGATACTCCATCAGAATAGAGCGTTTGAATTGGTGGTTAAAGGCGGAGCCTAAGCCACCTAGCGCATCTGCGTGGGCGTTGTCTGCCCACGGAACTTGAGTGAGAGTGTGGTTTTGAAATGCCTCAAGTTGCTTGCGTACCTTGTATAGGTATTGTGTCATCCTTGGATGTTTTGCCGCGTACTCCCCAGGAATTTGGCTGGTGATTAGCTGGGAATCGGAATGAATTGCAAGCTTCTTCACCGCCAAGTCTTTTGTCATTCGGAGGCTAGCTAGTAGGGCGTTGCACTCTGCTTCAAATTGAGCCGTCTGGGGTGACAAAGGCCATGCCTTCTTCTGAGCCTTTGTAGTTGGATGCGTCGTCGACATGCAAATGCAAGAAATCTCCATTAAGGGAGCAGGTGCAGCTAAGGTGTGCTCGGCTGCCTCCGGGACGTCGTTGGGTCGTTCTGTTGCGTTGCCTAGGCTAGGCGTGAAGGCGCAGTAGGGGGTCATGGAGCTGGTGCCTTGTTACACATAGCAGGAAATGCTCAACTGCCGGTATTGGGCCACTCTAGAGTTGAATTATGGAGCAAGGGTCGGCTAGGGTCATGTGTCGCGCAGCAGGAAGTGGTGCTCAACTGCTGGTACATGTTGCTCCTATGTAGAATCTTTTGGGGCGACGAGGACAAAAATTGATTCCAATTGTGTCCTTCTAGTGTTCGTCTGCCCTTGACGTGCCTTTTGAGCTGAGTTGTTGCGTTCATCAGAAAACTTTGCATCGCCAGTGTATGAGCCTTTATCGTTGCGCGTCTGGATTGGGTGGAATAATGCGTTATGATGATGACTGCGTGCGTCTGAAGGTAAAACTTGAGCTTCTGGGTTGCAACAACTATCGCCAAAATTAGCTTTTTGAATTTCTGGTAGCATCGATGAGAGCTTTTGAATTGTGGAATACAGGTAGTCAGGCCCCCAGCTATTCTCGTATGATGGTAGAGCTTATTGCTGCTTCGGATACCATCAAACATGTGAATAGGTCCTCCATTGCTTCCGGTTTGGATAGTTGGGAGGTGATGTCAGGTACTCATTCCGGTCCTTGAATCTGGATCAGCGAGCCTCGTCCCAAAGTGCTAGAGCGAAAGAGTCTACCAGAGTAAGATCTTTTTTCATGATCAATTTTCTGAACAGTGGGTGGTCTACTGGAAGTCCTTTTAGAAGGCTGCTCTAACTATCGAGTCATTGCATCCGACTATCTTTGCCTTCTCTGCTTTGAACCTTACATAGTCACGGAGCGACTCCTTTGGGTTCTTCTTGACGCTGAACAAGTGATTGGACTTCTTCTTGATCGAGCGATAAGATGAATATTCTTTAGTGAAAACAAAAGAAAGTTCGTCAAAACTCCGGATAGATTGTGGCGGCAGGGTGTAGAACCAATCTTGCTCCTCGCCTTGTAGAGTGGTGGCGAATATCTTGCACATGAGATCGTCGTTGTTTCGATAAAGGATCATTGCGCTTCGGTAGTGCTTTAGGTGCCTCTTCAGGTCTTCATCTCCTTTGAAGGATGTGAAATGTGGCATGCAGAACTTGCGTGGAGGCTCTGCCTGCTCGATCTCGTCCATGAAAGGTGACCTGTTTATGTTGGTCATGTCCCGTCGTAGTGCCTCGTCGGCCAATTCTTTGTATTGGAAATCACGCGATCGCTTATTTAGGAGTCTATCTACTTCTTCCTGAATTTACCTTTGCTGGGGTGGCGGAGCTCTTGGCTGCCCCAAGTCTCGACCTGCTGGTCTAGGATGCTCTTTTATGTGGTCCATTCTTAGCAGGCGAGGGAATTCTTCGCAGGCTGCCGGTTGAACTTGAGCCGGATTGAGTGACTACTTCTCTCTGTCCGCCGTGTTGCCTACTCCGATATGAGGTGGAGGATGCTCCTTGCGAGCTTAACCGCGAATGAACACTTCGCCTAGAAGGTTGCTCATGTTGATTATTGGAGTGTGACCCCAACTGTGAATGCATGCTCGTCCGTGGGCCTAGTTGAGAGTGCACGCTCCTCCGCGCGCTAAGACGGGAGTATACGCTATCTCGCGGCCCAATCGGGAGTGTACACTGCCCAAACGCTCGGTTCGTGGCTGGTCAAGTGGCTACTTGAGAGGTTCTTCGTCTGCCCTTGTCCTACTTTGGGACACCGTGTTTGGGGCACGTTGCATCTTAGTGCGCTGTAAAAGCTGGCTCACCAAGGTCGTCAGATGTGATAGGGCACTCATCAACTCTATGACTTGTCGAGATAAGTGTTGTTCGCCATTTGGATTGGAAGAGCTTGGAAGGAATGTGCCTCCTTGAGCAGTGGAAGGGTGGTAGACTCCGGGCGCGAGATTTAAGTTGGGAAATGTCAAATCATCGGAGAAATGTGGTGAGAATGCCCTCGGTTCGATCGTAGGCCCAGAAATTTGAAGCCAGGACTGTTGAACTAATCTTGGACCGATTTGGGCTGCTTGGAATGCCACTGGAGCAGGATGGGTCGCGAGAGTGGGCTGCTCTATGGAAACAGGTTGGGCCACGAGAGTGGGCTGCTCGGTGGGAGCAGGCTGGGCTACAAGAGTGGGCTGCTCGGTGAGAGCAGGCTACTCGACATGTGGCGAACATGAGTGCGAGGGTTGGGCTCGGCTCGGCAACGCATTGGGCTCGCGTTGGATTTGGGCAGCACAGGCCGGTTTGCCTTGGGCTTGGAATGACATAGCTTGGGCAATAGCTATGGTGCCATAGACCTCGCCGCGGGTGGTTGCCGTGGTGGCCACCGCGGTGGTTGCCATGGTGGAGCCTTGTAGTGGTGGTGCCGCTCCACTTATTGTCACATTTAGCCTCGTGGATTGCCGCGGTCCCATCTCTTGAATATTGGAATTTTCACTTGTTGAATTTTCTAAATTTCTAGCCGTTGTACTTCTCTTTTACTTTTTATCAAAGAATCTTTGCAAATAAAAAATTCTAATAATAAGAACGTATGAAAAAATACAAGTGGACTAGAAAATAGAGAAAAAACCTTTTTATGCGAAAGTCTTCTACAAGTGTGGACTTCTTCCTCTCAATGAAAGCACCAATTTGTGGATGCAAATTTCTTCCGCCTTGCTCTTAGACAAAATTGCACCTACAAAACAAATAACACCTTAGGTCAAGGCCAAGAGCCTCACGCGTCCATGATGAATGGGGGGCTTTGGTCGAAGAACCTCCAATGCCAAAGTTAGAATTTTGAGGGAAAAGTGTTTGAGAATTTTAGCAAGAGAATTGGAAGTGAACTTTGAGGAAAAGAATGGGGTTTAAATAAGAGAGTGCCCGGCCTCCTAAGGTGAGAGAGGATCGGCCACCTAGCCTTGTTTGTGAGCTAGGTTCTTGATTTGTGTTATTTTGGGAGTTATGGAATAATTACCTAATCAATTAGCTAATTAATAGAATAATTACCTAATTGATTAGCTAATCAATATAATAAAAAGGGAAGATTTTGGGAGTTAGCCTTGTGGAGAATATTGGATGAGGGTGGATGAAATAGATTTGAATTGTTACCTATTTCGGGCATTTTTGACTTGGTTGAGGGATGATTGCCCGCTGCTCGCGCGTAGGAATCCTGGTATGCCTCAAGGGTATTTTTGTCCTTTTATATCCAAAAATTCACGTGTCGCCTTGTGGTTATTTTTGGCTCCACAAATAATATGTGGGGTGTGAATAAAACAATCATTTTAGTTTTGGGAACTTTCATGAAAAGGGGGTTAAGGCTTTTTTTTTGTTTTTTTTTTTTTGAGTGCAATGATAACGTTAGCAAGTTAAATGTTAGATTAGTCACTGACAGGGTTTGAACCCACGCCGTCATGCAAGGGCACAACATCTTTCCACCACTGTGGTAAATGGCCACTTGCAAGAGGGTTAAGTTTATTTTAACCAAAAACCATGCTATCATTTTGTTTAATAAAAAAAATTAAATATTTATGAAAAATCCTTCAATTTTAATAAAATGACAAAATAACTTAAATTTTAATGAAAATGACACAATTTTAATATTTAAAAAAAAACCTGACACGCGGGACCTGTGAGTCCGTCACAAACACTGTTTATGAAACTAAATACTATTTATGAAACTGAACGGTACTACACTATTTATTGGTCTAATTTCATAAATAGTGCTCAGTTCTTGGTTCACTTTCATAAATAGTGCCGAGTTATTGGGTTCAGTTTCATAAATAGTTTGTAGTAATTGGTTACAGTTTCATAAATAATGTTTATTTATTGATCTGGTTTCATAAATAGTACCTAGTTATTGGCTCACTTTCATAAATAGTGTCTAGTTCTTGGTCCTGTTTCATAAATAATGTCTAATTCTTGATCCAGTTTCATAAATAGTGTATAGTCCAGTTTTATAAATAGTTTCCACCTATTGGTTAGTTTTAGAAATAATGCCTAATTCTTGGTTCCGTTTCATAAATAGTGTCTATTTATTGGTCACGTTTCATAAATAGTGTCTAAATTCTTGGTTCAATTTCATAATGACACACCCCGACCCGGCGGGATTGCATGGAATCCGATGCATTTTGCGGCCAATTCTGGTGAGTCACGTCGGGAAACCACCTGGAAGATGTTCCACGATCTTTCCTCTACCCATTACAACCAAAATTGACGGAGATTGGCTTCGGTTTAGTGAAACCCGCACCGGTGGGTGCGATGGATTCGTGTCGTCAATCCTCCCATTTCTGAAACAATTTCTTCCAATTACCACCACCAAAATACTCCATTAGAGACCAGGAACAAAGCCTAAACAAGTTTGGGGGTGGCAGAATTGTTTTGGAGTCGGATCGAAGACACCCAAAAACAAGGGTTTCTGGCGGGTTTTGATGGAATTGGGACATTTCTCGGCCAAACTGCCCTTAGTCACAGGTATGAAATTTGTTCCTCTTATTGAGCATTCTTGTAAATTTTGAGTAATTTTTAGAAATAGTAGAATTTTCTGGCGAGTCAGGGCGGTTGACTGCCACCCACGGTGTCGCGTGCGGCGGTGCATGGCCAGTGGGTCGCCAATGCTATTTTAAGGCTATTTTAGATGTCCTTAATTCAGTTTTGATAGTGGTATGTCGTAGGTTGATCGTTTGAACCTAATTTCATTACGATACGTGACTTGGTTAATATATGAATCAACGATCCGACCGTTGGATCGTCACCAAACTTTGATACATTATAATACATAATATTTGAGGATCATTGGAATTTACAGATTGAGAATCTGACGTACGGATCTTTCCAAATTGGATTTGTAAGTTCATAAAATAAAACGTTAGCCGCCACTTGGTTTTGGCAATTGGCGGAGATCCAATCGTTGGATCGTAACAAAACTTTAATATGTTATTCTAGAAGTATAATGTGGATCTCTGAAAGTTATGGATCGGAAATCTGAGATGCGGATCTTCCGGATCGAGTTATGTAGGGTTGTGACCCTACGGTTGATCTTTGATCAACGATTGACTTGTGGTCAATGGGTTTCAAGTCATTCTAGAATGTCCTTGAGGATGTGTTTTATGTGAGTTATATTTTCTATCGATAAGAGTTCTAAGATGTAATTTGATAATTGTTTTAGGCGGCGATCGTTCGGGACGCCTCGATGTTTGTGCTAGGGAATTGTAGCGTGGATTCCACGTGGGTGGGCTTTTGTTTTCTATATATATGTATGTATGTTTTACGTTTTCCCAGAAAGTGGTTTAAATGGTTTTATGATTTAAATGCCATGTCAATTGCATTACATTTTAGATTATGCGTTAGTATAATTATGCATATTGTTGTTTGACGCTGCGGACGTTCAGGTAAGTTTCAGGTGAGTATATATTGATGGTAGTGATTGTAGTGTGTATGATTATGTTGGGTTGCATTTAGTACTTAATATCCTGCACCCTGGTGTTAGTGCTCCCGCCCGTGGCCAGGGCACAGTCCTTCATGTGATGTTCACCTCCCACACCGTACACTCACCTTGGATTCAAGTTTGGTGCACAGCCCTGTCGTACAGACCACTTTAAGTGGTTCCGACTCGTAGGTGACCCGCAATTTATCGCACAGCCTTCACGTGATCGTAGCACTTGAGTGTAACTATTTACACCTAGCCTGTCGTACAGACCACCTTAGGTGGTTCCGACTCGTGTGCAGGAATTGATTGTGAGATATAGGCTCAACCGTACAGGTCACGATAGGTGACTCTAGTTAGCACACTATTTTATATTGATTTATTCTACTTGGATTACCTATTGCATTTTTGTGACACTTGACATGGCATATACTTGGTTTTCCCTACTCTCGGGTATGATTTCTGTATATATATGTATTACTATTTTCTGGGAAATTGTACCGGTTTTATGGTGAGGGGTTACTATTTTTGGAAAAATAAACGGTTTTTGGAAAAAGCTTTGTTTTTGCTCACTCACATTTTCTTGTTTTGCGCCCCTCCAGGTTTTAACTGCTAAAGGTTCGTATCGACGAGGATTCTTGGCGAATCTCAGTATAGGTGGCTGCCTTTAAGGGTATGATTCTTACCCATGCTACTGTACTTTACTTATGCTCTGACATCGCGTGTGAAATGGGCTCAATCCCGCTCACCGCACACTTCTGCCTTTAGACACTTTAGGTTTAAATTTATTCATATTTTACACATCATCACACTTTTTGGCTTCATTACCTTCCAGGTGTCGGCCAACATAGCTCGATTCAGAGTCCTAGTGGACGTTCCGGGTCGGGATGTGTCAGTTTGGTATCAGAGCATAAGTTTGGGCAGTATTGCGTTCATCACATGCGTGATGTGAGCATTCTTGGTTATTGAGCCTAATGCTCGAATCTTGCCACCTCGTCGAATACGAATAATGGGTTAGTTTTCCTGAGTTTTGAGTAGTTTTGTTGACTTGTTGACCTTTTAGAAGGTCACTTTGGAGAACATTTATAGACTTAAAGCGAAGAACTTCTTTACCAAGGGAAAGATGTGGATTTGAGACAAGTTGAAAGCCCTAAAGCAGGGCTAATGTATCGATATCGGTGGATCACCAGGGAATTGTAAACCAATTCCAGCACTATTCTCTAACCATCAATATTAAATTTTTCAAGATAGGAAACCAAAATTGATTTCGATTCCTAGGCAGTACTTGTTAACATACCATTTATTCGGACTTCTACAAAGTTTACTTCGTCAAGATTCCAAAATTGTCTTGAGCGACAACATGGTACTAAAGTGGTAGCACTCGACGAAAGAAACATTTGGGGGACAGTCACTTATGGTTTTGATAGTATTAGCTTTCTTGACCACACTAGTTATCATTTCGGCTTTTCAAGAGAAAGATTGACTTTTGTTTAAGCCGTTCTAAAGTAGATTATCAACCTATCTTGAAAAGGTTGATAATGATAACATGAAAATAATGATGGGATTGATTTATAGTTCCCTGGCGACACACCATTATCAATACATTAGCCATGCTTTAGGGCCATCAACTTGTCTTAAATCTACATCTTTCCTTGGCAGGGAAATTCTTCACTTTAGGTCTAAAAAGCGTTCGCCCAAAATGATCTTCTAAAATGTCGACAAAAACTGCCCAAAACTTAGGAAAAACTAATACATTTTTTGTATTCAACGAGGTGGCAAGATTCGAGCATTAGGCTCAAGAACCGAGAATGCTTACATCACGCGTGTGATGAACGCAATACTGCCCAACTTATGCTCTGATACCAAACTGACACACCCCAACCCGGAATGTCCACTAGGACTTCGAATCGAGCTGTGTTGGCTGACACCTGGAAGGTGACGAAGCCATAAAGTATGGTGATGTGGAAAATGTGAATATTTAATCCTAAAAGTGCCTAAAAACAAGAGTGCACTGCGAGCAGGAATGAACCCATTTCACACACGATGTCAGAGCATAAGTAAAGTACATTAGTGTGGGTAAGGATCATACCTTCAGAGGCAGCCACCAATACTGAGATTCGTCAAGAATCCTCGTCGATACGAATTTTCAGCAGCTAAAACCTGAAGGGGTTCAAAACAGAAAACGTGAGTGGGCAAAAATAAAGTTTTTTTAAAACATCTTTCTTTTTAAAATGTAATAACCCCTCACCATAAAACCCGTATAATTTTTCAGAAAATAATAATACATACGTATATAGAAATCATACCCGAGAGTAGTGAAAACCAAATATATGCCATGTCAAGTATCTCAGCAATGAAATAAGTAAGCCAGGTGAAATCAATCAATGTAAAATGATATGGCAGCCGGAGTCACCTAACGTGACCTGTACAGCTGAACCTATAGCTCATAAATCAATTCATGCACACGAGTCAGAACCACCTAATGCGGTCTGTAGGACAAGCTAGGTGTAAATACGTACGCTCAAGTGCTACGATCATGTGAAGGTTGTGCAAAGTATCACAAGTCACCTACGAGTCGAAACCACCTAATGTGGTATGTACGACAGGCTGCCTTGGATCCAAGGTAAGCGTGTGGTGTGGGAGGTGAACGATCACGTGAAGGCTAGGCCCTAGCCTCGGGCGGAGCACTAACACTGGGGTATAGGATAATGAGCACTAAATGCATCTAAACATAACCATATCTAAAACAATCAATATCATCAATATAAACTCACTTGAAGCTTACCTGAGCGTCCGCAACGTCATGCAATAATATGCATATCTATACTAATGCATAAACTAAAATGTGATGCAATTGACATGACATTTAAAAACGTAAATCCATTTAAAATAATTTCTAGGAAAATGTAAAGCATATATATGTGTATATATATATATATAGAAAACCAAAAGCCCACTCACCTGGAGTCCGCGCTACAACTCCCTAGTATGAATATCGAGGCGTCACGAACGATCGGCGCCTAGAACAATTATCAAATCACATCTCAAAATTCTTATCGATATAACATGTAACTTACGTAAAACACATCCCTAAGGGCGTTCTAGAATGATTTAAGACCCATTAACCAAAAGTTAACAGTCGATCAAAGATCGACGGTAGGGTCCACAACCCTACGTAACTCGATCCAAAAGATCTGCATCTCAGATTTCTGATCCGTAATTTTCATAGATCCACATTATGCTTCTAGAATAACATACTAAAATTTCATTACGATCCAACGGTTGGATCTCCGCCAATTGCCAAAACCAAGTGGAAATTAACGTTTTATTTAATGAACTTACAAATCCAATTCGGGAAGATCCGTAAGTCGGATTCCCGATCCGTAAGTTTCTAATATCCTCAAATATTACGTACCATAACGTATCAAAGTTTGGTGACGATCCAATGGTTGGATCGTCGATTCATATAATAACCAAGTGATATACCTTAATCAACTAGGTTCACAATAATCAATTCACATCCTATGGATATCAAATATGAACTCAGGGCATCTAATAGGACTTAGAACGATATCGTCAGTCCGCTGGCCACGCGCCGCCGCGGGTGGCGGTCCGCCGCCCCGACTCGCCGAAAAATTCAACTATTTCCAAAAATTCTCAAATTTTATAGGAAGGAAGATCTCGATGAGAGGAACAACTTTCATACATGTGACTAAGGCCAATTTGGCCGGGAAACGCCTCAAATTGCCACGAACCATCCGGAAACCCTATAAAAGGGTGCCCTCCAATTCGTCCTCAAATCCAACATGACGCCCCCAAACTTGTTTGGGCTTTGCTCTTGGGCTTAAGGGAAGGCTAATGGTGGTGGTGGTGGAAGGAATCACCTTAAGAAATGGCGGATCACCGCCTTAGATCGCCGAACCTACCCACTCGGTTCCTCACGAAATCGGGTCCAATCTCTTCCATTTTGAGGTGGAATTGGTAGAGAAAGGGTCGATGAGTGGTGTGGTAGTGATGGATTACTGTGATTTGCCAAACAAATCCATGAAAATCATTGAAAACCTTCGAATTACACCGGGTCAGGTCGCGGTTTGAGGAAAACCCGTCTGTTTCCCCCACTTCTCCCCTTCTCTCCTTTCTCTCATTTCTCTCATTTCTTTCCTCTCCCATTGGTTGATTTTCTTCCCCTCCTTTCTGATTGGGCAGCATCCCCCCTCCTTTCTATCCTCTTATTTCCATCTCAACCGTCCACTTCTCTCATCTCCTTCAATCTCGGCCACACTCTGGCTTCCAGATTTTTTTTCCAAAATTTCTGAAGCATTCCAAAAATTAATTAATTTACTAAAATGCCCCCAACTTCAAAAGTTAATATCTCCTTCGTTATAACTCCAAATTACGTTCCGTTTACGCCTAGGCGTTCGTATCAACGAGTACTATGAGGATATGCCAAGAAAATGAGTTTTACGTGACACGACACGACAATCAACAATGGTCAATGCATTTTCCTCGAAGGGCATTTTCGTAAATTCACTTATAAAAATTATAATTTTTGGGGACGGGTCATCACAAAATAAGTTATCTATTAAATATAAAAACAAAAATATAATAGGAATTTGAATTAAGGAGGGACTAAAATCAATATTCAATCTAACACCAGGTTTTTATTAAATTTTAATCTTCTTGAATGATTAAAGTTCAAAAACCCCAAAATAAAACTAGGGAATGTAATTCAATTTGAAGTCTTTTTCTTATTCTCTGAAAAAAAAAGTCTCTTAATGTAGCTAACAATTAGGGGTGGTTCGGGTCGGGATCCCGAATCGAAAAGCTCAAACTCAAACCCAAACCGATCCTTTTCGGGACGGAATTTCAAAACCCGAAACCGAACCGATATTTCGGTATTCCCGAAGTTCGAGATTCCCGAAATTTTTCGGTATTTCGGTTCGGGATTTGATTATACAAAACTCATATATTCAAAATTCAAAATTGCTTTACAAAGTAGTTTTTCCAATTGCAGATCAAGAAACAATCAAAACAGATACAACCCCAATCTTGACAAACCCTAGAAATCAACCCAGAAAAAGAATTTGAAATAAAACCTTATATTTCGAAATCAACCCAGAAATCTCATCACTCCTTGCGGTGGCTGCTTTTTCTATGACTGCTTCGTTCCTTCCGCTCCCTGGAGCTCCTCGCTGGAGAGGAGTTGCGGCTATCGCAACCATTGGACTCGGTATACGATGCAGAATCGAAGTTTTCAGATCTTCTGCGACGACTCTTGGATGACAACAACGCCGACAACTCTTGGATGACGACGACGGCGCCTCTTTCATACTTCTGCAGAAGGAGACTCGACGAAGACGCCTCCTTACTTTTGAAGGCAACGACGCCTCTTTTTTCTGCAGCGACTCTTGGATGACGACGACGGCGCCTCGACGAATGTGAAGTCGAGACTGAGAGAGATGAGATTGGGTTGAGAGTTGAGAGAATTCGAGAATGTGTGTGTGTGGGTCTCTGAATCAGAATGAGAGACAGAGACGAGAGGACCGAAAAACTTAAGTTGGATTGGACGGTTGAGATACTAATCCGGCAGTCCACATAATTCTTAAACCTATTTAAAATTAAATATATATTTTATAAATGTTTCGGTTTGGTTCGGAATTACCGAATGAAAGCAAATGTGATCCCGAATCCCATACCAAATTTTTCGGGATCGAGTATCGAATGATTCAGGATTTTCGGTTCGGGACGTTTTCGGTTTGGGATCGGGATTTTTTCGGTTTGGTTCGGGATGTTCGGGATTGTTTTCCAGCCCTATTGACAATGGGAGAAAAAAGAATGTGGGAAGGGGGGGTTTGGGGATGCGCCCAGCGAAAGTTGGGTTATATATATGTGTGTGTGTGTATATATATTATTCTTTTGTCTTTATCATTAAATAAAATTAATAAATGATTTTTTTATAAATATAAAGATTTGAAGCTCTTTTCATTAATTTTCCTTTTAGTTTTTATTTTGGTGTCAGCGTTATTGAATAAAAATTTGTCATGTGTTCAACTCCTATTTAATAGATAATTGACACATGGGTAAACTGGTTCCAAGACAAAATTGTCGTTATCTCCTTCTATGTTATCATATTTTATTCAACGCTTGGACAAACATGATTATGCATGGGAGAAAAGAGGTGTGAGAATTATTTCCTTATGTTTTTAATTCAATTTAAAAATGGAATTACATTTTCCATTGACATCTCATAATTAGAAAGTGTAATCGATTAGTAATTTAAAGGAATTTAAAAGAGAGATAAATTCATGGGGTTCAGTGGAGTTTTATAGACTAAATGTGAATTTTTTGTTAAATCATTTGAAATATTAGGGTGAGAGGCCTCATTTCCTAAATGAAATATTAGGGTGAGAGGCCTGATTTCCTAAATCTTTTTTGTGAAATCATTTGAAATCTTAGGGTGAGAGGCCTGATTTCCTAAAGCCTAAAAAAATGCTATAAAATCTCTCAAAATCCATTAAAATATTTCATCTTTTGAAACACTTTAAAATCAAATTTTAATTGAATACATATGAAGTTTTATGAACTATTTTAAAATACGAAACAAGTACAACCAGATTTCTATGGAGTTTTTTTTATAAACTCTTTTAAAATCTTAATTTGAAATATCCATGGACTTATATGGACAGTGTACTCATAAGTGACGAGGAATCACTAAACTGTAATACTAAGGACAATTCAATGCTTTAGATGAGCACCCAAATGATTTTGTAATTAGAGAAAGCACACCAGAAGAACTTCGTGACTAAAATTAATTAGAACATAATAAGTAGATAGATGCTAACTACTTTCTTATTTTTCTTTCTCTAAATTGATTGTAATATTATGGTTAGAGATTCAATATTAAGGATACATTTCAAGAATCATTATGGTGGTCATTAAGGGCCTTAATTCGACAGATGAGATTTTGATCTCATCGAGTTTTTACATAAATTAAGTCCACAGAAATGTGGACATCAAATGAAGCAATTCAGCCCAAGTTATTTCGAGAGAACTAGAGCATTGGTCTTTACTTTGATCTAATTGAATATCTTTGACTTTGATCCATAAATTAAATTTTTGTGAGTCTCGGTCTATGAACTCGTCACAATGTAAACCAAATGATCATTTGGAATAACATCGTTAAACTTACGTCTAAAGTAGAGAATTTTAAGGAGCTAATAAGGAATGCAAGTTGTAATGAAATAAACGAAATAATCAAAAGGATCATAACTCTATACTGTGACAAATTCATCGACTAATAACTTAAATTTTTTTTAATTCAGGAATCCATTAACATTTTCAGTTATATATAGTCACTAGAATTTTGAGGCTTTATGTGCGAAACGGGGCATGAGCTGTTTTTGTTGAATAAGAGCCAAGAGTGGCAATTAATCAAGTATAACAAGTGCAGTTGTGATTGAGTCATGGAACAATACAGTTTTGGGCCTTTTGGCATCATCAACAATAGTGTCAACACCCAACATTAATTAATCAAGAAGTTAAATCAACTTGTTTAGTTAAAACATACTCTCGCTCATCAGAAGCATGCATGCACCAAAAGTTTCAACCGAATTCATGTCGATAACGATAAGGCGCAACTTAAAAGTCCTAATAAACAAAAGTTTCAACCAAATTCATGTCGATTGATAAGGCGCACCTTAAAACATTAATCTCGCTCATCAGAAGCATGCATGCAACTCAGAACCAATTTGATCTTCTTTTCCTTTTTCTTTTTAGTTCGTAGTTTCAATTTCTGTGTTCGAGATTGAAAAAAGTATATAATCTACACTACGCAACTTAGAACTAATTAGGATCTTAAAGTTTTGCAATTATTGGTTGGTAACAAGCCATCTATTTCCTTACCATCAATGAAATATAAAATCTAATATGCACGTGAAACATGTGTCTTATATTCATGGTTACGTGATACTCACATCATATAGCATATGTGAGACCTACTTACATATACAGATAACATGAAGGAGAGTCTTGGGGTCATAAAAAAACCTACTGGTATATATTCATACATGAGGCCTTTTTTTAGCATAATCCCTTTTATAAGATCCATTTATTTAAAAAATACCACCTTTATTTAACTTGATGTTCAAGACACAAGCCTTGCTTACTTTGCTTTTAATCCGCCTCTAATGAGATCGACGTTGAGAGAGATATTACTAAACTGAATCAATTAACTCATGCATACAACTTTTTGAAAATTTTGCTCTAATGCATATAGTGGCACCTTCCATATATAATGGAAAATGATTTACACACACACTTTTGATTCTTCTACGCAATCCTAGCTCAATTATGTCCACTGATTTTCTTTCATTTATTCAATTCAACAGTTAAAAATCGATAAAAGTGTGTAAGGGAAGGAACATTGTTTTGTGGAAATCGCTTCCCTCCATGATACCACTTTTTTCTTCCTTTCATGCTACATGTATAAAATTGAACCATTGAAAGGAGGTTGTAGGGGGCTAAAACAACTTTGTATTTTCGAAAAACTTTGTGATAGTGATGCTTAACAAAATTCTCTCTTTTACTCTATTAAAATGGACTTTACAAATCATTTTTTCAATTTTTGTTGAACACTTCATAGAATTTTTAAATGGTCAATCCCAAAAAAGCACACAAAAGTATATGGGAATTGGGAACCCATCTTCCAAATGGCTTTATCGAGCATAGGAATTACTTTATATCCTCGCAACATACTCAAGATGTCTCTCCTTCTCTTTTGACCCTCCTCTGCCTCTGGGGATTGCAACACATCGTATCGAAGGATCCAAATCATAGCAATTCATGTTAATTTTCATGATTGTACGGATTAATTATTGGATGCCAAAATCAATGAAAAGGTTAATGCATGATTCATTTGTCTTCTGTCATGTATGACGTTTGTCTACAAAATATATGATAGAACATGCAGATTTAAACTTTCATGTGATGATGGAACTAGAAACTGATCACGTTTGGAATTACTAACTAAGAATAGGTAATAACTAAGAAGAAAATTTGTGATTGTTCAACGATGTCGCGCACAATCCGTATGAAGTGTATTATTGACAATATATCTTATATTTAATACTTTTACGAATGAATCTGACGTAATCTGTCAGGTGCAAGTACTTTTTAGCTTGACAATTTTTTATAATGGAGCATTTTGATACTATTGCAAATTATTGTTTTCACAGTATATATCTGATAAGGCTCCTACCAGGTCAAAATTTCGAATAGGAGTTGATCCACTTTCAGAAACATATCAGTACAGTTTCATGAGTATGGCTTTTAAGTCTTGTACTAGGACTTGTGAGGGTATTAAATGAAACCACATGGTATGGACAAAGAGCTTATAATAATTATTCATTGTTGGGGTGGGGTGCGGGCGTTTATGCGCAGTTGGATCGTTGGAGACTGAGTTTTTTTTTTTTTTTTTTTTTTTTTTTTTTTTCAGATTTGCTCTCTGTTTTACATTTTTTTTTCTTAGCTAGATGTGATAAGTTTGATGAGGGTGATGCTTTAGGTAGTGTCGATAAGTACTTATTTTGGCGTATGGGTATTTATAGTATTTTGATTGTTTTAGATTTTGTTCACTTGATTAAAGAGCATTCTTACAATTTCGCCCTTTGGGATCGTTGCTTTTATTGCGTTATTGTGCTTGGTGCTTTTGTTGTTTTATGACGTCTTTGTTGTACCGTTGAAGTTATGTTACTCTTGGTGTTTAATAATATCTTTGTTCTATCGTTGATACCATCTAGACCAAATAATCATTAGCTCGGAAACATCCGTAAGAATCAGTTGAGTGTAGATTTTCTATGCAAAAATGGGATCTGATGACCCACACGGTTTTATGAAAAGTGAAGAATATATATGTATATATATATGTATGTATGTATGTATGTATGGGGTAAGGCACAAAGACTATGAGGGAGGTGGGGTTATGATGGCAGTCACAAGGTGAAAAAAGGAGTGAATTCAAAGCTCATATATCTTTGCTGTTTACTCTTTCATCTCATGCAACACATGATAAAGTGAATACTAAAGCTCTTGCTTGGCTTATATTCTTTGTAACTCCCTACAAGCAAAGCCAAATTGGAACAAAGAAAAATAAAGTTCAACTGCTTAAAGATGAAAAAACATGCATATAACTTTGTTTTTTGTTTCTTCCTTTTCAGTCATATTTTCACACACTTTTTTTTCAACGGATTTGGTAGAAACATATAGAATATGCAGAAGGATTGCATTTGGAAAGGAAAAAAAAACAGCTGAAATAGTATCCAAGTTTTCAAACATTTAGACGTAGCAGGAGGCTCGAGGGGTTACGAATCTCTGAACTTTGAGGTCCTAGGCTTGATTCTCCCCTCCTCGCTACCGCTTGTAGCAAATAAATAAAAAAAAGACGTAGCAGGAGAAGATATTGATCCTGCAGCTCTAATCTTGCTTAACAATAATTAATGAATAATGTTCTAACAAGCAAATGTACAATTTAATAATTCTCATGTCATCAAATGCTTCACTCTGCTGGCAATGTAAACCATAATGAAGTAGTCGCGCTTTAATTTATATATTCGTCGCTAAAACCAGGGTTTCCATGGTTGGATTTGCTTTAAAGTACAGACTTAAGTCCTTTAATACATACCTGCCCGGACCGGTCTTCTTCTTCTAGTAAAGTGTTCTCACTTATAGCTGCAAATCAATGAATGGATAAAATATGCATAGAACGATAATTAATGAGAATGATATGCTGTATGCTTACATGATCGATGATATGGAACAAGCAGCTAGATCGTCGAAAAAGCTCAGAATTCATACATTGATCAGCGATGCATAAAATGGTGTATCTAACTGATCAATTGCCATGAGTAGGAACGTACTGCATTTTGTGTTGGGGGGAATGAAGCCTGGTCCGAAATCATTCGATGTTCATGTTCTTTGCTTCAAAGGAATGGTCTCGAACCAGACAGCATTCCCCTCAACACCTTGTGACACATCTGAACCACCGAGATGGAGAGAGAGAGAGAGAGAGAGAGAGAGAGAGAGAGAGAGAGAGAGAGAGAGAGAGAGTGTTTGTAGATTTTGATCTGGCCATGCATTTGGTTTTCATGGGCCCTTTTATACGTGAAGAGGAGAGAGGAGTGTCTGATGTGGGTCAGCTGACATGGTAGCGCCACTTTCCATGGCTTCCCTGTCTTGCTTATATGCTTTTCACAAAGCATTGCAAACCAATTTCAGGCTTCATTTGCTGTTTTTGTACCTCTCAGCCCTCACTTGTGTAAGTGGCGTCTTATCTGTATTTTAGTCATTTTTCGAGTTCTTTGTTAGACTGTCTTTGCATGGTCATTGTACTATGTCTGTTTGGACTTTGTTAAATGAAATAATCACTTACCAAAAGGAGAAAGAAATTGCCCATTTTTTTTCCTACCTAATTTTGTTTGCTTAGACAAGAAAGAAATTACAGAATGGCTGAAACCGAAAGCACTTTGCTAGGGAAAAGTCAGATTTGTTCTTAGACGAAGAACATGGATAACTTGTCAAAGGGATTGACCATAAGATATGGTCTGGTGAAAAATATGAAGACCATTTGGTAGGGATTGTGATTGTGGTGCACAATTCAAGTCAAAGCAAAAGCTTCTTTTAGCATCGAATTAAAGACTACGAAGAAGTCTCTGCTACCTGCTCTTTGCTCTTTCTTGTACCTATGGAACATAAGATTATTTAATTCTAACATTCCGTCTTTACTTTGTTGAAAAAGATTATGAGTTTAAATGTGATATGGTTTGCTTATGCAATATCATGCAGTATTAACGATATTAGAGCTAGGGAGTTGGCCTAGACACACAACGAGCCAACAATAATTTGGTATTGAACTTGCCATTTATGGAGGTCGAACTGAAGACCTTCCACTTACAAGTAAAGAAAAAAATCAGTAAACTGTAGTGCTAGTGGCAGGTTAAAACTTAAGTGGAAAGTAAGTAATACTTGTTAAAGCTTAAGCAGATAAACCAAGAGGGGAAAAAAAGAAAAAGATGATTGGGGAGGTGTTGCTTGAAGTTTGATGAATTATGATACTGGTGGGTATTAAATTGTTTTGGATAGTATTTATATGATACATATCTGCCATCACATGTTACACATGAAGTGGGTTAATAAACCAACATTTTGGTCCTATGACTTTATTAGATCCCCCACAGACTACTATGCAGAATGTGACTAAGCATACAAAACTATATAGCTTCATGGATCATGGTTATGTTTCCATTGGAAATGAATGTCAAGCCTACTTATTCCAAGGAGGGAAAAAACCCTAATATTGTCCTAGAAAACACGACCCTGTAAACTTAAATGTCCTAGTTCGATCTCATTACAAGTGCAAAAACACTAAAGTTTACTTGATACGAATGATTTGCAAATGATTATTCATGGCCGGACTTCATCTATGGTCTTGAATATCCAATGAGACCGTGAATCGTAAAAGCTTCGGCATGTTTGGAAGTACTTTTTAAATAACTAAAAGCGCTTTCAGATAACTAATAACACCTATGACCATGCATAACATAAAAAAGTTAAAAGTGCTTTTGAGTTTAAAAAAGTATTTGATGTGCTTTTTGGAAAAAGCACGCTCTTGCATTTTTATTAAAAATTCTTTTTATTGAAAGTGCTTTTGAGCAAAAGTACTTTTAAAGAAGTCGTTCCAAACGAGTCTCTTGGTGTTCAATTACATGCCAAGTAACATCCTGCATCGCCACAAAATATGATTTGTGGCCAAATTGTGAGGAGATGATATCCCTTGTTTGCTGAAACTTACATGCAACCGAGTGTATAACATTTCGCTTTTACCTTGTGGGGAGAGAAGCCAACGCAAACACTATTCTGTTCTCAGCGGAAACCCCGCCCCAGATATTGAACCCTCCATTTATTGGGGAAGGACATTTGGAAGACTGGACTGCATCCAATGGAGAAGGGAAAAAGAAAACAGCATACACAATCCAGCAACACATGGAAAAGGAACCCACTTTGCCAAAAGCCTTAGCCTTGACACGTTATTTCCCTGAAGTTTTACATTTTTCTGATAATCTGTGATGTTTCTTCAAATGGTACAAGTATTGAGTGATACGAAAAATGAATGGATGAAATTGAAAATAGAAGATCCAACGGTTGTGGCTAAAACACTCGTAGGTAGCATAGAGAACTCAAAATGTGAACGTTGAACTTCGAATATAGTTCAAATGCCTACAAAACACCACAAACTTCTCATATTTTCTCTCCACTCTCACTTTTTCTTTTTGAAACTGTTTGTATCAATGAAAATTTGAAGGAAAGCAAGAATTGACAACTCAAGAACTTGAAGTGGAGCAAAATCTAAGGCCCCTAAACTTTTGACTGGGAATTTTGCTTCCATAAAAGAGGCATACTGTGCTCAGATAGTCATATGTTTTCTGTTCAATAATGAATACACTACAACAACGTCGAGCACTTTACTCTCTACCGGTAACTTTTTCATTTTTCTAAAGAACCACGGACTTCCATTCCAACAAAGCACAATTTCCACCCTAAGAAAGCACAAATCTACGGGGCCCTTGCCTAAACTTTTATTCTCTAGTCTCTATTATGGTTACAGTCAGTAAACATCACTTCCACGACATCATCATGTAAACTGGACATATAAGTATGCAATCGTCACTGAAATCTGAAAACATGAATTCTGACATCATTAATGTTACAAACTTACAAAGTACCGTCAGGTAGAATCCTAACCACATAAGTATACTGACCCCGCCAATAGAATTTCTGTTTGATTTTCTATCTAGTGGGAACAAAACAAAAAGCAGAGACTACATATTTAAAGAAAAAAGTCTATGGCGCCGCACTATTATTGTTTTCAAAACAAGTTGCATACGAAAGCAGGTTGATCTCCAACATTAATTAGATTATTCAGACAAGAGTACAAGCAGTCTTCTTGGTGAATAAATAACTCTTCATATACACGAGTGGATATAAATTACAGAAGATGTGTACAGTTCATAAATTACACACAAACAATGCAACAAGTCACTGCGAGTTACAGAAACAAAACATGCACATACTTCAGAGCAAGTCACAAGATTGAGACAGAAAGTGAAGACTCGTTTCCTCTTATAAATTAGGACACTCACCAGGAAAATCAAGATTGAACATACATGTCCATGTGCTGTCCATTTAGGTTTGCCGGAACAAACTTGTTTATCTCGTCCACTTTCCTAGTCTCATCAATGAACTCGCAAACAGCATTACCATTTTGGATGTTGATCTGACCCTCACTTTTCAGAGTACCAGCATAAGTGGTGTCTTCTTTGTAACTACCCGTACTGTGACGATTTCCTTTCATTCTGTCTCCTCGAGATACTTTGAGTGTTTCACTGCAGCTCATCCTCCGGCCAAGCTTTGGTGACTTTGCACGAGTTGGTGGCAGCTGGCATAGAGACAAGGGAAAAAATTAACAAACTTGAGCTGTCATTTACACACATAAAAATATTAATCTATTTGTCACACTTCCCCTACAATGTAATACTATTCTATGCTAACCATCAGAATTTGTGGTTTCAAATAGTGTATCAGAATCTCATACAGGGTAGAACCAGATAAAGTCTCTGTATAACCTTTTTAAGTTCAGTTTTAGGTGGAGGTCCCTCGTGATAGAAGCTTGGCATCGGGTTTGCCTTAAATGTTAAACTCTTTCTCAGTTGCTTGATAGCTGCCTCCTTCTCTTCCTTGAATTCCAAGATTATGAAGCAGCCAAAGGTAAAGCAAAATCAGGTAAGAATGACCAAGTTGAACTCAAAAACAGGAACATATTAAAAGAAGGCAAGACACAATGGAACAACAAACATCTGTTCAATGGTGTGTGTGCCTCTGTGTGTGTGTGTGTGTGTGTGAGAGAGAGAGAGAGAGAGAGAGAGAGAGAGAGAGAGAGAGAGAGTAAAACCTTGGTCCTTGCATCACTTTCAGTTTTTTGCACCTCCAATGCTTGGTGCTTCTCCTCTAACCTTGAATAAAACTAGATATGGCAACAATAATAAGGGTACATAGTTAATGCTTAGGGATCTACTCATCAGACTAATTAAATTAACTACACATAATAAAAAACTGTGAAGGCTCTACCTCCTTCCTTTTCTCCGCACGCTCAGTGCATCTAAACGTTGGAGCTGATGCAACAATTGCTCTGGACCTAATAGTTCGTGTAGAAGCTACTGTGCTATGCATGTTCAAGGAATAGAATTCAAATCCCGATAAGAA
This sequence comes from Cotoneaster glaucophyllus, assembly GCA_036320875.1. Taxonomy (NCBI): domain Eukaryota; kingdom Viridiplantae; phylum Streptophyta; class Magnoliopsida; order Rosales; family Rosaceae; genus Cotoneaster; species Cotoneaster glaucophyllus. The sequence goes on along the minus strand of CM070069.1, from coordinate 17,282,518 downwards.
GTCAGTAGTAGGAAGAAGATAAAAAGACATGAATCAAGCTAGGACTTCAAAATGTAGTAGGATACGTGGAAGCAACAGAACAGGAATCTTCCTCATCAGAATGCTTCTTCTTATCTGGTTGCATTGGCATCCTTGGTATCAAAGGTGATATTGGCTGCATAGATATAAATGTCATCACAAACTTATACAACTCCAACAGAGATAATGCATGAAAGGAAGTCAAGGAAAATCATGACAAATGTTTTTGTCATATTTCAAAAGAATAGAAAAAGAAACGATGGATACATAGGGAATTTAAAACAAACTATATTACATGCATCTAGGCTTAGTTGACAGGAGCTACCTGGTTATGCTTTGTGGTATTAAGATGACGCAGATCACTTGTGTTGGGTAATTTATTGGCACCATTACCGCAATCAAGTACAGCACCGACTGGACGAGTTCCACATGAAGCACGCTTTTCAGTCGCTAAGGTAAATGGCTGTGGAACAGTGTGTTTTGCTCTAGCATTTCCCGCAGCAGGTTTTGATGCACGTTTTGCAGATGCTAGTGACTTACTACTAACCTTTGTTTTCCCGGAATCCAGTTGAACCTTATCCAAAGGCTGGTCATTATCAGAATTCGACCTTACTACATTCTGATCCTCACTAAATTTTTCAATAAGACTCAGTTGAGAAACATCAACAGAGTTTTCTGTAGTACATTCTTTCACTTCATACTCCTTTACTTCAAGACTTTCTTCCAAATTTTGTTGTTCACAATCCCCATTAATATGCTCATATGACTCTGAAATCACGTGATCACTGGGGATTCTCTCATGATTTGAATCATGAGAAAGACCTTCTGAGTAGTTTGTGACACATTCTGATTCCTTGTCCATGCAGATATCTGTAACTTCTATCCCCATTACACTTGCAATACAGAAAAAGCATCACAATTGTATCAATATCATTATAGGTTTATCTGCAAACATGTTTGCACCTCTTATTATTTACAAAAATAAAATAAAATTTGGTCATGATTTGCTGCTTACAAACTCCGTAAATAGTGTGAATATTTTTAACTCACAAAAGTGCCCAACCATATTTTTAATTCATGTTTGTACCATACTTCTGGATATGCTGCTATTAGAAAATAAAAAAGATTTTCTTTTCCTGACCAAAAAGAAGAAAATGAAAGAGAGAGAGGGGAACAAAAGAAGACGCAAGAGTGAGTATTTTACAAGTTACAATGTAATGTTTTAAAGAAATATAAAGCAATTCCAGAACAACTCGTGAATGTGACGTGATTTGAGTTTTAAATACTCAACATGTGTAAGCATCATTAAATCATTAAGATTTGGATTCTAAAAGACAGATGAAACCACCCTTCTTCCATGAGGAAAGATTTGTATACTAATTTTTCTGCAGATAGATGAAAATTACCCTGAACTATCAAAGGAAGATGACAATTGACAAACAATGAGCAAGTGAGAAAAGATGATACAGCATACGAACTATTCAGAAAGTCATCATTCCCTTCGGGAGTATGATGGGTCTAGTAAGTATGAAAAGAGATGTTAATTATTAAATATAAAGTAGCAAGAGACAGAATCATTTGCTTTGCCAACAACCATAGATGTGAAGACAGAGAAGGGGAAGAACAAAATGAAACATAAAAAATAGGTAGGTGTGCTCAATCCATAATTTCTATGATGTCCCCAATACACCCTGAGACATTGCCAAAGACAGAAAAATCGAAGAAATGGCGAGGGTTTTACAAAGCAAAGGAGAATCACTCTGTACTAAACTTAAATTGCGGTAACATGCAATTTTGAGACATGAGTACATGTGTATGATAGAAAAGCAGAAAGTGAACCAATAAAAAAATGTTAACCAAATATAGAATCACTCCAGTAAACAAAGTCACTCATTTACTTCACTTTCAAATTTTATGGAAACTGAGGAATAGTGGACCAATTTGAATACTAAGCTTGAATTCAAAATTCAAACGATTTCGCAACTAATTTGTTGGATTAAATACAGACAAAATATATCTAATAAACAAACACCAAAAGAGCATATGCAATAAGAAGAGAGGGACTTTTTACATGTAAGCACTTGGAAACATTACACTTCAAAGAAAAACACTTCAAATCCAATACTTTAGAAAAAAAGCCCAATTGACTGACTTGGTAATAAGGGGGGATTTTACAAGTAAGAATCAATTAGAGGATGACAAAATGGGGATTTTTTTTTCTCCAATTGAGCTATTGGAAGTGTTTTTTGTATAGAACTTACGGTTGTCGGGGTGTTTTCATAATTTACTAAACAAAATTAGGATAATCATGCTTAATTAGGGGAAAAACACCAAACACAATACATTGATTAGCTTTGGCTGAGTAAATAACTTCCTTTGCATATAAAAACAGACATTTTCTTTCACACACACAGAAAAAAGGGTACCAAGCAAACCCATTTCACCTCAACTGTGTTAAATTATAATAACCAGTTAACCACATTGGAAATTGGAATATGGGTTCTTGCATTCTCATTCCCCAGATACTAAAAAAACACCAAAATTCGAAAAAAAATCGTGTATTTTCCCAGCAACCAAACAGAGATCTAAGTGAACCAAACAAGTGTAAAACGCAGATTTCAAAATCTGGGTTTTCATACATAATTAGCAAAAAATAAAACCAAATGCACGAAGAAACAAAACGAAAAACAGATCAAATGAAACGACATTGCACAAATCGATACTGCATTTCATGGACGCGCAACAAGCTATAGCATTTCTAGCAGATCGAGAGCAGGGATGGAAGAGAAGGTGGCAAGGGTGGTAATTAACTCACAGTTTTGGTCCGAAGTCTGAAGATGTAGGAGGATTTCGCTCTGTGTGTCCGTGAGCCTCTGTGCCTCTGTATACATGGACCTCGCCTTGTCGAGCTGTTACGTTTTCAAAGCGTAGTGTGTTTTCTGTTGCTTTTATATGCGCGGTGCCTCGTCGGCATTGACGCCGTCTATTAATTCTTTGTCTTGAATTATTTTATTTTCGTATGGCATGAATTAAAATAAAAAATAGAATACAAGCGAGATTAATGGAGGAATATGAAACTCGGGTGTAACAAGAACTAGAAATGAAGAGGAATGACTAATAAAAGGAGTGGGTGAGTGGTAGATTGCTTTAGTGATTAAGGTCTTTTTTTTTTTAATTCAATACTTTCAAAGTTCAAATATGTCCCCTCCGTCTCCGGTGTAGAATATTACTTACTTAAATCAAAATTGAAAAAAAGTTGAAGGGTTCAATTAAATATAAGTTTAATTTTCTTGGTTCTAAAGTGTTTTTCATGTGTTTCCTCGTACTTTTTCCTCTTCCATTAAGCAATATATAGATTTAATTAGGACTCGTTTGAAAAGTATTTTTAAATAACTGAAAGTGCTTTTAGGGAAAATGGAAGTGCTTTTAGAGGATTAACTTGCATTTTTACTAAAGATTGATTTCAAAAATATTTTCTCTACAAGCGTTTTTAAAAATGTTTTCAGTCATTTAAAAACACTTCTCAAACGAGCCATTAAATTTAATCAAATTTGTTAGAGTAAAATTCAAATTTTAAATTTTTTTTTTGTGTAAAAAAAAATTAAAGTAGAATCTATATTGCTTGTATAAAAAAAAATAATAAAAAGCAATTGCCATTACTAGACACTAAAATTAGTATCATAACTATTTCTCTGGCCAATAAGTAGTTCTATACTTAGTTGAGTGATATGATGTAGAGGTGACAAATCAATTTATCAGGTTGTTAATGGGTAGTCATTAAGACCCATTTAATTTTATTTCACTTTACATCATCATCATCATCATCACTACCAATCTCACCTCCATGTTATGGTGATATCAAATTAAACGAGTCTTAATAGGCACCCATTAATAACCCAATGAGTTAATTTGTCACCTCTATACAAAGCTCTTGTCAGAAAGAGAAGGGGGAATAAACTTTAGCAAGAAAGAGGCTCCTCCCATTTTAATTTTATTACTTTTTTGGGGAAAAAAACATTAAAGCATTCTTTTTTGGTTGTGGTGGTATTCCTAAATGTTAGCATATCATAAATTTAATTTGCATGTGGTTCAATATCCTAGTGGATAAAATGTTAGATTTCTATTCATCGGCTCTGCGTTTGAAACTTCCCTCACCCATATACTATTCTGATAGTTTCAAATCCTCCCACTTTCTTAATAAAATAATTTTTTTTTTTTAAATAAACATATCTTCTTAATAAAAAAGAAGAAGGAAATTTTAACAAAACACTCCCAGTAAAAACATATGAAAAGAAGAGTATTTGGCCTTCTTTTTCAAATTTTCAATTTACAAGTAAACCTTGTTTAACTTAGAAATGCTTGATTTGGAAATATTGTACATGATTAGTTAACCTATAATTATTTTCCTTCGAAAGCATGCGTAACCGATTATTGATTAACTACAACCTTCTTTTTACTTTGTAATTTATTTGGATAATTTGGCAAATTTAAAATTTAGGTGGTGTTAGATGTGAGAGTTAGAGGCCACGACAGAGGGATTTTCAAGTAAACAAGAAGATGTTCATATCTTAACCAAAAAGCAAGGAAAGCACAGACGTTCCATCCATATGATTAATCTTGCTTAACCCTTTTGATAAAGCCCTAACACCCTCTTATTCATATAACATTAATCCCTCTCTAGCTTACCCCATGTTCATTCTCTTAAACTAAATTAACAGCTATGTCTGTGTTCCACTCTTTTAATATCCTACTTCTTTCGAGATTGTTATAATGGTTAAGTCTTATTTTCTTTCGTATTCAACTTAATTGAGATACTCCGAGTGTTTTCCACATGTTGTTTATTCAAGTAAGGTTGAGACCGTTCTTAACACATGGACTACTCTATACGTTAGAACAAATCTGAGTTGGTCATGGTTCCTTTTGGTTATCCACACTGTAAACTTAATTGTACGTACAAGATTAACAACTAATTGTTGTCCGTTAAATTGTTTTACCAAAAATTTCCTACTTCCAAAACACTCTTAATAGACACCAAAGTTATACTACATCTTGGTTCTTTTGGGTATTGATTCATCTTCAATCAGAAGGTGTCCTCTTCTTTGGACTTGTAAATGATGTTACAGATGCAATTAAAAATCTCTTAATTAACTATAAGTTTAGGTTTATGTACCAACACCCAGATGGATCCACACACAAATAATAGTAAATAGATAGATATAGTTGATGTGTATATCTATCCTGTCTTGTAGGAATTATAAAAATCTTAATTGCACCTAATATGGTAATGGTATCATCCAAATTAATATTTATCCAAGCATGGTCACATCAGTTTGAAACAATTAAATAACTTTCATTCAAACAAATAAAGTAAAACTAAATTCGATGTGAATCTTTTTCTTAAATATAATATCCATTATATTTCATCATAAAAATATAGGTAGAGGATTATGACTGTTCAACCTCAGTTAATTGTTATGATATTAGAGAATCACAAACGGCTCCATATTTATGTGTTAAAAGGAAGATGCCATGCATGCATGCACTGATAAACAACTAGCAAGAGAGAATACATGCAGTGGGTGGGAAGGTAAAAGTCGTAAACAATTTTGTGCTGAACCGAAAGTGAGATTATAATTGGGATTAGTTGGTAGGTTAAAGGGGAATTAAATGGAAGAAAACGAAGATTATGGAGCAGATAATGGGTGTAGTTAGCAGACAGTGTGAGCCCGTGGGTGGGTGCATGTGTTTCTGTGAGCTGTTCGTGATGCTTCTCTATAATCCACATGTATATAGATATATCATATATATATATGTTTATATGACTTTCGTTGTTGGTGGTGGTGTTGTTGGAAGTGGAACTTATGAATGAAGTAGGTAGGAGGAGAGAAAGAAAGGGTATCATTTAAGGCAATTCATGTGGGGACACTCATGATTGGAACCCTACTCACCACCCCATATCACGGCTTAAATCTTCAACAAAAATAAGGGATTGATAATGAGGTCTTGTGTATTGTAGATGACTCCTACCCTAATTAAGTTCAATTTGCCACTTTAATAAAACGTAATGTGTCATATGTAGCCTAACTTATATATTTTTGTCGAAGAAGGTTTTTGCACTAGTAGGAAAAACTACTTGCGCGACAAAGAAAAATCTGTCGCGGAAGGAAGCCTTGCGCAACGAAGAACATATCTTCGTCGCGCAAGGTTGGTAACATTGCGCGACAGAGAACTTCGTCGAGCAAAAATGTTTGCATGACAAAAAAAAAGATGTTCTTCCCGCAAAGCCAATTAGAAAACCGCAGGTGATTTTTTTTTTGGCGCGAAAATAAATGCGTGACGAAGATTTTCCCGCGACAAAGCATTCGTCGCGCAAAGCTCCTTCAGTTTTGGGGCAAAGCATTCACCGCATTGGAATCAGAGGAACACTTGCTCAACAAAGGCTTCGTCGCGCAAGTTACAGTCAGTTTTCAATCAGTTTTGAGTTAGAGCATTCAGTGCATATGAATCAAGAGGAATCTACACTGTATTTAGTGCGGGTTTTTGCACAACAAAGCCTTCGTCGCGCAAAGGCCCTAACTTCCTATAAATATGCGTTTCTGCTCTCTTTATTCTTCACAATTTTGTTCTCCATATTCTTCACAACTCTGTTCGTGCTGGGATGGAGGATAAAAACAAGGATTAGAGCGTGGCCGCCAACCCGAATGATTTGAGGCAACATGTGGAGTTTGCGCATGCCATTATTGTAGCCATGGGGAATAATTGTCCTACTGCTGAGTGGCGTTCTTGGAAATATATGCCCGAGAATGTGAAGAAGGCGGTGATGGATGAATTATGAGTAAGTATACTATTGATGGATCAATAATTAATTTTGTGAATTTTTTTTGTTATATGTTGGAATTAATTATTTGCATATATGTGTAAAGTGTAAGTATATTCTTGATGATGATACGAACGAAGAGTTGATGAAGTTGATGGAGGTGGCGTTGGAGGGAGGTTACAACTGGTGGCGTTATGACGTCCAGCGGAATGGAGCAACATCGAAATAGTAGTTTTAAATTTATGTTTTTTAGGACAATATTTAAATTTAAGGTTTTTTTTATAAGTTATGTATATTTGGACTTAATTAGGCTTTAATTCCTGTTTGGTTTTTAAATAATTGAATGGAATATAATATCAATATATTTAAGGTTTTAATTTTTTTAGAATAAATATTATAACTAAAAATTTGTTTGTAATTATGAAGTTTACGTAAACATAGTTATCTATGTTTACGTAAACTTCATAATTACAAACAAATCACGGTTGTCGCTAAAAGGTTTGAACGACAAAGGCTGTCCCTGTGCAAAACCTTGCGCGACAAAACCTTCATCACACAAATGGTGTTTAGTTTTAGGGTGCAAGAGAATAAGAGAAATCAATACCGTATTTAGTGTAGAAGTTTGTGAGACAAAGTCTTCGTCGTGCAAAGTCCCTAACCTTGCTATAAATATGTGCTTTTGCCTTCCTTATTCTTCACAATTCGTTTCGGAAATGCTTACCAAGTCTGCAAATTATAATCAGTTTGTTCTTTGATTGTTGGTACGATGGCCGACAGTGGTGCACGTTCGTCAAAGACAACGGATGGCGTAGGTTCCAAAAAAGGTTTGCGTTGTAAATTTTTCATTTTTTTATAAATTTTTATTTAGCTTAAGTATTATAAAAATATATTTTGTGGATAAACAAGAAGAAATTTTCTGCGGTACGGGTCCGACACACTTATGGTCGCAACCGTTACCAAATCATTGCTGACGAAGTAATAGGGGTTGTGAAGTTAGAACAGCATGCCAGATTTTGGTCCAACATTGGAGCATTGGTGCGTACCAAATGTGTTGCGGATTGGGAGTCTTGGAGAGCCATCCCCAAGGAGCTAAAGATGCACATGATTGATGAGTTAGTTGTATGTGTTAATTTTATTAGTTAAATATAATATAATAGTGAGCTTTTAATTTAGTAATTTTTGCATGACAGCTTAATTGGGACATTGACAAAAATGACCCAAATCTAATGAAGTTTATTGACAACATGTTCAAGTCGTGTTTCTGGGAGTGGAAGTTTGATAATCAACGCGTGGTAGAACTATAGCAAGAACCACAAATACCGGCGGATGAGTAGTATAGGGTTTTTTATTTTTATTTTATTGCTTATTTAATAATTAGATCTGAATTTTAAGTTTTTTGAGTATGAAGGGTTTAATTAAATATGTACTTAATGTTTAATATTAATAAAATTAATGCATTTTAATAAATATGTATATTAATTAATTATGCACAAATGGTATAATGAAATAATGTGACGACCCGTCCCTAATTTTCCTATGTAATTTCTCCTGGAATTTGTGAAATGACTATTGTACCCTTAACGGCAATTGACGTGGATGCGTTTATATTAGTTTCTTTCGTTTGCACTTTCGTATTTAATTTATACACGTCGTTACGGGTACACATAAATTCTTATCAATGAAAAATCACTATTCCAGATAGTGTAGGATTTTCTTTTCTGTTTGAAATCCAAAAGGTGAGGCAAAACCCTATCCTTGCTTTTCTTTAAAGCCTACATGTGCCTTCCTTTCAGTCATCACCCAATCACATCCTCTCCATCATCACAGCAACCAACCAAAATCAGAAAAAGATCTCACTTTCTCTCTCCTTTCTCTTCTTCTTCTTCTCTCTCTCTCTCTCTCTCTCGCCGTATCTTCTTCTTCTTTTTCTTCTCTACAACTCCCTCAAACTCACACCAAAACCTGCAAACGTGTTAAACAAATTACACCATTATGCTCAGCTCGTCCTCACGAACACAACCATACCCTTGGTTCATGAGTTGACTGAGTTTTGGACGTCCAACTCAGAAGGTTCGACTCGGCGAAGTTTCGTACAATTATTTCAAGCCATTCACGGCCTAGGTAAGCCCCGAGAAGCTCTAAGAACCTTCATTTCATCTTTATAGGTTGTTTTTTAACTCATATACTTGTCTCTAATGAACACAAACCCAGAAAACTCGAGGAGAAGAAGTTGCTCAGTTTTCGAACGAAGGAAAAAACTGTGGTCGTTTGGCCACTTTCAACTCAAATTTCTGGTTAACCTCGACCACGATTGGGCACCTAGAAGGTATGGACTTGTTCTCCATATTCCTAACTTCAAAATGGCTTTTGAATCACTGAATTTGGTTAAGTATTGAGTTAGTTATAAGCTCTGGAAGTTGGGAAGAAAATTTCAACCTTCTGGAAATTTTTGGCCGTGGCCATTTGGCCACTTTCAAACCAAATTTCCGGTCAGCACGGACCACCCATGAACTTTTTGTGAAAGTAGATTGATTCACCACATTCCTAGCTTCATTTTGGGTTTTGTAGAAGTGATTTTGGTTGAGAAACGAGCGCGTTAGGAGCTCAGGAAGTTAGGCCAAAAATATGCAAAACTGCAGATTTTCGCGAAGAATGAGTGTACTGTTGTACTCGTGGGGCGTGTGGGCGCACGTGGCACTGTGCTCAACCACCTTGTGGAGGCGCGTGGGGGAGCGTTCGGCCTCCGGCCGGCGCGTGGTTGACACGTGTGTGTCCGTGACGTCGAGTAGATCGATTTCATATATTTACACCCTAAGTTTGAGCAAACTATGGGGGTTTTATTTAGGTTTCCGTATATGTGCTTTAATTAATTATGTTTTAGTTATTTCACATATAGGGGAAACGTATCTCGAGGACGTATGAGGCCAAGCTAGGCTCGGGGGCTACGACCCATCGACGTATTTGTGAGTGGGCAGTTTATTGTTATACCTATACATATTATAGTTTATATAATTGCGTAGTTACTTTACTTTTACGTAGAAATTGCCATTAATTATTAATTGCGATATAGAATTGTGGTAAATGCTGCTATATGGTTGTGATATTACTATCATAACATTCATACATATTTGTACATGCTCATCTTGCTACACCCTGGTGTTAGTACTCTGCCCAGGGCCAGGGCCAGTCCTTCACGTGTATGTTCACATCGCACCGTTCGCTCGTCTTGGATCCAGGTTAGGTGCCAGTCTTGTCGGGTAGTTTGCGTTAGGCAATCCGACTTGTATGTGACCGTGCTTCTGCACCAGTCTTCACGTGATCGTAGTACTAGAGCGCATTGATTTCACCCAGTCTTGTCGGGTAGAGTTGCTTGAGGCGATTCTGACTCGTGTGCTAGCTTAGATGATGAGCAAACTATTTATAATTGATTATCACATGATTATAGTACTATGGCATTTGGCATATCACATATTCGGACTTTGCAAACTATATTACTGTCGTATTTAATTGCTTGTATATACTTATTACGTTTTGAAGAAACTATACTTATTTTTATGGCGAGGGGTTAGTATTTTTGGAAAGCAAAGGTTTTATTATAAGCATTGTTTTGCTGACCCACTCAACCTTGCTTTTTGCCCCTCCAAGACCTAGATAGTTGTACACTTCTGGCATTCGAGGATTTTCGGCAGTTTCTGACATTCGCTTCTTAATTAGACGTATGAACTTATCACACTTATGTAATAAGTATACTTTGGTACTTGACTACTCTAACGTAGTCTTACTGTCTTAACGCTCTGAATATTTGTAGTGGGTTACTCCCACGATTGCGCACTCTATCACCATTTAGTATTATTAGTTCTATTTAGTTTAGTTTAAATTTATTTCACCTTTCACGTCACATATCCTTATGGTTACGTCACCTCTCGGTGATGGCCAGCATGCTTCAACCTTCCTGGGTCGGGGTGTGTCAAATAAGTTCTTGATTTATTAAGTATTTATGTGGTTTGAAAAAATTTGAAGAGTGAATGAAAAAATTTATTTATTTTTTTGAAAAAAAGAACGTTGAAATTACCTAGAATACAGGAAGGCAGAAGCTGCAAAACAATTACATTGCAGTAGCTGCCCTCCCCTGGAAATATTTCCTCCAGCCGTCAGGATTGTCGTTAGTTTTGGAGGTATAATTTTTCTTAGCTAACTTATTTAATTTTCATTCATTTAAATTGTGTTGTATGTAGTTTATAGGTGTTGTGAGTTTATGTATTTGTATGCAATATTTTTGTTTGGATGTACAAAAAATGGTTTCCAATGTTCATATGAGCTTAGTTTCTCGTTTGAGAATTAGTTGGATTTCACAAATGGATGCAAAAGCATGACTGCGGTCCAATTAATTCTTGAAGTGTCCCAAAATTTTGGACAATTTGAGAATGCACAATTACATGTTGTATTTTGCGGTTCACGCATTAGAGTTTGAACGTGGGAAATGTGGTAGCATCTCTTTGCGTTCTTCAGGTGCATTGTAGTTTTTTGTATCTACGTCATGCACTTGAAGAACTGCAGGGAAATGCTGCAGAAATTTTTCTATGATCGAACTCTAATGTGTTGGAACCGTAAATTACAGCACGTTGTTGTGCATTCTTGAATGAGATAGGACCCATACCAGAGGCATAAGGTGGCATGTCATAATTGAAGGTGTTGTAACCCTTGTAAATTTTTTTTGTTTGCAGGTGAAATGGACAAACAATGGATACATAATCCTAATAGATGTGCTGATGATTATTTGGATGGAATAAATCGGTTCATCGATTTTGCAATTGCAAACAGCCACGGTTCAACTCAGATTCAGTGTCCTTGTAGACAGTGTAACAACTTAATGATTGAATATTTTGAAACTATTCGATACCATTTAGTAAAAAATGAGATGATGAAAACCTATACTACGTGGAATCATGATGGAGAACAAATACAATATGCTTCATCCTCCCACATTACCCGAGCAGTGGATACAGTTGAATCTGTTGTGGACCCAAATGACCAAATTATGGATATTATCAATGATACTTTTCCAACCGCTAGTTCGAATACGAATGAGGAAGTAGAAGATAATGTCCCTTCTACCATGGATATTGAAGCATTTCAAAAATATGAAAAACTATTAAAAAGTGTCAAGTAAGAATTATACCCCCGTTGCGAAGGATTTTCGGTGTTCACGGCCATTATTGAGTTGGTGCATGGTAAAATAAAGTTTAGTATGTTGAACCAGTGTTTTGATTACTTTTTGGGGGTTTTCAAGAGGATGCTTCCAAAAGACAATTGCCTTCCTAAAGATCATAAAAGTGCAAAGAAGATGCTAAGTGGTCTTGGATTGGGACATGAAAAATTCAAGTGTGTAAAAATAATTGCATTTTGTTCCACGAAGAGAATAAAGCGTTGGATAAATGTCCTGTATGTAATGAGTCGCGGTTTAAAATGACGTCTCAGAATAAAAGAACAAAGATTCCATAAAAAGTTCTGTGTTATCTCCTCGGGGTCGGTTCAAAAAACCGAAAACCAAACCGGACCGAGACCGAAAAAAACCGAACCGAACCGAATCTGGCCAGTTCGGTTTCAATTTTTGAGGTTCGGAAACCGAACCGAACCAATATATATTTAATTTTTTTTTTTCAATATTTATAAATAGTTTAGTCATACAATCAAAATAGAACCTATTGCCAAGTTGGTTTCAGTGAAACTTTTTTAAGCTGGAGTGCCATGGGTTCGAACCCTCATGCCTCTAAGATTTCGAAGATTTTTTTTAAATTTTATGAGAAATCAACAAAACCTTTTAACTCTAGCCACTAGTAGTAGCAGCCGCACCTTTTCTATTTTTCATTCCCCTCTTCTCTCTCTTGTTCCCTGCCTCCAGACTCCCTCCATGTCCATGCTTCCAATTTTTTTATTCTTCTCCATTCTTCTCCATAACCCTCATCCTCCTTTCTAATCCAAGCTTCATATTTGCGAGACCCTTCATGTCCATGCCTCCAATTTCTCGATTCTCGATTCTTCTCCATAACCTGCATCCTCCTTTCTATTCCAAGCTTTATATTTGTGAGAAGCAACTTCTTGCCTTTCCTAGAAGAAACTTCCACAGCCATATATTTCCATGATAATAATTATTTGTTCAATTGCAGATTTGTATTGCAACTTCATATTGCAAAATTTTTTGATTTTTGTGTTGTGGGTTTGTTAGTTATTTGAATTTTTGATGAATGAATGTAATTATTTCTGAAAATTTCTGATGAATGAATGTGATTATGTGCTTGTGTTGCTATTGGTGTTGCAGACTTGCAGATTTGTTTCTTTTCAGATTCATTTCTTTACCAATTTCCAGATTTACTTGTTTATCAATTTTCAGACGTTTGCTTCTCTTTTTGTTGTTAGGGCTTGGTTTGGGTTGCTGGTTCATGGTCGCCAGAGCTTGCTTTGACGGCGGCAAGGGAACTAAGCGGCTAGGGTTTTCAGTTTTTTTCTTTCTTTTTGGGCTCAACCCTTGGGTTGGGTTGTTGTGCTAGCCCATTTTTTTCTTTGTGTTAGTTGTGGGCTTTTGTTATGTACGTAAGTTTTCCTTTTATAAAAACAAAAAACAAAAAAAACTGAACTGGCCGAAACGGAACTGGAAAAAACTGAACCGAAAAAAAACGAAAAAAATTGAACATAACCGAACCGAAATTTTGATTCGGTTTCGGTCTTGGCAAAAAATAAAACCGTTTCGAACCGAACCCAACCCTATTATCTCCAATTAAAGACCAGGTTGCATCGATTGTATATGTCGACGCACACTGCAAGCGACATGAGGTGGCATAAGGACAGACGAGTGGATGATGATGTTATGAGACATCCTACAGATGGAGATGCCTATAAAGAGTTTGATTGGCTGTACCCCAATTTTTCACGTGAGCCCCGAAACGTTAGATTGCGACTTGCAACATACGGGTTTAATCCGTTCGGGGTTCTAAACCAAAACCACAACATTTGACCAATCTTCGCAATTTCGTATAATTTGCCGCATTGGAAGTGCATGAAAAAAGAATATATGATGATGACGTTGTTGATAACCCAAGATCCGGGCATGTCTATTGATGTGTATTTACAACAGTTGGTCGACGAACTAAAAGAATTATGGAAAAATGGTGTTCCCACGTACGATAAGTCTACCGAGAAGATGTTCACTTTGAAATAAACCGTGATGTGGACTATAAACGATTTTCCTGCATATGCTATGATGTCTGGGTAAAGCACTAAGGGCTATTACGCATGCCCAGTTTGCAAAGAGAACACAACATCTAGTTGGCAAGCGGAAAAAGTTTGTTACCTAGGGCATCGTAGATGGTTGTCGTGAGACCACGAGTGGCATCAGAATGAGACAACCATCTTCAATGGCACAGAGTTTCGGCCAAGACCCAAAGAATGGTCCGACGATGAAATTTTGGCTCAAATGAATTGGTTGGATTTTGCTCTGTTGGGCAAATCTGTAAATAGGACAAGACCAGACACACATCTAAACTGGACACGCAAGACGAGATTGTTCGAGCTCCCGTACTGGTCTAAATTAAAATTGAGACATAACATCGATGTAATGCATGTTGAGAAAAATGTGTTTGATTCATTGGTCCGAACTATACTAGACATCGAGGGAAAAACAAAGGACATAATAAAAGCTCGAATCGATATGAAAAAAAGGTTTATGGATGATGAGCCACAGAGACATAGCCAGAAAGAAGCTCGAATCGTTTTCGGTTAAACCGGATAAGAGGAAAGAGTTTTTGCAGTTTCTATCTTCTATAAAGTTTCCAGATGGGTATGCTTCAAACATCGGCCGTTGCACAAACGTGGATGGAGGTAAATTTTTCGGCCTCAAAACTTATGATTGTCATGTCATACTTCAACGCCTTCTCAAAGTGGTTATTCGACACCTATTGCTTGAAGACGTGGTGAAGCCAATTATGTTGTTGGCTAGATATTTTTCTAAATTAACTGCAAGATCTTTGCGCAAGTCTGATGTTAAATAGTTATGTGACGATATTATTAAAGTGCTATGCAAGTTTGAACAAATATTTCCTCCAGCTTTCTTCATAAGCATGATCCACATGATGATTCACTTGCCGGATGAGGCATTTCTAGCTGGATCAATAAACTATCGATGGATGTATTCGATAGAAAGGTATATAATCGCCATAAATACTTTAGTTTGTGATGCATGCACGATTTGACTAATTTATACGATATTTTGTTTATTGATGTAGACTACTGGGTGAATTAAAAAAAAGTGTAAGGAACAGGGCAAAGCCCGAAGGATCAATCGTGGAGGCATAGGTCGCATTTGAGTTGCTTAAATTTTGTGCAATGTACCTACAAGACGTTGAGACTACGTTCAACCGACAGCAACGCAATAATGACAGTGGTGTGAGAAGTGAAAAACTTTCTGTTTTTGCCCAAATTGCACGACCCTTTGGCCAACCAATCAGAGGGGAGTCGTTTGACAAAATAGACATGGAGGTAGTACATTGGTTTGTACTTAACAATTGTGACGAGACAATTACCTACCTAGATGAGCATGAAGAGTTGATGATGCGGGAACATCCTTCACATTTATATGCCAAAAAGCATCGTGAATTGTTTCCTCGATGGTTTCGTGAAAATGTAAGTTGTTCGTGTTTTGGGTTATTTGCATAACTGTAAATGTTAAACTAAAACGACAACTTTTTCTCATCTATTTAGGTTAAGTAATTGAAGGAAATGAATTCGCTTGCCTATACTGAAGAATTGTACAACTTGGCTATTGGGCCCTTAAGTGCAGAATTGTACTCCGATTGTCATGTAAATGGCATCAAGTTTTTGGCAGCTGATCGGGATGAAATGTTTTGTACACAAAATAGTGGGGTACATGTCGTGGGTGTGGGCGACATTGCAGACATGGATTTCTATGGAAAATTGACAAGTGTTGTGCAATTGCTTTACAAAGACCGGTATCAAATTATCATGTTTAAGTGTCGCTGGTTTGATACAAACCCATGTAGGGTTGGAGGTGTTAAACGAGACGGTGGTTTGCTATCGGTCAACACTAACAGATGTTGGTATAACGACGACCTTTACATTTGGCAACGATAGGCAAACAAATTTTCTACAGAAGATTGAGCACAGAAGGTTGTATGATATTCCGGAACTTGGTGCAGATACATTGCGGGATATGACTATTGTACAAGAACCGTATCAGGTAGCCGAAAGTCCTGAAATCGAAATACCGATCGACTCCATTATGATTGACCTCGAGGATCTACCGCGATACAATGCACCTGAGCGCGCGAACGACGATGTTGACATGCCTACAGACAATGAGGATGGGAGTCTGAATCTGACAATAATGATGATATTTATTCTAGTTCAGACAAGGATTAATGAAAAATTATGATGTAAATGTAATGATATTTATTGAATGGTATTTATTTTGTATACAAACAAAAGTTTCCTTTAAAATTTGTAACAAAATTAATTTTAAAAAAAATATTTATTTATTTAAACCAAAAAAATAAATTAAATTTACATATATACGTGACGACGTTTTAGAAATGTTTTTCGCGCAAATATTTAAAAATTCTTTTTTTTTTTAAACTGGTGGCACGACGAAAATTTAAACACCCTCGTCACGCAAACATGTAAAAATTTTATTTTTTTTTGCCAAAATTGGCCGTGTTTTTATTTCGGCGCCTTAAATTCACTCTATCTCTCTCTATCTCAGACTCACTGAACCTCTCTCTCGATTCTATTCGAACTCAAGCTCTTCTCTCTCTTGATTCTCTCAAGCTCCTCGCTCTATCTCTCTATCTCAGACTCACTATCTCAGTGTCTCCCTCTCTCCCTCTCATGCACTCTCTTTGTTTCTCTGTCACTCTCCGTCTCACATCCGTCGCACTCCAACACCACACCATCTCCCCGCCGCCACAACATTACTAGGTAAGCACCCAGTCTCCCTTAATTCAATTATTTATAAGTGCAATTTTCTCAATTTTTCTGTTGAATTGTTTTAATTACAACATTTAGGGATTTAGGGTTGGAATTGGGAATCCTGGGTTAGGGATTTAGGGTTTGAATTGGGAATCTTGGGTTATTGATTAATTTATTAATTAGTTTTAATTATAAATATGTATTCGTATTTTGTTTCTAGATAATGAAAAATGTGTTTTACGGGGACAAATTTTTTTATTAGGATAGTTAGAAATTTGAAAGGATGAAAATTTCTAATTAATATTTAATTAATTTGTTTCTTTCACATTGTTTTCAACCAAACACAGCTTTAGTAGTATATACAATGTGTATCTGTGCGTGTGTTTTTCTTAAAGGTATGAGAAAATAAGCTTTACGAGGCCGTTATTTGAAGTTCAATCGAATTTGTTGAATGTGGATTAATTGTTTCGCATTTGTATTTGTAGCCATCCAAGAATTTTTCTACCGGGCAAGGGAAGAAGGAAGCAAAGGTTCAGATAATTCACGGTTTTCATTTAAAAGAAAAATATTTTCTTGGCATATTATTGTACACAGGCATCAAATAATGAACTAAATATGGGTTGATTGTAGCTGTCATTGCTTTCAGTTCTCATGCTTTATTGAAACTGGATTGGTGCTTTTGAATTTTGCATTGGACTCAATCATATGATGCATGTTTTACTGTGTTGACGGAATTCATAGTTTTGTCTATATTGCATATGGAATATAGACAAACCTAAGATTGACATGTTTGTTTATGAGCCTTTGATTCATTGCATCTTGCATATGGAATCATAAGTTCTTAGGTGCATATAGCTAGCACTTAGTTGTCATTCCTTTATCATTGTTTTTCCATGAAACATTATAACAATATGGTTTATGAATTGTGAAGACGCTACTTTGAAAACGAGCACACTACTTGATTATTCCTATTTGTTTATGAATTGTGAAGATGTGAGGAAATGTGTCAAATTTGAAATTTACCATACCTTGTAAGGGCTTGCAAAGAACTGGGTTACTCACTTCATTGCTAATTGAGTTTAGAGTGTAATCTCAACTTCCTTCGTAAAAATATCAAAACATTTCTGTTCAATTTCTTCATGTTTTGGGGTTGTTTATTCTGTAATGTGTTTACTATCTATTGTGAGTAGAATATCTTCTATAATTTCATTCTTTTTTCTAGCTAGAGACTTTTTTTAGCTGGGGTGTCCTTAACTTCTAGCTCTACTTGAGAAAATTTATGATAGAATATCTTCTATAATTTTATTCTTTTTTTTTTTTTGTCTCAAATTTCATTAAGCCAACTTGTAGGCATTTGAAAATTTCAGCTGATCAGTTAATAAACTACTTAAATATAACAAATACAAGTTATATATGTCTTTTACTTTATATTCATTCGAAAGAGCATGAATAATATGTTCTACCCCTTATGTAAGCATCATATTTTTACTGTATGCCTTAGCTGCCTTCGTCTCTTGAGTGTGACTAATTGATTAAGATTTATATTGGGGTATACCGAGTGAGAGAGAAACTGTGAGACTGAGCGAGTTTCTTGGGTGTATTAGGAACTCCTTTAGAGACTATTGAGATGGATTGAGATGAGTGAGGTTACCAATGAGTATGTGACACAAAGAGAAGCTGGGAAAACATTATTCTTTCTGTCGACATTTCGATGTAACCCACAAAAGCTTTTAAATGTCATCGCTTTCTGCAGTTGTCTGAATTCATAAGACAAATTCTGGGAGAACTAGTTGGAATTCACCTATTTTAAAGACAGTATCAATAATAGTATATGTTTTCACAATTCATAAACAAATAGGAATGATCAAGGAAGTTGGGATTATCCTTAATTAGAGCAAACAAAGTAAGTATTCATCTTCATGTCCAACCTAGAGGTCAATCAGGTCCAAACTGATAATGAAGACGCTTTAAAAATATATGACAAAAAAAAAAAAAAAAAAAAAAAGGTTTTGAAAATATTACGGGTAAAAATGATTAGTTACACATTCAAAATAAAATACTAACACCTTATCTACTGCATTTCTGAGTTTCTTCTTCCGTATGTACAATATCATCAATCCAACTGCAGATTCTAACTGCTAAAACCTCACTAATTTTCACCATGCAGAATCTAACTACTGCCTATTATTGATTTGATAATATGTTAGTTTTAACCTTGTCATGGCATGCATTTGATAATTAGTTGGAATTAATTTCATCATGTCATTTTAAGAATGCTTTTGCTCTAAGTTCTCATTTTATTTGGTTGCTGGCAATTGAGCTCCGTGTTTAACCACAATCATCCCATTCGCTAAGACATTGAGCTACTATATCCCACATTCTAGCCTCATTCACATTTGCATTACACATGTTAGGCCTTGTTTGGCACACCGTATAAGGCACCGGATAGTACTAATAATACGGTGTACGGTGTTTGGTGCCGTTTGGATTAAATAGGCACCGGATTAAATAATACGGGCCCACCTTTTTATACAGCGTTTACTTGCTTGCTTATACCATCCAAATTCACGGTATAATTTAGTCGGCCTCGCTCTCGCTCTCGAACTCATTTCTCTCCCTCTTTCTCCATCCCCACCACCGATCAACATTAAGAAGATTTCGAACGAAATCCAGAGGTGGCAGATCAAACCCAACTCCGCCATTTTCAACTCTGCCGTACCGAAGTGGCAGATTTTGGCGCCGAGCACGAGGTGGTCCTGCTCGGAGACGATGATGTTGGAGCTCTTGATGTGGTTGTGGACGAAGGTAGAGTCGAGGCCGGAGCAGTGGTGGATGTAATTGAGGCCGTGGGCGAGGTCGGTAGCGATCTGCATCCGGGAGAGCCACGACGACAGGACGGTGTAGCTTGAGTTCTTCGGGTTGCGGAGGCAGTCGGCCAGGTTGGCGCTGGCGACGAATTCGTAGACGAGGTAAACGTAGCTGCCGGAGAGGGAGGCGCCGAGGAGCTTGATGAGGCTGGAGTGGTGGGATTTGGAGATGAGGGAGAGGCGGCAGTGGAGGTCGGGCAGGGAGGGGGAGGCGGATCTTGGGCTGGAAGGATTTAGAGGATTTGAGGGAGGCGACGGAGGAGGAGGTGGAGGATTTGGAGAAGTTGTAGCTGGAGTTGTCGATGGTGGTGCTGAAAATGGAGGAGTAGGGGTCGGGGAATGATGAGGAGGAGGATTTCTTGTTGCTGCCTTTGTGATGGGGTTTGGTTCAGGGCAGCAGACGAAGAAGAAGAATGGAGAGAGGGAGAGATTTGGGGGGTGCGGCGGAGAGATTTGGGGAACATGAGATGATTTCAATTTAATTTAATTTTAAGTTTGATTCTCCTATCCGGTATAATACCAAGCACAATATAAATAATATGGTCAATAGTCTGATACTGCACCAAACGCCAGACTAATTTAGTCAGTACTATCCGGTGACTATTTATCCTATCCGACAGAAATAGTCAGTACAGTCCGACCTGCCAAACGAGGCCTGGACACAACAACTTTTGTATCTGTCATGGTACCAGTTGCTGTCAGTTTGTTCAAGTTTTGTAACTGTCTTCTATTCATAATTTGTACAAATTTTGTAACTTAGGAATGTATTTGGAACTTTATTTACGATTTTATTTATTTATTTGTAACTGTCAAGGTTAGGATAAGTTTTAGTATATCCAAACTAGATTAAAGTAATGGAATGTAACTCTTTAATTAATTGTTTTTGTAGATGTCAAACTTAATATCAAACCGGCGGGCAACTAATAGGGGCAGTCAGACACCTTCTTCAGGAGGTAGTGTTGTTGCCACCTCCATACCTGATATGGGCACGACGGGTCTACGGTTCCTGCGTCATCGACTTTTTCGGTGACATCCTGTACTAAGCGCCCGATGAACTCATCAATGGCCCTGGAGTTTTGAGGAGGCTCAACAGTCTGGTGAGGCATCCTCTGTCCAGGGAGAGGTGTCCCAGAAAGGTAAGCTTGCTCTGTCCACTGATAAGCCTGCTTCTGGTTTCATGATGGTCAAAGCAACATTGACATTAGTCTGTAGGCATGCTGGAACCTTCAAAACTGTCACATTCCCATTAATTAGAACGAACTTACTTAGAACTTTGCTTTGAGTGCTTTGCCTCTATTGTTGGCAGTTCCTGTAATCCCACAAACAAATGCTTTCTATATTAGAAGAACCACTACTGTAAACGATTTAAGTTGGCACACCTAGCCTTGCAAGCTAAACCTTTTTGCAGATTCGCAGTGTCAAGTCATATCAACAAGTTGTAAATTTTGTTTTCACATCCCCAATTGGTATAAACTGTTTGAATTGTTGGGTGGAAGTGTTGTTTTTGTTGTTATATTGTTATATTGTCTGCAGGTTTTAGGAAATGTTATAGTTTTAGGGGAGGTTATGCCGAATTTTTGGTAGAAAATAGAATTTGTCTAATGTTAACTTTGTTTATTTGGTAGGTCAAAAAAAAAAGCAGGGGCCCTTGCAGACTACATAAGACTTCACAGACCACTCGCACCACGACCGAGAAGATCAACATTACATGGGATCCTCGACATCGTGCGACTGCTACAGAGGAGCAGCATAGTGTGTTGGCTACCGACATTGGCTCGGTTATCAAGAACCATTGCCCCCTCACGTGGGTGTCATGGAGAGATGTCCCTCAAGAAGTCAAGGAATTCGTTCTTCATAAATTATCGGTAAGTAGTTTCAACCTCAAATACTAAATTTTTATTAAAGAATACAAAGATTATAAATTTTAACTACTATACATTTGTTCAGTTTTGCAGCATCACTATGAGATCTCCAACCTCGATGCCAATCAAATGCAGTACATCAACGACCTTTGCTCTGGTAGGTTCACTCAATGGAAGAGCGACCTCCACAAGCATTATGAGCTATATGATGGTTCAGAGGTCGCTCTAGCAGTTGGGTGCCCTATAGAGTTGGTTGACCGTCGGGATGAATGGGAGTGGCTCTGCGGCCATTTTCAAGACGAGAAATACCTCCTAAGTATAATATATATTTCAATAATATTTAATCAAAAAATTTATATTTTTAAATAATATGTTTTTTTTTCATTAATACGTTTTGTTAATTCAACAGAAAAAAGTGAAGGCAAACTCGAACAATCGGTTGAAGAAGAAACTTTTTCACCGATTCGGCTCACGACGCTTCTCTTATAGGTTTGAGGAGCGACGTAATGTAACCGTATATTTATTTTAAGTTTTCAATCTTTTTACTCTTTATTACACAATTGGTAATCTATGTTAACACTTTTTAAATTTTTTCAGGAGGGTCAAAGTTTCCTGAAATGACATATTCAAGGAGGTGTGTACGTTCAGCCCAGGGATGAGTTGACGAAGCAGCTTCATGTAAATTATTTCAATTTTTTAATATTCAATTAGTATTAATATTAATTACATGTATATTCAAATTAATTTGTTTATTTCATTTTTCTAGTCCACCATGGTGGAGAAGGGCCGGACCGTTCTGGAGGAGGTGGCTTCCCAGCTTCCTCTAGTGACCCCAATTGAGGAGGTGGTTCCTCTTGAGGATGCTGGTTTTCAGATCATGACAGACACACTTGATTAGACCCTCGGTCGTTGGCATGGGAATATTCACCGGGGGCTTGGGAAAGCCCGCCTTCAGGACCCATCTGCCTCATCCTCCAGGCAGAGAATAAAAGAGGTCAAAACGCTGACATCTAAAGTGGCGGACCTGAAGGAGTGGATTGCGACCTAGCAGGCTCAAATTGCGGCCCATTAAATAATAAATTATTTAAAAAACTAATTTTAAAATCTTACTGCGACGACCTCTATATCCGTCGCGCAAGAGTTTGTGGGTCGAACCCCTATATCTGTCGCGCAAGAGCTTGAGGGTCGAACCCCAATTTCGTCGCTCGGTACGCACAACGACCACCAGTTCCGTCACGCAATCTTCATTTTGCACGACGAATAGTTTCCCTCCGTCATGAGCTTTGCGCGACGCTCTCTTCGTCGCCCAATGTTTCCGGCAACAATTTTGGCCTTTGCACGACGCTTTCCCCTTCGTCGCCCAAAAAGCTATTCTTAATAGTGTTGTGATTTGCACGTGATCCTTTTTAAACGATATGAAAGAATAAAACCCAACCTAACTAATAGGTAGTTAAGTAATTAGGAAGAGAATAAAAAGGAACAAATTGACATCACCCCTTTGAAGAGGTAGAATACAATTGTGTATATATACATAAGAGGTAAAATTACAAATCTGATGGATATTATGAATATAATTACCTATTGGCTATTGCAAAGAAACAACACAATCAACACTATGATAATTGTGCCTCTATAGAAAAGGTAAAATTCATGGAACAATGCTAAGTAGATTAAATTTACAAACTAAATGGTGTGTCACCAATAAGAAATAAGCACGTTAATCATCACTTAAGTAATAATTCAATCATCAACTTCCATGTCATTTAATTTACAAAATTTAATCTACACATTTAGTCTCCCTAGCATTACTCAAATAAAAAAGGTAACTACAATCCACCTTCTGAAAAGGTAGACTATCCCAACCCAAAAAACAAAAAAAGAAAGGTAGACTTCCCGTATGCGCTTGATATCCTAAATCAACAATTTCAGAAACTCTCATTGAAAAAATAAAATTCTACATGTAATAAAATAAAAAAGAAAATTTTATTTTAACAGTGTTTTAACGAAACACTACTGTTCGTTTTTAATGAAAAACCACATTTTTACCTTTCCCTGGTACTATTCACTACGCCTTTATTTGTCATTTTTCATTAAAACTAAAAAAAATTTGGACTTTTAGTTAGTTTTCCTTTATTTTAACCCATATAATTTCCTTCTACACTCAGCTTATTCTTTATACTCATATTATTTTGGGTAAATTACACAAAACTATCTCAACTATTAGTGTCACGACACTTTCATACCTCATTTTTTAAAATTGACAATGTCATACCACATCTTACGAATTTGTGACAATGTCATACCTCCGTCAATTTTTCTGTTAGTTTTTTCTGTTAAGTGCTGACGTGGCTTGATAAAATATTAAAAAATTATACTTGGGGCCCATTTTTCTATTAATAAATTATTAAAAAAATTATACTTTACCCTTAAAAAAAATAAAAAAAAAAAAACCATAAACCAATCCCCCCCCCCCCCCCCCCGCCCGACCCCTTCCCTTTTCCCCTTCCCCTTCCCTGCAACCCAAAATCCCAAAACCCAGATTCTTTCCCCTTCCCTGCAACCCCCCACCCCTTCCCCACCCACGCCAACATCCCCCCCCCCCCCCCCCCGACTCACCTCCTCCTTCTCTGCCACCCACCATCTCTCCTCGAAATGGACCGACCCAGAAAAAAAAAAAAAAATACACCCATCCCCCACCCGACCCCTTCCCTTTTCCCCTTCCCTGCAACCCAAAATCCAAAACCCAGATTCCTTCCCCTTCTTTGCAACCCCCCACCCCTTCCCCACCCACGCCAACATCCCCCCTGACTCACCTCCTCCTTCTCTGCCGCCCACCCTCTCTCCCCGAAATGGACCGACCCAGAAAAAAAAAAATACACCCATTCCCCCCCCCCCAGACCCACCTCCTCCTCCCTGCAGCTCCTCCCCTCATTCGTCATGTCCGGGCCAGCCCTCGCCCGCCCGCCCATCTCCAAATTCCACGTCGGATCTGTCGCATACGGTCCACCCGAGACTTGGGCTCGCACACCCATGGCTCACCGGACCTGGGTTGGGTGTCCTCTGGGTGCCCCGGAGCTTCACGGAGACGAAAAGAGAGAGGGATAGTCTGTGCGAGAGAGAGGGGGAGAAAGAGTGAGTGAGAGAGAGGGAGATGTTGGCATGGGTGGGGATGGGTGGGGAAGGGTGGAGGGTTACAGGGAAGGGGTCGGGTGGGGGGGAGATGGGAAGGGGGTTCTGGGGATGCAGAGAAGAGAGAGAGGCGGGAGAGAGATGGGAGAGAGAGAGAAGAGAGAGAGAGAGAGAGAGAGAGATTTAATATAAAAAATATTTTTTAATTTTTTAATTTTTAAAAATATATTTAATAGTTTTTTAATCCAGTTGGATTAGAAAATGGGCCCCATATCAAGCCACGTCAGCACTTAACAGAAAAACTAACAGAAAATTTGACGGAGGTATGACATTGTCACAAATTCGTAAGATGTGGTATGACATTGTCAATTTTAAAAAATGAGGTATGAAAGTGTCGTGACATTAATAGTTGAGGTAGTTTTGTGTAATTTACCCTATTATTTTTAAGGGGCATTTTAACTTAAGGACCTAAAGAAGATTATTTTTTCAATATAACCGGGATGCCTTTATAAATCTAGTTTTAGTCCCTAACTTTAAAACTCATTATCAATCATATTAAATACGCTGCCCACTTTTATTATTTTCAAAAAAAATTCCAAAAATTCCTAATTTAATCATCAATAATGCCTTAAAAATAGAAATTTTTATTTCTACATATCAAATTTAGTAATTTAAAATGGAAGACTTTTTAAATCATTTTGTTAATGAGAATTAAACTATATAAAAATTTATACAGACAATCACAAAACCAAACAAATAAATTAATATGCAGACACAATAAACAATATACACTATAAAGGTACATGAATATATACATAGGTGTATATATATAGATACATATGTACATAGGCAAGCCCTTTATGCAAAGGGATCCCCATTTTTTGAAAAAAAAGGGATTAGGTGTGGGGCCCACTTTACATCAAATCTCAACGATCCGAACAGTCTATTTTGTAAGTCTCGATTCATAGATCATCCTTGCAAAAATTCAATTCAATCCGAAACCATTTGCCTATTTAATTATGAAGATAAAATTTCATTGTTTCTTGTATAACAAAGTATTCGTTCATTTCTTTGAACCCAATTAGATGTCTTAAATATTTCCGATTTGGCTAATATTTTGCGAGGATGATCTATGAGGAACAACTTAAAAAATAGACGGTTCGGGTCGTTAAAGTTCGATGTGGTGTGGACCCCACAACTAATCCCCATTATAAAAAAAAATAGGGATCCCTTCCCTTAAAGGCTTCCTATACATAGGTTCATATGTATAGGTACACAAATGTACATATAGGTGCATATATATAGGTAACATATATACATAGGTTTCTTATGTATAGATACACAAATGTATATATAGGTGCATATATATCGGTACATAAATATATATTTATGTAGATATGCACAGGCACACAAATTATGTATATATATATACGTGCATATAAACATATATGTACTGTTACCACTTAAGTAATTTTTGTACCCATATTGAATACAAATTAAGTAAAAATCTTCTATTTATAATACTAAAAATAAAACAAAACAAAAGTTAATAATTATTAGCTAGATTTTAGGTGATATATAAAGTCAAAGGACCAAAATCAATATTTAATCTTACACCCAACTTTATTGAAAAATTGATCTTATTCCGGGATTATAATTTAGTTTCCAATATTTTTAATTAAGCTATCAATATCTCTTTAAATCTAAATTTACTGCATAAACTACCCTTACAAACCTTCATGCACAAAATCAGTGAGACTTTGAAACAATATAAAGTGTCAAGTTTATCTTTACACCCATTTGAAAAATAAAAAACCAAAATCAAAGCATTCTTTCCTGTGACGTTCTCTCCTTCCAACAATTGTTTTTGATGGAGTCTTCATCACTCGATATAACGTTGCTCTCGATATAACCCAGGTTGCTTTGTGTGACCATGTCAAACAAGTTGTCAATTCAAAGGAGTTCCATCTATTTACTTGGAAGCCCAAGGTTTTTTTGTTCGCTTCTCTCGGTACAAAATAAATTAGTTTTTTCGTGTTTCTAAAGTATTTAGTTTGAAATACTTTTCTAAGTAATTTTTATCAAAGTCTTACGTATGAAAACAAATAATTTTTCTTATATAAAATTAGGTCATATTTTTTAGCATCGCTTCAAACCTCAAAAATCTCAAAACCGACCTTGAAAATGAGGAGCATACTGTAAACACACGCATATACCTATTTGAATAGAAACAAGCTGCAAGCCTGCAAATCGACTCAACTTTCAACTTTTTCAAGCGACAAATTGCAACCTGTAAGTTGGACTTGTAATTAAATATAATAGAAAAGTTGATTGATACCCACTTCCCTAAGCCAATTCTAGGTAACACCTAAATATTTATTCTTTTTCGATTTAGAGCCTTTGACTAATTATGCCACTTATGATAACTTTCCTTTTATGTGTGGTGCAAATTGACGTTTCAATTTCTATTTTTCATTTCCAATTTGCCCATAAAGTTAAAATGGTTAGAAACATGATTAGGGTAACACGTAGCAGATTTATTGCTATCATTATTAGGATTCCCAATTCTTTTTTTATTTTTATGGAATGCCGGGTTAAACCAAATAGTCATACCTCAAGATCTTAATGAGTCATGTTGTGTAACGCCCATTAAAATGAACGGGAGTATGACCCTCACACTTCGACCTGTTAATATTAATAGGTAATATGACCCGACCAGTTATCCGTTAAAAAATATATTTTAAACCAATAAATAATCAAATGAAAAAATTAACACCGAATTAGTATATGCATATCACATTGTTACATAAATATTACTTCAAAACATGAAAAACAACATTTGTCTTTCAAGTATCACATAAATAATAATTAATGTAGAAGTGTGGAAAAAAAATATACAAACGCTCGTAATGACAAGCTTTACAACTTTTGTGAAGGGCTCAACTTCGAAATTCGCTTGGATAACACATAAACTATAGATCGAAATTTAACCGGTGATTGTCGTTTACATTTATACTCCATTTGACACATCCCGACCTAAATCAAGGCGTGTTGGCCGTCACGTGAGGGTGGCGTAGCCATGTGCGTAATGCGGAAGTGATAAGAAGATAAGAATGTGAGTAAATAAAAACCAACCTAGCAAACTTACTAAATAAGTAAATAAGTGCAAGTGTCGAGAGTTAAGTGTAAAACACATAATCAAAGCATAAATAACCTAGGTGCAGTCCAGCAGGACGAATACTAATTATACAGTACCAAAAAGTAGACCTACAACAACTAAAGTTTGTCAGAACCGCGCGTACAATCCTCGTGAACCACCAGAAGCACTCCTACCTAGTACCTGGAGGGGCGCAAAACAGAAAGTGTGAGTGGGCAAAAACAAAGATTTTCAAAAATATTTTCTTTCTCAAATGTTCTAACCCCTCGCTGTAAAACTTGTATAGTTTCCCAGAAAGTAGAACCTATATATATGTATATATATGTATATATATGTATCTCTCAAAATCATCAATCTCAACATCAAAACAATATGCCGGGGGATGCATCATCAGAATAATTGAATCAACCAAAATGTAATAAGGAATATATAAAAGAATGGATCAATGATAAAGGAAGATATGTCAGCCGGATCCACCTAAGGTGGCCTGTACGGTTGAACCTATAGCTCATCTAGTATGCCTGCACACAAGTTGGAACCACCTAATGTGGTCTGTATGACAGGGCTAGGTGTAATACATATATGCTCAAGTGCTACGATCACGTGAAGGCTGTGCGAATAGTCTCGGGTCACCTACATGTTGGAACCACCTAATGTGGTATGTACGACAAGACTGTGCACCTAACTTGGATCCAAGATGAGCGTGTGGTGCGGGAGGTGAACATCACGTGAAGGACTGTGCCCTGGCCACGAGCGGGAGCACTAACACCGGGGTGCAGGTTAATGAGCTCTAAATGCATCCCTAATGCAACCATTAACATGTAACTTACCAACCAAAGCATACCCACTTACCTGAGTCTTACCTTAGCGTCCACAACACCATCAACAACATAATTGAATATGAAATGCACTTTCTAAAATAATAAATATGCATCATGGCAATTTAATGAATAAAACCATTTAAATACGTTTTCTAGGAAAAACGCTCTACATATATACATATATATAAAAACAAAGGCCCACTCACTGGTATGTGGAAGGGTTGTAACCCCCGAGCCTAACCTGACTACGCTCGTCCTCCACGTATGTCTCACCTATATGCGAAACAACTATATAAACATTATTTACAAGCACATAACCAGCAATAGGTAATAACTTCTCATACATTGCTCAATTGGGGTGTTTGAATATACCAACGTAACCTACTCAACCCCACGAACAACCCTATATTTTTAGAAAATTTTTTGGAGTCCCCACGCGCCGGCCAAGGCACGCCCTCATGTGCGGCCAAGCACAGGCACTGCCACATGTGCGGCCACGCGCCTGGCACGGGTGATAGAAACCCTAACGGGGTTAGAGAATATTCCGTTACTTTTAACTGACGTTGTTCACTACCGTTAGGAATATTCCGTCAAACTTGAGGGAATATTCCTCTTCTTCTTCGGCAAGTCACCATCTTCCGGCGCAGGTGACCTCTGCGACTGCCGGATTCTGGGTAGTTTTCTAAACCTAATAACTCACTCATTTCTTCACCAAAATACATGAAACTTGCATAAAATTGAAGCTGGAGATTAGTAGAACAAAACCTTACCAATTTTAGGCCTTAACTCCGACGAGAAACTCGCCGTGAAACCTTGACAAATCCGGCCACCTCTGCAACCTTGTAAAAACACCTAACTTTACGTTAAAAACTATCCAAAACTACTCTAAGACACTAGAAAAGACGAAATAATACCTTCTCGAGCCTTAAAACTTTGTGAACAACTCACGATCACAACAGGGTCACTATACCCTCGTCGGAGGTCTCTGGTTTTTCGTATTTTCATATTTTTGAAGGACTCACGTCTCACAAATGGTATGAACTTGTTCTGGAGTTCACAAGGAACTCAATGGTGGTCTCAGCACCTTCGATCCACTGAGTTTTGAAGGTCAACGTCCAAGTCCGTACAACTGTACGGAGAGAGAGAGAGATGGTTCGAGAGTGAAGAGAGAGAAGAAGGGTGATGTTTTCAATTTGTGTGTGTGTACCCGTGCTGATTGGATACCCAAAACAAAAGTTAGTTTCTAATTGGGCCAAATCTACTAGCTTAACAAACCCTAAAATCCTAACACCTAACTCTAATTGGTTCCCAACAAATGGGAACTAGAATAATTGGTCCAAAATAAATAATTTGGGTCTTTTACCTTAGCCCAAATTGCAAACACAAACCAACGCTCAAGGGTACTTTCGTCATTTCACAACATCGAGGATAAAAATATAATAAACTTAGGGACGGGCTGTCACACCATTCTTCTCACCAAATTTTATTTTTTGAAAACATGAACTTTTAGATGATGCAGGATGATGAACGGTTCAAATCGTTGATTTTACGTTCATAGTTTTACCGTTAGTGAAAATATTGCTCGAAGTTTGTAAAGTCTCTAAAAACTATATAACATCTACTCATATTTCAATTAACCGTAAATATTGGAACGTGATATCAACGATCCAAACCGTTCATTTTTCTATATCCGCTAAAAAGATCATGTTTTCAAAACAGAAAATCTGAAAGAAAAAAAATCGGGGAGAAGAATAAAGCATAAACGACAATCGACGGGTAATTATAAATCTAAGGTTTATGGATTTGGAGTTTGCCCTTGACAAAAGTTGTAAAGCTTGTCACTACAAGTGATTTAATATTCTTTTTTACATTTTTCGCACTTCTACAATAATTATTATGAATTTCATTAATTTTGCACTCAAATAATAAATACTATTCATGGAGGTTTGGAGGGTTTTAGAAATCTAAACAACGATGTAACCATCGTCTAAACGTAGAGGATGCAATCACGAGCGATTATATATTCTTTCACATTTCACACTTGTACAAAAATTAATTTTTATTTATATTGGACTCCCCTAAAAATATTATTCACAAGGGTTTGTAGGGTTTTAAAAATTCAAACGACGATGTACCCATCTCAAAGCATAAATAATGCGATCACGAGCATTTGCATTTTTTTTCCACATTTTTTCGCACTTGTAAATTAATTATTATAATTTTTTAATGTGTTGGGTATTTTTAAATTACTTTGACATTTTTATTTTTTAATGTGTTTTATAATATTTTAATCCCACTTTTAAGAAGATAAAACATTTATGAGTATGATTTTATGAGAGAGTAAAAAACTTTGTTGGACAACATGTCAAGTAAAAGTTATCTCAGTAATGATAATCAAGAGACAAATATTTTTACAAATACTTTTACACTCTTTTTAAGCCTTTTGATTACATGACATCCAATAGTTCTTATTTATTCATTAAATGACATGGATGCTTATGTGGATTATAACTAATATTAAAGAAAAAAAAAACATAAAATCTGGAAAATTAAAACTAAAATTAAAAAAGGAAGAAACTTTAACTGAAATTGGTTCTCCCATTCCCATTTCGATCAAGACTTGAATTCAGACTTTGAACCCAAATAAAAAAATCATGAAACTTCTTCTTTTGCCGATGAAGAAGCTTGATGGAATCTCGTTAGTAATCACAACGAAACCCTAAATTTGAAATGGTCGAGAGAGGCCTGTAAATATCATTGGAGGTCTGTAAACGAAACCCTAAATTCTCATTGGAGGTCTTTGTAAACACGGAAAATTCCTGAAACGAACGAGACAAGAACAACGTGTACAAAATAATATTTTGTATTAATTTTGGGGTTACAATCTCTTTTACAATTTAATCCTCTGATTCTATCTTCGTAAGGTATAGATTTATGGATGAGTTGTTGATCCAAAGGGCTGCTGGGCCTTGAGCTTAGGATGAACGAGGATGTGGATTTGTTTATGTTGTTGATCCAAAGGGCCGTCGGGGCTTGATCTTAGGATGAACGAGTGATGAACGATGAACACTTTCTTCAAGGGCCGTCGAGGCTTGATCTTGAATTGGTGGAAGTTCTTCAAGGGCCGTTGGGGCTTGATCTTGAAGGTGGATTTGACGAAGAACGAAGAGAGTTTTCTTGATCCTTCGGAATTCTTGAGAATTTGGGAGGTTGGTGCTTGAAAGCTTTTAGTGTTTCAAAGCTTTCAAGGATTTGGGGGACTTCTCTTCCAATTTGGGAGTAGAGAAAATGTGTATGTGAATTGGTTCCTTGAAATGGATGAAATGGCCTTGTATTTATAGAATTTTTCAAGGCCTAACTTTGAATATAATATTCAGATGAAATAAATCATTTCTGCCAGTTGTTGACACGTGTCTTATTCGGTGACTTTTCTGATTTCTTTCGATTTTTTTCTTTGAGTCACGCACTACATGTAAAATTCATGTGATACGTGGGCGTTGAAATTTTAATTTATCGGTTAACATTTATTTTACCGAAATTTCGATGTCTACAAATGCCCCCACTTCAAGGCGCGTCGTATACATATGCTTGTCACGTGTAGAAGATGCGTTTTGAAGTCCCTTAATGCAGATGTCGATCCAAGGGCCGTTGAGGCTTGATCTTGAATTGGACTGGAAACTTCCTCAAGGGCCGTAGAGGCTTGAATCTTGAATTTTGTGCTGCAAATTCCTTCAAGTGCCGTTTGAGGCTTGTTCTTGAATTCGGCTGGAAGATTTTCTGGTTTCCTCCGATTGTTGATTTTCCACAGGCTTAATCTTGAACTGGGCTGGAGGGTTTTCTGGTTTCCTCCAAAGGTCTGAACTTACTCCTTTCATCTGGAGCTGAATTTGTTTCAAGGATGGCTGACGCTTGATCTTTAATTGGATTTGTGATTTCTTCAAGGGCCGACGGGGGCTTGATCTTGATGAATGGAAACGGGACCACGAGCGGCTTCAGGATTTGAACACCCGGCAAGCAGACACGAGATGAAGGTGATGGTCTATTTCCTTGTTCAATCTTTCCAATTCATATTGAAGAGGGTCAGAGGATGAATCTTCAAGATTGATGCTTCATTGTCGCTCGTCTTGTCTGTTCTCCAGGCAGATGTGGATGAGTACCCGAGAGCAATGCTAGGTAGGCAATCAGGGAAGGGGTTCCAGGCAGTTGGTTCCTGACTGGAAGCTTGGTTCTAAGTGCCGCCCGATTGCTCTTCTTCTCATTATCCTGCAGGTAAGAACAAGGACAAAGAAAAGACAGGGAAAAAGCATGAAATGAGGTATTTTCGCTTTAGACCCTGATGATATGAGATGCTTTTGCTTTTGCTTTTGGTGATTTGATGGCGTTGCACGGCGAGGCTTTGCTCTTCGGCGATGGTGCTAACGATAGGCCGTCGAGGCTTCTCGAGCTCTTCAATTAGAGCAACGACTCCGAGCTTGGTTTTGACTTAGATTCCTCCGTCCGACTTGTGCAGTTCTGCAGGGAAGGGCATCATGCTATAGTGACTTGTTACAACTTGTCACGCTGCATTCTTCTCTGCTTGTTTCTTCTGCATAGCAGAAGTGGTGCGCAACCTTTTGCGTTTGATTGGTCCTTCAGAGCATCACTTCTCAGCGACTCATCCACGCTTGGCAGCTTCAGTGCAAAGAGCCGACAGAATGCCAAATACTCTGCGATGGCGGTGACTTGAGACCCAGCTCCAACAACAGCTGAAGATGACCACTCGAGAGCAATGCAAGGTAAGCAATCAGGCAAAAGGTTCTGAGCAATCAGTCTCTGGTTGGACGTTTGATTTCCGGTTCTGACTGATCGCTCTCTTCCTCCCTGTCTTGCAGGTAAGAGCCAGGGTAAAGGAAAGAAAAGGGAAAAGCATGATATGAGATACCTTTGCTTTCGACCCTGATGATATGAGATACGCTTGCTTTTGAAGAAGTAGCGGATGAATCAGCACATATATTGGTTGCGTTTGTCTCCACATGCTTCAGTGTACCAATTTCACCTGCCTCAGCTGTTCTTCAGGCAAGTGAGGTATCTTCCCGGAAGTTTGAGTTGAGGTTCCGACATATTGCTTTTCTTTGTCCTTGTCTTGAATGTAAGAGTGAGGACAAAGGAAAGGACAGGGAGATTGCATTATATGAGTGTGGCTTGCTTTGTCCCTGATGACGTTCGCTTTTGGAGAAGTAGCGGATGAACCAACACCTATATTGGTTGTGCTTGTCTCCACATGCTTCGGTGTACTGATTTCACCTACTTCATCTGTTTCCCTTGCAGAAGTGGTATTCTCCCTAGTTTCTCTCCATGCAGGTTTGACATCTGCTCCTGCAGTATTTGCCCTCCGATGTAGGAGTTGAACGCAAACCTTGCATTTGAATGGTCCATCAGGGCATCACTTCTCAGCGACTCGTCCATGCTTGGCAGCTTCAAGGCAAAGAGCCAACAAAATGCCAAATATTCTGTGATGGTGGTGACTTGAGACCCAGCTCCAACAACAGTTGAAGATGACCACTCGAGAGCAATGCAAGGTAAGCAATCAGGCAAAGGTTCCGAGCAATCAGTCCTAGATCGGACGTTTAATTTCAGGTTCGGACTGATTGCTTTCTTTCCCCTTGTCTTGGAGATAAGAGCAAGGGCAAAGGAAAGGACAGGGGAAAAGCATGATATGAGATACCTTTGCTTTCGACCCCGATGATATGAGATACGTTTGCTTTGGCGGAAGCAGCGATGAACCAGCACGTTGTCCCTGTGTCCACATGCTTTGATGTATCATCTTCATCTGCTTCAGCTGTTCTTCAGGCAGGTGTGGTATCTTCTCTGGAAGCACATCAGCAGCTGAAGATGAGTACTTGAGAGCGAGGCTAGGCAAGCAATCAGGGAAGAAGCTTCCAGGCAATCGGTTCCAACTCGGAAGGTCGAGTCCAAGTGCCGACTGATCGCTCCCTTTCTCCTTGTCCTGCGGTGAAGAGGGAGGACAAAGAAAAGGATGGGGAAAAAGGGTGCTATGAGATACTCTTGCTCTCATCCCTAATGATATGAATACTTTTGCTCTGGTACAACCTGGTCGAATAGGTGTTTTCCGGGAAGAGGAGAACTGAGTATGTTGAGGGGTTTGGTTGCAGATGCATTTTTGGCAAGGAAGAAGAACCAGGCGTTTTGGATGTGTGCTTTGCCTTTGAGGATGAAGGTTATCATATATAGGGATTTCCCACTTACAAGTAGTGGTGTGGACGTGACCTTGTCACCCACGCTTGTCGGTGACAGCGTTGTAGTGGGAATAGTAGGATTCACGCGTTTTTTTAACTTTGTCAGAGACTTTTGACAAAGTTGCACGTGATGTCTGAAAAGCTGAGATTGCGTCTGAAATGAGTTGACGAATTTTACGCAGGAAAACCCGGCTTTTGAAATTTGGGGAGTGGCGTCTCTTTGACCCTTGAACAGATGGCCGTGTTGCTTCTCCTTTTATAGAGGTGTTGATTGCATTCCAAAATGCATACTTCGAAGATTTCCCGCCTGTGAAAATTATCTCTGCTGCATTTCCGAAATTTTACTCTATCCACCCTTCTCCTTCATCATTTCTGAAAATGGCTTACCCGTCTGACATTCGCTTAGATTTGAGTCTTGGGAATGATACAGGCGCACCGCGTCAGGGTGATATATGGCGCCCATCCTTCCTATCCTCTATTGGCCCTCTTACGGTTGAAGACTCCGTGATGATGGATACGACAACGGCTACGGTAGTAGCTAAGAACCTCCTTACCCCTAGAGATAATTTACTGCTTTCAAGACGGTCTGATGAGCTGGCTGTCCAAGACTCCTTAGCTCTCAGCATTCAGTGTGCGAGCTCTATGTCCAACATGGGCCAACGCTTACTCGCTCGATCTCGCCAAGTTGAATCATTGATGGCCGAGGTGGCAACCCTTAGTCACTAGATTAGGCAGCTCAAGCGTGAGAATAGAGAGTTGCATGTGCTTGCAAATAATTATTCGGCGGGCATGAAGAGGAAGCTTGATCAGCTGCTGGACTCCGAAGGTCGAATTCAAAGCGACCGTCAGAAGTTTGCGGATGTATTTTGGAGGCACTTTTTGCCTTCGTCATCTGGGGTTCGACCAAGTATTGAGGCCCCGAATAATCCATCTTCAGTGCCTTTGGTGACTTCCTCGGCTAGTGTTCCGCCGAGTACTGAGGCTTCACACAAGTGACATTTGTGAAGGCTCCATTTTTATTTATTTATTTATTATTATTATTATTATTATTATCATT
Organism: Cotoneaster glaucophyllus; assembly: GCA_036320875.1. NCBI lineage: Eukaryota > Viridiplantae > Streptophyta > Magnoliopsida > Rosales > Rosaceae > Cotoneaster > Cotoneaster glaucophyllus. The sequence continues at coordinate 17,246,576 of CM070069.1, read as the reverse complement.
ATTATTATTATTATTTTTTTTTTTGGGTACGTACTTGTAACTTCTTAAAGATATCAATAAATGAAATCTTATTTCATTCGTATGGTACTTTTTTACTTGCTAACAATAACCTGCCTTTCATTCTTGCGTGAGTGTATGTTTTAATAACGAGTATGGAAAACTGACAAGGCTGGGCCTCCTCGATGGGCTTCCTCACTGCACTGCACTTTTCTCTGCATGCGTTGAATGGAAGGGATGTCTTGCACAGTTTTCACAGTTTGTACAGTTTGCACAGTTTTTTTTTTTTTTTTTTTTTTTTTTTTTTTTTTTTTACTTGCACAGTTTGCACAGTTTGCATCAGAGATTGAATGGAAGGGACGTCTTGCACCCTTGTGTCTGCGGCTCAGGACAGAAGAGAGATGTTGGAAGGAACCATACGCAAGGGTACAAGATTGCTTTGGGACAGATGTGCCAAGTGAGCGAGAAATCAGCCACCTTGCTGCCAGATCAGAAGAGGAGGAGTTGCAACGTTTGGTCTTGTCATCCAGCTTGCAGAGAAGGACAGAGACGAGCCATGTCACGCGAGTCCTATTAGCACAGTCTTCCTCTCTTCACGCGGGCCACTGCTAGCACAGTCACCGCACAGCCTTCCTCGCTGCACGCGGGTCGCTGTTAGCACAGCCTTCGCACTGCACTCTGCTATGGATTCTTTTATATATATATATGTATATACATATACGAGATTGTACCGTGACTGCACAACCTTACTCTCATCACTGCGCAGCCATTGCACTGCGACTGCCTTGCACCGTCGCTGTACAATCTGCTGGCAGCTCCCCCCTTCAGTCGTTTCGTGTTGTTTTGCCAGCCCAGCGTCTGCCTTGCGAAGCCGAGCTGCTGCAAAGTCCGCTGTCTTCCTTGCCCTCTGCCTGCCGCTGCATGTTCGAACAGCAAGCCAAGCTTGCATCAACCACTGCTGCTGCCTTGCTGCTTCACGCCTGCTGCTGCCTGCTGCTGCAGGTTTGTCTTCGCGAAGCTGCTGCCTTGCTGAAGCCGAGTGATTGCAAAAGTCGCTGTCTGCCTTGCGTTTTCCGTGCAACGTCTTGCGAAGCCGTGCCTGCCGTCGTCGCACTGCTGCCTCATCCTGCTGCTGCGTCGCTGCTTCCCGCCTGCTGTCAAAGTTGTGGCTGCTGTCGGTGCAGCTGCTGATGCTGCAGGTTTTTCTTATCTTCGACTCCCCTCTGTTTTTCTCGAATCACTCATGCATATACATATATATATATATATATAGTCAGACGTGCCCATAATATATATATATACATGTGGTCAGGTGTTCCCCATAATATACATATATATATCCCATAATATATATATATACATGTGGTCAGGTGTTCCCCATAATATACATATATATATATATATGTGGTCAGGTGGTCAGGTGCTGTCTTACATAATACATATATATATATATATATATGTGATCAGATGCTGCCCCCCTGCGACAGTCCCTTTTTTTATTTTATTTTATTTATTTTTATTTTTTTATTTTTCTTTTCTTTATGTGATTTTGACTAGTCAAGTTTATGTACATATAAAGTGTGCACGTTTTGCAGATAGCGGCGAAGTGAGCAGGACGCGGGCGTACCCGTGTTTTTCTGCTGCCTAGGGCTTGTGCAAGAGACTGCAACGGGGTTTCGTTGTATAGTGCCTTTTGACCACAGTGTTCCCTCGGTGGTGCGCTACCGTGTGGTGTTGTGCAAGAGACTGCAGCGGGATTTCGTTGCAGGGTTGTGTAGTGCGGTTGTGGCATTCTGGTTTTCCTTGCCACTGTAACGTGCCTTGAAGGATTGTTCTGTAGCTGCCCTCTTCACAGTGCTGCTCAAGTTTAGTGGCTGATTTTTCGTTGCAGTCATGGTATTTTTTAAGTGCTTTGAGAGCAACACCATCACCATTCTTGCAAAGGAAGGAGATTCGCAGGATAAAGGAACGACGTTGAGGCTCCATGCGCCATTGACTGGCCCTAAGGCGCTCGTTTTTCCTACAAAAGACAACTCCATGCATATTAAGTCGTGGTCTTCTGAAGTGTCTTGGGAGGTGGTAGACTCCGTTCGCCCCACTACAACGGAGAAAGCGCGCATGAAGAGGATTCTTATCTTGAACCATTCGCACCATGTTCGTGACAATCATCCGGCTTCGTCTGAACTTCTTGGTGATCGTATTCGTAACGGACCTGTGGCTTGGAGCGGCGCCTTGTTGACTAATGGAGGAGCTGCATTCGTTGAGTCTTATTGGGAATGGCTTGAAGATGTGTTGAGCCGCTCCAAAGACGTTCTTACCAACATGGGCCTTTATCATGCAGTGTACGCATCTTTGTTCAGTTATGATCGTCATCCTTCCGTCATCCGCGCATTCTTTGAGCATTGGTGTCCAGCGACCAACACCCTCCACACGGCTCAAGGGGAGATGTCGATTTCACTTAGGGATCTCTACAAGATAGGGGGCTTGCCGATCCAAGGAAAATTTTATGACGAGGTTGTCCCTAGTGTGGAAGAGTTTTCTTGTCGTAACGGTCGAGGAGAAATGGAGACAGGCCTGATGATTTTTTTTCTTCTTTTTTTTTTTTTTTTTTTTTTTTTCTTTATGGTTCATTCTATTTGTATTTGTAATGGAATTGACTCTTAATAGTCAAATGTTAAATAAAAAAAAAAACCTTATTTTTACTTTGATGTGACTGAACTCAAAGTTGAATGTTCGAGCTGCCTACGTACCCTTCCAAATAAGAGATCAAGTCATAACGTAGTTCAAAATACATATTTTTTTGGTATATTTTCTTTTTGTGCCGTACGCAGTTTATGCTCGTGCGGGCAAGGAGTGTTAGTGCTGTTTGCAGTTTCAACTCATGCAGGCAAGGAGCGTTGGTGTTGTGTGCAGTTTAGGCTCATGCAAGCAAGGAGCATTGGTGCCGTGTGCAGTTTCAACTCATGCAGGCGAGGAGCGTTTGTGTCGCCTTTTAGGCTCGTGCGAACGAGGAGCATGGTGTGTGGATTTTGTCAAGCGGTATAGGAAAGGCGATCTTCGCAATCTTCATAGCAAGGAGCCTTTGCTGAGTAATCGAAGAAGTCTTCGGGGAAGAGGTCGCCCATTGTGACGGGGATGAACCATCTTTGTGTCGAAGTTTCTTTATCTCCAACACTCTCACTTTGCTCTGGAGGTTGACCAGAGCTGCTTTGCCCCCTTTCTAATTGGTGCTTCGTCTTTGAAGAAATCGAGCTCCGAAGGTCGCATCTTTCTGCTAGTCCGTCAAACTTTTCTTCCTCTGGCGTTGTCTTCCTCTTCTTAGAAGGTTTCTTGGTTTCTTCAAGTCTGTCCAAAGTCGACCGTCGCGGAGGAGGGCTAGCTGTGCCGCTTTGTTTCTTAGGTTTTGATAACCTTTCGAAGACAGAGCTTTGAGGTGTTGGCGTGCTAAGCCGCTTGAAGACGGAAGTTCGGTCTTGACTACCAATGCGATCAAGTGTCAAATTTCTGGGCCTTGAACGATTCATCCATTTGAAGACTGACCTTCGAGGGGCGGGTTTAGGCTCCTCTCGATTTTGTTTGATGCTATAGTGTGTTGGCAGACCTTCTTCGGGCATGAGGGTTTCTCCTTCCTTAGTGGCGATAGTTTTGCCTTTTAAGGGCCCTTCTATCTCTACTTTGACCATATGACATGAGGCGGTAGTGCACTGTCGGAAGAAGTCATTCGGGAAGTACTCGTGCAATGAGACGGGAATGCGCGGCTCTTGCTCCATGAGTTCTCCGTCGTATATTGGCTTAGCAGCTTTTGAGTTTCCTTTGGGCTTTCTTTTGTTGCGGAGGTGGTGTTTTCTCCCTTGCTCCGCCTTTGATTTTATGGCTTGTGGTCTTGGCTTCCTTATCCTTTTGCAGGTCACCGATGTCCACCCTTCTTCCTCGTTGGTAGGTGCGTCTTGGTCGCTTGCCCCCAGCGGTGGTTGTGCAGAAGATGCCTTGTGACTTGAGCTTTGGCAGGAACGATCATGAGTCCTTTGGAGGGAAACAGGATCGAAGGATCCAAACATGATCGTAGTGGTGTGTCTTGCGGCTTGCAGTCTTGGTTTCCTCATTTTTCTGTAGGTCACCAATGTCCATCCTTCTTCATCGTTGGTAGGCGTATTTTGGTCGCTTGCCCCCAGCGGTGGTTGCGCAGAAGGTGCCTTGTGACTTGAGTTTTGGCAGGAACGATCATGAATCCTTTGGAGGGGAACAGGATCGAAGGATCCAAACGCGATTGTAGCGGTGTGCGTTGCGGCTGTGTCCTCCAGATCGAGTTTAATCCGCCCTTGTTGCGCCAACTTCATGATGAGCTCTTTGAGGATGAAGCATTTGCCTACGGGATGACCTATGATACGATGGTACTTGCAGTACTTAGGATCGTTGACGCGGTTCATCTCCTCGGGGCGCTTGCACTCCGGTAACTCGATCACTTTCTTTTCCAATAGGTCGTCTAGCATTGCTGCCATATCTGAGTCAGGAAAAGGGTATGTCTTTTGCTCCAGCTCCCTCAAGGTGTTTTTGAACCTGTCTTGGGTACGAGGAGGCTCATTTCTCTTTATTTCCTTCACTTTGGTTTTGGAGGAAATCTTGACGGGCGCAGAGGAGGTTTTGACGGGGGAAGTGTTAATAGTAAAAGCTTCATTTGCAGGCTTCTTCCCGTGATTGTCTACTTTTGGAGTGAACACCTTGTCCTTCTTGAAGTCGGCGATCGGCTCCTTCTTTCCATGGTGAGCGATGCTTAGCTCCATGTCATGGGCGCGGGTGGCCAGCTCTTCAAAAGAACGTGGTTTGATGCCTTGGAGGATGTAGTGCAAACTCTAATGCATGCCCTGGATGCACATCTCGATTGCCGAAATCTCCGAGAGCCTGTCTTTGCAGTCGAGGCTAAGGTTGCGCCATCGGTTAATGTAGTCCATCACCGGCTCGTCCTTCCACTGCTTTGTGCTCGTTAGCTCTAGCATGCTCACGGTGCGACGGGTGCTGTAGAAACGGTTGAGGAATTCCTTCTCCAATTGCTCCCAACTATTGATGGACTCGGGCTCCAGGTCTGTGTACCATTCAAAAGCGTTCCCTTTCAGTGAGCGCACAAACTGCTTGGCAAGGTAGTCACCTTCCGTCCCTGCGTTGTTGCAAGTTTCCACGAAATGGGCGACGTGCTGCTTTGGGTTGCCTTTGCCATCGAACTGCATGAACTTCGGTGGTTGGTAGCCCCTTGGCATCCTCAAGGTATCGATCGTCTTGGAGTAAGGCTTTGAGTACAACATGGAGGTATAGGAGCTCCCTTCGTACTGCGCCTTGATGGTGTTGGCGATCATCTCTTGCAGTTGCTGGATAGAAAGAGATCCCAAAAGTGCCGCCGGTTGGTCTGGCTCCTGCTTCTCTTCAGGCTTCTCTACCGGAGGCTCCTCTTCTTTGTAGGCCTCTTTCTTTATGCCAGAGCCGTCTCCTTCTTCGTGTTGTGTTCCCAATTTGTTGGTGAGTGTGGTGATCTGCAAGTCCTTCTCCTCTGCGGTTTTTGTGAGCCTTGGTTTCCTTCATCTGGGCCAGCTGCTCTTCGACTGAAATCACGCCGATGGTCATGACTTGTGCAACCAACGTACGTGGCTTTCCTTCAGCAGCATGCTTAGGTGCCCCTAGCGAGGTCAGGTTGATGACAGGCTCGCGTTTGTGATGTTCACCTTGCTCCCTTGACGGCGCAAACTTTGTAGCGGCACGTTGAGGAGTGGTTGTGGCGCCAATGGTTGCTCCGTTCGCGGCGGAAGTGCTTAGGCTCCTTCCCTTGGTGGTTGCGAGAACGGGTTGTCCTTTGCTTGATGCCACTTGTGCTTTTTGGCGGTTGATGAGTGCGTCGACTTGCAAGTTTTGCCCCTCTGCGGTCTTTGTGAGCCTTGCAATTGCTTCACTCATCCGAGCCAGCTGTTGTTCAATGGAGGTAGCGCCGATGGTTGTAAGAACGGCTTGGCCTTCCTTTGATGCCATTGATTTTGAAGTGTGCTTTGGATTTCTTGAACGAAGAAAGAGATGAGAGGTAGAGATGTCCCACTGGGCGTGCCAAATTTGTAAACACGGAAAATTCCTGAAACGAACGAGACAAGAACAACGTGTACAAAATAATATTTTGTATTAATTTTGGGGTTACAATCTCTTTTACAATTTAATCCTCTGATTCTATCTTCGTAAGGTATAGATTTGTGGATGAGTTGTTGATCCAAAGGGCTGCTGGGCCTTGAGCTTAGGATGAACGAGGATGTGGATTTGTTTATGTTGTTGATCCAAAGGGCCGTCGGGGCTTGATCTTAAGATGAACGAGTGATGAACGATGAACACTTTCTTTAAGGGCCGTCGAGGCTTGATCTTGAATTGGTGGAAGTTCTTCAAGGGCCGTTGGGGCTTGATCTTGAAGGTGGATTTGACGAAGAACGAAGAGAGTTTTCTTGATCCTTCGGAATTCTTGAGAATTTGGGAGGTTGGTGCTTGAAAGCTTTTAGTGTTTCAAAGCTTTCAAGGATTTGGGGGACTTCTCTTCCAATTTGGGAGTAGAGAAAATGTGTATGTGAATTGGTTCCTTGAAATGGATGAAATGGCCTTGTATTTATAGAATTTTTCAAGGCCTAACTTTGAATATAATATTCAGATGAAATAAATCATTTCTGCCAGTTGTTGACACGTGTCTTATTCGGTGACTTTTCTGATTTCTTTCGATTTTTTTCTTTGAGTCACGCACTACATGTAAAATTCATGTGATACGTGGGCGTTGAAATTTTAATTTATCGGTTAACATTTATTTTACCGAAATTTCGATGTCTACAGTCTTATAAGTCAGGGAAGATTAGGAGAGGCCTGTAAATATCTAGAGGAAATGGTTGAGAAAGGAATGAAACTTCCTCAGATTGATTTAAACAAGTTTGCAGCAGACTTCTCCAGAGCTGGGAAACCTGACATTCTTGAGGAATTGGCGCAGAAGATGAAGTTTGATGGTAAATTTGAAGTCTCCAATGTCTTTGCTAGGAGGGCTGAGATGATGAAGAAAAGGGTAAAGAGAAGAGATCCTATCGAAAATGGTTGACACTGAATCTTGGTTACTTGACAAAGATCATTGACACTCGACCTTAAAGATGGTGGAATGGTGGAGGAGGCATCATGGTTTCCAACTGATGCCATTTCCTTCCATACCTGCTCAAGTTTTAGCATGCATCAACAATTTTTAGGGCATTGAAAGGCTACAATTTCTGTTGTATATTATCATAGTTCCTGCAATGATATTTACAAGCCTCTCTCGACCATTTCAAATTTAGGGTTTCGTTTTGCTTACCTAATGAGATTCCATCAAGCTTCCTCATCAGCAAAGAAGAAGTTTCATGATTTTTTTATTAGGGTTCAAAGTCTGAATCCAAGTCTTGATCGAAATTGGAATGGGAGAACCAATTTCAGTTAAAGTTTCTTCCTTTATTAATTTTAGTTTTAATTTTCCAGATTTTATGTTTTTTTTTTAGTTTTTTTTTTTATCTTTAATATTAGTTAAAATCCACATAAGCATCTATGTCATTTAATGAATAAATAAGAACTATTGGATGTCATGCAATCAAAATGCTTAAAAAGAGTGTAAAAGTATTTGTAAAAATATTTGTCCCTTGATCTTATCCCATAAATAAATAAACTTAAACTTTTTAACTTATATAGAATAAGTTAAAAAAAACTTATATATAATAATAATACAATAATACATATTTAATATACAATATATACGTAGTATGACTATTGTATATTAAGTTTTTTTAGTAGTTTAAATTGAAAATAATCAAAATAATTTTTCTTAACGGGTCGAAACAGGTTACCGACTGACTACCCATGTGAAAACCCGTTAAGGACCCACTACTAACAGATTTTTAATGGGTAACCTGATAACGACTTGTTATTAATAGGTTCTTAATGGGTGATCCGATAACGATCCGATTAGTTATCATGTTGACTCAAAACTTGTTACTTTCGTATTGTATTAACGGATTGTGTAAGAAATTGTCAGATCTACTATTTGTACTCATGTTCGCGTTCTCGTCTTTACAAATCAGAGTAGTTTACAAGATTATTATCGCAGTTGTAAAAATAGAAAACCTATAATTTAGCAAATTAGATCTCTTTGGTTGAAACAAGACGAATAGTCAAAAGTTGAAAAAGAAAAAGAGGCTAGGTTGGGAGGATTTGGGACAAGGATGCTCTTACCTTTTCTCTTTTAAGAGTGCTAATGAGTGGGAGCAACGTTTCGAAATCATTCTTCTTGGGGCACAAACAAACAATCTCAAATTTAAAATTTAAAACTTTTGAATTCTTTTTACTCAAAAAAAATATTGTATTCTTCTTTGGCTCTAAATTGGTCGGTCTATTATCACTTAGTACTACGGTATAGTGGTATTCTTCCTCACTGTTAAGTAAGAGGTCTCATGTTCAATTATCTCCAAAGACGAATTTGATTGCTAGCTCTAGTCCACTTTCCTCACTCTTTTAATGTAGATAATATTGTTTGTTCGAAAAAAAGAAAATGGTCGATCTATTGGGTACTGGTGAAGGAACAAGGATCGGTTACATTTAGAGGGAAAAAAATGTGAGTTTAGGGTTTGGTGGTAGGATTTGTCATGATATTGGAACAACATATCAAACTTCCATTTGTCATGATCAAGGTATTAAATATCGATAATATCGGCGAAATATCGCCGATATTATCGTTTTTTGGCAACAGCGATATTTTCAGAGTATTCCAATTGATTATCGTACTAATATCGCGATATTATCGATAATATCGCGATATTAGCGATAATATCGCGACTCTCTCCGCTCTCTGCCAAGATCTGCGCCGGTGGTGATGGTCGCAGGCCAAGATCTGCCAAGATCCTCGTCGCAGGCCGCCGCCGGGAGGTGAGAAAGGGATGAGGAACGGTCCACAGGTGGTGATGGTGCTCGCCGGAGTGTGCGCCACTGTGGTGGAGGTCACGGTGGGGTGGGTGTGGTGTGTCTGTGCTCCGGGAAAGAATCTTGCAGAGATGGGGGGAGAAGAAGAAACAAGGAGAATGAGGGAGAAGGATCGAGAGAGGGTCTGTGCGTGTGGGTGGTCTGCGTGTGTGGTCTGTGCGTGTGTGGTCTGCGTGTGTTGCAGAGAAGAGATGGGCGGGGAGAACCGGAGAAGAAACAAGGAGAGGGAGGGAGAAGGATCGAGAGATCTGTGCGTGTGTGTGGTATGTGCGTGTGTGTGATCGAGATTCGGGAGATCTGTGCGTGTGTGTGGTCGAGAAACAAGCAGAGAAGAGATGTTATAGTGGACCGTTGGATGAGGTTGAGATTGGTGATGGATGAGCCCGATTTGGTCCACGTGGTCGTGATCTCCAGCTCTTTTTCTTCTGTAATAATAGTATAATACTATAAATAATTAATAATATTCTTATTTTAGCATAAGCCTACAAAGGAAAATATCTTAATTTTATTTATTTACAGCCAATTCATTATATATAAATGATTATGGTGTATTTAAACTTCTTTCATTAATTACTACATATTTTCTACACTCACAATGTTTGCCAGCTCGCTATATAATCAACTTAAATCAGTTAAATCCATCATGCAATGCATTTCCTTCCAATTTTTTGTGATAAACTAATAGATAATTGACTAAATAAACATCCTACAAAGTTTCAATAAAAATTTCCAAGTTTTTCTTACAATTTCCGTGGTTTTTATTCAATTTTTATCGATATCGATAATATCCCGATATTTCCATCGATATTTCCGTGTTTTTAGACTACCGATATTTCCGATATCATCGATATTTAATACCTTGGTCATGATGACAACATCCCCGCAATTCAACTTGAGGGTTACCGGTCAAGTATATTAAGGATTGGGGCTTCCGCAACACCCCATGCAGAGCAATACAAAAACAGTATGACCACCGCTTCTTAAAGATAGACCAAATCCGCATTTCTATATGTGGAAGCTCAATAGTAGGGATTGGGCTTGGCCTTATATTTCTTTTGGGTAAGCCCATAGTAAAGGGAACATACTCACAACGAGATGAGCCTACAGAAGGATCCCCACGCAGGGAATCCACCTCCTTCTAAGTGTGTTGTCCCATGCGGCAGTCCTAGCTAATTTACAAGATATATATTTTCTTTGTTACCAAAATAACTCTAAATTAAAAATTATTAAGAAAACAAAGCTTAGCTTCTGCACAAATAGCAACAACTCCCGCTAAAAAACCAATGTGCTCATCCTTGGTTTGACACTTGTTTGACTTTTCAAACTAAATGAATTCTTGACATGTGTCAAACTAAGGAGGAGCCACATAAGCTTTTAGCAGTAATTATAGTGCTGATTGTGCAGCGGCCAAGCTTTGTTCTAAAATAAAATTGAACTTAAAAAATTCATATGGGCATTACATCTATAAGCCCAAAAATAGGGCTCGGGCAATTTCAGCAACATCACGGTCAGTGAAAATGGGCAATTCCAAAGAAATGTGATTTTCTTTTTTGGTTCAAAAAAGAAATGTTCGAGGGCAAATCCGTCACAGCGAATTAAGCAGCTGCCTCTCTACTCTGGTACACAACTTGCCCAACCGTATTGTTAGATTCTAACCGCGAGAACGTCCAAACCAATTAAACACTTCCACGCGTCCTTCCTCATTGGACATTGGCATACACATCCCCGCCCTTATAAACCCGTAGCGTATCACACACGACTCGCATTTCTCACAGAGCTTTCCAAACAGATTTTCCCGCTCTTTTACACACAGAAGAGAGAGCGAGAGATTTCAATGGAGTCGAGTGCGATTGTTGTTGTTGCGGATGGGATTAAAGCTACGGTGACGGTGAACGACAACAAGCCTGTTGTCGTTGCTACTGGCGGTGGTGGCGAGGCCATTGCTACCTGCAGTGTTTGGGAGGCCATTGCTACATGCGGTGTTGGCGAGGCCATTGCTACATGCGACGGTGGGGATGTTGCTACCGCTGAGACTCAGAAGACTCAGAAGCTGAAGAACAAGAACCGGATTCACGTTTCGCACACCAAGCGTCCGTTCTTCTTCTACTGCAATCTTGCCAAGGTATACACACACACACACACACACACACACACACACACACACACACACGAAAGGACTACAGAAATGCGTTTACATTTTCTCTCGCTTTCTGGGCTGTAATTCGTGTTTGGTTGCCTAGAAAGTAAAAACCTCGGTAAAGAAAATTGATCGAGGTCTGTTAAGGTTTTGGTTCTTTCTTGCACTTTTTTGTTGATTCTTGATCTGATTAACATAGATTCTGTTCATTATTCACTGAAATGTCTTTGCATTTTCTCTATCTTTCTTGGTTATTGCGTGTTTGGTTGCCTAGAAACTGTAGGAAGGAATTTTAATCGACGTTTGTTAGGGTTTTGATGCTTTTTTGCACTGTTTTGTTAAATCGTGATCTAAATTAACTTTGATTATGCACTGAACTGACTCATTAACTATTTCAGTACTTCAATTAATCTGAACTGGAAATTTGCTAATTTTGTGAGTGCGTACATAGCAGAGTTCTAGAACGGAAATTAATTGGTCAGTGATTTAGGTTTTGATACTTTCTTGCGTTGATTTGTTAAATCTTGATCTGATTAACCTGGATTCCATTTCTTATTTGCAATTTGCTAGCTCAGTACTTGAATTAATCTGAATTGGGATTTTCTAGTGGAGCTCGAGTGATTCAGTCTGAGATTAATCGGATTCCATCAAATTCTTGCTTCTGTTAAGTTTTGATGCATATATTTGGTAATGTTTGGATCTTTCTAATGGAGCTTTCTTGAATCTGTTATTCGGTTGCAGAGGTACATCAAGCAGTACAATGCAGTTGAGCTCTCTGCCTTGGGCATGGGTACCAACAACTTCTTGGATCTTCTCCCTTTCCGTTTGCATATATATTTGTTTCTGTTATTTTTCCGTCACTGACAACGACAATATTGGCTGCAGATTTATTAGTGTTAATTAGAGCAGCCATGGTTTTAATTTGCATCAATTTTCAGGATTTTGTTCTAATTTGTGAAAGTTATTTGGTACAGCTATTCCTACTTTGATCACAATTGCTGAGAGTCTCAAGAGCAATGGAGTTGCTGTCGAGAAGAGTAAGTCGATATTTGACAAGTGTTTGATTTCCAGTACTATTTTGATAAACATAATGGTTAGTGCTTTGGGGATAATACTGGAACAGGCATAAGCACCTCTACTGTTGTCTCGAAGCTGGATGGCGAAGATGGACGGATTGTGTTGAAGGCTCAGGTTAGTTATTTTCTTTTGATTTTACTGATCAAAGTTGTTTTGTTATTCACTGCTGGATTTTGTAAATACTGTGTGTTCCGAATCCTAAACTTGTGCCTCTTTCCGTCTCATAGTTGGCGATTTTGCTGGGAAAGGCTGAAGAACTCGAGGAGAGCGCAGTTCCTGTGGCTGCAGCGTGATGGCATATATGATTCAGCAGAGTTTTGAGTTGAAACTTGGATGATGAGTGATAGCTGGGTAATGCATAAGCATAATATGGATGTGTATATGAGAGACAAATTTAGCACTTTGCTTCCTAATGCATGTTTTCTTACATGCCCTTTGATAAATAAATAAATAAATAACAAGGTTTTTGGCATATCTCTTTCTCTCTCTCAAATGAGCGCGCACACACAGAAACTACGACACTGTTAGAAAAAGTATACCCAAATATGTAAAGTTTACCGGCCAACAACTCCGATGGCTCACTGCAATGGTCAACGCTAATACCTCGACCCCATTAGATATATCCTGAATGGATGCATATTCTTCAGGCTTGTGGCTGTAACCTGCAAAACCAAATCCAAATGGATACATATACTTTATAGCATTCTCTACTGATTCGATCTGGCATACTAATTCGATCTCACATTCGGTCATGTGAGTGAATGTCATCCAATGTCTATAATTACGAATTTCAAATGATTAAAAATGTGTGGCAACTGGCATGCTTTGCAACAAAACTAATTATCAGTCTGATTAAGATTATTAATTTCAGTAATAGAACAGTTACTTTAAATGGTTATTTCTAGAAAAAGAGAAAGGAGATTCTACCTTTGTAACATGGAATGAATATCATACCCATCGGAGAAACTCTCCAATTTAGTTGTATTAGCAGCCTAAGTAGCCACATGGTGGAGTATTAAAAGAAGGCAACTCCAGGGAAATCATTTGCTAAAGACTTTAGATATTTAGGGAATCCTTTCTTATAGGGATAAGGTTCTCTCTCTTACCTGGCCATGAACACTGAATCGCGGGGTTAAGTTTTAGCTCTTTCGATGAAGCTTCCATCGCCTCAAGTATTGATTTATCAGAAAGTGGTCACGTTTACTTGCTATACCGATTGCAGATTGATGGATTTTCTCAATCACAATGTTCCGTCGCTCTTCTTCAATATCTCTCGTGTCTGCAAAAGGAAAAGGTATTATATAAATCAAACCAAATTTTTCTACGACACATATTAAAAATCCCAAAGACTAATATCCACGTGCTCAAATTATGGCCGAGAAAGGATAATGATGATCTTTTCAAACTTACAGTAGAATTGTATTTTGTGCTTGAAAAGTTAGTGACAGAAAGCATACCGATTTCCAGATGCGATTTGCTTGGGATGCTGTTGATGGCTCCAGGATGTAGCTCCAGAATACCTTTGTACAAAATGAATTTATTAATATATACCACCGACGTAAGTTAAGAACAATAGCCAACGCGAGAGAGAACACGTTGAAGAAAATTTTGATGGAAGTCAAAGAACTAAACCATAGTCCTGCACGTAGGTGCGAAGGAAACACAACTTACCAACTGTACCGACAGTATCAACAGATCCAGATTCTAATACGTGTCTCTCAACGGCCAGCGCCAATTCTGCAGCTGCCAGTCCAGCATCATTTCTGGTATAATTGATTTATGAAAACAAATACGCGTCAATTGGAAGTGTGCACAACTTGTGTTCTTAATGCAATGCCGGTAATAAACAGTTTTCTAAAGTTATTCAGAAATATCATGCAGACTTTGCGGGTAGGGAAGAGTTGCATATAATCTTGCAACTCTTCAAAAAGAAAGCTGTTCCAGTGGTCCTCTTCTTTACAGCCTGCAAACAACTCACCTATTTGGCATTAGGACAGCTCCGGCATGGCCTCCATTACCTTCAAACTCCACTTTTATACTTGCTGGGGCTGCAATCGCAGTTACAATGCCAATTGATACACACCTGGATCAGAAAACATACATTGTTAATACATAAAATATTATGCCTAATGTCGGGAATATATACGTCAAAAAAGGCGTACCTTCTTCCTCCAAAATGGGGCCTTGCTCAATGTGCAATTCCACAAAACCAGAGTAGCATCCTGTTTTCAAGAACACACTCGATAAGTCATCTTCGTGTTTAGTGTAGCCTGCAGATCCTGCAGCATCTAAGAAGGATATATTCTGACCATCAACTGTTGTCTTCAGGGCATTAGCCAGCTCCTCAATCCCAGCCATTAAGCGGCTGCACAATATGTGTTTTTCTTTTAAATATAGGGAAAAGGTAGAATGGATTTAAAACAACAACAGACGTCATTGTTGAACTTCACCATCCAGAACCCAAAAAATTAAATGATAAAGACTAAAATGTTTGAAGTAGACAATTAGTGCGTTAAAGTCTGACCAGGTAATGATCCTAACCTTCCCAGGCAGCTGATTCCAAAGCGCGTAGGCTCTTCTGAGGTGAACAAGATAACTTCCAGGTGACCGTTTAGGTTTGAACCCCCGATCTGCAAGAGAGTCAGTAGCATAAACACAAGAGCTTTAAATACACTTCACCTTGGGAAAACCAAAAAATGTGAACTTTTGATTAGGATCTTTCTGTTATCAAAACATCCCAAAGGTTATTAGTAACTGAATATAATTCTCATTTCATACGATTGGTGCCTCATCCTCGTCTCCTAGAGCTAAATCAAGCGTGTTAAGGCTACTGCTTGACCAAATCAATTAAGACTGCAATTTACGGTTCATACCAGGACTAAAGTTGCACACCTTTTTAGTACATTGATGGCTTCTATAGCACCTAGAACACCCACAACGCCATCATACTTTCCCGAGTATGGAATGGCATCAATGTGAGAACCTGTTGCAACTGCAGAAAGATCTGAGTTATAGCCTTCCCTGCATATAGGAAAGCAAGACAAAAACACGGTCAAAGAAACTTAATAGAAGTATGATATCAAGAGCAGCATATCCCAACTGAAAAAGGAGGAAGGACAAAAACCGAGAACTTCCCATCTACCGGGGTAAAAGCACTTCGGAGTCAGGGTTTTCCCAAGTTTAACTGATTAAATTGGAAAACCCCAAGTTTATAGCGTTACAATATTGAAATGACAAGATCAAATATGAATATAAGTTCAAAGATTAGGACATAGTACACCCACCACCGACCAAAAATGTTACCAACAGCATCCTCAGGAAATCCGACCAAAAATGTTACAATCAAGCAAAGTATTAGCTACCCCAGGAAATCCGAACGGACTTGCTGAAATTAAAGCTTAGTTGGATTGAGACTGACAAAGTGACATTCATACCTACGCGCTATTAGGAAAAATGTTTCATTAATTATTAAAAGGGTTTATATCACAAATGGTCCCTGAAATTGACCCCATCAATCATGATGGTCCCTGAAATTGAAAATCGATCAATGTAGTCCCTGAATTTTAACTCGCGAATCAATGTGGTCCTTCTGTTAGTGTTCCGTCCAAATTAACTTTAAAAAAAAGGTTAGACAACCAATTTTTCATGGTAAAATGATCAAAAATAACTCTGTTACTTATAATTTTACTTACTACCTCTCTTTTCTTTTTTCCATCTTCACTTTTCTCTCCATTTTTTCATGGATTTGGTGCTAAAACTAAAAAAAAAACAAAAAAAAGTGGTTCTCTAACCTTTTTTTAGTGTTAACCATTTTACCATGATTGATGGGGTCAATTTCAGGGACCATCATGATTGATGGGGTCAATTTTGTGATATAAACTCTTATTAAAATGATTACAGTATTGGTATATATAGATAGCTATACACTTGCTATGCATATACCAGCTAAGCACAACTAAGCAGCTATACATGTGCCAACTAAGCACAACAATTCTAACTGTCCTACAACTAATTACAACACAATCTCAATAGAGAAATCAAGATAAACCATCCTTGATATGCCCCTCAAACTGAGCGTAGGCAACCGAAGAGATAGTTTGTCCCTGAGAAGTAAAAACCGAGGCTTGGACAGAGACTTGGTGCAAATATCTGCGATTTGATCATGTGAACACACAAACTGAGCCAAGACAGCATTAGAGAGAACTTTTTCCCTTATATAGTGGTAGTCAATCTCCACATGTTTTGTCCTTGCATGAAATAAGGGATTCTTAGCTAAGGATATAGCAGAAATATTGTCACACCACAATTTTGGAGGACATGGCAGAGATAAACCAACATCAACGAGTAATTTGCAAAGCCAAGAAATTTCAGCAGCCGTGTTTGCTAAAGAGCGATACTCGGCTTCAGTGGAGGAACGAGCCACAATAGGCTGCTTTTTAGCACTCCAACTGATGAGTGAGTTGCCCAGAAAAATGCAATAACCTCCTGTGGATATGCGATCCAGTGGACACCTTGCCCAATCTGCATCTGAGAAGGCATTAACAGTAAGCGAACCTGAAGTTTTTGGAAACCAGAGACCAAGATCAAGTGTGCCTTTCAGATATCTCAATATTCTTTTGACTGCTTGGAAATGTGACTGTCTTGGTTGATGCATGAATTGACAAACCAAGTTAACCGCAAAGGAAAGATCAGGTCTGGACCAAGTAAGATATTGAAGGCCTCCTACAATGGATATGTATTCTTCTGGATTAGAGAGCAAGGGAGAGGCGTGATCCAGCTTAGAGGTACTGAAGGGTGTAGCACATGGTTTGGAACCTACCATGTTTGTCTTGGTTAGTAGATCAAGAATATATTTGGTCTGTGATATAAAGATTCCAGAAGAGGACCTTTTGACCTCAATGCCAAGAAAAAAATGGAGAGAACCCAGATCCTTTATTGGAAATAGAGCACTTAGTTAAGCTATGGTGTCCTTGCAGGCTTGAGAAGATGGACCTGTGACCAAAATGTCATCCACATAGACAAGTATGAACACTACAGAAGGATCCTTCTTGACAAAGAGTGAGTAATCATTTTGTGAACCTTGAAATCCCATAGATTTAAGTGCACCATGAAGTCTCTCATACCAGGCACGAGGTGCTTGCTTGAGACCATAAAGGCTCTTGTGTAACTGACAAACATGATGAGGCTTAGTAGGGTCCTTAAAACCAGATGGTTGCTGCATGAATACCGTTTCAGATAGAGTTCCATGCAGAAAAGCATTGCTCACATCTAGCTGATTGAGGAACCAATCATACTGAGATGCAAGAGTGAGAAGAAGCCTTATGGTGACTGGTTTTGCCACAGGACTGAAAGTTTCTGTGTAGTCTAAACCTTCTTGTTGATAAAACCCTTTGCTACTAACCGTGCTTTATAGCGATCAATAGTTCCATCAGCTTTCCTTTTAATGAGGAACACCCATTTGCATCCAACCATATTCTGAGAGGAGTGGGGAGGAACAAGAGACCAAGTGTTTGTATGGACCAATGCATTAAATTCCTCCTGCATGGCCTATCTCCAGTGGGAATGTTTTGAGGCTTGGAGATAAGTTGTGGGAAGAAAATCAGGAGATATGTGAGAAGGAACAGGATGTTTGGTAGCTGAATAAGCTTTAGGTTTAAAAATACCTGATTTGGATCTAGTTTGCATAGGGTGAGTGTTTTGAGGTAGCACTGGTGGTATAGTTGAAGGTATAGTTGAAGAGGAATTAGATGTTGATGTGGGAGAGGTGGATTGAAGATGGGAAAAATGAGGAATTGAGGAGGGCATAAGTGGGGAAAGAGTTGCTGTAGGTAGTTTGTTGAAGGTAAGAGTGGAAGGTATGAAAGAGGAGATAGTATATGGTGATAATCTGGAAGGTAAGGCTTGAGAGGTTTGATGAAATGGAAAGGTTAGTTCATCAAAGATGACATGCCTCGAGATATAAACATTTCTGGATTGAATGTCAAGACACCTATAACCCTTATGATTGAGACTATAGCCAAGAAAGACACAGGGCTTGCTCTTGGGCTCAAGTTTGGAAGATGCATATGGTTTTAACCAAGGAAAACACCTGCACCCAAACACTTTTAGTGTAGTATAATCTGGAGACCTTTTGAACAGATTTTCCCAAGGACAGGACCTAGACATAGTAGGCAATCTGTTGATGAGATATACAGATGTGAAGAATGCTTTAACCCAGTAAGTGTGAGGAACATGAGATGCAACTAAAAGTGTTCGAGCAGTTTCCACTATGTGTCTATGTTTGCGCTCCACACAACCATTTTGCTCAGGTGTGTGAGGGCAAGAGAGTTGATGATGAATACCATTATCCTTGAGATATTGAGTGAACACAGAGCTAAGAAATTCACCACCATAATCAGAACGTAGGGTAACAACTTTAGTATGTAACAGAGATTCAGCAATAGCTTTGAATTCAACAAAGGTTTTGAACACCTCAGATTTACATTTGATAGGGAAGAACCAACTATAACGAGTGAAGTCATCCACTATAAGGAGATAATATCTATAACCAGATACAAAAGAAAGTGGAGCTGGACCCCAAACATCTGTGTGCAATAGTTCCAAAGGTCTAATGGTAACACTAGCAACAGATACAAATTGGAGTTTGGAACTTTTACCCATTGCACAATTTGGACAGAAATCCTTATTCAGACTAGAAGAAACAGAAATACTAGCCTTAGAAACAAGTTTATTTAACACTTTGGAAGAGGGATGGCCCAATCTTTGATGCCAAACCTCTAGAGAAGCTTTAATAGCAGCTGCATAAAGCTTGTTTGAACCAGCATTAACAGAAGCAGAGAATTGATAAAATCCATTCTGCACAGGGCCTTTAAAAAGCGTCCTCTCCAAAGTAAGATCCTTCACAGTGAAGTGAAAAGGATATAGATGAATTGAACACCAATTATCAAGTGTCAATTGATTGGCAGACAATAAATCTTGCTTTAAGGCAGGAACATGTAACATATTATTTAGAGCAAAACGATGATGAAGAGTATGTATATATGAAGAACCAGAATGAGAGATAGGCAAACCTTTGCCATCACCAATGTAGACTTGTTCAGGGCCGGTATAGGGTTCTGAATTTTGAAGATTAGCCAAAGAACTTGTCATGTGTGAGCTTGCTCCTGAGTCAAGAAGCCATGATGGAGAGACATGCTGAGAAGTGTTAACACACATAGCAGCCTGAGAATTTCTGTTACCAAACTGAGGATTCGTACGATGTGGACATTCAGAAGCTTCATGATCATTCTGGCGACATATTTGACAAGTGACTCTTTTGCCAAAAGAGTTGAAGCTTGAGCGACCGCCACGATTATTCCGGTGAGTGTAGCGATTATAATTCGAACGCTGATTATTGCCACGATAGCCAGAAAAATTGTTCCTATTTTGTGAAGATCGAAAGTTGGACTGATTGCGATCTTGAGAACGACCTTGATACTGATTGAGCTGAGAGGAATTCTGAGCAAGAAAGGCTTGAGAACCAGAATTGGAGGTCGGTGTAGGCAGAATACCATTGGATGATCCAAGATTCGAATTGAAGGCTTGGATAGCACCAGAAGATGTAGTGGCTTTCTTGCGATTCGCAAGTTGAATTTCTTTGCTAAGAAGCAAGCCATGAAGTTCGTCAATTGTCGCAGAACCGAGACGAAATTGAATCGCATCAATGAATGAATCAAACTCAGGCGGCAGACCATGAAGTATGACAGAGATGAGTTCAGAATCCTCAACCGGAGCACCGGCGCTGGCAAGAGCATCAACAATTTCTTCAATTTGCTGAAGATAACAAGCAGCGGCGGATTCACCTTTGGAGATGCTGCGAAGGCGAGATCGAAGTTCATGGATATGAGATTGTGAAGCTGCTGCAAGGCGCGATTCAAGTTTGAACCATAGCTCTCGAGATGAATTTACACCAATAGTGTATGGAATCAAAGATTCAGAGAGAGTGGAGTTGATTCAGATGAGAATGTTTTGATCATTCTCATACCAGGCGATGTATGCAGGATTCAAGATCTGATTTCCAGAGGCATCGCGAAGAACTTTAGGCGGAGCTTCGATCGAGCCATCGACGAAGCCTGTGAGGTTGTAGCGGTGAAAGATCGGAGAGAACAAGGCACTCCACGTGAAATAATTGGTGGTAGTGAGCTTGATCGGAACCATCGAACCAATGTTCTGGATCGTAATTGAAGCTGTAGAGGCGGTGCCAGAGGAATTAGGGCACATATTTGTCACCGGAGTTGGATGAACTAGTGACACAGACTCAGATGAGGGAGAAGCAGCAGACGCCATTGCTGGAAATTAGGGTTGCAGAGAGGAAGAATGGAAACCGAAGAGGAAAGGTTCAAGGATCGAAGGAGAATAGAGTCGGTCGTGAGACAGAGGCGAAAGATACCATATTAGGAAAAATGTTTCATTAATTATTAAAATGATTACAGTATTGGTATATATAGATAGCTATACACTTGTATGCATATCCCAGCTAAGCACAACTAAGCAGCTATACATGTGCCAACTAAGCACAACAATTCTAACTGTCCTACAACTAATTACAACAGAATCTCAATAGAGAAATCAAGATAAACTATCCTGAATACGCGCCATACATCGTTGTCAGTATACAAGACCCTGGTAACTGATGGGGCAGGTGTATCGGAAATAGTCGAAAGTTCATCAATCTAACAACCGAAAAACTCACAAAATTAGCTCAAATATGAGCAAATCAACAAACCCAAGTCATATGAAACAATTAAACAAAACCCAATTAGCAGTTATAATACTAATCAAGTTTTGATTAGTTAAAGTACCTGTTTCTGCAGACTTTGAGTGTCAACTGAGAGTGAGGAAAAAGTGGTGTGAGAGGTAGAGTGTGATTTGTGAATTGGGTAGCCCGAGAAATCCTCCTTGTTTTGATTGTTGGGTTTTCATACTCATGAGCTGAGATTGCAGTGATGGAGCAGAGGAGGAGGAGGAGCAGAGTGAGTGAATTTCAGAGACATGATTTTTTCTGGGGTTTTTGAGAAACCGATGGAATGTGGTGTTATAATTTCAGATGGGATTTTTCACCTAGAATTCCATAAGAAACTAAATTATCCATGGACCATGGCTGCTAATCTCACCTTAGTTTAGTTTGGTTTGGTTTGGTTTGGTTTTGGTTTATAGTTTAGCGAGTGGATGACAGTGACAAGTGTGGTGTTTATGGAATGACATCATTTGCTTTATTACTTGCATCTTTTGATCAATTATTTGCTTTATGATTTAGGAGAAAAAGTTAGTTTTATTGGGCAGATAAAATATTAGGATGTTTAAAAAAAAAATTAGGTACATGTACTCAAATCAAAGTGCAATTTGTACTTCACATATAGGGGAGGGTTACAAGATGATATTTTTACCTGCTAATAGTAGTTTTTAGCTGTTTGGTACTGAGGTCTTCTTCATTTGTAAGTGAGAGATCTTAGGTTTGATTCTTGCCAAAGGTGATTTTGAACTACATTATTGCAAGCCTATTGTGAGGCTTAGCCCCTCCCCATACTCTTAGTGTAGAGAATATCGTTTGTTAAAAAAAAAAAAAAATTAAGCCACTTGCTTCGGACTAGTGGTATTCTTCTTCACTTGCAAGTGAGAAGTTTTACGTTCGATTCTCGTCATAGGCGAATTTGAACTAGATTATTATTAGCTCATTGTGAGGTTTAGCGCATTCTCCACTCCCTTAGTAGTGTATATGATATCGTTTGTAAAAAAAAAAAAAAAAAAACATTTTTTAAGTTTATCATTAATCGCATTAGTATATAGTTAAGTTTTTTTAATAACATTTTAAAGAAAGAAAAAGACTTTACTTCAAAATTTTCGCCTTTAGAGTGAAAACTAGAAAAAGTGTCCACGTGTTGCTGCGGGTGTTTAAAATATTTTGGAAATATATCCATACAGAAAACAGAGGTCTCTAATGCTTCGAGTTTCAAAACCATATAGAACATGTCAAATGTGTGTGTATATATATATACACACACACACACAATAGGTGACGATTTACTATGAGATTTATGAAAGATTCTGTTTTATTGAATTAATGAGGCTTTACAACTGTGTATATATATACACTTGCTAAACATAATTAGCACCTAATCAAGTATAACTAATTACACTAAGATAACAATTAGTTACACTAAGTAAAACATAACTATTAAGATGTGCTGGATTGTGTGTTAATACACCCCCTCAAGCTGACAGGAGGTAAACCGAGAGAAAGCTTGACTGCAAATCATTGAACCGAGCTTTAGAAAGGGCCTTTGTGTGAATATCAGCAATTTGATGTTGAGTAGGCACATACTTGACATGAAGAAGATGAGACAGTACTAACTCCCGAATATAGTGATAATCTATTTCAACGTGTTTGGTACGAGCATGAAAGACTGGATTCGAAGAGAGGGAGATGGTAGAGACATTATCACACCATAAGACAGAAACTTTGGATAAGGGAAAACCAATGTCTCTAAAAATCTTACAAACCCATGTAATTTCTGCTGCAGTATGTGCTAGTGAACGATATTCAGCTTCAGTGGAAGAACGAGCAACTGTGTTTTGCTTCTTGGCACTCCAACTAATAAGGTTGCTGCTCAAATACACACAATAGCCACTGGTTGAACGCCGGTCATAAACACAGCCAGCCCAGTCGGCATCAGAGAAAGCAGTGAGATGGAGAAGACTCTTTCTAAACCATAACCCTTGATTGACAGAACCCTTAAGAAATCTGAGGATCCTTTTTACAGCTTGATAATGTGTATCTCGTGGACAATGAAGGAATTGGCAGACTTGATTTACAGCAAAGGATAAGTCAGGTCGTGTCCATGTCAAATATTGGAGAGCACCAACAATGGACCTGTATTCATGAGGATCAGATAAAGGAGAGCCAACATGATCTAATTTCTTACTACCAAGTGGTGTTGGACACGGTTTGCAGCTTTCCATCTTTGCTTTAAGTAATAGGTCAAGAGCATATTTCTTTTGAGAAAGAAAGATGCCCTATGAATATCTGTGGACTTCCAAGCCTAAGAAATAATGAAGAGGACCTAAGTCCTTAACTGGAAACAGTTTACCAAGTTTAGTGATAATATCCTTGCAGACTGAAGGATTTGGACCCGTGACCAATATATCATCCACATAGACCAAAATAATCACCAGTGCAGGAGATGATGTAACAAAGAGGGAGCAATCAGATTGTGAGTTAGAGAAACCAAGAGATAACAGAGCATGAAACAATTTGTCATACCAAGCTCTAGGCGCTTGCTTGAGCCCATAGAGTGATTTATTTAACTTGCAAACATAAGAAGACTTAGAAGAATCAATGAAGCCTGGAGGTTGCTGCATGAATACTTGTTCTTTGAGAGAACCATGGAGAAAAGCATTACTAATGTCCAGTTGATTCAAGAACTAGTCAAACTGAATAGCCAATGTGAGCAAGATCCGAATAGTCACTGGTTTTGCAACGGGGCTAAAAGTTTCCTTAAAATCCACACCTTCTTGTTGATGAAAGCCTTTGGCTACTAATCTAGCCTTGTACCTGTCCACAGAACCATCAGGTTTCCTCTTTATTCTAAAAACCCATTTACAACCAATCAAATTTTGATGAGGAGAAGATGGAACAAGAGTCTATGTACCAATTGACTGTAGAGCTTGAAATTCCTCTAACATAGCCTGGTTCCAGTGAGCATGCTTAGAAGCTTGTAAGTATGTAGTAGGAACAAATTGGGCAAGATCAATAGGGTGTTTGGTTGCTGTTAAACCCTTGGGTTTAAAGATGCCAGCTTTGGATCGAGTTATCATTGGGTGAGTATTGTGGGGAGGTGAAGGGGGAATGGGAGAAATAGAAGGTGGTACAGAAGGTGGAAAAGCTGGTTGAGTGGCAAGAGGTGAAGAAATAGAGTTGGAACATGGTAATGGAGTAGATGATGTAGGAGAAGGTGCAGTGGATGCAGTAAAAGGTGAAGTAATGGGAAATGGTAAAATAAATGAGGAATCGGGAACAGAGAAGGAGTATTGGGTACAAGGGGAAGGAGATATTTGATGAAATGGAAAATGGCTTTCATTAAACAAGACATGCCTGGAAATATAGACCCGAGATGCTTGCATATCTAAGCATCGATACCCCTTATGTTGCAGGCTATAACCAAGAAATGCACATGGTGTACTCTTACCATCAAGTTTAGAAGAAACATAAGGTTTAAGCCAAAGATAGCAGCTGCATCCAAAAACCTTTAATCTTGAGTAATCTGGAGGTTTGTGAAAAAGAAGTTCCCATGGTGATTGATCCAAACCAGAAATTGGCAATTTGTTGACTAGATAAACTGCAGTAGAGAAAGCTTCAACCCAAAATTTGTGAGGAACCTTGGAGGCAGCAAGCATTGTTCGAGTGGTCTCAGTTAAATGCCGATCTTTCCTCTCAACATACCCATTTTGCTCTGGGGTGTGAGGGCAACTGAACTGATGCAAAATACCATGTTGGATAAGAAATGAAGTAAACTGAGAACTGGTAAACTCACCCCCTGAATCAGATCGTAAAGTCTTGATTTTGTGTCCAGTCAGATTCTCAACATATGATTTGAAATGCACAAATATGGAGAAGACCTCAGATTTGAACTTCAAAGGAAACAGCCAACTGTATTTAGTAAACTCATCAATAAACAAAACATAGAATTTATAGCCACTGACAGAGGAGATAGGAGCAGGACCCCAAACATCACAGTGTACAAGTTCTAAACAGTGAGTAGTACTGCTAGTGCTTACAGAAAATGGCAACTTATGATTTTTACCAATGGCACAATCTTGACAAAAGAAAGATACAGATGGTTTGCCAGTGTAAGCAAGTTTATTTCTACTCAATATCTTCCGGAAGATTGCAGAAGAGGGATGTCCAAGCCGCTTATGCCAAAGTTGTAAGGAAGCTGGAGTACTAATATTAGCATATGAAGAAGAATCTGGAGCACGAACAGAAGCAGATGAAGTACCTTGCACAGGATAGAAGCCAGAGCTAACTGGCCCCTGAAAAAGCATCATCCCCGTAGAACGGTCCTTGATTGCAGAACCATCAGAATCAAGAATTAATTGGCAGTAATTATCCTTTAAAAATTGATATGCAGAGATGAGATTAAACTTCATATGAGGAACATGGAGAACATTGTTCAACTTAAATGCTGCAGTTGGAGTTTTAATAACAGAAGTACCAGTGTGGTGAATGGGCATACCTTGACCATCACCAATATAAACCTTGTCTTCACCATGATAAGGCATAGGAGAATGAATAGCAAAGATATCATTCGTGATATGTGAGGTAGCGCCAGAGTCCAAAATCCATGTAGGAGAGGTTTTAGCAGTGGTGTGAGCACACATTGCTGCTAATTTTGCAGGTGGAATTTTCCCATCAAACGCATGATTCATGCGTTCAAAACAGTCGATTGCTTCATGATCCTGAGAGTGACAGATTTGACAGGGAACTCGTCCACCAGAGTACCGTCGATTTGAGCCTCCTGAAAAATGACTTGGATTGTAGGAGTTGCCTTGGAAATTACCAGGCCCACGAGAATTGGTGAAACTGCGATTGTTACCATGATTATTGGCACGATTGTGACTACGATTGCTGCCTCTTTAATTCTTAGAAGAATTATAGTTGGAGTATGGAGCAGTAAATGCTTGAGGAAAGGCATTAAACTGAGGTGTTGGAAGAATCAGAGCCTGAGAACGGTGAGACTGAGCAGCATAGGCATGAAAAGGTTCTGTAACAGAAGGAACAACAGATTTCTTCTTCCGATTCATAAAGAGTTCCTTGTTAATCAATAAACCATGAAGTTCATCAAGAGTTGTGGATGAAATTCGCAGCATTATAGAGTCAATGAAGGACTCGTACTCATCAGAGAGGCCATTGAGCGTAACAGCAATAAGATCAGGATCAGAAACTGGCGCGTCGGCAACCATTAGAGCATCTGAAATACTTTTGATTTGTTGAATATATTCAGAAATTGAAAGATCACCTTTCTGAGAGGAGTGAAGACGAGTGCGGAGTTGGTGAATGTGCACAGCAGAGACTCCTCCGAAGCGTTGTTCAAGATTAATCCACAATTCGCGAGATGAAGATACACCAATTGTGAAAAGTATGATTTCTTCAGATAAAGTGGAATTCAACCAACTGAGAATGTTTTGATCATTCTCATACCAAGCTTCAAAGGCTGGATTCGGAGCACTGGTGTTGTGGCCAGAACTGTCAAGAAGAAATGGCGGTGGACACACTTCAGTACCGTCAAGAATTCCAGTGAGCTTGTAACGGCGAAAGATTGAAGCAACGAGCGCCTTCCATACGAGATAGTTGTCTCATTTAAGCTTCGTGGGAACCATAGAACTAATGTTCTGGATGGTGATCGAAGAAATGGAAGAAATTGGGGAATTAGGGTTAGGGTTCATTGAAGATGAATTTGGGGCAAGAATGTCAGGATTCGCTGGAGAGGACGCCGAAGAAGCCATCATAAATACAGAGATGAGAGATCGAAAAGATGAAGAATCGATTAAGAACTGAGGAAGCGAGAGATGAAGAACGATGAGAATCGTGAAGAGGTGGAAAGGATCGCGAAGATGCGGTTAAGCAAAGGCGGTTGATACCATATGAGATTTGTGAAGATTCTGTTTTATTGAATTAATGAGGCTTTGCAACTGTGTATATATATACACTTGCTAAACATAATTAGCACCTAATCAAGTATAACTAATTACACTAAGATAACAATTAGTTACACTAAGTAAAACAAAACTATTAAGATGTGCTGGATTGTGTGTTAATATTTACTTACATGCGGAATGTAGGAAGGAAATTATAGTCCTTTCGTTCTGAATCAAGATCACTAATTCTAAAACTACAATTCCAAAAACTATTTCCAGACTATTGGACATCAAGAAGAACACTAATTCTGAAATACAAATTCAATTTCTCTCCATGTTAAAAAGCATGCAAGCAGATAGTCAAAGGACATAGTTTCTATTATCGGCAGGATTAGCTTGTAAAGGCTTGTCCACTGTGTTCTGAATGCTGGTCTCCACTGTAATCATTTCTAGAGAACTTTTCTATAGATAATCCCACTCCACTGTGTAAAAAGAAATCCATGTTAAACTTAGAATGCGTTGTTATTAATAACACGTTTACAATGAAGTATGATCGGGATTTTAATGTTGTATGTCAATATATAAAATAGAACAAAACCACTAACAATCTACAAAATATCATACTGTTAATAGTGATATGTACTTTTGGTAGATACTCTATAATCACATGTTTAAGTTTTCGCATGAGTGTTCTCCTTAGAAGAGACGATCTTGTATCAAGATTGTAGCAGCAAGCTATTATTACCTAAGATTGTTAAAAGTTTCATCCTAAATTCAATGAAACAAATAACGCACCTAGAAACCTAAATTCAATCAAACATACAATATTACGGGATTGCATATGCGTCTCTTGATAATAGTTTTAACGACCCACGTTCCACGCCATTTGACCTTTTCAGATTCACCAAATGAACCCTGCAAAATTAAATGGACTTTTAATAGTTACCAAAACCATTTAATGATGCCCATTCTGACACATTAGTTGCTTGTCTGTAGAACTCAACAAAAGGTTGTCCTTATTTCCCTATACTCATGGTTTTGCCTCCATACTACTTCTGGATAGTGTAGCTTTACTTCATTATTGTAATAATGCATGTGATAAAGCTCTTCCATTTACATGCATGTATCATCACAAAAGGAAATAGATGAAAGAAATGAAAAAAATTAAACAAAATTTAAATGCACCAAAACTTAAACAAAATCAACCCCTAGGAGCAACCAAATTCAACTTCAATATAAACTTAAAATCAACTCCGAGGAACAACCAAATTTAACTCCAATATAATAAAACTTAAACAAAACTCTAAATCCACCAAAAATATAAATTGCTTACCTTGAGTACATAGGGCTTCTGAAAACAATGGTTTTCAAGGCTGAAAACAAAAAGCCTAAAATCAGAAAAACAAAATTTGCACATAAAACCCATTTCAAAATTCAAATTTACAGTTCTATACAGACTCAGCTGCTCCTAAGGTATTGGCTAACCAAGCAACAACGTTGTTAGAAATGTCCTGTGAGATCTGGCACTCAAGTGGATCCACTGGTACCCTAATCAACAGTAAAATTAGATACTTCCAAGTTCCAACTCAAAGATTACCATTCACTGCTACAATATTATTAAGTTTGTAAACTCATCATTTGGCATAAAATCCTCTTATGAAATGATGCAGTCGTTGACATCAAACATTTTACTCCATTTAACTCACTCCCAAAAATAGAAATAAAGGAAGAGAAGTAAACGGAAAATCATCCTTAGATACTTAAATAACAAAAATAAGTCAGTAAACATTGTTCATACCATCTAACTTCTCCAAATTGTCACCTATTTTCAAAAGAAAAATTCGAGATTCCAATAACTTCCCATCTTTCCAT
Source organism: Cotoneaster glaucophyllus (assembly GCA_036320875.1). Lineage (NCBI taxonomy): Eukaryota > Viridiplantae > Streptophyta > Magnoliopsida > Rosales > Rosaceae > Cotoneaster > Cotoneaster glaucophyllus. Next base: position 17,217,823 of record CM070069.1, on the reverse strand, counting down.
CGTTTTCCTTCTTCATTCCCAAACACAAAAAACCCCCACTGTTTACTTTACCCAAGTATTGAACTTTTATAAATTTAATAAAGAACACTAAGCTCCATTGGGACCAAGAGAGTGCTCCCACCATCACATCACTGAGTTTTATAAGATCCTCCATGTTCACAAAACATTCATAACTAAATCACATAAAGGCTCAACATTCTACATTGAAATACAATGCAACTCTACGAATTACAAACAACAAAACACAAAACGCAAAAGAAAAAAAAAAGGATACAATAATGCATCGTTGGCAGCATCCAAAATGACAAAATGTAATTTTCTTGCAAGCCGAAACCGATGAAATGGTCAATGCAAACATTACAAAGATTCAAAAACAATAATTGAAGCCATGAAACAACTTGAAAACCCACAAAAAAACAAAAAAAAAAAAAAAAAAAAACAAAAAAAGAAAAAAAACCAAAACCTTATAGGAGCTTCCTTATACTAATCACACAACGAAAATTACGAACAACAAAACACGAAAAAAGTGAAAATGATAGAGCAATGCATCGGTGGCAGTATCCAGATTGACAACCATAATTTCTGCGAGCTGAAAACAATGAAATGGTCAATGCAAACATTACAGACGGATTCAAAAAAAATAAATAAATAAAAAATTGAATCCAAGGAAAAACTTGAAAACCCACAAAAATCGAAATCTTATAGAAGTCCTATCTTTCCATCGTTTTCCTTCTTCAAAATAAAAACAGAAAAAAAAAATCCAGAACAGCAGCAAAGATAACAAAAATTATAAAAAAAAACCATAAAAATTTTCAATCAAAAGTTTAAGAATTAAACTCACAGGAAGCTCTGTAACCAGTTGCAAGTGGTTGCACCCTCGTTGGTGACCAAGTGCAAAGTGGCCCTTTTGCCCAGCTCTGTAACCAATTGTAAAGTCGTATTTTTGCTCAGTTCACTGCAGTTTCATTTCCGTTATTTTCATTCGTATGTATATTGAATCGTTGATTGCTATGTGAACTCTAGAAAGCCACGAATGGAAGTTGAAGTATTAAAGGACTCAACACTTATTATTTAGTTTAAATACTCTATCTACAAGTGAGCTGAATTCACAACCTACGCTAATTCAGGGTGTAGAGTTTCACCTTCTTCCTACCCATAAATGGTCGGAAAGTCTTGAAATCGGCCAAAGAAAGTTGGGATCCTCATCGAAAAAACCTATCGAGAAGTGCTTATGGAACTCCTCACCGTTTAATCTGGATTACCAGAACAAAATGTAAATTCACTAGTTAAATACGTGCATCAATTTCATAATGTAGTTTATTACAAAGATTAAGAAGCGAAAATTACCATAGCAGTAGTGGCAGCTCCAAATAGGGCAATGAGGGATGACTCAGCTACTTGGCCAACAGATGTGGCTAGGGCTCCAAACACTAAAACCCTATACACTGCACATAAGGATGCTGCAAAATAATTAACAGAAGAATAATTAACGCAAGAAACAGTTCAGTATAACTTTAAAAACTTTGGGAAGTTGATGTGGCATAATCATCATATACCAATTGATTCATAAATCGTGGCTATCCATCCAAGCAAAAGCATTTACATAAACTGTGGTATGGTAGATTTTTTATGTGCTCCAGATTCATTATCTGCAAAATATGCATCTGTCAAACAACATAAGTCTAATTATAGAACATTATCTTAACGGAAAAAAGAAACTACAAAATTTGAAGTTTGATATAATAGTTATTCATTAATTTCTTTATATCATTTGAATAAGAAATTATTACATGAAATGAATGTATCCAATTCACCACAGATTAGTAATCGAGTCTAATTTGGTTGACATGATCGAATGTGTGTGTGTGTGTGTGTGTGTGTGTGTATGTAGCCATTGTATGCAAAGCCCTAATAGATTGAAGTGATCTCTTAAAACTCGATATGGAGCATCGTTCTCTTCCCATGTTTGTAGGATATATTACATGGTTCCACTTCAAGCATTATGGCCAACAGCTATGGCGGTCCATTAGACAAATTAGATGGTTTTAGTACGTTGTCTATCTCTAGCCTTATATCAAAATTGTGGAGTGCGGAACCTTTATCCCAGAAAACCTCTATATGTAGATGAGATATAACATTTGAATCAAGCAATTCAGAGATACAAAAATTACTTATAAAATAATTTTGAAAGTAAGTAAAAAAAAAAAAATTTGTTGTATGCCTACTACCTTAACCGGACCCAAAAAAGGTGGAAAAGGCCTGAAATTGGCCTAAAAAAACTCGCATCTTCGTCGGAAAACCCACCGTAAACTGGGCTTATTGAACTCTTTGATAGAGGGGTAAATTCGAACATGCAAAGCTCAAATGTTGTTGTTAGGACTCTCCTGAGTCCCGGGAAAACTGCGAGAGGGAAGAGAGAGAAGGGATAAGGAAGAATTGAAACAAAAAAAAAATTAATAGTGCATATGCGATCCAGGGCCACCATTGGAATAAGGTAAAATTTGTGCACCCAGAACATAAGAAATAATTGCAGAAAAGTATTAACACACATAAATTATCTCATTTGAAGCTTATATCATGCGCAGCAAGCCAAAACAAATAATTTGAAGAACCAAAACAAACAAAAGTCAGTTACCATGGAAGATTATCACAAAATCGCAGGACCCAGACAATCTGATGACACGTTTACGTAAGGGTAATCGGAATAAAGAACAAGAATTGAATTCCGATTACGGAGTATTCCGGTGTTTACTAAATATTAAGGAATCAAAAAGTGGTGGAGCCCACACAAAACAGGGAATCCAATTCCTGAAATTGGAGGAACGGGATTCCCTAGTTTTGTGAGGTATTTGAATTCCCTGAGGCTAAGGGAATCGGGAATGCATCTTTTATTCCTATTATGCCCTCACTTGTTTCTTATTATCCCAACTTGCCTTTCATTTGACACTCATTACGCCATCTTTTAATAAATAAATAAAACCTATTTATATATTTTTATATAGATAATTTTATTATATAAATTTAATTAATAGGTATGAAAATAATTTATTTATGTAAAGGCAATTTAGTAATTAACCTAATTTTCATTTCGATTGAAGTGAATTAGTAAACAACATATATGGACTCAACATCATTCTTGCCATCTTTTAATAAATAAATAAAATCTATTTATATATGTTTATATAGATGAATTTTATTATATAAATTTAATTAAGAATTTAATTTAATTAATTAGTATGAAAATAATTTATTTATGTAAGGGCAATATAGTAACCAACCTAGTTTTCATTCCGATTGAAGTGAATTAGTAAACAACTTATATAGACTCAACATCATTCCTACTCCGATTCCAGACAGTTTTAGTAAACAACTTCAACAGGAATCTGATTCTGATTCCACCTCTTTTCAATTCCTCATCAATCTAATTCCTCCTCAATTTGATTACAGATTAGTAAACGCGTCCTGAATAGAGTGGGTTCTATGGGGTGGAAGAAAGCACAAAAGCTATTGCAACGATGGAGCAAATCGGGGAAGGCAGGGTAGAGAAGACGCCACTGAGAGAACCCGAGAGAGGTGAATGGAGGGATGCCTTTTATGAGATCGGCGAATGGAAGCAAATAGACTTTTTCCACTGCTTTCCTCGCCTTTCCACCGCTTTCCTTTCTGCGATGACCAACACGTGTACACGCGGGGCAGAAAAAAAAAATTGGCAATTGCAGAAAATGGCGAGAGAGATAAGTGAAACGAAAGGCGGAGAATGAAACGGCAGAAAAGGCCAGTGATGAAGAATGCGTGGACATCAAGGGCAAAATTGCCATTTTGTTGTACAAAGAGTAGAAAAAAACCACGGGGAAGGCCAATTTAAAGGGCATTTTCGTCCACATACACTGTCCGTGAACAGTGCACCCAAGTTTGGGTTTTAGTGTAGGTATAATATGAGTCTAGGAAGTTTGAGATATGTTTTAAACTCTTAGTAAACACCACAAACAAAGAGGCTCATTTGGGTAACCTTGATTCAATGGGTCCAAATGCAGAACAAAATAAGCGGTCGAGGAACAACTTGGATCAAACATATGTCTCACTTTACAATCAAAGTTTGGGTTGGGCGCGGTGCGGTTTCGAGTGAAACCGCAACCAGAATCGAAACTTTTTGCGGTGCGGTTTGATACTTTATGATGCATTGGGTTGACTTTGAGAAGGAAAAGGCTCTTATTTTTTTTGGAGAATATGTTCTTATTCCAAATAGAGGTAATGGACTCCCTTATCTGCCAAAGCAATTTTCACTCGCATGACATAAGGACTTGTCCAGAATCCCATAAGTGCAGCACAAATAGCAACAACAATGTATCAAAAACATTCAATATATGGTGCGGTTTTGGTTTTGGTGCGGTTTTGAAAACCCAAAACCGAGACCAAACCGTTTTCTTTGTCGTGGTTCAGTTTCAAAACCGCAACCGTTTCAAAACCACAAAACCAAACTGTTCGGTGCTGTCCTCGTGTTTTAGTTTCGATTTTCGGTTCCAAGTGCCCACCCCTAATCAAAGCTAACTAAAGCATTAGTAAAAAATTAGCCTTTTAAAATTCAGAAGAAACCCTAAACTTCATCATCTTTCCCGCTGCTAGCCTCTAGTTTCTGCTTGGGGTCGGTGGCAGCCAACTTTTCAAACTTGTTTTCCTCATCCTCCTTCTCTTCCTTCCTAACACCTGCTGACCCCCTTTCCCGTCTGGAATTTGGGAATGTACACACCTTCTCCGAAAGGAGTGGATGAAGCACTGTCTCTGGGCCTTTTGTTAAGGAACGGTGGAGCAACTCACCATCTACGATGTTGTGGATGGAGTACTATCTCCGGGCTGTTTGCCCATATCTCATGGTAATCTAATTTGGGGCCCTGCGCTTAAGATCTTCCAAAACTTTGAATCAAATTCCAAATTTGGTGGATCTCACCTTAACACTTTATTGCTGCTTCTTTCGTGCTTCTCTTCGGTCAAAGACAACTATATGTTGTCACCCCTACAAAGGTTTGGTATCTCTTCAGAATGGTGTTTACACCACCTGACCTTTTTTGTTATTGCTTGGTTATGGGCATTTAGTTGTCCATTGTGTGCTTGGTATCGGTTGAGGACTAGAAACGTGGCGATCGGTATTGGTGTGGTTTCATTAGATCCACAGATTTGGCACTTTTTCCCTGTCATTGTGACTATGATGGGTTCGAGCTGTGACCCATGCTGTGGTTTTTCTTAGAGTTTTTGTCAACTAGTCATCTTCACCGGTTCGGCCGCGTACACAGCTGGCGAAGCTTTGTTTAGGGTTTTTAGGTTTTTTTGTGTGGTCGCTTTTGGGCCTCTACAATTAGGCCTTTGCTTTTGGTGTGAATCCTTCTTCAATTTTCCATTTCTTCAAGTTGCCTTCTATCACGGTGGTGGAGAAGAGTATTGCTCTTGCACCACGGCATGAGATCAAACCTCATTGGCTCCCTAATCTAACAAATCGATTGTTAAAAAAAGGTTTGATTATTTATTTAAGGCTTTTTATTCAAAATGGTCACTGAGATTTGCATAACTCCTCATTTTGATCCTTGAGATTTGAAATTGATAGAATTGATCCCTGAGTTTTTCCACCATCAATCATTTTAGTCATTCCGTGAAAAAAGCCATTAAATAAGGATAAAATGATAAAAATACCTCAATATTTGTCAAATCATTTTGGCCAATTGTTCATTAAATTGAGGGTAGTTTTGTCATTTTAAGCTTTATTTAACATAACTATTCACGGAAGGACCAAAATGATTGATAATGGACAATCTCATGGATCACTTGTATTGATTTCAAATTTCAGGGATTAAAATAAGGAATTACGCAAATCTCAGATATCATTTTAGCTAAAAACCTTTATTTAAAAGAAAAAGCTGCTGACTTTGATCGGTTAAATAGTAAATACAGAGTGATCAAAAGAAAGCGGGAAGAGTCGAAGACCCAACCCCCTGCGCCCACAACAATGGAGGCCCCGACCCCCAAACACAGCTCAAGCTCTAAGAATCCCAGCAACCATCTTTGTCAAGGGCACGTGGTTCGCCTCCCGCTTCGACCTCTCAATCACCAATGACCTCAATGCATGGATATGCTCCGCCTTCAACGACCAGGTCAGCGACGGCACCGCTCATTGGGACTAACCGGTCTCCGAGTTCGCCGACGCCGCTCAGTGGCCGAGCATACTTAGGGTTTCAACACCTGGACTCTGTCTACGGCTTCGTCGACGCTGGCGACGGCTGCAAAAGAGTGATTAAATATTAGAGCTTTTCGTTCATTTAATTTCTTGGGGAAATTATGTTATTTGTAACTAAAGTTGAGATTAGATTATCTTTGATTGTTTTTGCAGCTTTCGTGGAGATTTTAGAAGGAAGGGACGAAGCTCTAATGGCGGTGGAAGTGTCAGTCGTCGCCAAACAGTAAGCAAATAATGGCAGCAGTGTTGGATTTTCTCATGGATGCAAATGTTGGGCTAAGTGTAAATTTCTTGCTTTTTTCTTATTGTATCTTATATTTGATACATAGCCAACTCGAGTAGTGAGATAAGGCTTTGTTGTTGTTGCAGTGTGTTATATGCTTAGGAAGTGATTTCCGCACGTGCTTTTCTTCCCATGCACTCCTATTTATTTCTCTCATTTGAATTGAATAAATCACGAGAGTTAAGGGACCGAAACAAAGAGGGTGTGTGGAGGAGAAAAAAGGATGTGCGATGTTCACTATGGCTATATATTTTGTGATTGCTGCCAGATATATAAGAACATAAAACCAGGTTAGAATCCATCAAATTTTGAGCTTATTGGATTTGTTGTAATTTGTTAGAAGTTTAGTTGTGATTTATAGATTCTTGAAGTATTTTGTGTTTCTGAAGAAACCCAGATGGGGTGATCACACCTGCTATGCTTTAGACTTTAGTCATGAACGTTGTTTTATAAGATATCATGATTTTGTGTCCGTTTAATGTTATTGATGCATGATTGTTACAACATTAGGTTTATGGGAAAAGACGATGTTGCATCACACGGAGTCTTTTAGACTTCTAAATTGCTAATGTTGATTGGTCATTTCTCATGTTGATAATGGAAATCTAACATACTGATTCCTTGTTTTGCTAACTCTTGAGAAGCCGCTAATTGAATTTTCTTCTGTTTGTACATACAAATGCATATGAGTGTAAGTATAATGTGTTTCCTGGTCTCATTCATGTTAGTATATGTATGTATAAGAGGAAGTTGTGAGAAAAACTCAATCATTTGGGATGTTGAAAGTGGAAGCTGAGAAGTGTTTAGCACAGAGTGAGAAGATTACCAATGAGAAGATAGAATTTGAATCCCCTATTTATGCAAAGGTGCACCTTACCATACCTCTATGATCTATTCACCGATATTCTCTTTGCGTGCTCAAAACGTTTCTTAATTTTGTAAATGGAGCTTCAAACTTCACCTGTCATATAATACAGTGTTCAGCAGATGATATACCCTTGTGAGAGTTGAATTTTCATATGAAAATTTCCCTGCAATGGTTGAGAGTCTTGTATTCGATGTCGTAGTTTCTCAGATGTTCCTTAGTTTTGAAATAATTAGCATGGCCATTCCAAATGCGTTTCAGAATCATAGTTTGATCGTCGGATCACTTTTTAATGCTTTGAGTATTTAGAATTTGATTGACTTGATCATTTAATTGAAAAATATCATGTTGCAGTTCTTTTCCTGAACGTATTAATTGACATTTTTTAACGTCTTCTAGTTCCTCGACGTATTGAATTCAAAGAAAGCTAAACTAAGAGAGATTCCAGTAAGCTTTCAAACCAAGAGGTTGCTGGAAAACTGCCAGAAGAAGAGGAAGTGAGTTAAGACCAAACTGAACCTCATGTCAGTGGTGATAAGAACAGCGAGGAAGAACCTTTCAAAGATCTTCTAGCTACCTCCAAGGATGTTCCGACGACTAGGTCTCGAGGTAGAGGTCAAAAGAGGGGAACGCACAAGTAGTGTATCACTTGTCGGTTATGAATTTCAGCATATGCTTATGCCAATACAGGTTTCCATCATCATCCTTTAAGTTTGTTTCTTCATATCTAGTTTGTATGTATTGTAGATTTCGTTTTTACTAGTATTGAGATCTTCACAGGAATACACACTTTTGCAACTTCTATCAAGATCGTTTTGGTTCATAACTGTTCTAAGTTTCAGAAACATGGTTGAACCACAAATTGGTTCATCCGATCTGGTTCGGGTTTTTAGGCCAGTTTTCTTTGTTATGCTTCAAAGTTTCAAACCCAACCGAAATCTAGAAAATTTAGAGTGTTGAATTGAATAATACTACAATTCTTTCTTGTGCTTCATGGGATTTGCCTGCATACCTAACAATTTCTCTCTAAGGAAATTAGGAAGTGATTCAAGAGCTGCATCACATTGTGCACCCTGCAAAAGTACTAGGTTCAAATTAGTTGTAACATAATTTTTACAACAAACCAACATCAACATCAAAGCCTTATCTCATTAAGTAAGGTTGGCTGTTTGAATCCTAGAACGCCACTATTCTTGGTTTTGTGCAGAGTCTTTTGTTAGATCTAAGTACTCCAAATCTTATCTTAGAGTCTCTTTCCAAGTCTTCCTAGGTCTTTCACTGCGCATCTGTCATCCTAGTTAAAATCCAAACCCAAATCCACGTTTACTTGGACTGATAGATTGCTCCCTTTTTATTTTCTCCTGCTTTTCTCTTTATGGTTCTTCAGAACGACCTTGAACTCTTTCGTCGGTGATTTCTGCTGCGAATTAGGAAAGCAACCTCCTTTCCGTTAAGGCAAAGGAACACCGTCGTACAAACCACGGATCAAGCTGCTGCTGGTAATTTTACTTTTCTGTTTTTCTGATGGAACTATATTGGTGAAAGGCTAAGAATATGTGCGATTCAAGTTATCTTATATTATTTTTTTAGTTTATATTTTCTGTGTTTTCTCTTCCCCTAAACAATTCTAAATTACGCTGCCCGACTCTATCCTACATCAAATTGGTACCAGAGCAAGGTTTACGTTCATCTAGGGTTTGAAATTTTAAATCTTGTTATTTTTTATGAGTAAACTGTCAATTTTCCCTCAACTTTCATCTAACTTTCGATTTACCTCTAAACTTTTAAATTGAAAAATCAACGACTTAAGCTAATTCTTTTGGCTGATTTACTTGATGTTAGTTCTTCATTCATTCCATCCCAATTTCTGTTAAATGAAAACATGTGCACAACATGTGAAGGGAGGGTAGTTTGGTACTTCTTTCTTTAAAATAATTGAAAATACCAGATTTCTAAAATGTTGACGTGTGCAAATCTGTGTGATTCTATAGCTTTTGTGTCCAAAAGTCAAGCGAAGTGACATTTTTGTTCTCAAAAAAGAGTCACATGATAAAAGTTAACGTTATTTTTTTGGAAGAAATCTGTGGAAAACTAACAGTAGGGGAAATTGGCCAAAAAAAATTAGTTTAAGTCCTTGATTTTCCAATTTAAAAGTTTAGGGGTAAATGGAAAGTTAGGTGAAAGTTTAGGGGGAAATTCAGAAGTTTACTCTATTTTATTTCATTTTATTTTTTCGCAGGAAGATAACACTCGATTCTTATTCATAAACTAATAGTTCCTTAAAGAATTACAATTGATCTTTATAGGGGAACCAATACAAAAACAATCAGTAAAGAATTCCAAATTCTAGTAAAAGTATTCCCAGCTGAAGTAACAATTGGAATAGACAGCATGTTCCTAAGGAAAACATTCCTAAATCAAATAAAACAAGACACTAGACTTAATCCTCCTTGAAAACAGCCAAATGGGAAACATAAAGCTAAACGCTAAACGGGTTGTCAATGATGTCCTCATCAATTCCCCCTAGCTAAGAAGAGCTCGATTCCGATGAGATAAAGCTCTAGTATTGCTCCAAAATGTCAGGATCAATCCGCTGCAAGTCCTCCTTTGAAATCCAAGTGATGTAAGAATCTGGTCTATATTTCCACCTCATAAGAAACTTTTGGTATGAACCGTGCCTTGTTAAAACAACATTGTCATCCAAAATATCAGCTACAAGATCCTTTTGGAGAGACTAGGAAGGGGGCGAAAGTGGGATCACATCAGGAAATTCAGAGACGTTAAAGGAATCTGAGTCATTAGCTGAAGTAGTACCAGTTTCAACAAAGTCCTCCCAAGTAGGAGAAGTTATAGAACCTCCATATGGAATTAGATCTTCAATGTTCAAAGTTGAACTGAACCCCATTTATGGAGGGTAATCTAACACATGCGTTGGAACCAACACGTTGCGAAATTTTGAAGGGTCCAATACTATGAGCTTGTAACTTCTTTGCAATTCCTTGATGAAATCTTTCCAGTTTAACTCGAACCATGATTAGCACCTTTATATTGCACCAAGGTTCCTACATCACGAAGTTTAGTGGTGTGCTGTGATGTTTTAGGACTTCTGTTTTTCAAGATTGGTTTTTCTTAAGAAGGGTTGAATATCATTAGAGCTTTGCTTACTGAGTAATCAGAGTGTATTATTTTCTGATTAAAACCCCACCATGTGAACCAGTAATCATTTTTCTTTTGCCTAGTGAACCATCAAGAAATATTACATATGAACCTGCAAATATTCTAGATTCATTGCAGAAAAATATTTCAGATTTGATTCCATGTACACTATTTAACTTAAACTTGAGATTAATTTGGAGGGAAAAGAAGCTCATTATCCAAATTAAGAGTAAATTAAGTGTTAATTACAAAAAGAAATGAAGGATGAAAGGCTAAATCAAAATTTTCAAGTTTATCCCCCAAAGACGAAAATAAATAGTGTTAATTACATTATTTATTTTCGTCTTTGGTGGGTAACAGATCTTGCTATTATGTTTGTGGTTGTCTGCAGGAGGCTAATTGTTTGATTGTACGTACCTTGGCCATATTGTTGGCAGTTAGTACAAACAGTGCTTGCTGGAGTGAAGATCATACCTTGAGACTAGATTGATAAGGTAAATCGCATCCTTTGTTCGTTCTGTTGTTTAATTTGTCGTTTTCGAGAGTAGTTTAATGTTTTCTGTTATTGTTAACAGGATGAGAATCTGAGTGCTCCTGGGAAGGAAACACAAAACCAGAAGAAGAGGTTGGGTAATAAAGAGAATAAGCGCAGGAAGGAAAAGAAACGCTCTCAATCTAGTAGTTCGGATGGGGAAGTGCTTGATAGAATAAACAATGGGTCTAAAAAAAAGTGGTATTCGTCAGACAAGTATTCATCATCATCATCATATTCGTCAGGCGTTGAAAGTGGGGGAAGTTCCGACCGAGATAGAAGGAGGAGTCAGAGTATGAAAAAAGGTAAGAGAAGTAATAAGGATGATTCAGAGGATGAGGCCAGTTATAGGTTAAAAAAGAGATCAAGGAGGGGAAGGAAAGAATATGTATCAGAAGATCATTATTCTTTTGCTTCTGATGGTAAAGACAATGATAGTTGTTCTGATAGAAAAGAAAGGTGCAAAAACGAAAATAAAAAGGATAGAAAGAAAAAGAGTAAGCGAAGGAGTCTAGGAGGCATGGGGGATCAATTTTTTAAAAAACTAGCCTCGGGGCGCGCCTAGGGCATCTTTGAGGCTGGGCGGTAAGGCTAACACCTCTGTTTTGCTAAAGTGGGAGAAAGGCTTCGCCGGAGACGCCGAGGCGGCAGAGGCGCGCCTCAAGGCATGGAGTCCAGCGCCTTTCTGCCTTAAAAAATAAAAAAATAAAAAAAATCCACCCAAACCCAAAACGACGCCGTTTGGGTAAGGGCTTTTAGACTTAGCTACAGATTCCCCCATACCTTTGAAGGCCTCGATCCCTTTGTTTCTTCACCTTCTTCTCCCGCGCGCCAGAGGCCCGGAACACAGCTGCTGTCACACCCCAGGCGATCGTCCTCTCCCAATCGCCACGCCGCCGTCGCCACGTCGTGATCACCCTGCCGCCATCGCCACTGCACCGTCAGCAAGCCCATAAATCCCTAATTTAAGGTTAGGGTTTTATTGTTTAGGCAGAATAGAACATAATCGTATAACTTGTAGGGCTGGGTTTTTTTGTTTAGGCTGGTTTTTTTTGTTAGAGAAAGGCTAGGTTTTATTGTTTAGGTTGGGTTTTTTTTTTTTTTTTGGTTGGAGAAAGGCTGGGTTTTTTTCTTTATTTATTTGCAAACATTTGTGTGGAATTACTCTGTTTTTTTTTTCTTACTTTGTTTTTTTCTTTAATAGCATGCAGTTAGGAAAGATTTTGCTTAATGTGTTGTACCTATTTTCTTACTTTGTTTTTTTTCTTTAATAGTCTAATGTGTTGTACTTTGTAAAAGAGTGTGATTGAAATGTAGAGTTTGATCGAATGTTTATTGTTTAGGCATTGAAGAATATGGCTTCTTCTTCTAAGAAAGATTTTGCTTGGCAATGGACAAAAGGTTTTGATCATGCAACCAAGCACTTCTATTGTGTTTTTTGTAACCACAAATGCACAGGTTGAATTTCTAGATTCAAACATCACTTGGGTGGTGTAAGTTCGGGAGGAATGATAAGTTGTAAAAAAGTCCCACCCAATGTGAAGGAAGAATGATTTGCTAATGTTATGGGAACTAAAGAAAAGAGGAAAGCTAGCCATGAGTTGTGTCGTGGTGGTGGAGAAGAAAGTGAAAGTGTCGACATGGGCACAACAAGGACACCATATGTAAGTACTGGGAGTGGGAGTGTGAGTGCCACACATTCACAACAAACTGGTTCTTTTCTACCACCTAGGTCAAGGGGACCACTTGATAGGTATGTTACATTGGAAGCTCGTCAAACCACGTTGAATACACCTTTCAAAAAAGAGGAAAGAAGACAAGCATCCCGAGCACTTGCGCGATGGTTCTACCCTAGTGCCATTCCATTCAATGCGGCAAACAATGAATATTATGTTAATGCAATGAAATTGGTATCCAATTTTGGTCCCGGATTTGATGCTCCTACAAGCCATGAATATAGAACTTGGATGCTCAAAGAAGAAGTTGATGATGTACAAAGTATGATGAAAGAACATCAAAAGGCTTGGAAGAGATATGGATGCACTATTATGTCGGATGGATGGTCGGATGACAAAAGTAGGTGTTTAATCAACTTTCTTGTCAATAGCCCGCAAGGTACTTGGTTCTTGAAATCGGTTGATGCATCAGCCTCTATTAAGAACGGAGATTTGTTGGATGGCTATTTGGATGATGTTATTTAAGAAATTGAGGAGGAGAATGTGGTTCAAGTTATATATGACAATGCTTCAAACTACAAAAATGTCGGGGCAAAACTTATGGAGAGGAAAGAGAAGGTGTGGTGGACTCCATGTGCGGCTCATTGCATTGATTTGATGCTAGAAGATATTTCTAAGATGGCATGGTTTGATGACACACTCAAACGTGCTAGGTGTATTTCAAAGTATCTATATGGGCATCAATGGGTATTAGCTTTGATGAGAAAGTACACCAACAACTCAGAAATTCTTCGTCCGGCGGTCACTAGGTTTGCTACTTCTTTCCTTACACTACAAAGCTTACAAAAGCAAAAGGAAAATATTGTTCCTTTGTTTACCTCTCAAGAATGGTCGGAAAGTACCTATGCAAAATCCCAGGAAGCAAAGTTAGCTAAGCATCATGTGTTACATGATCGTGAGTTTTGGGGTCGAGTTTCCTTTTGCATTAAGGGTGTTCTTCCTCTTGTTTGTGTTTTGAGAGAGGTTGATTCGGAGGAGAGACCCCCATGAGTTTTATATATGAGTTGATGGATGCCGCAAAAGAGAAAATTGCAAGCAATCTTAACAAAGTGGAGAAGAAATATATGCCTATTTGGAGAAAGATAGATCGTAGATGGGACGATCAACTTCATCAACCACTACATGCGGCGGGCTATTACTTAAACCCACAATTTCGATATGAGGATAATTTCTCAGATACTGATGAAGTGCGAAATGTGTTGTTTGCTTGCATGGATAGGATGCTTGGGAAAGGGAAAGAACGTGAAGAGGCCAATGTTCAATTGGATTTATTTAATGATAGGGGTGGTCCATTTGCGGATTCTATGGCTATGCAAACTAGGAAAAAGCGAACACCAAGTAAGATTTAATTAGTCAATTGTTAATATCTTTTTATCATTAACCCTTAAATTACTTACCTTACTAATATTGTTTTTTTAGCGGCTTGGTGGGAGCGCTTTGGGCATAAAACACCCGAGTTAACGAAGTTTGCTATCCGAGTTCTAAGCCTTACTTGTAGTGCATCGGGATGTGAGAGGAATTGGAGCACATTTTCAATGGTAAGTAAATATATTATTAGTATCTTAAGTGTCATTTTTGCTTAAGATGATTAGACTTGAATAATAGAATTGATTTATTTGTAGATTCATAGAAAAAGAAGGAATAGGCTTGAACACAAAAGGCTTAATGCTTTAGCCTATGTCAAGTACAATTTGGCTTTACAACAGAGAACTAAGAAAATGAGGGAGAAGTATGATCCTATTGTTGTGGAAGAAATTGCCTTCGATGATGAATGGATAACGGAGATAGAAGATCCAGTTCTTCCTGAAGATCCTACATGGTTTGAGGATGAGTTATTGTATAATGTCTAGGCCGTAAGGAATGTGCCACCCCCGGTTTACGAAGGTGGCTCATACATTCGAGAGCCTAGAGAATCTTCTCCTCCTCCTCCTCCTCCTCCTCGTGAGCCTACTCCTCCTCGCGAGCCTACTCAACCTCGGGGTCCTATTACATACAAAAGAAAACAGGGTAATGAAGAATCCTCAGGTAAAAGAAATGTGGAGTATGATTCGGAAGATTCTTTTGATGAATTGATGACATACCCAACAAGTTCATCTAGAGTTGGCAATGAAGAGGATTATGTTGCCTTTTATTTAGATGAAGAGGATTTAGATGAATGATTGATATCTTTGTTTGTATTTTGATTTATATGAAGAGGATTTGGATGAATGATTGTTTTCTTTGTTTGTATTACCTTTTGAATGATGAATTTGGGTGATATTACCTTTGAATGATGAATTTAGATGATATTATCTTTTGAATGACTATGGATTTGAATGAAAAATTGAGAATGGATGTTTATTTTACATAGTATTATTTTTTATACAATTATATGTATAATATATAAAACATATATATATATATATATAAATAATCCCGTAAGGCTTCGCCTCACGCCTCACGCCTAGGCTGGGCTTCGCCTCGGACGCCTCGCCCACGCCTCACGCTTTTAATACATTGTGGGGGATGAAGAATTTACTGGTAGGTATTAATTCTATGCTATTCTTATAAAAGATACTATTATCTAATTGTTGGAAATGTGCCCTAAAACCAATCATATGATGATACTTTACGGACATTTCACATGTTAAACTAATCTAGTTTAATATAAAGGGCAAAGATTATTGTTTCAAGCTGTCTCATATAAATGTTATGTGCTTAAACGATAAGTCCAAGGAATATGCTATAGGAGAATGTAATCTAAAGAAGTTAGATTCATGAGACCATTCTCTTTTGTATACATATCCTAAATGTTCCTGATCATAGGATTGCCAATTGGGCATTGACAGTCCGTTAAGATCAGTACGTGCTGTGTCTTCTCTTAGGGAGAGTGACAGGTCTCGAGTCATTGGTGTGAATGACACCAAGACAAGCATGTAGGTGCTCGATAGAGAATGAGTCCACTGAACGCGATCAACGAGGAGTTCTCATATTCATGTCATATGAGAACTCATGGTTGGGATAATGCAAAGTAGTCATTTGACCTGAGGCATCACAGTTGTCTTGTGGTTAGGTCCTTGATCTTTGACTATGTCAAAGTCACTCCGTCAGAGGGTGTCCACGGCATAGTTGGGGTTAAGCCACTTAGCCATGGAGGTAAGTGAATGCGCAACAAGGGATCTCTAACCTTCAAACTGTTTGAGGGAGAATACTCTATGATATGATTAAGAATCTCTGGCCAGAGTATGAATGAGATTGAGGAAGTCGTTCCAAATCACATTCAAGGTAATCATATAAGTAAATGAATCACGTTGGATAGTAGACATGAATAAACTATCAAACCAAACAATGTGGTCAAGAGTATTGTATTAGAGAAAGACCGTATTGCATTGTAATCCTAAACTGAATAGGTTCTCCACCTCTTCTGATTAGCTTGGGTAGCCATGATACACTGCTAGGTGTCACTCATGGTTTGTGGAAGCCCTAAAGATGTATAATCATTTAAGGGAGAATTGAAAGTATGTTTCAATTCATAATCGATCGTTAAGAGTAACAATCGTCCACTGCCTCGCTAAGAGGAAACTAATGGATCGCACACCGTGTAAGATAATGATTGAAGGATATAATGAAGATGAGTAAGGACAATTAAATAGTTTAATTGTATGTGGCAAGGATTAATTAAAAGTTAATTAATCTAGAACGAAAGGTTCGTTTTAGGCCTTAAGTTAGTTTTGGGTTTCGGGACACAAAAGGGTTTTGGTCCACAAGGCACATAATGTTTAAGTTGTGTGACAACTAAAACAAAATGTGCAATTAACCCACTAACAATAGAGAGGCCGGCCATGATTAGAGAGGGAGTGGGTTTTGGACTTATTACAAGTTTGCCACTCCAATGAAGGGAGGTATAAATATGACTTTATAGCTTTTTTCTTCATTAGGGTTTTCTTTGAGGAAAGATGAGAGTTTTTGGCTCTCTCTTTCTCTCTAGGGAGGCCGGCCACCATGGGGGAGTTTACTAGCATCTAACTCCTCCATGGCCACTCATCTTCTTCCTCAACCATCCTTGGTGTCGAAACTTAGAGGTCTCCAACTTTGGTGACTTTTGGAGAAACCTATTCTTCCATCCACATCCAAGAAGGCATGGATCCAAGAAGCAAAGTTCTTCCACCTTCATCCATGGACCCAAGGAGCAAGGTGACAAAGGAAGAAGGCCCTCACATGGGTGATTAACCTTTGCTAAGCAAAGAGGTACTTCAAAGGTATAAAGTTTCTCAACTCTTTTTCTTAGATCTTGAGTTGAGTCTTGGTTCACCATTTCTACTAGGCTTTGAATTTCATGGGTAATGTTTTTGTTTTGAGTGCATACAAGCATGATTCCGCCTTTAATTGTTAATTGCATGCCATAGATGTTGCTCAAATGAACATGTTTTTCACAAATTTTCCTTCAAGTGGTATCAGAGCCTAGGTCTAGTAGTTGGTGAATCCTTTTGGGTTTTGTAGTTCATAGTCTTTGATTTAAATGTTGTAATTGTTACAAGCTTTATTCTTGCTTCTTTGAATGTAAATTTTGCTAGAAAATTTGCCATCTCAAATGTTGTAGATGTAGTTCATATGAGCATGAATTTTGGAGCTAAAATTTGGTGCCATGTTTTTTTGGGAAATTCGGCCAAATCCAAAGGGTGGATTTTTGGGTTCCTGTTTGTCTTGTTAAAAATGTTTTAAAGTGACATTAGGAACCCATAAGTACCCTAGTATGGTAATATGTTATTTCCCTTAAGTTTGAGAGTTTTTGGGATGTCTTTGGGTGAAAAATGTTCATGGAGCTTTTATGGGTTTTCATGAATGTTCTTCATTGTTCTTGTTATGTTCTTGGCAAGAACAAAAAGGTTGGGTATTTTGATTAAAAAGTTTTTGGTTGTTTACATAAAGTTTTGTTTATGAAAAGATGGTATGGTTTTAATCATCACAAGGTATGGACTTTTCTTACACATCCATACCAATCATCTTTTCAAACCATACCTATTTTCTTACAACACTTTACTTTCCCATGATTCATGGAACCATGTATCATGGAATTGACTTTTTTCAAACCAACCCATCACCTTTCACTTTGTTGAAAAATTCAAAAAAATTTGACACCACTCTCACCTACCAAAACCGGCCAACCCTACAAGTAGGGTACTTTTGGGGCTTTTATGCAATTACATAAAGTTTTGATACTTTTGTGTATTTGCACTTTGACCCGAAAGTTTACGTTTTTACGTAAAGGCCCAAAAACAATAAAGGACAAATTGTTTTGCTCCTTTAATGAAGTTTTTGTATTTGTTGAAATTTTTGGGTTCTAGTTGTAATTACATGAAGTATTGGACTTTTGTGTTTTTACAAAGTGACCTCAAAAGTTTGTGTTTTGCAATATAGCCCAATGGTTGAGGTTATTGCTTTTTGGCCCAAATTAGTTGAGAACAAAATGGTTTTGTCTCTTTAAATGAGAATTGGATTTTCATTTTATTTAGCTCCTATTTAAATCAATTCTATGGATACAAAAACCAAATGACAATGTTGCATTCAAGTTTAATTAGTTAAAGCGTTAATTAATTAAAGAAAGGGTGATTATGAACCTAAGCCTACGATAATTGAGCTATTTGAAAGGCCGTCTCAAATTTGTTTGAACCATGGGAATGTGTAGATTAGATTTTGGTTGTAATTTGATATGATCAAATGTTGTAAAAGAGCATAAGCTCTTCTTTACTTTAAAGTAATTTGTTTTGATCAAATGTTGTAAAAGAGCATAAGCTCTTCTTTACTTTGAAGTACTCCTTTCTTGTTTTATTTGATATGCATGAAATTGGAGTAGAGGGTCCATCGCCCAATAAGAAAACAAGCCTTAATGTGATTAAACGCGTAACTAAAATCAATCACCATCCCTAGACCGAGATCCAACACTAGGCTCGTGTTGGATCAAATCAAAGGTTCATAGTCATCCTAAGGCCCTAAGGCAACTATATAGTCCATTAATGAATGCAAAGCTTATGTTAGTAGTACCATATATTCTTGCTTTAAAAACCGTTTTACAAACATAGTGGGAGTATCATATACTACTAAATCAATCACATGGACCAATAGTTGTAATAGGACCGAATTGTTTTAATGTGATTAAAATGCATGCTTATATGTGATGAGACCTAAAACCCTCAACAAACCATTATTAAGTTGACAAGCGTGAGAGTGCTTTGAACACTCTTTCGTGGCATTCCACCGTGGTAGGCTCCAATCGTTTGTGACTCGTACACCGACTTCACCCTATCATGGGGGAGTACAAAGTGAATGCTTACACTCAAGAGGAGTTCTATATGCATACATGATGTTGTGAAGGTAGGCAACGAGAATGATCAACATCATATCATTGTGAGGTTGTTCTTGAACCCCTACCCGAACTTGCATGGTGGGAATGACTTAACTAAGTGCAATGGAGCCAACATCATATCATTGTGAGGCTTCATTCTCTAGAGGCCAAATAAGATGTGTACTTGCAAGAGATGCAAATGAGTAAGCGTACTCTCTCATTATTATTGATGCTAGCCAACATCATATCATTGTGAGGTGGGCTTGGTAATAGTGAGCCTCCCATACCCTACTAAGAGTTTTCTCCCCAAAACTCTCGAATTCCGATGAGGGATATGGAATTTTCCGAAAATAGTGGGTGGTGCTATTTGATTTAAAGACCCGGATCAAATAGCTTAAAATCAATCAATTTATATTCGTTATGTATTTATTTACCGATATATTTGCAAACACTATCCAATACTTGACAATTAAAGGCCGAAGGCTTTAGTTTCCGGACTTGGTACCGCAATCCCATAGAATGTCTTGAATGGATTGTATTTGTACCTAAGTAGTCTCATCCTCGCAATCTTTCTATTGATAATGTATCATTGGAAGAATATGTTAGAAAAGTCTATCATAAAGAGGACAACACTATTAGTGTCATAATTCTTCAATTACAAATTGTTGTATGAAGAAATAAGAGTTGCTTTGAACAACCCTTAGTTAACGCAAACACTAGTGCTTGTTTCTTTGTTACATGAACAAAGAACTTGAGAAGTAAGCACAAGGGCATGGACACTTTATGTGCCATGAAATTTCACTTACAAATTGTTGTATGAAGAAATGAGAGTTGCCTTGAACAACTCTTAATAGTTTGTATTTATGTTTAGAACATAATGGTTGGTTGACAAAAATAGTCCATCAACATGGACTTATGATGATTTTGAATCATTGAGTGTTGAAGTGTTAAACCACTTCTAGAGACGGAAACTAGGCAAGGACTTCACTTTTGTGTCCCTATCCAAATGGTTCACTAAGTTTATTGTAAACTATATAGTGAACAATAACCGCACGCTCTCCATATCGTTTGATGTGTATAACACGATTGAAATAAGTTTCAAGAGAGATAGTGGGAGTTTAGGGACCGTGACTATTGTAGTCAATTGAGAAGTCAAATGAAGAAAGCTAAAAACTCCAAGGGAACAAACTTTCTTTATGAAAGGATGGACATTGGAAGGGGTATTTGCAAGAAATGTCTTGCAAGTGTCAAGAACACACCTTTCGAAGGTGTTGTAAAATGTTCTTGAATAAGTTCAAAATAGTTGGTTCTTCTACTTGAATGTTTGATTTCGTATTAGTAACTATGTTTTACAATCGTTGTAAAAGTGTTGCTAACAAGAAGTAGAAGATTAATGAGAGAAGAGAAAGTACTTCACATTCGGAACGTGAATCAGATATTGATCTCTGCGAAAGCAGATAGTACTTACTTCCTCATATGAACTACCAAAGAAATTGGAAAAACAAAGATTGTCTTTGCATTCCAATTTTAATAAGGAACTTAATTCCATCACTATAATGTTAGGAGATGGATGAATGTTTTGTTTGACAAAACAATTGTTCTTTATGAATGATTGGATTATTGCAATCTGATTGATTGTCTCTATAGTAGAGATAATGTGGTAGTGTTAACTGTTTAGAATATAACGATGCTTAAAACCCAAAAGGTTGCAAGGAAGTGACTAATCCCACTAAGTTGTGACACCTCTAAAACATAAATTACGAGTTGGTCATAAATGGATGCTATGGATCGTTAGATCCGGATCCGATGCCTTCTTGTTAAAATTGTATAGAGGTGAAATGTTCAAATCTTTATTCTTTTTGGAAAGAAGAAAGAATCACAAAGTCATTGAGGTTAATTCACTTACATGTTAGTGGCACATGTCCACAACATAATACTACTCATGTTGTATGACATTCACCGAAGATAGCTCTAGGTTGGACTATTGTTTATTTTGAATAAACACAAGTTCGAATACTTTGCAAAAGGTTTCAAAGAATTCAAGAATGTAAGTTGATGAGTAAGATGTCTAAAGTATTTATCTCCTTATATTTAATCCAAGGAAAGATAACACTTTAGATGAGTTTTCTTGAAAGATATCAAGGAATGTAGCATCATAAGATAATGTATTTCTCCATTAGGAGAAGAACGAACTCGAATAAGATTTAGTTCGTTGGATGTTATCAATTACCCATAAATAGGATATATATTTCTAAGTCAATATGATTGTCAATTAGAAAATCTTCCAAAACGCTTCATAACTCCATATGATGTAGTTGGAAAGAAAGACAAGTCTTAATCGTGTTAAGACTTGAGGTTATGTGCTAATTAGCAATATTTGTTATAGAACAATCTTGTGGGATATCCTTAAATTAACTTTTGGATATCACTTCTATGAACCAACTAACAAATGTTGTTTGTTGGGTAGTTCATTGGAATCCTGCACTAGGATTTGCCTAAGATAAAGCAAATGAACGAAAGATAGAATTCAAAGAATGGGTTCTTTGAAAAACAAGATGATAATCAACAAATATGACAACCTAGTTCCTACACCACTAGCTACAAGGTAGTCGAGAAGGATTTATAAACCGTCTTAGTTGAATGGTTTGAACTTTATGACTATGTCATGGAGTTACACCTCTTAATTCGAAAGAAATAAGAATGAAAATCCTTATGACTACATTGAGTGTATATATGACATCTACTCAAGGAAATGGTATAATACCATTTGACCCGAAATAATGAAACCTTCATAGCTAATTGGTAGCTTAAGGTGACTACAATCAAGGAGATTGGTTGACTTGGAAGAAACCATCTTTGATGTAGTCTTGGTTTCTATTAATTCGAAGATTGCTAGGTACAACAAAATAGTGATTCAATGTTTAGACGTAATATAGGTTTCCCAAACCATTATCAAGATAGTCTTGATAATATATGTCTAAAACTAGGAATCACAATACTTGTAAGTTGTAGAGATCCATCCATCATGAATCTTAGCAAGCTAGTGGGAGCTATAAACATCTTATGAGAGAAAGATCAAATCGTTTGATTTCTCATAAAGATGTAAATGAATCTTTTGTTTACTAGGTTTACAAAAGATTAGTGGGAGTTAATCATATTCCTAAATTTGAAAATATATTTGATATATTAATTTTGGAAATGAAAGGAATTCTTCTTCGTTAAAGTTATGACTTTAAACGTTCTATAATAATAGAATGTATTTGGGAGACATAGTCTATATACATAGGATGGAAATCTATAATGATCGATTTCAAGATATAATTGGATTATATCGGAACCTAATGATAGACAAAAGATGCTAGGAAGTTTCTCATATGATGATAAACTTCAATAAGAAGGACAACTCTAGTGAGACTAGGAAGTCGCTCTTCTCAAAGGGGACGTACCCTTTGACTCCCAAAGAAACATAATGCGTAACTGGAATCCTTTATGCATACACATAAAGGCGATTTACGTATTTCATATTGTATGAGAAACACAGATATGAGTTGTACCTAGAACGGTACAAGTTGATATCAGTGCAAGCACAGGATCAGAACCATGGCAACTGTCAAGTGAGTCCTTAAGCATTTAAGAAATACTAAAGGATAGATTCCTCAAGAATGAGGAAGAAATAAAGTGACGCAATGGAAGCGTAAATGTATTAGATTATGAATCTAATATCGTATCCATCATTGGATGTTTCGTCATTATGAATGAAGAGATAATAGGATATCTCTTTATTATGACTAAAGGGATATTTGGGTGGAAACATTACAATTAATGACTTTAGTGTGTTCCATCATGAATGCAAAATATATATCGCCATATAGAAGTTTACAACAATGTTGTTTGGATGGGAAAGTTAATTTATGAACTCTCTATTCGGTTCCAACCAGAAAGTGTCTCTAGTGTACAGACACTACGACACTAATGGGGCGATAGCTCAAGCCAGGGAATCAAGGTCTCATCAAGATCCGAACTCAAGTGAGAGACTAAACCACATGATTGAGAATCATGTATAATGGTGACGTCGTTATTCTCAAGGTTGCTTCTATGGATAACATATAGATATCCATTGTCTAGGCCTACTACTCAGCCATTTTTTGAAATGAATTCAGAAGAGGTATCATCACTGATAACCAAGCTGATTGGCTCTAGTGCAAGTGGGAGATTGTTGGAAATGTGCCCTAAAACCAATCATATGATGATACTTTACGGACATTTCACATGTTAAACTAATCTAGTTTAATATAAAGGGCAAAGATTATTGTTTCAAGCTGTCTCATATAAATGTTATGTGCTTAAACGATAAGTCCAAGGAATATGCTATTAGGAGAATGTAATCTAAAGAAGTTAGGTTCATGAGACCATTCTCTTTTGTATACATATCCTAAATGTTCCTGATCATAGGATTGCCAAATGGGCATTGACAGTCCGTTAAGATCAGTACGTGCTATGTCTTCTCTTAGGGAGAGTGAATGACACCAAGACAAGCATGTAGGTGCTCGATAGAGAATGAGTCCACTGAACGCGATCAACGAGGAGTTCTCATATTCATGTCATATGAGAACTCATGGTTGGGATAATGCAAAGTAGTCATTTGACCTGAGGCATCACAGTTGTCTTGTGGTTAGGTCCTTGATCTTTAACTATGTCAAAGTCACTCCGTCAGAGGGTGTCCACGACATAGTTGGGGTTAAGCCACTTAGCCATGGAGGCAAGTGAATGCGCAACAAGGGATCTCTAACCTTCAAACTGTTTGAGGGAGAATACTCTATGATATGATTAAGAATCTCTGGCCAGAGTATGAATGAGATTGAGGAAGTCGTTCCAAATCACATTCAAGGTAATCATATAAGTAAATGAATCACGTTGGATAGTAGACATGAATAAACTATCAAACCAAACAATGTGGTCAAGAGTATTGTATTAGAGAAAGACCGTATTGCATTGTAATCCTAAACTGAATAGGTTCTCCACCTCTTCTGATTAGCTTGGGTAGCCATGATACACTGCTAGGTGTCACTCATGGTTTGTGGAAGCCCTAAAGATGTATAATCATTTAAGGGAGAATTGAAAGTATGTTTCAATTCATAATCGATCGTTAAGAGTAACAATCGCCCACTGCCTCGCTAAGAGGAACCTAATGGATCGCACACCGTGTAAGATAATGATTGAAGGATATAATGAAGATGAGTAAGGACAATTAAATAGTTTAATTGTTTGTGGCAAGGATTAATTAAAAGTTAATTAATCTAGAACGAAAGGTTCGTTTTAGGCCTTAAGTTAGTTTTGGGTTTCGGGACACAAAAGGGTTTTGGTCCACAAGGCACATAATGTTTAAGTTGTGTGACAACTAAAACAAAATGTGCAATTAACCCACTAACAATAGAGAGGCCGGCCATGATTAGAGAGGGAGTGGGTTTTGGACTTATTACAAGTTTGCCACTCCAATGAAGGGAGGTATAAATATGACTTTATAGCTTTTTTCTTCATTAGGGTTTTCTTTGAGGAAAGATGAGAGTTTTTGGCTCTCTCTTTCTCTCTAGGGAGGCCGGCCACCATGGGGGAGTTTACTAGCATCTAACTCCTCCATGGCCACTCATCTTCTTCCTCAACCATCCTTGGTGTCGAAACTTAGAGGTCTCCAACTTTGGTGACTTTTGGAGAAACCTATTCTTCCATCCACATCCAAGAAGGCATGGATCCAAGAAGCAAAGTTCTTCCACCTTCATCCATGGACCCAAGGAGCAAGGTGACAAAGGAAGAAGGCCCTCACATGGGTGATTAACCTTTGCTAAGCAAAGAGGTACTTCAAAGGTATAAAGTTTCTCAACTCTTTTTCTTAGATCTTGAGTTGAGTCTTGGTTCACCATTTCTACTAGGCTTTGAATTTCATGAGTAATGTTTTTGTTTTGAGTGCATACAAGCATGATTCCGCCTTTAATTGTTAATTCCATGCCATAGATGTTGCTCAAATGAACATGTTTTTCACAAATTTTCCTTCACTAATCATATGATCTTAACATATTCACATTCCTTTCGTCGATATAGATGGAGATCGAGGACCCAATCGTTTGAAAAATGGGGAGATTGCAAGGAATGAATTTGGCTTAGAGTGGATGCTTAGACCTGAAGGAAAAACAGATAGAACCCTTACAGTGAATGTTGAGGAGTAGCCAAAGGAAACTCCAACTGAAGAGGTATATTTGCATCTTGTAAAACGAGAATTTACCTTTCTAGTTCTACTAAGTTGGAGTTACAAACTAGTCCATAAAGTTTATATTATGTGGCAAATAAATTCATGTTTGTTTTGTTTGGTGTGGTCAGAGATGGCACATGAAAAATTATAGGTTTAACCCATTGGCTTATGGGTGTAGATGAGCAATTACTATTGTCCCCAAACTAATCAGACGATTTTTTGTTTGGGAGGTTAATTGCCACATTTTAGAGTTCAAAGACTAAAATGGACACGAGGGAACATACTGTAGTTAAGCGCAAAGAGTTTAACCTCCTCCTGAAAATAACAATTCGTTTTTCACTTCTTTTTACAGAGTATTTTGTTTACTGACTACTCTTTATCCTCCCTGTGTTTTAGATAAAGGTCAATCCCAGGGAATTAAATCCATAATTAAAGGATGACGGATCTGGTTATCCAGAAGATATAGATGAACCTAAAGCTGAAACCAACTTTTGTCTTCCTCGGTTGTTGGGGATGGAGGTGCAACTTGGAAACTAAAAGCTCTGAAGCGTGCAAAATAGCAGGCGACTCGAGAAGGACGAAGGCTCCAGGAGGTATGCTGACACGGAACCAAAGTGGGGCGTGCCCTAATTCTGTAGGGTGTTTTAGTTGTCGGAGAGCGTTGGGGTTCTCTTGGTCAACTGACAGTCTCCGTGGCATCTAATAAAGCTGCCCAATCTCGTGCTCATTTACAGGCCATAAGAAGTAGACAGAAAGGGCTGAGTGAGGAACGCCAACCAGGTTCCAACAATCAAATTGACAAGGATAATAAAAGGGTATATGGGAGAGCTCTCATTTTTTTTTAAAATGCTTAACTATGAAATTCAACTGTTATTGGCATTGTTTTTAACTTGAGTTAAAAATTAATATTTGTGTTACGTGAATTTGATTTCTAGGACACTGGTCGGCACTACCTGAAGGATGTATCTTGTGGACTCCCTAAAATGAGGGAGCCTAAAGTTCAAGATAAATTTTCCTGGATAAGGCAAGATGTTTCTACTCAGGATTCTAGTCTTTTAGCGGATGCAGTGGCTAGCTTAAATAAGTTTTCAAACGATGGAAGCTTCATGTCTGAAGTTCTTCGTAAAAGGACTGATGATTTTAGTAGTCATGCTCATGAAAATATAGCAGCCACTAGCAAACCAACTGAAGCCACTAGGAAACCAACTGAAGCGAGTGCTGCATTTCATGAACTAAGTGCGAACCAGTTGGCAGCTAAGGCTTTTCAACTTCGTATGAAAGGAAAGCTAGAAGAAGCTGAGGAACTTCTGGTAAGAAGCATGCAGTATCCTCTCTCTCTCTCTCTCTCTCTCTCTCTCTCAAGGATATGCAGCTTTATGTCCTATACGCTAGTAGATTGGATTGTCCGTAGTCTTGTCGACAACATTGGAAATTAACCACCCAGTAAGTATATTGGGCAACTTAGGATAGAAGTTGATTTCTAACTTCTGGTGCAGTGGAAATTACTCTTCTAGAGTTGGGGCAATTTTGGTTCTTATCTTGGTTAGGGAATTTGCTGTCCTTTGTTTGCTGGTTTCCTTTTTCAACCACTCAAAATCTTTACGTCTTTGCTTGGCTTGTGTCCTGCCATTTTTGCATGCATTTATTTATTCCTAAAGAGATGCCTATGTTTCTCTGTATTGGGTTATTAAAATATTTCTTACGATTATTAATTTATAACAATGTTACCCACTTGTTTTGTGATTCCTTAGGATGCTGACAACTTGTTATTAATTGATTTTTCTTTTTGTTAATATAACAATGATATAACGATCTTTTGTTTCAGTGATTAATTGATTTTTCTTTTTGTTAAAAGCAAGAAGTAGAAAACAGAAAGGCAAAGCAGGCTAGTGGAGATAATTCTGTGAGAACAGGAAATGAACAGAGCACAAGCAGGTAATGTTGTAATTCTTATTATCTTATTTTTTTTCCTATTATTTGTGTATTGTCTAATGTTTTGTGTTGTAAATAAGATACAATTGTGGACTAATTCTTTAAGTTATAAAAAGGGAACTGTGGAGGAAAGTAGTATTTCTAATGGCAAACATGGGCCCTTCTGGGTTTTTTTTTGCAGTTGTTGAAATTGAGTATTCAGTTCTTGTCTTATCCTGTGTGCTTTTACCATTTTTTTAAACGAGTACAAGATAAAAGTTTGTAAGGATGATGAAATTGTATTACAGAACTGTAGTTCAAAGTAGCATTTATAACATACATGGGCCAATTCTTATAGGTTTTGTTTTGCAATTCCTGTCGAGGAGTGTTCATTTGTTGATTGATTTCCTGTACACGGTGATTTGTTTTTCCCCATACATAATTGTCGGTCAGAATTTGGTCTAATCAGATTGCCTTTTATTTAGACATGTTATGCAGGAAATGAATCTTCGTCAGAGGAAAAAGGAGGATGATGCTGATATGCATCTAGCTCAAAGGATTACCCAGAACAAAAAATACAGTATATCTGGTCAGGCAGATGATGAATATGAGTATGATGATGCTCCAAGAAAGAAGTCCAAGAAAAAGCAGGGTAGTGATCAGAAAGTCACCCAGAACAACAGTTTTGCGACTCGATTTGCAACGCAGCAGGAGAGATGTCTCTTTTGTTTTGAAAATCCGAGGAGGCCGGCGCATCTTGTTGTGGCCATAGCAAACTTCACATATTTAATGTTGCCACAGCAGCAGCCTGTTGTGCCTGGTCACTGTTGTATTTTACCAATGTAGGTGAGCTTAATTTAGTTGCTTCTCTTATATGTTGTTTGTTTTAGTAGTCATTTGATAATGAGCACGAGTCATTCCTTCTTTACTTAAAGCTTTAGAAGGGAAAGTTCATTCTTTAACAAGGAATTATCATTTTCCAAATGTGTGGGTGTTGAAAAATCTACCGTCTTCAACCCAGATGAAAAAAGTTATTATTGGAACCCTTTCCAGGTTAATGTGCAACATCTAAGTCGATTTTAATACTAGGGAATGTAAATTTAGTTTGCTCTTTTACGATTACTTTAAATAGTTTTGTTAATATGTATTTGATTCGGATCCATATAACTCTTAACAGCATGTGGCTTCCACAAGAACTGTTGACGACAATGTGTGGCAAGAAATTCGAAATTTCAAGAAATGCCTTATTATGATGTTTGCAAAGCAAGAGAAGGAAGTAGTTTTTCTTAAAACTGTCATGCGGTTGGCTCAACGACGAGAGATTTTTCAGTGTGACCGTCACACGGGGAGGTACATCATATGTCGTTATATAAATAGTGTGATATGTGTGTTAAAAAGTTAATAACTTAAAAAATAAAAATTTTCACCACTTACATAAAAACACATGGTGTACTATTCGTGTTCTCGTCACAACTAAAAATTTCTCCTCAACAACGCCGCCACTGTATAGTTGAGTGTATTCCTATGCCCCATGAAATTGCCACAGAGGCTCCTCTATATTTCAGAAAGGTAATGATTGTTCTTATTTTCATTTTAAATGCGTTGATTTTCTGCTGCTTGTTTTGAAATTTTCACTCGTTTATGGAAAAATCCTCATGATTTATTCCCTTTTCCGGGAACCTGTGACGTTATTTCATGTAGGCATATCTGTGGTAGTAGATCTAGATAAATACACATACAAGTGCATGCCCGGCGCGTAGTTTTATTCAAACACGTGTATACATATAGATTTTATTAGGTTCTCAGTTGTTTCGTGTTTAAAATATTCTGAACTGAATGTTTATATACATTTTAATCTATGATGTTGAATTTAGTCTCTGATTTTAATTTTTCTGCTCATTTAAACTAAAAATGCATAAAATTTCTCACAGGCAATTGATGAAGCTGAAGATGAATGGAGCCAGCACAATGCGAAGAGACTAATTGATACAAGCGTGAAGGGCTTGCGTCACTAGAATGCGGAACCGGATCCCCTCCGGATCTAAAAAATTTGAGCCTAAGGATCAAATGATCCGGACCATTGAAATTTGATCCAACGGCTATAACAGGTAGCTCCTCTAAAAGTTAAAATAATTGTAGCCGTTGGATCAAATTTCAATGGTCCAGATCATTTGATCCTTGGGCTCAATTCTTTTGGGTCGGGAGGGGATCCAGTTCTCTAGAATGCAACGTCACTGACCCTATCAAAGAAAAGGTTGGTTGATTTTTGTTTTTTGTTTTTCTTTGAAGAAATCTTTTCTATACAATTGATAGTGAAGGGAGTTGAACACAGAACCTAAATTGCTCAGTATTTGATCAACTAGAGTTTCTCTTACCACTACAATTTAGGGGCAATTTGGCATTGCTGTGCTTTACAAACAACTAGCTATAAAATAAAGTTATTGAACATTTGGTAGACTGTATTTTCAAAAGAGTTATATTTTTATAAAAATTAATAATTGTTGTAGGCATAATATACTGAACAATTATGGAGGCCATAGAGAGAGGGGGTGCGGCACAGTAGAGAGAAAGAGAGAGATGTGTAATTGTGAGGTGTGTGTTAGATCATCTCATTGTGCCTTTATTTATAGTAGTAGGGAAGGTAAATTCCTTACCCCAATATGATTACAACTCTAATAGGATAATATCTAGTTTAAGAGACATGGTAGAATCTCACAAGGATGTCCCAGATATGATAGGATTTACATGATCACATTCCTAATCTAATAGGACTGCAACACTTCCCCTTAAGTGTGTAAATACTCAACTAAATGACGCATCAGGTCTTCAGTGATGAAGTAAGTACAGTTAATGAAGTCGTCAGCACAATGAGCGAATGTGAGTCTCAAATCAACGAAAGAATGCATAAAAGGTAAACTCACAAAACCTCGCTATGGTAAACCCAAGGTGGGAGAAAAACCCAGTAGAAGAGCTCACAAGGGTATGACCAGCTCAGGATGGGTGCCTCATCAAAACCTAGTTAGGTAGCAAAAACCCAGTGGAAAAAATGCTCCTAATCGTAGGGAAAAAGAGTACATTAAGATCAAGTGAGTATTTCTAGATACTCACCCTGAGTTTGACAAAACTTCCAAATGAGAACTACAAACATTGCATATGAATAGTTAGGAATACTAATTCCTCGGACAACCTTATGGAAGGTTGACTTCGGCAGTGACGTCATGTAGAGGTGAGCAAGGTTGTCTGGGATTGGCTTGCATGACTTCAATCTCCTGATGCTTTGCTGATGTAGACGCAATATGTCTTGGCGTTGACTTCGTTGATGTATTATGTCTTGGTCGGGTTGATACATGCGGCATAATCTTCATGGATCATCATTGAGACTTAACGATGGATGAAAACAGCGTAGGTACTTCGAATATGCTCAACAAGAGATCTCAACCATATCTCACGTGTGGTTTAGTGAAGTAAGGTGACTCTTGGAACAATTCAACTAAAATCCAAGAGAATTTCGAAATGAATATATTTTTCATTTCTATTTCAATTTAAAAATAAAATTTTAAATTCAAATAGTGAAATTTTAAATAAAAAAAAACTTTGCCGAACGATCTATAAAAAAAAAGTGATACCGTTTAGTTCATAAACTCAATTAGTAGTACTTTTAGAGTCCACTCCTTCCCCATACTACTAGTGAAAGGGAAAACGTAAAGACTACCATTAAAGCAGCCCAAGCGAGATTTACTATATCCATGTGAATTATGTCATCTATCTCTATGCATGAATTATTCAATTATTGTTCACTAATTAATAATAGGGGAATCACTGGCGTAGAGTCAAAAAGTTATTCTGCCCAACACCATTGATGAAACAATCCAATAAATTCAATTATAACAAGTTCTTATATGATTTCTAGTATAATTAGAAAAGATTAAGCCCAAGCAAAATATGCGGAAACCCCCTTGGAAGTATCAAAGAAATGATACTAACATGTAGAAAAGAAAAGGAAAAAAAAAAAAAAAAAAAAAAAAAAAAAAAACCTATTCCTTATTTTGTTGCTCTTCATTAAGTTAAGTAAAAAGTATAAAAATAAAGAAGGAAGATAGATCACTATCTATCATATACCCTATTTTTGTCCTTCTCTACCACACCACTTTTCACATATGATTTTGATCTAATCCTTACCGTCTCCCTATTGTCTCTATGAAACAATGGGAAGACGTCCTATTATGTTCTTGACTGGGGGTTAAGAAAAAAATAAAAATTGATTTTTGTACTAAAAGACCAATTAGATGTTCAATCAATATTATTTAGGCGTTCAACCAATATTAATTAGATTGAATGCCGGAGCACTAAAAGACATACATGAATATGTATACAAAGCATCTTTTGGCCTTTTCGAAACTATAAATTTAATTATATTTCCTTCCTGCTATCCAATCTAATTAAAGACCCGGTCAGTAGACACTACATTAGTACTGGAAGGAGTATCACGATTTATGTGTTCCTTTTCATTAATAGAACTAATAAAATAGGATCTTTCCTTTAATTTAATTCTATATGCAAGGAGATTTACAACCTTTTAGAGAATAGAACCCCTAGATACTAAGAATCAAGCAAGTATTAAAAATCTTCGGGAACCCGGACACAGGTGGTGGATGGCTGTCGTCAGCTCGTGCTGTAAGGTGTTGGGCTAAGTCCCGCAACGGGTGCAACCCTCGTGTTTAGTTGCTACCATTGAGATTGGAACCCTAAGCAGACTACTGGTGATAAGTCGGAGGAATGTGAGGATGACGTCAAGTCATCATGCCTCTTATGCCCTGGGCGACACAAGTGCTACAATGGCCGGGACAAAGGGTCACGATCCCGGGAGGGTGAGCTAACTCCAAAAACCCGTCCTCAGTTCAAATTGTAGGTTGCAACTAGCCTACATGAAGCTGGAATCACTAGTAATCGCCGGTCAGCCATACGACAATGAATTCGTTCTCGGGCCTTGTACACACTGCCCGTCACACTATGGGAGCTGGCCATGCCCGCAAGGAGGGCATGCCGAAGGTAATGCTAGTGACTAGAGTAAAGTCGTAACAAGGTAGCCGTACTGGAAAGTGCGGTTGGATCACCTAATTTTTCAAGGAGAGCTAATGCTTGTTGGGTATTTTGATTTGACACAGATTCACACCCAAAAAGAAGCAAGCTACGTATGAGTTAAACTTGGAGGTGGAAGTCTTTGTTTCTCAACGGTGAAATAAGGCTAAGCTCGTAAGCTTATTATCCTAGGTCGGAACAAGTTGATATGATCCCCTTTTTTTACATCCCTATGTCTCTCCTGTGCGGCATCGTGGGGGTGTAAAAAAGTAAAGATAGGGATGTGGTTTCTCTCGATTTTGGCATAGCATGCCCCAATTGGAGGCCCGTGGTAGAGCGCACCCGTGGTAGAGCGCTCCCCTGATAATTGCGCCGTTGTGCCTGGGCTGTGAAGGCTCTCAGCCACATGGATAGTTCAATGTGCTCATTAGCGCCTGACCTTGAGATGTGGATCATCCAAGGCACATTAGCATGGTGTATTTCTCTTGTTTGAACCGGGGTTTGAAATCAAACTTCTACTCAGGAGAATAGATAGGGCGATTCAGGTGAGATCCAATGTAGCTCCAACTTTCTATTCATTCGTGGGATCCAGGCGATTCGGTAGGGATCACCACTGCTCTTCTCTTCTCGAAAATCTATACATCCCTTATCAGTATATGGACAACTATCTCTCAAGCACAAGTTTAAGTTTGGCCTCAATGGGAAAATAAAACGGAGTACCTAACAACGTATCTTCACAGACCAAGAATTATGAGATCGCCTTTTTCATTCTGGGGTGACGAAGATATCGTATCATTCGAGCCTTTTTTTTTCCATGCTTTTCCCAGAGGTCTGGAGAAAACTACAATCAATAGGATTTTTCTAATCCTTCATTTCCGAAATGAAGAACGTGAAATTCTTTATCCTTTCCACAGAGACCAAGAGATTGGATCTAGCCTTAAAAAGAATGGCTAATAAATAACCCATTTCTTAGTCTTCAACCCCCTCAGTCAATACGAATTCCCCTGATTAGTGCAATGAGATGTGTCTATTTATCTATCTCTTGACTCGAAATGGGAGCAGGTTTGAAAAAGGATCTTAAAGTGTCTAGGGTTAGGCCAGAATGGTCTCTTAACACCTTCTTTTTTCTTCTCATCAGAGTTATTTCACAAAGACTTGCCATGGTAAGGAAGAAGGGAGGAACAAGCACACTTAGAGAAAGCAGTACAACAGAGAGTTGTATGTAGCATTCGGGAAAGATGAATAGATCCCGAAAAGGAATTTATTGATTCTTTACCAATTGGTTGGATCGTAAGTGCGATGATTTACTTCACGGGTGAGGTCTCTGGTTCAAGTCCAGAATGGCCCAACCGCGCCAAAGAAAAGAATAGAAGAAGCATTTGACTCCTTCATGCATACTCTACTTGGCTCGGAGAGATATAGCTCAATTGGTAGAACTCTGCTCTTGCAATTGGGTCGTTACAATTATAGGTTGAATGTCTAATTGTTCAGGCGATACTGATAGTATCTTGTACCTGAACTGGTGGCTCACTTTTTCTAAGTAATGGGAAAGATGACCGAAACATAGCACTGAAAGACTCTACTAAGACAAAGATAGGCTGTCAAAAACGTAAAGGAGGTAAGATGGGCAGTTGGTCAAATCTAGTATGGATCGTACATGGACGATAGTTGGAGTCGGCTACTCTCCTAGGGTTCCCTCATCTGGGATCCTTGGGGAAGAAGATCAAGTTGGCTATTCCGAACAGCTTGATGCACTATCTCCCTTCAACCCTTTGAGTGAAATGCGGCAAAAGGAAGAAAATTCTGAGGACTGACCCCATCGTCTCCACCCCGTAAGAACTACGAGATCACCTTAAGGACGCATTCGGCATCTAGGGGTTGCGGACTGACCATAGAACCTTGTTCAATAAATGGACCGCGTTAGCTGTCTGCTTTTAGGTTGGGCAGTAAGGGTCGAAGAAAGGGCAATAATTCATTCTTAAAACCAGCATTCTTAAGACCAAAGAATCGGGTAGAAAATGGAGAAAGCTTCTATATAGAGGTCTTTATAGAGCACAGGATACCTGGATAAGCATAATATATAACTAAATCTCCATTCTGAACCCTACTGCCAACAGGTCAAAAATCCAGTGCTTGTTTTTTAGGATCCGCCATCTACGGAAGCACAATCAATATCTAATCAAGGAGAGGTTTGCCCGCAAAACCAGAGCAAGTTTAGGTGGGAACAAGAAGCGGAGAACAAGATAGGAAGACAAACGATTCAAAGAAAGCAGTAAGGTAGAAGGATGACACATCGGAGATCAACAAATGTTTGGGAGTTCCTCTATTTCGCAACTAAGTCATATTGTGGACCTCCAAGATGTTGCGATATCCCTAACGGTTAAGACATAAACATTTGGGGATGTGCCTTGCGCAGGTTTAATAAGTAACCAGTGTCAGCATAACAAACAAGCCAAGCATCATTTCGATGATCAAGGGGGTCGGATCCACTCAAGATGCGTTGGGATTAGCCCAAGTCTATAGTACCTTTCAGGGTATCGAACAAACGTCTTTAATACCAATTCAGAGGTTGCGTGTAAGTGCAGTGCTGCATCTTTACCAATAAATCAACAGCGAATGAGATG
Organism: Cotoneaster glaucophyllus; assembly: GCA_036320875.1. NCBI lineage: Eukaryota > Viridiplantae > Streptophyta > Magnoliopsida > Rosales > Rosaceae > Cotoneaster > Cotoneaster glaucophyllus. The sequence goes on along the minus strand of CM070069.1, from coordinate 17,182,848 downwards.
ACATATCTAACGCAATGAGCTAAGTACAACAAAGCGCAAAGTTGAACTCATATATGGAACTTCGGATTCCATAACCTCTTCAAGGGTCTCATTTGCATATAGTGTATGGAAGATCATAGGTGTATTAAAAGGTAACTCCTTTGGGGTGTAGTTCGATTGATAGACCAAAATATCGTTAAAACAATGCTTGAACTTCAAGTTAAAGCATAAACGAGTTTTCTCAAGATCCATTATCTTAAATTTTGTCTTCAGGTACAAAGCAATTTTCTCAAGCTCTTCCAGAGTCTTAGTGACATTCATGTTAATGACATAAACGGTAACTCTAGCATTTGGAATAAGACTTCATAGTTTAACACACAAGAGCATAATTCATATCCCTAACTGATCAAATAATCACTTGAATGGGTATACCACATCCACCGGATTGCTTATCCGTAAGTGAACGCCTTAAACGAGTTGAGAGGGTGTTCCGTGGTTTGGAAGTTTGGAACTATTTGAACCAGTCTATGTAATTCTTCCAGAACTTACATGTAAATCTCTGTATCTATATCCCCATAGAGAAACACTAACCCCATGCCATAATGCTACAGTTAATCACAGGGCGTTTGAGAGAAACCTTGCGCCGTAAGGCGTGCATCATATCTCACTATTTCATTCATCTTATTACACTTTCTTTCCCACTTGTAACACAACAGGGTTACCTTGGGCAGTGTAGGAACTACGAGTCCAAACACACTTTGGTAAGGAATCTAATCTGGATTGCAATTTCAGTTAGGGGTGGGTTCAAAAAATCGAAAACCGAAAAAAATTGAAAACCAAACCGAACCGAAGCCGAAAAAAACCGAACTGGAACTGCCAAACCGAATCGAACGGAACCGAATTTGGCTAGTTTGGTTTTGGTTTTTAAGGTTCGAAAACCGAACCGAACCAAAAAAAAATCATATTAAATACTCAAAAACATATTGGTGTCAAGGTTTGAACTCCTGACCTCTAGGTTGAGGATAGTGCATTAAGCCAACTTGACTGCAGGCTTTATGTTGTTATAATTGTACCAACAAGTTATTTATAGTTTCTAATATTTAATGCTTTATAAAATTTCTTAACTCTACAAACCCTAGTCGTCTCACTCCCATTTCAGCTTTCACCTTTTCTCAAACACTCTCTCTCCCCCTCCGCTGCTTCATCTCTGTCTTTGCTTCCTCAATCTCTCTTTCTCTCTTTCTCTCTCTCTCTCTCTCTCTCTCTCTCTCTCTCTCTCTCTCTCTCTCTTTCCTTCCTCTCTTCCTCCAAATCACTCTCTCCAATCTTCTCTTATCCTCCTTGCGGATTCCTTCTTCCAAATCATGATTTTCCCTCTCCCCTTTCGAATCGGAACCCCCTCCAAATTGGAAGATTATAATCCGGGTTTTCCATTCTCTCAAAGGTAATTTTCGAATCAAAACGAATATGATTTATATTGTGACTGAATTAAAATCGGTTTTCTTTTAATTATTTTGTTGGGTTTTTCTTTTAATTATTTTGCCATGGCTGATGAGAGGTTTGGGACTAAAAACAAACCCCCAAGGTAAAAATCTATCATGGCTACTATTAAGTTCTATTGGGTTTATTTTCATGGAAAAATCAAAGAACTAACACATGCATGCGTTTTCTTTGTGAGAGCTCTCGAATCCACAACAAGAAAGATGCACCGACACCCAATAATGTCAGATCCATGGCCGGTCGTCCCAGTTCATATTCATTTGATGCAAAAGTTTCTTCATCTTCAATGCTCATTTGTTGTAGATTTTATTCCAGATTTAAAAAAAAAATCATGGAAAAAATCGAAACCGAAAAAACAAAAAAAAATTGAACCGAATCGAAATTTCAGTTCGGTTTCGATTTTGGCTAAAAACCAAACTGTTTCAAATCGAACCCAGCCCTAATTTTGGTTGTCCAATCAATTTTACGTTGTCACTAATCAACGGAACATGGTTTGATATCGTCGCTTTCATTTATGTCGGTAGCTACCATATAAGTGAAAACATCATCGATGATAATCTCATTCAAATTCCATTATCTCATCCAAACTAGTATACTAGACCAAGAACTTCAAGTCTTGGGAGTAATCCGGATTAATCTCATAAGATGGAAATGATTTGAGACAACGATCGAATATGAATTCATTTTTTGTCGTGATCTTCCTCTTCTAGGGAAGCGAATCCTATGAACCAAGTGATCTGTCATGCTTCGGGCCAAGAACATATTGATTCGCTATCCGCGGGTGTACCAGACCGTTCAACATGGGAGGCCAAACAGTCCAATAGGGGCGGCACATCCTTCAGGGATGTTGACTCGACGTCCTTTAGGTACGTCTATCCTTCCAGGCATGTTTGCAGCTAGTATATGATCTTGTCACTTTAGCTAGATCAGAGGAATGCATCTGGAGAAACATTCTAAAAGCTAAAATTCATCGCACTTACTTATCACACTTGTGCGATACGAGGATCGAGATGAGACATAGTGGGCAATGTCCATGCAAATTTGCGTCGTTCTATAGGAACGTTGATGTTCTTACCTCCCTCTAATAGCAGGAAGACTGCCTCATCGAAGTGACAATCCGCAAATAAGCAGTAAAGAGATTGCTTGCAAGGGCTTTAAAAGAGCTAGTGTGAAAGAGAATCATAATTGACAAAGATTCACATCCTTCTCAGATGACCTATGCTGGTATATTACGGTGGTGCAACTTGGCATATGGAATGCACACCCAAATGCGTAAATACGAAGCGTCAGGTTCGTACCCAATAACCAACTGTAACGTCGAAAAGGTTGAGTGGCAACGAGCCTCAAGGCGGACCACATTGCTGTACAAGATTGCATAGCCCTAGACAGAAACCGAAAACCTGGTGCATTCACCAAGGTCCAGATGATCATTTAAATTGTGCTTTATGATCACTCTACGAGGCTATTTTGGGGTGAACATGGGAATTCGATGTCCAATTATAAACCCAAAAGAAATGCAATACTTATCGAAGCATCTTCGATATAAACACTCTGGCATTATCCAATCTTCCAGACTTTATAGGATAATTAGGGTAATGAACCCTTAAAAATGACCAGGAGGTTTAGTAGCAATGTGTGTGGGCAAACATGTGATCAGTTTGTCGATTCATCAACCAAAACCATAAGTATTTATATGGTCCACATTTTGGTTGGATTAGTCTACATATTCCCTTGAATCCATTGTGAAAAGAGGGCTGTTTGGTATATTTGCTAGGGATGATTTAGAAAATCAAATTTCCTTAACGAGCAGGGTTGGCAAAGTATGCTTGTAAGCACAAGATCTTTACTTCAGGAAAGGAGATGCGTTGTGGCATCATTGTTCAACCTAAGTGTCCCAAATAGTCGTGCCAGAGCAAGTAAATTGCTCAAATCACCAGGCTCCAGGCCGGATATATGTGGCGTGTCCCTAGTTGGGAGGCAGCCCATTGGTCCCAAAACAAAGCTTCATGCTCTTTTTTGAAGGTGGTGCAAAGATATTCTTCTCTATTTTCCATCAACGGTTTCATTCATGATTATGGTCATCTCGATTATCCTTAAGACTCAATGACATTCTTTCGGAACAGGGAGAATATAAGGTCACTTAAATGGTAATTTAGTACCATTCATACAACGATGAGTGTGCCAATGCTCTTAATCAGGTTGGATAAACCTGAAGTCATTTCTAGAGATGTGATTTAGGTATAAAGTTAGTGTGCGTAGTCTCGCATTCATCCAGACAACTAACTTTCCTATATTCGTACCTAATCATGTAGTTAATTGAATTCGGTCACATGTATACAAGAAACATGATTCAATTAAGTCATATTCGAGGACATATCGATAAGATTATCCACAACAAAAAACAAACACCAAACACGAATCCAAGAACATAGAAGAATTTTCACAAAGTAAACCAAAGTTACTAAGGTGGATTCGGCCAACATGGCCATTCATGTCAAAATTATGCTCTTCCAATGGTATTCGGTGGAGAAAAATTAGTCTCACATATAGACTTTGAGAATGGTACTCCTTAACGACATTGGTAGGGGCATGAACAGGTGCATAATCAATGATATCTTCCATCAAAATGGAAGTAAAATCGGGAAGGTTGAGGTTTGGGAACAATATCCTTTATTCTTGAAGTTTTAGGTCTTAGGTGCCAAGGATCAAGCTTTGAGCATGATGCCACACCTTGGCACACACTGATTCTACCATATGTTGTAAAAACAAACTTGAAATTGGATTGTGAGAGTGACAGACCTAGACTTAGGTTCGGTAGCCTCCAACCAAAGCTGGAAGGGTCTGTTCAATAGGCCTCTGCCAAAGCAGATAAATATTGTTCGGTGGGCCCCATTCGAAACTAGGAATCACCATTTGGTAGGCCTTGACCGAACTGGGTCGAGCCATTCGATAGACTCTAGTCGAGCTGGCTCTATACCATATGGTAGACTCCAGCCGAAGCTAGGTCTATACTTTTTTCTCACATTTATGGTAGTAATCAGATCGGAGAATTTGGTAAACTTTCGCTATCTACACTGTTACTTTAGGAACAAATTAGAAACATGGAAGGACAAGAAAAGTATTCTCTAGTCAAAATTCGAGTGGATTTATAAACTTCAGAATTGTACTCATTCATGGACGTAATCATGGTGTGTTTCAGACAATATCTTTCATGGTTAAACGGTCCGTATAAGCAAGCCAAAGAGCCATGGAATCCTCGTTCAGGAGGTATTTTCGCTTGTAATGCTTCAGGAATAAGTCTTCGAATGAAGATCATGGCGGATGCTTATTCAGCTCTTTTATGCCATTGTTAGCTTCAATTGTTTCTCAACTTCTTGATAGTCAATTGGAGATTCACGTCTGGTACCCACATAAAGTGGTTTCTGTTAGAAACATCCAAATCAGAGAAATCAAACTTGTGACGGTTCGACAATCCACTGAATGAAGGGAACAAGATTGTGAATAGTGCTATGGGAAATAAAACATCCGTAAGCATCAAAGTTAGAACATTTGGGCTCTAAGACATGGTTTGCATGAAAAACGTTGGGTTTTCATGGGTGTTTTTTTTAATCAAAACTTCGGGTTTCAAAGGCACTAAATTCGAAACTACAGGTCCAATTTAGTTTATGAACGTTTAGTTCATAAAAGAGAGGTTCTTGCAAGAACGCATAATACAATATGTTGATTTAAGTGTAGTGGATTTGAGTTGCTTCGGTAACTCAAGTGTGAGAGCTCCAGGACTATGAAAGGATGTCAACGGTTCAAAGTAGAAAAATAAATTATTGAATAGTTAATGTCCAAAAGTGATCTTCAGGTTAATAATTTTGGATTAATTATTAGAATAATGGACTGCTAGTCACTTTTAATTAATTCAATAGATCAGGACCAAGCCAGGTTGATCATGGAAGCAAAATAATGACAAACGGGGTTATATTAGCTTCAGTTGGTGATGGGCCAAGTGATAATTAAATTAAAAATAATTAGCATAAACCAAATTACCCCAAATAAAATAATTGGGTATGATTTATAACGCGGGAATGCCAAAAATTGGTATTGGGTCGAAAAAATATCGCGGCCCACCTAAAAGTGGGCTGCCTGCGGTGCGGGACTAAGCCATATAGCAAAGCCACAGGTTGTTGGGCCTCAGGGAGGGCTGCAGGCTATTGGGCCGGTTTTGGGGATAGCCCAGCAGCAAAGGCTGCTAGTTTGGGGCCAAAACAGGAAGCTGAGGCAGGCCTAGCCAAAGGCTAGCTTGCGAGTTGGTGCGCTGGAAGCCGAGCCGAAGCTGGCTTTCAGGTTTGGGCCGGGTCAAGGTAAGCCCAGCAGCATATGGAGCTGCTGGCAATTAAGCTGAGTGGTGGGCGAAGCCCAGCAAGCAACGGGGGCTTGCTGCAGGCGGGCCTATGGCACTGGACCAAACCCAGCAACATGGGGCTGCTGGTTTTGGGCCAAGGACACGGGAGACATGTCCAAGAAGAGCTGCAGGCCTTCTTGGGTTGGGCTAGGGTTACAGGCATATGGGAACCTTATTAGGCCGAGGGCTTGATGTGTCATGCGTGCACAACAAAGCCCAAATGGCTGCTGTCGTGTGGTCCAGACATCAAACGACATTATCCTGGTGACGTGTTTGACGCAGTTGGGCTGCAGGCCAGCGACAGTGCTCGGGTGTGATGCCAACGGCGGCGTGGCAAGAACTGTGGCTTAGGCCACAAAAAAACCCATAATTTGTTTCTTCAACTTTTCTAAGGTTTGAAAAAACCCTAAATTGCTTCTAGTTTATTTCGATGCTTTGACTCACAAATTCCACATAGAAAAATTTGCATAATGCATGAAACATATATATTGACAAATATATGAAACATATACAATATATATATATATCGGAAGGTAAATATAAATGTAGGGGGTTCATGCATCATGGGGAATGTTCATGATCGTTTCAAATATATTCCTTTATTTTAAGCGTACCTGATTCGCACAAAACAACAAAAGCTTTTGAATTTGTAGAAGATCCTTCTCGGAAAGCCGGAATTACATCTCCAATGCCTTGTATCACGTTCATCACAAAAAAATTAAATTGAATCAATAGCATGTAGATCAATTCAATAAAATAATCAATTAATCATAAAAAAAATTTGATTAAAACATAATACTCCCCTGATTGAAGAATAAACTCTCTTTAGCGCAGCGTCGAGAGCGTGCTGATAACGTGTTATAGGCATAGTTTATTGAACAATTATGTGAGATTTAATTAGTGAATCTAGCACAAATCAAGATAAATAAAATTATTTTTTTACACAAACTTGCCCCCATCCATCTGCTCAACCAAGTAAACCACCCAAACCCAACAACCCAATTCCAGAAAAAGCACACAAAAAAATCCAACCAAAGCAATAAGCTTGAAACGCAATGGTGTACATGAGAGACTCAATTGCAACGATGAAGGAAGATGAAAATAGCCTGTAACAAACTGTCTCCGTGCCTCCACCAAGAACTTGAACTTGAAGGAAGAGATAGGAGAGAGATCTGGAGTGTTTTAAGTGAGATAAATAAGGGGTATTTCAGTCTTTTCAATATCTAAAATTTCCTATTTCAGCAACAAGCCTTAAAACTTCCTATATCGGCACCGCCCGGATCTGTTTCCTTCTATTGTGGCCAAAATGAGTACTTTCGTCCAGTTTCAAAAAATTGAGCTATGGATTTAGTCAAGTTTTCCTATTTTTCAACTTTAATTAAATTTCTTGATTTATGCATCTTTTCTCAAATTTTCAATTTAATTATATAAATATTGTTATAAACATTCTTAGTTTATGTGTGATTTTGTAAATCCTAGATTAGATTTGATTCTAGTTATCTTCTCCTATTGTATATTGTATTATTTGGGGAAGAAGGAATATCTTCTCTCCTTTTACTACTATAAATAAAGGCACAATGTAGGAGGGATAACAACACACATTCCCCTACAATTCTACAAACACATCTCTTTTTTCTCTCTTCTCCTTGCCGCCGGCCCTCTCTCCTTGTCAGATAAAATAGGCTATAACATGTTATCAGCAAGCTCCTACTACTGCGCTTAGGAATCTGACGTTGAAGAATTTTTCTGCATCAAACCAGTTCATCATATCATCACGCAATCAGGTTCTTTCAAAACAACGGTTTTTATCTCGAAATTTTTGCAGCCCTGATAGCATGAACATTCACCATGATGCATGACCCAACTTTACATTTTACGAATTTTAGATTCTACATAAATTATGTATGCCTTATAAGCATAATTGTTGAATTATGTGAATTTGATATTTGCCATGAATTAAATCAAATATATGTGCATGCATTAAATTATTAAATTGCATATGCATCAAATTGAATTGTAAAGGAATTGAATTGAAAAAAAAAAGAATGTTTTTTTTTTGAAATCGGGAAACAAACCTGATGTTACCTCGCCCAGGCCTGTAGCCTGTGGGCTGAGCCACGCCACGCTGCAATCCGAAGCCATGGGCTCCTCAGCTGGACACCCGAGCCACTAGGCTTGGCCCTCTACTGGAATCTAGCTCCAGCCCGAATGTGAAAAAAAATAATAAAAAAAATAACTTTTTTTTGGGCTCACCTGAAGCGGCCCACGAAAAAAAAAATTTAGCTATTGGGTATGCTTGCAGCAGACCAACCCCCTGCCCAGTCCTCCCTTGGGCCTGCAGTCCTACCCGAGACCCACAACCCATTTTTTCGGCCTAGGTCTCACAAACCCATTTTTTTAAGCCACCCATGGGCTTATTTTTTTCTTTTAGGCCCCCAGCTTTATTCGCCTAATTATTTTAGGCCCAATGGGTTTTATATTTTTTCACCCACACTTTAATTTGGCCCAAAGTCCAAATAATTAAAATTCAATTATAATTGTAAATCTAAAGTTATATTTTTACATATTCTTGTTGCATATTTGCTTGCATATATATATATATATATATATATATATATATATATATATATATATATATATATCTGTGTTTGCCTGTAGGAATATATGAACCTGAAGTTCATAATTATTTTGAAACCTAAAGTTTCTTATAAACATGCCTTGTTTGAAAACCTGAAGTTTTCATTTAAACATCACCCATGAAAACCCGAAGTTTTTCATGCAAAATTAAACCAAAACATGTCTATTAGAATTTGTATGTTCTACTCCTCTGTGAATTGATTGATTTTTCTCCATTACACTAACCACATCTTGTCCATCTATTTTGTGATAGGAACATGTCAAATTTGAGCAAACTCGACTTCACCGCTTTGGAGGTCTCTGGAAGGAACTACCTCAAGTGGGTCCAATATGTGAAGCTCCACCTCACTGCAAAGAATTTGCATCCTACCATTGAAGAAGCAACGGACGAGCCTGTTGGCGAAGCTGAAAAAGCCACCGCTATGATCTTCATCCTATGACATATCCATGACGCTCTGCAAACTGAGTATCTTGCTGAGGAGGATCCACGTGCACTCTGGGTCACTTTGGCCGATCGTTTTGATCACCAAAAGGACATATTCTTGCCTGAAGCAAGACACGACTGGCAGCACTTGGGCTTCCAAGACTTTAAATTTGTGAATGAATATAATTCTGAAGTTTGTCGAATCTAATCACTTCTCAAGTTTTGCAATGAAACTTTGCCTAAAGAGGATCTCCTAGAGAAAACCTATTCGACTCTGCTTCTAATTTTGTCCTATAGCAACAATATAGAGTTCAGAAGTTCACTACGTTATCGAATTTGATCTCTGTTTTACTTCTCGCTGAAAAGCATAATCAGCTATTGATGAAGAATCATCAAGCTCGACCTACTGGGGTGACTGATGTGCCTTAAGCACATTATAGCACAAACCAACGCCCAAAATGCCAAAAGAGGCGTGGTAGGGGCGGCCAGAAGTCATCCCACCAAGGTCAACAGAGTCAAAGCCCATCTAAGAGAGGAAACAAAGCTCAGAAGTGCCCAAACCTCGCTCCTAAGGCCCCAAACTTCAAGAATAAGGGCAAAGCACCTGAAACAGTGGATGCGGACATGTGCTACCGTTGTGGTTCAAAGGACCACTAGTCCCGTGTTTGCTGAGCTCCCAAGAAGGTTGTAGATGAATATCATTCTCGTCGTAAGAAGTTTGAATCAAACTTCATGCAAGTGGATGAACCAGAGACTACAAAGATTGAGGTTTCTCACTTTCAGGAAGATACCACCCCTATGGAAGATTAGAATCTTAGACATAGACTTATTTTTTAGTTGAAATAGACAATTGGGGCCGAATTCCACCTAGTGGCCGAACCCCCCTTGTTTTTGGTTGATTTTTGAACAATTTTCCTTTATGTGTGGATTATTAGTTGGTGATTTGTTTTTGGATATTAAGTTTTAATCATTGACTAAATGAAATTATTTTGAATTGATAATTGTTTTTCAAAACTTTTATGCATGTGATCGATTCAAATTAATTTTTCATTCTAGGTATGACTAGTGGGAAATTTAGTTGTCTGGCAGATAGTGCAATCACACACACCGTTTTGTGTGAACACATTTATGTCACTAACTTCTTACCTAAGAATGCACCGCTGACAACCCTCTAAGGCCTATCCAATCTGATAGAAGGATACGGTAAGGCACGTATAATGTTGTCCAATGGTACAATCTTGACCATTTCTGAGGCACTCTATTCTCCACGTTCCAGAAGAATGTTATTAAGTTTCAAGGATATTAGAGATAACAATTACCACATTGAAACCCACGTAGAAAATGGAGTTGAATTTTTGTGCATAACTTCCTACGAATATGGCCAGAAGCGTATTATAGAGAAGATGGAGCGTATCCCGAGTGGTCTGTATACTACGACCATACGCCTCATAGAATGCCACTATGTGGCCAGCCCTACTACTGGGATCGCACACGAAATTACACTTTGGCATGATCGTTTGGGACACCCTAGACGAATAGCGATGCGCCGTATCCTCAAATCTTCACCCGGGCATCCACTAACCCGAAGTTTAGGTTCGATCCAAGGAATTGCATGTCAAACATGTTCAATGGGATAGCTTATTACTAAGCCTTCTTATGACAAGATTCGTTCGAATCCTCCCATTTTTCTACAACAGATTTAGGGGGACATTTGTGGACCGATTCACCCTTTATGCGGACCATTTAGATACTTTATGGTTTTGGTTGACGTTTCCACATGTTGGTCACACATGTGCTTGTTGTCCACAAGGAACACTGCATTCTCCAAACTATTGGCTCAGGTTATCAAGCTCAGGGCTCACCACCCTGATTATCCGATCAAATCTATTCGATTGGATAATGCTGGAAAATTCACATCTAAAAATTTTGATGACTATTGCATGTCGGTTGGGGTTGAAGTTGAACATCATGTACCCCATGTTCACACCCAGAACGGCCTGGCAAAGGCTTTCATTAAGCGCTTACAAATGATTGCTCGATCGTTGGCCATACGCACCAAGCTCCCGATCACTGCTTGGGGCCATGCAATATTGTGTGAACTACTTTTGTACTGAAATATATTTTCATATTTTCAGTTTGGCTATTGTGAGCTAATGTTTTGACTATTAGCTCTTGACACCATGACTTTGTTAGCAACAAAGTGCTGTAAGTTGAATGTGTATGTGATCTTGGAGTGCAAGGAACAGACCAAGTTGTTCTTTGTTTTCTTTGGTTCTGCATTCGATTCAAAGTGACAAGTTGCTAGGAAAGGTTGTTGCATACTTATGAAGACTTAGTGATCACCATAGTATTTATATCATTAGGGTTTAATCCCTGCCGGTCTATTATTGGTTATGAAAATCAAACTCTATCACTTAAGTGTTTAAGTCCCACCATGATACTATATCTTTGTAGCGAAATCCATCAGATTTCTTTAGGTCAATTGCAAAGGATAAGACTCCATAATCCTTATTTCATTAGGACTATTAGATTACTTAAGTTGTTAACAACTCGATAAACAAGTGGCCTACAGCATAAGTAATCCAATACATCATTCATTGTCATTCACAACCTTACAATCAAAACATATTACTGCTACAAAAGTCGTAAGGTGTTGATCAGCTAAAACCTGTCCTCTATGATTTAATTGGACCAATTCTAACTTTAAGTCTAATATGCCAGTGTCCTCCATTCTCGTTTTAAATAGGACAGTTATTGAATTTAAGAAGTGTTTTTGTATTTCATTCATAATCTGCAAAGCAGCTATACAGAAGTATATAAGGAGGATAACCTTCCTTGAGACTCTAACCTTCCTTGATTTACGACATAAAGAACGACTTAGGGAAGCTAACAACAACTCCTTGAATCAAGGAGTTGACAACTATGAGTTGACAACAATACAAAAGTTGTTAATCACAAGAAAAAGAAACAACCGTCACTTGGAACACAGCAACAAGAAAACTCCTATTGTCCAGTTTTACCGAGAAACCCTAATAGACTGGAAACCCTAATAGACCACTGGACATCCGATACTTCCAATACTCCCCCTCAAGCTGGATCCAGAAGGTTGATGGATCCAAGCTTGGACAGAAGTCTTTGGAACTGATGGGAGGCCAAAGGTTTGGTGAATATATCAGCCAACTGATTTGAGCTCCGTGTATAATGCGTCTGAATCACCTGCGACTGTACTTGTTCGCGTACATAGTGACAGTCAACTTCGATGTGTTTTGTCCTCTCGTGAAATACCGGGTTGGAAGCTATGTGCATGGCAGCCTGGTTGTCACAAAATAAGTTCATAGGTTGAGCTGTAAACACACCTAAGTCACACAGAAGTCCCTTTAGCCATATCAGCTCACACGCGAATGATGCCATTGCACGATATTCAACTTCGGCACTTGATCTTGCGATGATAGTTTGTTTTTTGCTCTTCCACGTGACCAAGTTTCCACCAACGAATGTACAGTAACCCGTTGTGGACTTGCGATCAATCGCATTTCCTGCTCAATCTGCATCGCAGTAACCCGTTCATGATGATGCCACGACCCACGGACCCTTTTAAGTAACGTAAGATCCTTTTGACAAGATTCAGATGTTCGATTGTGGGAGAGTGCATGAACTAACTAGTAATACTCACTGAATATGTGATATCAGGTCTAGTGATTGTTAAGTAGATCAACTTACCAACAAGTCTCTGATAGTAGCTGATGTTCGAGAGTGGCGTGCCTCCCAAGTCAAGTTTGAGCTTGCTATCAAGAGGAGTAGTTGCAGGCTTTGCATCGCTCATTTTTGCGTCCTTGAGTAGGTCCAGAATGTACTTTAGTTGATTAAGAAATAGTCCCTTGTGAGAAGTTGCCATCTCTATTCCAAGAAAATACTTCAACAACCCAAGATCTTTAATTGCAAATCTTTGTTGAAGTGACTGTTTGAGTTTGGAGATCTCTTCAGCATTTTCACCCGTAATTATTAAGTCATCCACATATATCAACACAACCAATTTGCCCACAGCTCCAGTGCGAACAAATAATGATGAATCTGCATGGCTTTTTTTGAAACCAACACTATGAAGGACTGAACTCAGTTTGGCAAACCAAGCTCGAGGGGATTGCTTCAGTCCATAAATCGCTTTGTGCAATTTACACACCAAATCAGGCTCATGGCTTTGTGGATGCCCTGGTGGCAATTTCATATAGACCTCTTCTTCAAGATCACCATGAAGAAAGGCATTCTTCACGTCCATTTGATACATGGACCAACCCTTATTGACAGCAACAGACAATAGAACCCTAACTGAGTTCATTTTTGCAACGGGTGCAAATGTTTCTTTGTAATTCACTTCAAATGTTTGAGTGAATCCCCGAGCCACCAGCCTTGCTTTATGCCTCTCAATTGAGCCATCAGAGTTAAACTTGATCTTATAGATCCATTTGCAACCTACTGCCTTTTTTCTTTTTGGAAGTTTGGTGATGCTCCAGGTTTTGTGTTGGTCTAATGCTTCGAGTTCTTCTCGCATGGCTTCTTTCCACACATCTTGGTTGTTAGCCTCATGAAAGTTGTGAGGCTCACAATGACTTGAAATGGTGCTAAGAAATGCAGCATGGGATGAAGTCACCTTGTTATACGACACACAATTGGAGACTGGATGCTTAGATTTGTATGTGACAAAGTCTTGAAACCTTGTAGGTGGTTGTCTATCACGCATAGGATTGCGTCTTGGCGCCAGTGGAAGAGTCGTCTCACACTCGTTCAAATTATCAACCACACTTTGAAGATTCTCCTGGTTGTTGTCGTCATCATCATGTGTAGAATCGTCAGGGTCATTGTTGACCTGATTGAAGCTTCTTCTTGTTGAAGTCTCTGGAGTATTGAGCTCGATACTTGGTAAGGGGAACACATCAAGTATACACTCCCCCTGGATTGTGGTTGCAAGTGACTTGCTGAAAAAAGGATTAGTCTCATGGAATCGAACATCTTTAGATACAATTATTTTCCTCAGTTGAGGATCATAGCACTTATATCCCTTTTGTGTTGATGAATAACCAAGGAAAATACATTTGAGAGCTCTAGGATCCAGTTTATCTCGATTATGTGGTTGAACATGAATGAAGCACACACAACCAAAGATTCTAAGGTGTGAAAGATCGATTTTTCTTCCTTTCATGACCTCGAGGGGAGATTTAAAATCCAAGACTCGGCTAGGAAGTCTATTGATGATGTAGACAGCAGTCATGACTCCTTGAGACCAAAATCTCTTTGGTACATTCATTTGTAACATTAATGCTCTAGTTTTTTCAAGTATGTCACGATTTTTCCTTTCGGCTACACCATTTTGTTGGGGTGTGCCAACACAACTTGTTTGATGCATGATGCCATGGTTGCTCAAGTATTGTGTCATGATATGAGACATGTATTCGGTGCCATTGTCAGATCTTAAAGTTTGGATTTGAGAGGAGAAATGGTTCTTATCAAGATTATGAAAATCCTTAAATACTTCCATCACTTCACTCTTAGACTTTAACAGGTATAACCATGTTGCTCTAGAGAAATCATCAACAAAGATTACATAATACTTATAACCATCAAAAGATTCACACATTGGTCCCCATACATCTGAGTGAACTAGTTCGAAAACCTTACTAGCCCTAGATAAGGATAAGTTAAAAGGTAATCTAGTGGCCTTAGATAAATGACAGGTTTCACATGGGATTAAATCCCTCCCTAAGTTTGGAAACAAAGATGTCAAAACAGGTTGAGAAGGATGGGCTAGACGTTGATGCCATAATTGGTTATCTTGGGATGAGTTGGACTTGGCTTGAAACCCTCTGGGACTGCTCTTTGATATGTAATAGAGACCATCTAGATAAAAACCTTCACCAATCGTCTTCTTAGTGACACAATCCTGAAAAATGACATTGTGAGGAGAGAAGATGGCTAAACAATTCAAGGTATTGGTAATTTCCTCACAGATAGAAGTTGGAATGGAAAAGAAGGAACATATAAGGCTTCTGACTCAATTTTATCCGACATTAAGTTGACTTTTCCCTTTCCTAAAACCTTGACACTCTCACCATTTGCAGTTGAGACTTGAGAAGATTTTGATAATTTTTCAAACTTATGAAACTTAGAGACATGGTTGGTCATATGATCTGTGGCACCCGAATCAACAACCCAAAAATCATGTAACACATTTACATTAAGAGCAGTTTTGAAAGCATTCATGATACCTTGCATGTCTTCTTTGGGTATGTGTTCAGAATCAGCTAGAAAACCAGCAAACTTGCCTACCAATGCTGTCGAGTTTCCATCTTCGAAACTGGCCACTTGATCACATCCAGTCCCTTATTTCTTGCTTTGAAGATAGGCTGCAAACTCATTTATGAGAGCAGTCGGATTTGCTGTGAAGCTCTTGAGTGTGTCAGACCCACTTGAGGTTGAGGCAGATGCATGGTTAGCTCGGTGTGTAGCACGGTTCAGCTTCTGAAAACCCTTGTTGTCCTTCATGAAATCAGGCTTTAATTCTGGATGTAAAATCTAGCATGTCTCCTTAACATGTCCAGTATAGTTGCAGTGTTGACACTTCAAGTGTGGATTCTTCCCTTTGTATTTTCTTTCGTTGGTTAGGTAGGCCCTTGCTTCAGAAACATTGGTCTTTGTACCAATGTTCATGACTTTTCTCCGTACTTCTTCACATTGGATTGTTGCGCATACACTGGTGAAGGAAGGCAGTTCAGTGTTCATGAGTATGTGGCTTCGTAGGTCTTCATATTCTGCATTGAGACTTGACAAGAGTTGGAATATCTTGTCTTCTTCTGCCCTCTTCAGTAGCACAGAAGCTTCAGTTGTATGAGGCCGATACAGTTCCAACTCGTTCCACATGCTCTTCATGCTGCCTAAAAGTTGTATGAAGGGCTTTCCTTCTTGTTGCAGATTGGAAAGGTCCTTCTTTAATTGAAACACACGGGCAGCATTGTTTTGACTGCCATACATTTCCTTGACAGTCTCCCATAGCTTGAATGATGATTCTGAATAACTGAATATTTCAGCTAGTTTACGTTCCATGGAATTTAGAAGCCATGACATAACTAGCTGATCCTTGCAAAGCCAGGATTCATAAGTTGGTGAGGAGGCATCAGGCACTTCAATGCTTCCATTTATAAACCCTAACTTGGATCTTCCACCTAGGGCAAGACTTACAGCTCTCGACCAAGGCAAGTAGTTGAACGCGTTCAACAAGACTGAGCTTAATCTTTGATTCGGATTGACATCCACCTCAGATAAGTTTGAGGAGGAAATGACTTGTGAACTTTCAGCTTCAGATCTGGAAGGATGTTCTTCCGCCATATTGAAGTTCGAATAGTAACAGATGATAGTAGTACAGAAGCAGGTTATTTTCCCTGCTCTGATACCATATTGAATTTAAGAAGTGTTTTTGTATTTCATTCATAATCTGCAAAGCAGCTATACAGAAGTATATAAGGAGGATAACCCTCCTTGAGACTCTAACCTTCCTTGATTTACGACATAAAGGACGACTTAGGGAAGCTAACAACAACTCCTTGAATTAAGGAGTTGACAACTATGAGTTGACAACAATACAAAAGTTGCTAATCACAAGAAAAAGAAACAACCGTCACTTAGAACACAACAACAACAAAACTCCTATTGTCCAGTTTTACCGAGAAACCCTAATAGACTGGAAACCCTAATAGACCACTGGACATCCAATACTTCCAATAACAGTTTAAATTTGTCCAGGGATCCCTAAAAAACTGTTCCAGTTTGAACCTTCTTAACATGAATGTTAATGACTCCAGTTTGAACCTTCTTAACATGAATGTTAATGACACTTAAACCGTCCTTCATTATCCCAGTTTCCTCTATTTATCTAATATTAAGGTAATAAGCATGTTTTGTGCTAACAAAGATTTGATTGATTATATAATTAAACTAATAATTTTCAGTAGTACTTTTGGAGATTTGGTCAGTAGCTAATTCTAGCTCCGGTCAAAGAAAAGCCGCCCGGCAATAAGCATGTTCAGCTTGAGACCACATTTTTCTTTCTGCCTTGTCAAACCTTTTCTTCTTGTTTGTTTCCCAAGGTATACTTGATCCCCAAAATTGACCCTTAACTTCGTAATTCAAACATAGTAATCAGGCCATAATGCCAAAAAACAGAACAGTAGAGTTTCGGGCTACAATTTCATGATTTTATTCGCCTCTCAGCGAAGATGTCTAACCTACTTATTTACAAAAACATATTTTTCAACCACAACTTTGGAAAATTACCATTTTTAACTTTCTCAACAAAATTGAACAAAATAAAAAATTTGGGCACAATAATAATTACATGCAACATCATTTTGCTGTTTTTCCCTTGGTCTCCCTCCTCTCACCCCATTCCTCTTTCCTCTCTCATTCTCTCTCTCTTTTATTTTTTTCATTACTGACGTCACAGATCCGGGTCGACCTTGGGTGGGGATGGGTCTCGGAGGACGGGGCGTGTGGGAACAAGAGGAGATCATGAGTGGTTCGTAGAAGGGGGTGGTGGATGGAATCGTGGAGGTTAGGCCGCAGAGGGTGGGCCAAGTAGGAGGTATGTATCACTGGGCACTTTTGGCAGAGGTGACGGGGTGGAATGGTAGTATTACGGTGGTTATTCTCTTGTCTTTAATTTTTTAAGCTTATTAGACCATCTCCAATGGTGGGCTAAAAGCAAAATTACCCCTCAAAATTTTCCCCCAAACTCACTCCAACCCAAGGGGAAAATTTGGGCTAAATACTAAATGTTAAACCAAGGTCAGATTCCCCCCAGAATTTAGCCCAAAAATCGGTGTGGGCTCCACCAAACCGAGTGAAAATATTTATCGGAATTTAAATTTTTTTAGATTAAAATGTTTATAAAATTAATTTACGATAGTCTACATATTTATTTAAAAAAAAAATTAATTTAAGAAAAAAAAATAGCCTAAGTTTATTCTTTAATAATCCCGGGCTAAAATTTTAAGATAGAACGGTAAGAGTAGAAAAACTGTTTCTGGGCTAAAAGCTAAATTTTCTGGGCTAAAATGTTTGGCTTTTAGCCCAACCATTGGACATGGTCTTAGACCATCTCCAATGGTGACCTAAAACCTAAAAATATTTAGCCCATAAAATTTAGGTTTTAGCCCAGAAACAGCTTTTCTACTCCAACCCTTCTGGCCTAAAATTTTAGCCCGAGATTATCAAAGAATGAATTAAGGCTATTTTTAAAAAAAAAAAAAATTATGTAGACTATCCTAAATTAATTATATGAACATTTTAACCTAAAAATATTTAAATTCCTATAAATTTTGAAAAATCACTAAATCAATACATGAAAATATTTTAACCTAAAAGAATAATTTGAACCTGGACCGTTGGATTAACCAACAACCCATTTAATTGAGACCCTTGGATGACTTTATTGGTTTGACAAATGGGAAACACCTGCACGTGGGGATGTTTGTTTTCAAAAAGTTGAACAAAAAGCTGTGGGGCCCATTTTACTTTGTGGCTTAAAATGTGACCTAAATTTGGCCCTCATTTGAGTTTTAGGTTTTAGGTTTATTTTGGGTTATGGGTTGGAGTGGATTTTGGGGTGGAAAAAAAGGGGAATTTTAGGTTATAAGCCACCATTGGAGATGGTCTTAGGGTTTTATAAATTAGGGAGCTTTAATGAAAAGGGCTTGGACCAACAAATATTTAACCAAAAACCATCTTAAAATGTTATTTAACCAAAAGGGCTCAAAGTTTAATAAAAAACCATCCAAAACTTATTATCCACGGGCCGAATTTACAAGCCCAACCCGTTACAAAATTACTTTCCCTAAATACCCCTATAGCATTCAATGTTCGCGACTTTTAACGAAACTCAACCGCCAGCACGACCCCCAGCACGTAACCCCCGTCGAATCAAACTTCCCCCATTTCAAAATCAATCAAAATCAAAGTTCAAATCACAGTTGAAAAGAAAGCATTCATCGAAACAAGTTCACAGAAGTTCAATGGCAGAAACCAGCGAAAATGTGGTGCAAAACCTCCGTCGAAACAAACCTCCGTCGGAACAAACCGGAGAAAAGGAAGTCCAAAGTTTACCACAACCTCCGTTGGAACAAACCGGAGCAAAGCAAGTTCAAACTTCACAACAACCTCCGTCGGAACAAACCGGAGGAACAGAAGTCCAAATTTAACCACAACCTCCGTCGGAAAAAGCAACAGAAAAAGAAGTGCAAAAGGCACCAGAACAATCGACAAAACAAAGCGGCGAAAAAGAGGTAACTTTTTTAGAAAATAGAAAGTATGATTTTTTGCCACTTTTTTAGAAAATAGAAAGTATGATTTTTTGCCACTTTTTTAGAAACTAACACTGTCGCTGGAAAAATAACACTGTCGCTGGAAAAACTAAAACTGTCGCTGGAAAAATAACACTGTCGCTGGAAAACAATGTCTTTGATTTTGTGTAAATACTTGAATCTGTTGGAAAAATTAACACTGTGGCTGGAAAACTAACACTGTTTATGGAAACATTAACACTGTCTCTGCAAAACTAACACTGTCGCTGGAAATAAACTAATATTGTCGCTGGAAAAACTAATACTGTCTCTGGAAAAATAACACTGTCTCTGGAAAAATAACACTGTCGCTGGAAAACAATGTCTTTTATTTTGTGTAAATACTTGAATATGTAACTGTCTCTGGAAAAACTAACACTGTCGCTGGAAAACTAACACTGTCTCTGGAAACATTAACACTGTCGCTGGAAATAAACTAACACTGTCGCTGGAAAAACTAACATTGTCTCTGGAAAAAACTAACACTGTCTCTGGAAAAAACAACACTGTCTTTGGGAAAAAAAAGGACCAAAACATAACTGTGACTATCTGTTTTCTTCATTCCATATTATGCTTGTTCTTCATAAACAGTTGATTATAATTCCTAAAACTTTGTTCATATTTACAAAAATACAGGTAAACAAGAGATTGAGAGTTAAGTATTTTGCACGCAAAACAACCAAGACGAAGAAGAAGAAGGAGAAGAAAACTCCAACGGATAAGACAAGAAGAAATCGAACTTCATATCTCCAGTATCGGTGCAATATGATCGGGTTTTCAGACTCAATGGAAATATACAAGCAAATGCTTGAAGAGCGCAAAGATGTTTGCGAGCAGTTGGCAAAGACACCATTCTGGAGTCTTATTAAACTGTACATGGATCACATCCTTGTTGTCACCAAAAGGAAGAAGAAGTCTGATACGGATTTAATTAAGTTTATAAAATGCTACGACTCCAGAGAGCAAAAGCTCAGATTTGGAGATCGAGATGCAAGAGGGATAACACCCGATGATGTTGCCGTAATCTTTGAACTGAACAACGATGGAGTTGAACTGCCAAACACCGACAAATCCTCCAAATCTGGTAAGGAGGACAGATTCTTGGAGAAGTACTTTCATAACGTTGAACGAGTGAAACAAAAACACCTTCTTGAAGCATATAGAAAATCACTTGTTCTCCGAAATCCTCAAGGTGCAAGAGATACGGCTTCCATCATATGTGCACATCTCATCCAGTCACTCTTGTTTGCAAACTCCGGATCATACATCACATGGAGCTTCCTGCAAATTTGTGCAAGGTTGGACGAAATCAACAGATATAATTGGGCCAATGGTGTAAGAGACTACCTCTTCAAAATGGTAGACAAATCACAAACACTGTCGATGGAAAGAGGGGATGTAACAACAACCAGCGGTTGCACCGTTCTTATTTTGGTAAGAATATAAGAATTCTAGTTTTAAAAGTATGAAATTTTTATTATGATTCTCAAACTGTAACTATTCTCACTTTTCTTAATTTGTCCAGTATTGGCTATGTCTTAAAGCAAACCTTGTTCCGACGATTGAAGGCCGAGAAAACATGGTTCCGGCGATAGGAAGATGGGACACAACAAAGATACACCAAGCAATCAGAGATGTCAAAGTTGAAGATATTGAGGTATCCAATAATCAAAATCATTTTCACATAATGTTTATATTTTAAATTTCTAGAAACAATTCAACTTTCAAAAAACTATAAACAAACCAATGTGTGACTGTGTGCAGATTGCCGGTGCGATTCTTCCTACTGAAAAAGGAGTGTTCCCTTCCAAAATGGGTGAAACAAAGACAACGCCAACTAAAAGAAGGAAGACAAGAGATCAAAAACATGACCAAAAGAAATATATTGAGGTAATGTATAATAAACAGAAACAGTTATACTTTGATATCTGCATACTTTTTGTTAACTGTCGCTGGAAAACAATGTCCTTGATTTTTGTTAATATTTGAACCTGTAACTGTCTCTGGAAAAACTAACACTGTCGCTGGAAAAACTAACAAGGATTCTCATTGTACAGATTGTTGATCCTCCTACTGAGAAAGTAGACGATTCTTCAAGAAAAGCTCAAGAAAAGATCGTGACAAGGAAAAGAAAGGGGACTCCTGCTGCAAAAGATGTCATGGAACCTGATATTGAGGTAATGTATAATAAACAGAAATAGTTATACTTTGATATCTCCATACTTTTTGTTAACTGTCGCTGGAAAACAATATCCTTGATTTGTGTTAATATTTGAATCTGTAACTGTCTCTGGAAAAACTAACACTGTCGCTGGAAAAACTAACACTGTCTCTGGAAACATTAACACTGTCTCTGGAAAACTAACACTGTCGCTGGAAATAAACTAAGACTGTCTCTGGAAAAACTAACATTGTCTCTGGAAAAACTAACACTGTCACTGGAATCAAGTCTTACAAAAACAATGACTTATATTCCATAAACAGTCACTTATATTCCAGAAACAGTCACTTATACTCCAGAAACAGTCACTTATATTCCAGAAATAGTCACTTATATTCCATATTCCATAAACAGTCACTTATATTCCAGAAACAGCCACTTATACTCCAGAAACAGTCACTTATATTCCATAAACAGTCACTTAATAAATAATACTTTTGTAACTGTGTACAGATTGTTGATCCTCCTATTGAGAAAGTAGACGATTCTTCAAGAAAAGCTCAAGAAAAGATCGTGACAAGAAAAAGAAAGGGGACTCCTGCTGCAAAAGATGTCATTGAACCTGAAAAGAGAAGTAAAAAAGATGAATCACCTGAGTACAACACTATTGATGAAGCCCAAGTACAGTTTGACAAGTTGTACGCTGAAGAATATCTTAAGCTTAATCCAGATTATCAAACTCATATTCATGGTATTGACACAACATTAACCGAAGAGATGTTCAACCAAATTCAAAAATGTACAGCCATGGAACATATGAGGTATATGGTGGTCAAGCACATGATGATGCATGCAATTGATAGTCTGCAAACAGCTTTTATAGTTTCTGGACAAACAACTAGACAGCTCAAAAGAGACATTGAGAAGCTTGAACAAGAAAAAGAGTTGAACAAGAAGAAAATCAATGATATGGATGCTGAAATCCAGCAGTTGCGGATGAAGAACACTGAAGCTTCAGCAAAAATGAATATACTTAATGAAATTGGAACCCTGAAGAACGCTGAAGCTTCAGGAAAAACGAATATACTTCCAGATGTTCCAATTGATGATAAAATAGAGAGTCAAGAAGCTGAAACAGAAGCAATCAGTGGGAAAAACCAAGTTCAAGATCCAATTGATGTTCAAATGGACAGTCAATATGTTGAAGCTGCAAACATAAAAGATAACATGGCTACTCCAGAAGCCAAGGACATTAAAGATGGATGGACAAGAAGAAAATGACGAAGAAAAAAAGCGGACAAGAACTTTGGTCAGAAATGTTCGAACCAGGGACGATCGTAAAGCAAATGTTCTTCCTGAGTTTGACTATGTCCCTGTCCAGAAAATCCAAAAAAAGAAGGCCAAGTACATATATGCTGTTAGTGACAGTGAAAGCCCGTCAGTTATACCACAGCCAGAGCAGACTTTGGAACCAATTATTGATAGAGAGAAGGAGCAGCGCATACTTGAAGAACAAGAAAACAAGAAGAAGCTACTGGTCGAAAAGATGAAGCCAATTGTTGAAAAAGCAAAGCCAATTCCAAAAGTGGTAAAACCAAAGCCAATTCCAAAAGGGAAGCCTGCAAAGAAGACAAATGCAAAAAGCTCAAAGACTGATAAAGACAGTTACCTCCCTTCGGCAACACAAGCTTAGAGGTTGCTTGACGAGAATACAAGAGAGAAAATCAAGGAATATTACAGAAAAGATGACTTGTAATTTTTCGATAACATTAACTATCAACTTATATTTCATAAACAGTATGATTATATTTCAACAATGTCCTTGATTTGTGTTAATACTTGAATCTGTAACTGTCGCTGGAAAAAACTAACACTGTGGCTGGAAAAAAACTAACACTGTCGCTGGAAACAAGTTCATAAACAGTCACTTATATTCCATAAACAGTCACTTATATTCCATAAACAGTCCCTTACTTTCTAACACTGTCGCTGGAAAAACTAACACTGTCTCTGGAAAAACTAACACTGTATCTGGAAATTAAAGTGTACAGAAACTAACAGTGTCAATTATATATATATATATATATATATATATATATATATTTAACATTTAATTTTCTGACACAGGGATTATTTTTGGATGCAACCGAAGAAACAGAACATGGCGCATGAGCTTGTTGTTCTGAAGTCAGATTTGAAAACATTGTTCGTCGATGGTGCAATTGACTCCAATATAATTGATGCGTCCTTCTTCATCATGTCAGAAAATGAAGCAAAGATGGGACAAGAGCAAAATCTATATCTTCCTTCCTTCCTCTTCGTAAGTGTAAACAAGTTTATTTACAACAAATTTCTGTTTGTCAATTTCATAAACAGTAAAAAAGGTTATGTTATTGTTTCAGAATGACGTCGAGAACCCAAAATTGGAGAGTGACCAGATATATATTGATCAAACATTGAAGAGACTCTTGGAAGAGAATGTTGACAAAGTGGGAAAGGTCTTCATATGCTTAAAGTGTTACTACCACTATACCCTGGTAGTTTGGGATATTAAAAATGAAAAAATGAAACACTACAATTCCAAACTACCAAGGATAGAAGGCGCCACAGACATATACTTTAAGCATGCGGTGGAAGTGGTAAGAAAACAAACTTAAATCAATTACAAACTATCCTACTATGGTAAAAAGGACAAATCAAAATCTCATTATTATTATTTTCTGTTTTACAGAGGGACAAAATAGAAGCACTGTACAAGGATTTCAAAGCTGATCAAACCATCAAAATAGAGATTGAAAGATGCTTGACTAGTGCACAGCAAAGAGAAGACTCGTAAGTACAAAAATATAGTTTCATGTCATTATTTGAGTTCATTTTCATAAACACTGAGCTATTTTGCTTTTGGATCCAGACACAATGACTTATAATCCAGAAAAAATGTCCTAGATTTGTGTAAAAACTTGAATTCGTAACTGTCTTTGTAAAAACCAACACTGTCGCTGGAAAACCTAACACTGTCGTTGGAAAAATTAAC
Source organism: Cotoneaster glaucophyllus (assembly GCA_036320875.1). Classification (NCBI taxonomy): domain Eukaryota; kingdom Viridiplantae; phylum Streptophyta; class Magnoliopsida; order Rosales; family Rosaceae; genus Cotoneaster; species Cotoneaster glaucophyllus. Next base: position 17,158,335 of record CM070069.1, on the reverse strand, counting down.
ACTGTCGCTGGAAAAATAACACTGTCGCTGGAAAATAACACTATCTGGAAAACTAGACAACACTTTACTGTTATAAATTTATCTACTTTCTTTATTTATCATACTTCTTTGTTTTGCAAAAAATGCAGATTGGATTGCGGCATATTTGTCATTCACTTTGCAAGCCAAATTCATGAGGGCAAACCAATACAATCCACATTTCACAAGGAAGAAGTATTTATGAAGAGGGCTTCAATTATAACTATCTTGGTCAATCATCCACACAGCTATCCAAATGGACTTAAAAGGTTGCTGGAAGAAAAAAAGGTTGCTAGGAAACATGATTACATTGATGAACTTTTTGGAGATGATGATGACCATATTTCATTGTAATTACTCAGTCATTACAATTACAAATTATAGTCTAGTTCATTCTTTTATTTTTTGTCTAAAGATTGCAGGAATCTGTTTCTGGAACATACACTGTTTCTGGAAAAGTGTTCGCACTGTTTCTGGAAACATATACTGTTTCTGGAAAAGGGTTCGCACTGTTTCTGGAAAATATACGACTAATATGCTGTTTCATTCTAGCATAGGAATGAAAATGTACCATTTTCACGCTCGCAAAAACTGAAAACCCACACTTTTGAACTTCTTTGAGCAAAAGTCATCCATACTCATTCTTCGATTTCTGAAAATCATAAGACTTTCTACTGCTCGAGCAACTTCCATTGATCTACTTTACTTGAATCAAAGCATATACAAACCAAAGGTAACAAATTCTTACAAAACAACTCTATTTATGAAAAAAGAATAAAAGAAAAAAAGAAAAAAAAAAGAACCAAAACATCAAACTGTTACTGGAAAATCTGAACCAAAACATAACACTGTCGCTGGAAAAAATGAACACGCATAATAAAACTGTTTATGGAAAAAAAACAAAAAGAAATATATAATATTGATATCAGGCGGCCACTTAAATCATTTTCCGTTTTCTGGAACGATGTTCTCGCACTCAAAAACTGAAAACCCATATACTTTTCAACTTCCTTGAGCCAAAGTCATCCATTGAATCGAGCGTATACAGAGCTAAAAATTTGTGTATACAATATGATTATAACATGCAACTTCCGGTGATCGACAGTTACAGATTCAACAACAATTACAGATTCAACTTCGGCGAGCAACTTCAGGTGAAACGAGCGTAAACAAACAGAGGTAAAAATTTCTTACAAAATTTCTCAAATAATTTAAGAATATCATTTCATTGTATACATAAGTTAGATCTACTTGAATCAAGCGTATACAAAAATAACATGCATGAAATTCATCACCGTTTTTCATCTCCATAACTAGAAAACCCACTTTAACCGACATTAAATGTTATGGATCTAAAAAATATATTTTCCATTTGGTTGAAAACGTGCTGAATTGAGAAAAGAAATGTACGAAATCTACTTAGAGCATGTTTTACTGTGATTATAAACTACAACTTTTGCATTTTTCAGTTGCAGAAACATTGTATTATTCCTCTCCATTGTGTTCTTCATAAACAATGTGTACTCATATTAATTATTAATTTATATATGCTTATGTTCAAGTTGAATTCTAATATAACTATATTAGCAGATGGCTTCACTTAAGATAACTATACAAGTGCCAAACTCAACAAGAACTAGTGTCAAGGTGATATCGAAAACAACGAAAAGTACACAAAAGAGGAGAATTTTTGGAGAAGTAGAAAGAATAGCATACACCAAGAAGGAAACTATACATCTGCAGATTGAGAGAAGTACCGAAGAAGATAGCATTGGAGACTCAATGCAAAATACACAGAAAAAAAGGAAAAGGCAGCACAAGAGAAAGCCAGAACCTAAAGAAAACAGCAAATGTGGAACAAAGAGGCAAAAGAAAAGCTCTGAAACACTGCAACCAACAACAGCGATAAAGAAGAAGAAAAAACAAAGAGCCAAATCTGTTTCAAAATCAAACGAGGGAGAAATTCAAGAAAACATGATGAATGATGACAAAACTGCAGGACTGCCGGACAAAATTCTTTCATCAGTGGCAAAAGAAAAACAGAAAGAAGAGGAAATTCAAGCTCCAAAACAGAACGCTGCTCTGAAGAAGGATGATGTGCAATCAAACAAACAAACATCCAGAAAGACAACAACCAAATGCAAAAATATAGTCCTCCCAAGCACTCCGTCATTCAGTCTGAATTTAAAAGACGAAAATTCATCACAGCCTGATGACTTTCCAGCAACAAATCTGACATATACTGGTGTGAACTGGAGACAACTTCAAGTGTACAAGATGCTGGAACCATATGAAAAAAGGAAAATAATTCAATTCTACTCAACACAAGACATGTAAGTACTATACAAACTCTTAACTAATGTTTGATTACAAACTCCCATAAATTTATAAGCACTAAATAAATATAACATAACTAAACGTTCTGTAATTTCCTGCAGCGATCAATACTGGACTGCTGAAACTACAGATTTCAACTATGCAAGAATAATGGTGTTGAAAGAAGACCTGCACAGTTTGATATCAAATGGACCTATATCAACTCAGATTGTTGACTCTTTCTGCTACCTCAAAAGAGAAAAAGAAAAAATCAAAAAACAAAAGAACTTCTACGTCTCTACAACAATCTTTGTAAGTATATAACTAATTTTGCTTCGTATGAACTTTTTGTTAAATGCATGTTTATTAAAACAACTTTTTGTTAACTGTCGCTGGAAAAACTAACACTGTCGCTGGAAAATAATATCCTTGATTTGTGTAAATACTTGAATTCGTAACTGTCGCTGGAACAACTAACATTGTCTCTGGAAAACAATGTAAAACAGCTTGTTTGTGTAATCCTTTTGAACAAACAATGTGCCAATTTTGCTCTGAATCCATAAACAGTGTGCAATTTTGTTCTGAATCCATAAACAGTGTACTTTCTAATTAGCTATTTTCCAGAAACAGTATGCCATATTATGAGTTGGATGCAGAAACACTGTGATATGATTTTTACATGATTTTTTATTCCAACAGAACAACATCAATGAACAAACCATTCAAGAAACTGTCCGAAACAAGGAAATGCTCTACAACCAACTGATGGACCAATATGGAATACAACCAACTGATGGACCAATATGGAAAAGTATCAAAGATTTTCTTCCCATTGTTCCATTACAACCATTTCTCCTTGGTAGTTTTGGACACAAAAACTACAGAAATGACTCACTACAATTCAGCTCGCCAAAACTCAAAAGATGAAGATCTGGAAAGTGATTGCTACTGGGAAAATGCATCAATAGTGGTAAGCGAAAAAATCAAAATCACAAATCTCCCTCATATATATTGCAAATAAGTATATTATTATTCTATAATAACTTTGTGCAGGGCACCTTTGTTCAGTATTGGCTTGAGAAGGCAAGGGAATCAACAAGCCATTCAAAACTTGAGGATTTAAACCAAGAAACAATGAAGAAAATCAATTCCATAAAAAGTGACTTTGAATTCCAAGTCAACGAGGACAAAATCTGTGCGCAACAGAAACCAACAGCGTATGTGACAAAAATTGAAACCAGTTTTACTTCTATATATCGTTTCTTTTTTGTGTATACATAAACCAACAATGTGCTTTTTGAACTACTTATCTCTCACATACTTTGTTTGCCTTCAATACTCATGTTCATTACAACTTAAATTTCCTTGTAAATCACAGATTGGATTGTGGCTTATACATGCTTAGCTTCATTGACCAACTCTCAAAGAACCAGAAAATTCAAGAACATATCCAAGATTATCAAGTTTTAAAAGCACGGAAAGATATCCTTGTGGATTTGATGAATCATGAGTACAGCTGGACAAAAGAACAAGAAGCATTCGAAGAAATCTCACAGAAATTGACAAGCATTGGGCATTAGAATATTTTTGTCAACTGAATGTACTTCTTAACATTCACGATTTCCTTTTTACCATGGTTTAACAAAAGTCTTTGTCAAACATGTTTGATGCTACTCAATGTACATTGTCGCACTTGGATCTTTAGTTGTGATAAACTAACACTGTCGCTGGAAAATAAACTAATACTGTCGCTGGAAAAAGTAACACTGTCGCTGGAAAAACCAACACTGTCGCTGGAAAAACCAACCAACATTGTCGCTGGAAAAACCAACACTGTCGCTGGAAAAACATAACACTTTCTCTGGAAAATCCAACAAAACTCTGTGATTGTTTGGTAACTTTGCAGAAAATAGTGGCACATATTACAATTTGATTCCACAAAACATTTTGATTTGTATAAACTAAAATCGAACACTGTGTCTGGAAAACTCAATAAACTAACACCGAAATAAGTAAATTTGTATAACCCAAAACTTATATAATCTGAAACATCAATTACAAACAAATAAGCAATCTCCAAATAATAAAATTGGTTACATAACACAGGTAGCTCCCATTCTATTAAAAAATAAAAGAAAAAAAGAAATCAACCGTCTTGTATAACAACTTTGCATGAAACTTTGTTATGTCCCGAACCTCCACATCTGCTACAAGTCACGGTCTTCCTTGTCCGACTAATTTCACCAGCAGATTTAATCCTAATCTTCTTTGGCCTTCCAGACGGAACCTTAGTAATAGGAGGCCTCACACCATTCGTAAAATTATTAACATTAGGCTTATCCAAATCTGAAACTGGATTCATAACAAACTGATAAGTTTCCCGATAAAAAGATGCCTTCCAGTAATCTTCAATATATTCAAATACATCACGATTATCATGCTGCAACACCTGCAATGCATGAGAACATGGGAAACAATTGTGCTGCCATTGAACACAAGAGCATGTCCTATCATCCAAACAAACAACAAAACGATTCCACTCCGTCCTAACTTCAAAAACATCCATGTCAGAACGACTAATCCGCCAATGCATGCCCTCTTTTAACAGCAACCTCAGCTCATTTTCTTTCTTTGGACACAAAATGGTATGAATATTTTGACCGAATAATTTCTTCTCAGCCATGCTAACCATAAGCTGAACTCTAATGTCTTCAAGAAGATCCATAAGTAGCATACAACGGCTATTCGACACCATGGCATTAAAAGACTCGGAAAGTGCATTACTCATTGATCCCCATCTCCTACCCGGAAAGTGAGCAATAGCATAGTTCTCTTTAGGCAAATCAGCTATAAAATTCTTCACATGCCCTCTCCCATTATACATAAATTCTTCAATGCAATCATCAAAATCTGATGCAGTGCATGCATAAGCACAGTTTGCTAAAAGATTCATCATCTTCTTCTTTAGTCCCTCACCATCACCCTTTGGAAATAAGCTACTAACATTATGTTTTAAATGAACAAGACAGTATGAATGTGGAGATTCAGGGAAAAATTCAGGAATGCACCTCAAAATTCCATCATGTCTATCCGACATAAATGTTATCACCCTCTCTTGACGCCTCAATATACGAGATAATATTGACAAAAACCATCTCCAATTTTCTATTGTTTCTGAATCAACAATAGCATAAGCAACCTCGAAGATCTCTGCAATAAACAGACAAGGAATAAAATACCATAAGGTGTAATACTGTCGCTGGAAAGTAAACACTGTTTCTGGAAAAGTGAACAAAACTACAACTGTTTATGGAAAAAAAAAAAAACACTGTATCTGGAAAAACTGAACCACAAGCTAACATTGTATATTCATAACGATAATAAATCTTCTGCAACTCGTATACAAAAACTGAACAAATAACATCAAATATAAAATCAGACTATTAACTCACCATCATTGCCATTTTTTGCACAACAAGATAAAAGTGTGCCCTTGTATTTGCTCTTGATGAATGTGCCATCAATGAATAACATTGGGCGACAAAACATGAATCCTTTGATCCATCCATCATAAGAGATGAACAATCGAAGAAACCTGTTGGACTCTGGTACAACTTCAAGCTCAAACACAGATCCGGGATTGCTTGCAAGGTTAGATTCTATATACCAAGGCAACAACTTGTAAGAATCAACAATGTTGCCATTTAGCTCAGAAACAGCCTTCTCTTTACCGAAGTATGCAGTAGAGTAATCAATATCTAGTCCGTAAAACTGCTTTAGGTTTGAAATGATTTCCTTCGGTTTGATAAGTGGATTCGACTGAACCTTGTCCTTAATGATAGAAGCAACAAACTTCCGACCAACAACTTTGTTTTTCTTCTTTCGGATCATTCCCTTACATGTATGCACATTGTGCAATTTCCGAATAACAAAAAAATCATTAATTGAACACTTTGATGCATATACACGCCAAAGACAACCGTTGGATTCTTTCCTCGAACACTCAGCCCTAATACGACTTTTATCGTTCTTCAAATATTTCAACTCAAACCCACACTCAACAGAGAACTTATTCAACTTATCACGAAAATCAGCACAACCTCCTTTAAAAACTTGACCCACGGATTCAATATAGTTTTCCCATTCAGAAGTCATGTAGCTATGAATACCATGAGAACCATACTTCCCTAGATGATAATTTTCACTAACAAGCGCTGTAGAATCTGATGTATAGCATGAAGAAGATACACTTTCTGTAGGTAACTCAATTAGATCAACTGCGCATTTATCTAAAACCAATATTTCTACCAGATTTTTTCCAACAACTCCAAGAACTAACAACATGTTCTTAACATCAGCATCACAATCCAATATACAAGTAGAACCTTCGCTCAAAGAATATCTCAACTCAAAACAACCCAGTCTCAAACCTTTAAACCTAGAGCAAAGATCAACACAAATCTGATCGAATGTACACATTGATGAAATAGAACTAATCGCTGATAAACCACCATAAGTAAACTGAGCTAGTTTACCATTCTCCATAACTATACAACACAAAACAAAAAAAAACAAAACAAAACAAAAAATCAATACACAAATATTAAATAAACATATAGAACATTAACACTGTATCTGAAAATTTGAACAACAAAATAACATTGATTAAGGAACAACTGAACAAAAACTAAAACTGTCGCTGGAAAAACATAACACTGTCGCTGGAAAAAATAACACTGTTGCTGAAAAACTAACACTGTCGCTGCAAAAACTAACACTGTCTCTGGAAAAAATAACACTGTTTATGGAAAAACTAAAACTGTTTATGGAAAAAGAACCAAAACATAAACTAACACTGTCGCTGGAAAAACTAACACTGTATCTGGAAAAACCAAAACTGTCGCTGGAAAAACTAACACTGTCGCTGGAAAAACTAACAATGTCGCTGGAAAAATAACACTGTCGCTGGAAAAACTAACACTATCGCTGGAAAAATAACACTGTCTCTATAAAAAGTAAACAAAAACTTAAACTGTTTATGGAAAAAATGACCAAAACATGAAACTGTTTCTGGAAAACCGAAACAAAAACATAACACTGTTTCTGGAACAACTGAACAAACCTAAAACTGTTTATGGAAAACCAAAAGCTAACGCTGTATCTTCGAACCGAGAAAAAACCTTCTGCAACTCATATACAATTATCAACTAAATGAATACGAAATTGAAATAACATGCAGTTCTCAAATTTAATAAACAAACACAAATTGAATAACATCCAGATCTCCATCACGAAATTGATTTTCTGCGGAAACAAACGATAAACTTCACTGACAGAGAAAAATTCAAAAACAGTAACTGGAAAACGCTATGAATATGACGGAAAACAACGATGATCTCCATCAAAGACGATGAACTCCATTAAAGACGAAAATCTGGAAAAAAATTACCTCGAATACAGTTTGAATAATGACGGACGATAAAAACAACGCTAACATTCAATTTGATCAGAACTTCAAATGTTGAAACGACTATCACGTTCAAATTGATAAGAATTCGAAATTCTGGTTCTCAAAGCCTTCAACTAGCTCCGGCGAAAAAAACAGCTTACCAAAAAATCGAAATAAACAAATTTAAAGCTCAACCTAAAAAGTTAGGGGTAAAAGCGGCAAAACACAATTTATTACAGTTGGGCCACTTTTAATTGGACTGCTTTAATATGGGCTTTGTACTGATAATTAAACAAAACTTATAACATGATTTTTTATTAAAACTAAAACTTTTTATGCCCTTTTCAATAGTTTTCCTTATAAATTAATGAATTAAATGGATACCCATAACCTAGTGAAGTGAATTGAGTGACCAAAATTAAATATTGGCACACACGCATCAAGAATATCTTGTGCAAGAGATTTGATAGAGATAGGCAGGCGGTGGCGGCCGCGGTTAGAGAGCAAGTAAACTAAACACAAACCAATCGCAAAGCCATCTTAATTAAGTAGAATATTCATATAATTAGCATGGTTAACAGATTAGTTAAAGGTGCTTTTCTATTACAAAGAATAAAACAACTTTTACATTTGATCGTTAGCCCAAGGCCGAAAAGTTATGTGGAAATAAAAAGAGAAATTCGTTACTTATGAATATTGGCAGCAACACCAAATGGAACCATGAGACGAGGGTAAGCAGAAGCATGGTGATGATGTTGCAGACGATGGCCTGCATAGTTCTTGACCTTGAGTGGGCAGCCCGATCCGCCGGTGCCGGGAATGTAGGTGCATTTAGAGGAGTCATCAGGAGGCAGGTCGCCTCTTTGAAGAGACTGCAGGCTGAGCTCTTGCCTGTGGGCACAGAGAATCCTGCTAGCTTCGTTGGGATGTACGTGTGCAAGACAAAGCAGCAGCAGCAGCAGCACAGCCAAAGCATTAATGTTTGCAAGTCCCATGATATTTCTTACGTATGTATGGTATAGTATTTCGGGTTTCGAATTTGAATCGGTTGAAATATTTAGAATCTTTCGGCTTGAAATCGGTTGGAATCTGATTTTCCTCTCACCCCTAGCACCTGAGATACGTCGCACGTATTTATAATAATTTCATGAGGGGAGTGCTGTGTTATTTATAGCTAAAACCATGGTGGAACTTTGTTATTATTTTATTGATTTGGAGGATTGACTGTTGACTGCTGGTTTTTTCTTTTTTAAATCATTCTTTTAGTCTCCAAGTACAGTTCAACAAAATTGAATAGGTCATCAAACCATTTAACTAAAGATCAAGGAAGAAAACGTGAGCTTAATCCCAAGGTTTTGCTGTCCACCCTTCCTTGTCAAAGCCTCAAACTTGTACAATTAATACATTGTTTTTAAGCAGTGTTACTGTTACGGGTCTTTGATGATTAAGAAATGTGTTTTTTCCCCTTCACGTACACTTGTTCATTGTTTTTAATAATGTTTAGTTGTTGAAAGAAGAAATGAGTCTTGCTGAAATGAATAAGTGCAGAATCACAAATGAACACGTGCTTAAACAATTAAAGAATTAAAAACTTGAACCAACATCACCTTAATGACCTGAAAAACGAAAAACAATGGCCACACACACAACCACCCTTCTCCAAACTCCTCACATCAACGCTCATCTTCAACCTCTCATAGGAGCTGACTCGGCGTCCGCGGTCTTTGTGCATTTCAAGCGGTTTGGCGGGCACTTCAGTCATCCACGAGCGCCCGACTATGTCTTGACCCCTGGTTACAAAATGATTTCTGAAAAAAAAATGTTAGTAGATTAAGGCCTTCGATGAGCCATCTTGTGAGTCCCAATCAGTTGAGTCAGTTGGGTCAATCAGTAGAGTTGGAATTGTCCACACGAAGTCGGCCATTACAGGTACTTGCTAAGATGCTTTCTAAAGTATTAACCATTGGATCCACAAGGAGCCCCTCCTGTTCTTGGAGTCCATTTTTTTTTTTATACCCTTTTCTTGGGTAAAGTCTCCACATCTTCCGAAATCCGGATAGAGCCTCAGAGATTGAGGTTTGGTACTTGGACTGGTCCGTTAGGATAGTGGTGTTTCATTCTCATAATTTTCAATAGAAACGTGTTAATTTTCAATTGGATTTTCAACAGGACTTGCTGCTCTTCTTTCAGTAGCTAAGTATGATTCCATTGTTTCTTATTTTTACTTATTACTTTTGCTAATACCTTCATCCATTGGTTAATTTATGTCATATGAGAAATTTTTTCGTGTACTCAAAGCACGACATTTTATTCCATTTAGATTATAATATCTGGATTTAGATTAAATGATATGCATATCATTTATTCTTATGGTAACACATAAAATAATACAAAATGAATTGTGTTTCCGCTATTAAAAAAAAAAAAAAAACTAATGAAAATGGCTTGAAAACTTTGAGTTTTAACGATAAGGACAAAATAAAGGGTAAAATGAATAGTACCAGGTTTGACTTTTTAGTGTAAAAATGTGGTTTTTCGTTAAAGTGAACAGTACCGTGAGTTTTTCGTTAAAACTCCCAAAAAAAAAACAATAAATACATGATATATGAATATAGTCCAAATCGTTTAGTGGTATAGGAAAGTTCGTGGGACTCGACACTATTGGACATAAAACAAACTCTGAAGTCATCCATTACGATAGGTAAAAATCCAATTCTAAAAGGGACTACTCTCTCCGATGGGGATAAATTTAAACACGGCAAAATCTTGAGTGTAGCCGGTTCACTATTCCCATCTCTCTCTCACGGGATGAAAGGAGAGAAACGACATAGGAAAATAGGTACATGGTAGAAATCTATCCTCGAGTGAGAAGTATTAATTTAATTTTGACCCGATCAAGCTTTTGTCAATAGTCCTGCCAATGGTATGCAATGTTGACAACTAGTAGTCAATGTTTAAACCCTGTACTCTTTTCAATGGTTTTTGTATTTGTTCAAATCCGTCGTGGCTCTGCCGGAAATTGTGTGCCGGGAGCATGACGCACCCGAGAGAACGAGGCACCTAGCGAATACCGAGCTTGATACTTGGGGACAACATCACAGTAGTAAAAACCTTTCACTCAATGCGGTCGGACCATAAGTGTTTAAGAGAAAATTTGAAGCCTGCTTCTTCAACCCAGGATATAAACCAAGCCTTCATTTCTAACTTAAGAAAAGGGTGAAAGAAACACTCTTTACAAAATGTTTTCTCATGAAAAAGATTACAACCTCACTCCAAATGTAATGACCCAGCAATTTCCTCGAATACATTATTACAACGGACAGTGACCCACTAGTTTGCGGGCAGGCTCCATCGTTCGTTCGTTCATTCTCTTTCACTGTCCGTCAGAAGGCCGGAATACAGTGTAACCATTCGCCCCGCATGCCATATTCGAATATTCTGGATTGTAGTATGGGTAACCATCAGGTTCTGTGTTCCTCATGCCAAGTTGAGATAGATCAGAACCAGCCATTGCCCACTGGTTAGGAACTAACCCATCAATTGGCCCATTCACATAAGGTAGCGAACCAGCTTGCGGAGTAAATTCCCTAAGTGGTTCAAAACGGCCCCCTAATGTGTAGCCCCTCTGGTACCCATCATCTTGGTAACTTCGTGTTCTCTCAAACCTACATGAGCTGGTTGCAGATCCCATGTCATTAGATATGCCCAAATCGCCAGGGTAAGAAAACTGCCGATTGAAGTGACTTGGCCCATTACCCAAGGAGTGAAAGGCAGAGCTTCCTCTAGCTGCACCAAAGCCATGTTCATCATCAAGCAGATCATTGATGATATCAAGATGTGGGAACTCATCTGCCAATACGCCTTGGGTCTGGCGCCCAGATGTACAGGCTGGGAACTCAGTAGACAAGTGTTCCCTTTGCCCGCCATGTAAAGGATGGAAGTAGTCGAAATTTTGATCATTAAGCAAGGAGGAGGGATCATAGTTCATGCCTTTGCTCGATTCCCGTTGACAATTATCCATCCACTGGGGTCCATTATGCAACACATCCCGCATCACCATGCCAAACGGGAAGCCTGACTTAACTGGACTTGGGTCCATCATATCAGAGCTCCGAGGTAAGAACATTGGAGCAGATACCAAGGCTGGTGACTGAGAGTATACTGGGGATGGGCTCTCTCCCAAACTTGGGGAGTTAGTATGTGCAAGACCAGTTGAACCTGAAGCAACATGGTTACCCAGTATGGCATTTCTATACGACTGGGGAACATAACTATGAGTTGCTGGTGATGGATCAGGCCCCAACCGGCCCGCTGCACTTACTGAACGGGCAAGCTGAGGAGCAGTTTGAGCTTGAACTGTAGGCACAACAGTAGAAGTAGGCCTCAGACCAGGAACAAGAGGAGCACTGGAAGGCCTAGACATCACAGGCATTTGCTGTGCCATGGCTTTTTCAGCTGGTTTTGGAGTAATAGGCTTCTGAGTTTGAGGTTTGGGCATGCCATTATTCTGCAGTGAAGTAGTCAAAGGTACCACTCTCTCAGTCTGTTGTGCACCACTTGAGGATCCTTTTCTAAGTGGAATAGATTCTACAACAGCACTACTCTGGCTCTCTGACTTCGGTGGACCATTCAGGGGCACATCTTTAGAAGGGCTTCCAGGAGAGGATGTTACTGCTGGTGTCTTGTCTTTCAAAGGTCTTTCTAAATCAACCCCATCATTGATACTCAATTTTTTCTGCAGAGATACAACTTCTTCCTCCTGTTATACACCAAGTGCAAAAAAAATTTGTCACTCATGGATAATAAAAAATAAAAACAAAAGAAATTGCAATGCAAGAGGAAAATAATGAAAATATCGCAAATGCAAGAGGAAAAATTGAGGACACTGACTTAAACAAATTATGGTGTTAAAAATACAAGTGATGGGCCAACAACAGCAACAAACTTTTCAAAACTAGGTGGACACCATAAAAATTCTACAGAAAAAAAATACCCACCTTCTTAACAACATGCTGCTCCAGCCATTTAATCCGATCCTGCAATGAGTGAACAGCAGGCTCTGACTCAGATTCACCCGCTTTACTACTACTTCCAGAAGCATCATTCTGATATCCTGCATCCGCTACAGGCCCAGAAGGCTGACTTTCCGTCTCATTTGGCCAACTGTTCCCGTCACTTATTGCCTTGGTGCTTTGGTGTTTCCCCCTGCAATTTATAATTCAGTAGATTGATTAAGTGCCTTGTATAATCATCAAGTTCAGAGCACGATATGTAAGCTATATATTTACCTGCTAGGAGATTTCTGGTTTTTGTAGCTAGATAATGAGTTCCCCTTATATGACCCATTCATTACCACTGATGGGACAGAATCTGTAGAACATGTTGAGGAACTATCGTCCATCACAGATTGACTCTTTCTTTCAGATACTCCGTTTTGCAAGGATGACAGTCCAGTAATACCACTGCTACTAGCTTCTGTGGGAGGATGGACTTCTGATGTGTCGGTATCCCAATTTATCGGACCAGCATCTCTGTCTTCAGAATCAAGCGGAGGTACTCCAGCAACACCATCCACTGAATCAGACACATCAGATACATCTTCCAGCGTATCTGGCTTTTCAAGTACAGGTTGTTCTTCATCCCGTGTGTAGTCTTTCATTTCTTCAGTAGGGTGTTCTTGTTTCTCTTGTGCTACTACATCGGGCCTTTCCTCCCTCCCTTTGTCCTTACCCTTCCGGTTGTTCTTTTTCTGTTTAGCCTGTAGAAAAGAAGCAAGGGAGGTGTGTGAGCAATCAATGGGAAAAATAAGGAAACGCTTTTGACAAATGCAACCAATAACCCTTTCTCCTTATTGCAGTGGTTTCAATTTCAACTAAGGTTAACAAAAAAGTAGCATCATATAATAGATTATCGTTTCCACCCTAGAGTGGGAAGAGAATTTTTTCAACCATCTAAAAGACCCAAATAGAAGATTAGAAGGTAAGATTAGTTAAAAATGGATCTCACGTGGCAGTCTCGTCTTCAAAATGGCAATATATGAACAAAACGAAGCCAAAAGATAACATTGTTCAGAAAGACACGCACCCTATCCAGTATCCATGGAAATAGACTTGGCAACATTCCAAAACAAATCCATTCCAATAAAGGCTACTAGAAAAACATTCAATTCCCATGAGGCTGCTTTTTCCCACATAGTAATCCTAAAAATTATTGTGCTACTAACTAACTGTTTGGTGTTTTTGAATAAGAGGAAAGGAATTAATATGTCATCAACAAATACAGCATTTCAGCTGACAACTGTTGACGCATATGGTGTTAGACTCACTACTGATTCACATTAACAGGCCAGTTCGGAATATCATAATCCTATAACTACTCTGAAAAGTCGCATTTACATTCTAAACAAGATATTACATAGAACAGAATCAAACCTGTTTTTTCTTTGCCTTCTTTTCCTTTTCAGTAGCTCCTCGCTTTGCCTTCTGCTCACTTTCAGCCTGCCATGCTGCTTCTTCCTCACGGATGAGTTCCTCTTGCCTCTTCAATGCAACAGATTCATGATAAGCAACTTCAATTTTGTTGCTGCAAGTAAATAGGACAAAGAATGGCACCACAATAAGAATAGGCAAGTAAATATGATTATCACGTGACTGTTGAAAAGAGTGACGTACAATCATAGTCCAAATTCCAAAATTATCAACAATCATCCACCAAGGGAATATTCATAATTCAAAATGTAAATATTTGAATTCCACTAATAAAAAATTGCTAACTTCATTAGAACGCCAAATGCGCACTCTTAACCTGTTACAAGGTAAAATAAGCCCAAAACGAAAAAGCACTGTTATTTTCACTAGACAAAGATTCTAACTGCGAAGCCATTCCACATTACCAAAGGAGATGGTATTAACTAGATAACATGCAATAATTTGCAAAAAAATTACCAACAATGAAAATCCATATCTTACTTCTTAATGTGTACTCATAGTGCAGGATCCAAAAATCCCTTATCCTACATGGGCGATGATCTAAATTACATCATTTTTAATTCCAGCCACAGGGCAGCAGCTTAGTTCAAAGTACTTGAATGAATCATTCGTCATAACTCTACCTATTTCAATTTGTGTAGTATACCAGGAACCACAATCCTAAAAGAAACACGGCATGCCACGTCCTATGAAAGAAAGTATATAAATGAAAATTTGATGATAGCACAATAATAAGGACCCATATCCATTACCAACCAAAATTTTCACCAACAGATAAAATCATAAACCATAAGTCTCCTACCATTTAGTACGAAACATACCCACAATATATATGTAGTAGAATTCGCAACTGATTTAAAATAAAGAAGGCCAAGGGACAATCTTCAAATATTACATAAACAAGAAAAGAATATATTAGGACTCATAGAACACCTGAAAATATGAGCAAGGACAAATATTTCTACAGTCCTACGACCCAATTCCGTAAGACGCCTTTCATCCCGCTCAATAGAATCTTTGTTGAAGTCCTCTCCAGAATTTCCATCCTGACGGAATAGCAGAATGATTGTTCAGAAATCATGCAGTTAAAACAGTGGAAACTAAACACATATTACACATCCTCACCAACAGCTATAATATGTTCCTTATTTGCTACAAAACCTACTAAATTCCTATTCATATTAATTTTGCACTCCCTTGAAGGCTTGAAGTGAGAACTTGCTATGAAGAATCCTTCTAATCACTAAAACGCCAACATCTATTGATCTTTGCCCTTCAAATGAGTTTTGACTAGAACAACAAAAACCTTGAACAATGAGTTAACCAGTCAGTGAACAGTGAACAACGCTGCTACATATCAAGATATACTAGACTACTAAAATTTATAAAGAGATTAATGGCTTTCAATGCATCCACGTTTCCGATAGCAGTGAGGAGAAGCGTAATTCTAGACAAGCATTGTGGGAATAAAGGGTATAGAGTTTCCCTTTATGGTCAGAAGGTAGAAAGAACTGTAAACCAAAAATCCTAGGTTGAAACGAACTTTTCTTGTTGTTAGACAAGTCTTTTCCTAACCGGATATTATTTTCCAATATCCTGAACATAAACGTAACTGACAATATGAAATATCTACAAAAAAAAAAAAAGGAATTGAATCCTCTATACCACACAACCAACAACCGAGATTTAAACGCATCAGACCAACCAACCAAACATCATTGCTCAGTATAGGATGTTAGCTACTCACTTTTGTACGATTTTGAGGACCCTTCTCATCTTTTGGAGGTAAAGGTTCCAAGGCAGCCCTCTCAAGTAGCATCAGAACATCATCCACCAATACAAACATATCTTTCTCTACACGAACAATTGGCGCTCGCACTTCTTCAGTATCCAATAGTTTCACCTTACTTTTCTTGGACTTAGTTTGGCCTTCAAGAGCCTTTAAACCACTATACAATGAGTCCATTACCAATGTAGATGTGACTTCTTTCTCAATAAAAAAGTGCTTAACAACTACTTTCAGGACTGCATCCATCTTCTCCCTTGACATACGACGCCTAGTATTTTGTTCAATTTCCACCCAGAAGGAGCAGAAGCTGCGACCACATCAAAGGAAATGATATCAAGAAATGAATTACATGTAACCACTCACCAAGTAACCAGTAAGTGAATAAATGTACAAACATATGCAGACATACATACGTCCAAGATCACACATGAACCCAAGTGACCATGTTACTAAAAATCCAGCAGATACCAAAAATTTCATTAAGTTCATACCAAGTCACATTTACAAGAACCATAAAGCACAGTAACGGTAAGCTCAAAACATTATGTCTTCCAAAATAGGGAATTGTATAGTTAACTCAGTCGTGATCATTCCAAACAGTAACATGATAGAAGTTCCAAAATCAAAGACATACCTTGACCATCTAGCTTTATCCTCTATCAACTTTCCGAGTTTACTTCTTCTCTCTTCCACAAAACGACGGCAAATTTGCTCTACATTTGTCAAGTATACCCTAACAAGTTCTCTCCTATATTGACAATCAAGGCAGCGAAAGGGCCGGTCTGCTTTCTCCCTACAAAACAAGAAGCAAAGAATAGGAATGCTTACAAAGACGAATAAAATCCATGCAAATGAAGACACCGAAAGCAACATGATAAAGTGCAAAAACAATATTCAGCCACCAAAGGTCAAAGTGTGAGTTTAAATGGGGAGCTTTATAGTAAAGCTGGATTTAAAAACAAAATAGGACAACATAAGAGGATGCACTTTAATATCAAAACAGAGGAGACAGTAACTTACAAAAAACTATAAATACAGTAACTTACAAAAAACTATAAATAAAAAGTAAAAACTAAATAAATAAAAATCCATAAGAAGTGGATTCCCTTCAATAGACAAGATATAGTGCATTCTTAGCTATAATGTATCCTTGAATTTGCAAAACATGTGGTTATGTTCAGACCTAACTATGATACTCTTTTTCCGATTATAAGTCAAAAATACAAGATTGGTTCTTCAATAAATCAAATTATAGCTTAAACAATCATAGAGCACCTGATGACTTGGACTTGCGCCTTTATTATAAGAGTGTCAGCATCAATAAACCCATCTAATACTTTTGACAGCTCCATGAATTTTTTCCATCCCCAGTCGTGCTCTTTCTTCCAAAAGCGATGTAATGTATCTACAAAAGTTTTACGCGTACTCAAACTTGGTAATGGATAAATTAAGAACCCACTGGAACAAACAAAAAAATATTGACTAACCAACCAACCAGAATATTTCGACTTCTTAGGGTCTTTATTTACCACAGCTATAGTAAACTGAGCAAAATGGCTCCAACCTGGTAGACAGACAAACAAGAAATTCCATAATTATACCCCAAACAAAATTGATAATCAAGATAATTCAACAAAGGCAACAATAACACACCTGGAAGAAGTTTGTCATGATTAGCTACACAAAGAAACAAAGAGAGATGGTTGCAAACATCACAACCCTGGGGATAGATCAAGATATACCTGCCACAACAAAATTTTCAAAACTAACTCATCTTATGATGACTGTTTGCCCAAGCCACATGCATATATCAGCATATATGCACCAAACTTAAAGGGTAACTATGTCTTGTGGACATATACATTTCTCACACTGCAGCACTTATGCAACCCTTCATAAATGAATTCGAGCTACATTCCCTTGGTGGGTACAAAAGGAATCCTGAAGATGTACCCCCAATATGTTTGCAAAATATAACCACCCATGATTAGAGCATTATATGGTATGTCAAATACATTCACTGTTAGCATAAGGAAGAGGAAAAAGCAGTCTGTAATAGTTCCGCTAATTACTTAACTAATTATTGGTGGGTCTCTTTGCATGTGTTGTCTGGAAAAAGGAGGACTCAATGATTATCAATTCGCCGGAGCCAAAAATTAAAAATACAGTACATGTTATACTAGCTACACAAATCTTTCAAACAGCCATTCTCTGTCCTACAAGCATTCAAAACACAACTTTATGGCAGCGTGTGCATGTAAGAATTTTGTTCAAGGGGCATATCCTTCCCCTACATGAATAAATATCAAACAACAACAACAACAACAACAAAGCCTTATCCCACCAAGTGGGGTCGGGATGATTTGGTTTTGCGTCAACAACAAAGAAAATAAAAGCTAACTGATGTCTATGAAAGAATACATGTCTCACCACATACACAGTGAATATGAACAATCTAAACAAGCAAACTAAGGTGATAGCATTTTTGTATGCTCAACATGCACAGAAATTAACCATATTCAGAATTCATACCACTTGTAGCCGCCAACCTCAAAAGCATTACTACGAAGTTCCCTTTTGTTAATTTGAGAAAACTTCTCTATCTTCCACGTATATTTTCCGTATAACTCTGATGGCTTTGGCCCTATAAAGTAAGAGGTTTGTGAACATTTAACAAATCATCCAAATAAAATTTGAGAGCAGATACACTCACTAATAAATGACATGGGAAATGTAGAGTTTCTTATTTCTTACAATAGAATAAAGGAAGACTAAATTTTCAATCC
This sequence comes from Cotoneaster glaucophyllus, assembly GCA_036320875.1. Taxonomy (NCBI): domain Eukaryota; kingdom Viridiplantae; phylum Streptophyta; class Magnoliopsida; order Rosales; family Rosaceae; genus Cotoneaster; species Cotoneaster glaucophyllus. Next base: position 17,139,489 of record CM070069.1, on the reverse strand, counting down.
ATGGCGGAGTGAAAGGGTAATTAGAAATGAAATATACCAAAAGATGAATTAAACCTGTATATCAAATCAGAAATTTGGGAGGAAATGACATTATAAAACTGATACCATGCAGAGATGTGCAGTCAAAAGTAAAGTAAAATTATGCAAGGGCAGGTTTAATAAGATTTTGAAAAAAAAGAAACTGACTGAAGCTTGTGAAAGTAAACTATGTTATTTCACATTTTCAAGTAAAATACATAAATGTATTTGGAAATAACAAAATCATCTGTATAGTAGCTATAAAACATTGGTATCTAGATTTGGTATCTTTTTGATCCATTGATTCAAAATTTCCACAAGCCTGGTATTATTGAAAAAAAAGGAATACACATTCTAACACACTAGGCAATTAGCATATGTAGTGCATAAAACAATACCACCATCGTCGTCGTCATCAGAGTCCCAATAAGGTGGGGAAGTAGATGGGGTTTCATTTTCCACCTGCTCAGAGGACCGCCATTCTGCTAAGGCTTCCCCAGAGAGACAACGCTGCCCACTTGAAATCCCCTCCGTAGACCTTCCTGGTCCAGACTCTTCACTAGAAATCCCAGCCATTTTCCACTCCAAAACTCCTGTCCTCACACTTTTCCAACCCTGCTCACATGATAGGAGAAAAACAACCAACAAAGAAATTTATTCACAATAGGATTTCAACCAAAATTGCACGAACAGAAGCATGTGCACACTACAAGCGACTTTTCTTTTACTCAATTACACAATAATGCTTAAAGAGCCAATAAATAAAACAACAGACATCACAACTTTTGAAATTCAGGGGAGAAATGTTAACCAAATTCAAATTTAACAAACTGAATCACCCTTTCTGTCCTGTCTGGTTGCTAGTAAATGTAACGAGAAGACCATAAAATTTAAAAAAGAAAATCAATTTAATTGGGGGCTGACAAAACAAAAATCTCAGCTCAACTGATGGATAAGAGGATGACAGTTTTACAGCAATCAAGACTTAAGGCAACATAAACGCAATAGCAATAAATATTAAACTTAATCATAAATTTCCATGATTTTCTATGCAACCAAACAGCTTATCAGTTACCATTCTCTAAACCAAAAACCCACGTCCGAAAAACCAAAAACCAATAAACCCTAAAATCAAAACTCCAAATACTTAAAGAAACCAAACTGAATTGAAACCAAACAGATTGAAAGCATGAAATTGCTAATCAAAAACCCTAAAAAGTCAGAACCATTTTGATGAACCCAATTGCAGGAAACTCAACCCAATTAAAAACCCACAAAAATCCGAACCAATCAAACTAAGATCGTGGATAATCAATCCCTTCGACCGCGATCAAATAGAAACCCTATAGACCCAAGAGCGACGAAATTCAAAATAAAAATTACAGAAGGAACAGAAAACGGAATCTCGGAAACGATATCCAATAGATCGAATAGTGGTACGAACCTGCAACGAAGACTAGAGCTTATTCACAATGGCCAACGGAAGCTCTGAGATTCTAGAGAGAGAGAGAGAGAAAAAAAGAGAGAAGGGTCGAAGGAGCAGGAGAGAGAGAGAGAGAGAATTGGGCAAGGGCGGAACCCAAAAAAAGAAAATCTAATTTTATTGAATTTAGATTTTTCGATTTTTCATTTTTTCATTTTTTCATTTTTTCATTTTATTGAATTTTGATTAATTATTTTTCTTTTTTTGGAAATGGAAATTTTACTTTTCTTTTTTTCCTCTGTTAATATGATTTTTTTTTTTTTTTGGAATTAATTTTAATTATTGAAATGTGAAGAATTAAAGGAATATATAATTGAGAAAACTAAAGTTGATGAGGGTAAAAATAAAAAGAAGGGGATGCAGGGTTACATAAGGTGGTGACTAATGTGGGGGAGCATAACAAAGAGTAGTTTTATTGGCCTTGCACCTTGTGGGACCCATTTTACTCTTAAGATAACGAGGTCGTCTTAGGTTTACTTGCAGCCCCGGGTTTACAAGCATGGACCGGTGTCCTACGATCAGGGTTGATTTGGGATTGAACAAATTTTTTCAAAAACAGCATTTTTAAAAAATAGGAACTTAATTGTGTTTGGTAATTAAAAAAAGATTTTTTTTCTTCAAAATCATGGGTGCAAAACAGCTGAAAGGAAGCAACTATACACATGCTTTTGAAAAAAAAAAATAAAAAAATTATTGAAGGCAGGTCGAATACCAAATAATGAAACTTTCATATTGACAATCCTATTTTTTTTTTGCTAGAAACAATTTTAGCACTATAGTTAACCAAACATTTACATGCTTCTTTTCACAGTTGTTTATTCTCACAACATAGCTGAAGCAATTTTGAAAAGAAAAAAAACCATAGCAGAAGCAGTTTTGAAAAAAAAAACACAGCAATCTCATACTAGCCCTAAGTTTGAAAAATTCATCTCAATCACACTCCCTATCATGCTTAGGCCATTTTCGAGCCATTTTCCAGCCAAACCATAGCGATTTAGCCATCAAGAAAGGTACCATTCTCTTCGTCTCGTGGAGAAGTATGACTTTTGTTTTTGAATTACTCGATTTCGTTGAGTATTGAAAAAGTTATGAACGTTTAAAGTTCACCCAGTTTTCGGCGAGTTTTCCTATTTTCTCGCGGACTAGTCACCTTTCATACTATTTTCCGGCCATCTCCAACAACCATTGGGCTTCCAAATGGTATAATCTTGTTCTACACTTTCCTATCTTCATTTTGATATATTATGGGTCAAATTTGGTTAAGAAACGATTGAGTTACGAAACTTTGAAAATTGACCAAACTTCCGACCAAGAGCTCCGGGACACTTAACGGAGTTTTTAACGGAATGACCAAAATAATGGATGGTGGACAATCTCATGGACCATTTCTATGGATTTTCAATCTCAGGGACCAAAGTGATGTGTTATGCAAATCTCAGAGACCATTTTGGCTAAAAAGCCATGACAATAATTAAGCCTCTTCAATATAATAATATTAGAGTTATTGTTGCAGAGATGGCCCATTGGCCTGCCAATGCCACAAATTTTCCTAGAAATAGTTAGACTTTATTGGAGTGCATGTACATTGAACTGAGTACATACTTATACATTGAACTAATTAATTTACCTAGTTATATTCTTATATATTGTAACCTTTGATATCAATCAAAGGCCTCCTTTGAATTATCTTAAGTCTTATTCTCTCCTAAGTCTTTTACATGGTTTCATTGCCTTCTAAATCTTCCGCTGAAGTCTGCAATCTGATTAGTCTTCTATCGTCTTCTATCGTCCATGGCCTCATCAACTTCCGCCTCTTCTTCCCATTCCCTCCCACACCTTCACAGTACTAATACTGCCCATTTTGAAAAACTTGACCACACCAACTACTTGCTTTAGCTTCGTATGATGAAGTTGTTCCTCATCAGACATTGTAATACCCTGAAAATTTAAAAACATATGTGAAGAAAATCGAAAATAAATCGATTTATGGTTAGGAAATAGAGAAAGGGAAATTTTAAAGTTTTATTTCCAGAAAGTATTATAATTTACGTATTTGGATTATTGAGATTTTATGTTATTTTTATTTTTCGAGAAATTATATTAATTTACTTGAGTTTAGTTTTAAATTAAACTAGTTACGAAGGTTGAAGTTTGGAAATTAATTATTTAAAAGTTATAGACCTTTTGAGGTCACAATTCATAGTTTTGAATAGAGCTTGATCTCATGAACGCGTAGACGCAAACCGTTCGTGAAACAGAGTTATAACAAAGAAGTTATTAACGTTTAAAGTCAGGGATATTTTGGTAATTTTAATTTTATTTAGAAGACTCCAGAAATCTAAAGTCATGAGTTGCGCCACTTGTGTGGCTGTGATGAATGGAAAAATAAAATATGGATGGTTATGATTGAAAGAAAATGATAGAAAAGGAGGAAAGGAATAAGGAATCAGGAGGGAGGGACCAATGGGGAGAGAGAACTGGGAGGGGAAATGAGAGAAAAGAAAAACGGGGGATTGGGACTCGTGTCTTGGTGACCCGACCCGATCGGTGCCTTAGCTAATTCCGACGGGTTTTTCACCCATTTTCTGGTGAATTAGGTCAAACAACCCCTTGGAAACCCCTCCACGACCCTTCCCCTTCCTATTACATCCCAAAATACAGGAATTTGTACTTTAAATTGGTAGAAACCGTAAGGTGGGGTGCGGCGGGGATGTGTTCAATTCGACAAAATCCGAAGCAAACTACCTCCAACTTCACCACCATTAGACTCTCCTTGAGGTCTGGAACAAAGCCCAAACAATAGTAGGGGTGGCGGAGCACCAGAGGTGACGTGTTGAGGACACCCATTTATAGGGTTTCCGGTGGGTTCGAGGCAAATTGGAGCCTTTCCAGGCCAAATTGGGCTTGGTAGCAGGTATAAAGTTTGCTATACTCCTTGAGATCTTCATTTCTGTAATATTTGAGAATTTTAAAAAATAGTTGAATTTTCCGGCAAATCGGGGCGGCTGACCGCCGCCCGCGGCGGCGCCGACCTTTTATTTTTATGCGAATTTCATTATTCTAACTATGCTTTTGGAGACCTAACTATTGTGGTTCAAATATTAATATGATTGTGATATGTGTTGGATGAAATAAATATTTTCGGTTTTGGTTTAAATTCTTGGAAATGTGAACTACGAATGGCTTGATCCCTGTTTAGGGTACGTAGGCAGTCTAACGAAACGTTAGATGCAGCCATTAAATAAGTGAGATTAATACTTAGAGAATAAATAACTATAATGGGATTTGATCTATAAAGGAAGGTGGTGAGAAAGTGTGTGACAAGAAATAGTGCTTTTGATATAGAAATTGTAATTATGGACCATGGATGGAAACAAGGCCTATAAATAAAGAAACACGTTAAGCGGTAACTAATTAATCGAGGTAAACCTCTTGTTGGACGTTTGTGCTAAGAGAAGGGAGTTTGAGTCATTAACTTGAGTTTTGTCCTTATGCTTTGATAGTTAAATGTTGGTTTTAAATTTATTGTGAGGTTCATGAAATTAAAATGTTAAATTGGGATTATGGTTAAGTTAATTAAACAAGAGCTTAGTTCGGGCCTATCACCAATATACTTATTTTTCGAAATTAACAAATATTTCGGGGCCGGGTCGTGACAAAATGGTATCAGAGCAAATGATCCTATTCTACTAGATGCACTATCTTGAGTCTTGTTGATGTGAATTATGGCATGCATTGTAGTTGCATTAATTCATATTTTTAGGAATAAAGTGGCATTCATGTTTTATATGTGAAATACATATATAAATTGTGTTATGATTGTGGTGCAATTTCCTTGATAATTATATCGTTAATGAGAATTATGAATTGCATTAATATTGCATTATTATTGCATTATTTTATAAGATCTATGAGTATCAAGGAATTTATGTGGAATGCATATATTGTAAATTATGATGCTTTGAATTGAATTGAATGTTAAGGTGATTGTGAGGTGGTGATAAGTAAATGGAGAAATTGTATTATACCTGGTACTTGAGAATGTGAATTGGGCAAAAAGGCCCGTGGATATGTGAAAAAAAAAGGCCGTGAATATGAAATTTGGTGAAATAACCCATGGAAATGTGAAAAAGTGAGAAATGAATGGGCACAAAGACCCAGTGTTCTGGAAGGAAAGCTCCGTGGATGTGAGAAATGAAAGGGCACAAAGACCCAGTGTTCTGAAAAGAAAAAAAAGAAAAGAAAAAAAAGAAAAGAAAAAGGGTGATGTGTATTGGCCAGGTATATTACAATCTTTTCCAATCTACTAGTCATTGTTTGGAATCAAAGGAAAATATGATGAAATCATTGTTCTGTTAACGATGATATTGAATATAAATTTTCAAATTTTATAATCAATGATTATTACGGTTGGAAATTTTAATATTTATGAAAGTGATAAGGGTTATGGAACGAGAATAAAACCATAAAACCGAAGTTATGGTTTGTTCATTATAATTAGAATGGTGTAATGGCCATGGAGTTTTTTCCTTTTTGAATTAGAAAAAAAAATGTGGAATGAGATTTTGATTTTGTTAATATAACCGATTCACTCATGTGTGTTTTTACGTTCAATGGAAGAATGATGGGGAAAGATTGTACTTACAAAATTTATTGTTTTGGTTGCTATACTCACGAGTTGTTGGTGGATTCGATACTATGAGCTGAGCCAATGAAGAACATATTCTCGTGGCTATGCCATTAACAAGGTTTAGTTGTGTTGGCCAATTTAAATGTGGTATATATATAAATTATCTTCTTGGTTAATAGAATGTGAAGGGTGCTTTAGAAGTGCGAGTTGCTGATTTGGGTTATTTGTGGCTACACTCAGAATCAATTTAAAAGAGGTACAAACATAAAGGAAGATTTAAAAAGTTTTACATCTATTATGGAAAATTTGGTTTAATCGTGGATTTGAATGAAATCGTAGAGTGAGATTTGATTTCGTTCAATGTGGATAGAAATTTCAATAATGTTGGTTGGAATTTTGAAATTTTATTTGCCAATACTAATGATTGGGTATGAATTTTGATATTTACTTAGCTACCAATGATAAGTATGGAGTACTAAATTCTTGTTTTAGAATTTATGAGGGTCTAAACAAGTAATTTCCATTCAGGATTCAACACTAGTTTTGGCCGGTTGTTGATTACCTTCATTTGCATAGTTCTCTTTTGGGTGTGAAAGGTTATATAATATTTCGTGAGATACAAACATATTGAAAAAGAAGACAATGAGAAACTCAGGGTTCAGTTTTTAATGTTGCACTTTAATTAAAATTGGCTTTGTTAAGGATAACAGCAGTTAAACTCTTTCCGAAGAGTGAGGCTGAAGAACCGTATGGAAAGATTTGTTGTCAAACAGCAATCTGTATATGGATTGCTAGTTGAGTTATTTGAACTGCGTTATGTTTGTTACAATTTATTTGCAGCTCTCCCCTATTGTTTTATGGGCAACAACTTGATATATTATTTGAAACCCATTACATATATGAAACAACCAGATTATTATAATGGAATTGTTATTGTATCAGAACTAATGACACCAGCATATTTTATGGCTATATGATTAATATGATTAGTTGGGTTCATGTGAGCATATGAATAAAATCCTAGGATAAGATTTTGATTTCGTTTAAAATTCACAGTACTGTGGGTTGGTTTAAAATGCCTTATCCTAACACAGTGATGGAAATCTCGGGGACGAGATTTATTTTAACGGGGGTGAATGTAATACCCTGAAATTTTAAAAACATGTATATGTGAAGAAAATCGAAAATAAATCGATTTATGGTGAGGGAAATAGAGAAAGGGAAATTTTAAAGTTTTATTTCCAGAAAGTATTATAATTTACGTATTTGGATTATTGAGATTTTATGTTATTTTTATTTTTTGAGAACTTATATTAATTTACTTGAGTTTAGTTTTAAATTAAACTAGTTACGAATGTTGAAGTTTGGAAATTAATTATTTAAAAGTCGTAGACCTTTTGAGATCACAATTCATAGTTTTGAATAGAGCTTGATCTCATGAACGCGTAGGAGCAAACCGTTTGTGAAACAGAGTTATAACAAAGAAGTTATTAACGTTTAAAGTCAAGGATATTTTGGTAATTTTAATTTTATTTAGAAGACTCCAGAAATCTGAAGTCATGAGTTGCGCCACGTGTGTGGCTGTGATGAAGGGAAAAATAAAATATGGATGGTTAGGATTGAAAGAAAAGGATAGAAAAGGAGGAAAGGAAGAAGGAATCAGGAGGGAGGGACCAATGGGGAGAAAGAGCCGGGAGGGGAAATGAGAGAAAAGAAAAACGGGGGATTGGGACCCGGGTCTTGGTGACCCGACCAGATCGGTGCCTTAGCTAATTTCGACGGGTTTTTCACCCATTTTTCGGTGAATTAGGTCAAAAAACCCCTTGGAAACCCATCCACTACCCTTCCCCTTCCTATTACATCCCAAAATACAGGAATTTGTACTATAAATTGGTAGAAACCGTAAGGTGGGGTGCGGCGAGGGTGTGTTCAATTCGACAAAATCCGAAGCAAACTACCTCCAACTTCACCACCATTAGACTCTCCTTGAGGTCTGGAACAAAGCCCAAACAATAGTAGGGGCGGCGGAGCACCAAAAGTGACGTGCTGAGGACACCCATTTATAGGGTTTCCGGTGGTTTCAAGGCAAATTGGAACCTTTCCAGGCCAAATTGGGCTTGGTCGCAGGTATAAAATTTGCTATACTCCTTGAGATCTTCATTTCTGTAATTTTTGAGAATTTTTAAAATAGTTGAATTTTCCGGCAAGTCAGGGCGGCTGACCGCCACCCGCGGTGGCGGGTGTGGCAACACATGGCAAGGAAGCCGACCTTTTATTTTTATGCGAATTTCATTATTCTAACTATGCTTTTGGAGACCTAACTACTGTGGTTCAAATATTAATATGATTGTGATATGTGTTGGATGAAATAAATATTTTCGGTTTTGGTTTAAATTCTTGGAAATGTGAACTACGAATGGCTTGATCCCTGTTTAGGGTACGTAGGCAGTCTAACGAAACGTTAGATGCAGCCATTAAATAAGTGAGATTAATACTTAGAGAATAAATAACTAGAATGGGATTTGATCTATAAAGGAAGGTGGTGAGAAAGTGTGTGACAAGAAATAGTGTTTTTGATATAGAAATTGTAATTATGGACCATGGATGGAAACAAGGCCTATAAATAAAGAAACACGTTAAGCGGTAACTAATTAATCGAGGTAAACCTCTTGTTGGACGTTTGTGCTAAGAGAAGGGAGTTTGAGTCATTAACTTGAGTTATGTCCTTATGCTTTGATAGTTAAATGTTGGTTTTAAATTTATTGTGAGGTTCATGAAATTAAAATGTTAAATTGGGATTATGGTTAAGTTAATTAAACAAGAGCTTAGTTCGGGCCTATCACCAATATACTTATTTTCCGAAATTAACAAATATTTCGGGGCCGGGTCGTGACAGACATGGCTTATGGGAATTTGTGATTGGCACTTATCCTCCCCTTCTTTCCTTCCTTAATGTTCTTGCTGATAAGGATCAACTCATCACCAAAGTTGTGAATCTCGTTCATGAACTTTGGGTTCAATAGAACCAGCTCTCTATTTCCTAGCTCACCACCATCTTTACCAAGGAAATCTTATCCCTCATTATCGGTTGCGAAACTATTTAAAACGTCTGGGCGGCTTTCACAATCCATTTTGCCCATAAATCCTTTGCTAATGAAGCTCACATTTGAATCTAACTCCAACATCATTCTAGTTCGTCTCCATTTTTGTGAAACTATTCTTCAAGCAAGGCAATCGATAAGTCATGGAAGGGTTTGTGTGAATAATGGAATGGTAAACATTACTCATTTTAAAGTGTCCCATGAGATGCACAAAGGGCACCAAACTGTTGACGAGTTTCTCCACACTGCAAAATCGCTTTCTTACTCCCTTGCCTCTATTGGTGAACCTAGCTCATTCTCCAACAAAGATTTGGTCTTACTAGTCTTTCGCAGTCTTGGTCGGGACTACATCATGTTACACACATCGATCCTCCACACTCATCATCACCCTTACTTATCGGAACTTTGCATTCTTACCTTCAAGTCCACATTCCCTCATTTTCAACTCTCCTCTAACCTACTCTCATCTCAAAGTTTTTTGTTGTTTTTGCTTTCCTCGTCTCAGGCTTACGCATAACAAAAACTAATGAGTCGTTATATTCCTTATGTTTTCATAGGTTATAACTTCTACCATAAGGTTATCGTTGTCTTGATACATCCACTAGTTATGTCTATGTCTCGCATCATGTTTACTTAACGAAAATTATATTCCTTATAGTGATTTTGCAGGTACATGCTTCTTTATCGATAGTCCCATTTAACATCACTCATTGATCTCATGCATCGCCCCCCTAGGGCCTTTATCTGCCTCTGTTCTAGCCCAAGCCCATTCAGGCCCAGTCCTGGCTCTAACCCACGTCAGTCGGCCGAACTCTATAGCCTCATCTTTTACCACCTCAGTTGTTATAGCATCATCTCTCAACGTCTACATCACACTGGATTTTGTCCCTCCTAACTCTAGATTCATCTCTTCTGCCTATTTGCCTCTACCTCTAAAATTAGGCCAGCACAATCATTAGATCAGCCTTCTATAACACATGCTCCTCCACAACTATCACCACTCACCCAATGGTCACACGCACTTGGGAAGACATCACTCAACTGAAAATTTATTTTGATGGCACCGTGTGGTACCCTCTTCCTCGTGCTCTTCTTACCATACTTGATTTTGTTGAACCAACATGTTTTTCACAAGTCTCCAAGCATCTTGAATGATGCGCTACTATGACAGAAGAGATCAACGCCCTCCTTAAAATAGACATTTATAGTCTTATTCCTATATATTGTAACCTTTGGTATCAATCAAAGGCATCCAGTAAAGTATCTCAAGTCTATTCTTTCCAAAGTCTTCTAGGTTTATTTCCTTAAAGTTACCATAAGTCACACAATGAATCAATAATAATATCAACAACAAAGAAATCAACAATAATTTGATATCAGTATAACAATAGAATTCTATATCGGGCATATGAAGAAAAAATACAGTATTAATATATGAGAGATTTTACTTTATAAAGTATATTTTGATTTATAATTTTCTCCTAACATCATTGAGACCTTTTATGATAAAACTTAACACCTTGTAATAGGTTGTTAAGTTGGGACATATCGGTGATGTTTAGTGATGTGGTTTTGTTAAACTTTTAAGGCCTAGCATGGTCCACCACCAACATCATCGATATTGTCCCACCATCAAAGTGATATGGATGTGACAAATTTCTTGGTTACAAATCCTAATTATCAAAGGCTCAAAGTGAAATTTGAGTTTAAAAGCTAAAACATGAAAGAAATAAAGAGAATCCACAACGAAGTTTAGAACTTAGGAGAAAGGATTTGGAAAAATAAAGTCAAAGTTGGGTTATTCAAAAGGGAGTGCCAAGAAATCTCACCATCGAATTTGAAGAGTCTTGCCTAGAGATTAGTGTGTTCGAAAATCGAAGTCACTTGGTGATGCAAAAAGACCGCTTCTTGTTAAATGTACGCAAACAACATGACCTCCCTCATCATTGCAAGCTGCGCGCTATGATTCTCGAGGTCGCATGTTTGAATCTGAAACGTTAAAAGTTTATGAGGCTTAAAGCCAAAATGCCACGCATCAGAAGAGCTAAAGCGGTACGTATTACGACTTACTCCGAAATGCATGGTCGTTGGATAACTATCCATCCTCAAGGGGACACAAGTTATTTCAGAGACATAGTTAGGGTCATTTGTATGACCATGATTGTCCAGAGTCAGAGTAAGGTAGATCGGAATACCAATACCTCAGAAATCTGATTATGGACTTAACAACTTCTGCTGCGAAGCTGAATAAAAAAAAGCACACCATCATCTTGTTCCGGAATTAGTAGGCAAAGTCCGAGGACTTTGCTGAGATTAACCACACTTATTCTGTAAGATACAAACCTAATCCTATAAGGAACCAACATGTTTCCTATAATCTTGGAGTCCTTACAATCTAAGGATTGATGTGCGTCACAAGTAATCACACTCCTAAGAGAGTGCAATATCTACTTCCTAGAGCAACTCCAAAGGAGATGCCAAATTTGAAACATAAAATTTGAAATTGACAGCTTACGTGGCACTTTGACATTTTTTGAAGTTTTGCTCTCCACCTGATATGTCAAATTAAATTATTATTTTATTACACTATTTTATTTTCATAATTTCTGTTATATATTTTAAATTTTACATATATAAATAATTGATAATGATCCTCACCGAATTATATCTACCATGATCCCCCTGGAGATGAACTGAAAACAAAAATAAAAATTTTCGATAAAACATTGATAAGGATCCTCCATCTCTCTCTCTCTCTCATCTTGCCACTTCTTCAGTCTTTTGCAACCAAGTCTCTGATGTTAAACTCACCTCACAATCTAAGCTTCCATCAACTGTGCTCATGTCCATCGGTGACACACCCCAACCCGAAATCTGGCAGACACCTGGAAGGTGACGAAGCCAAAAAGGATGATGATGTGGAAAATGTGAATAAATTTAAACCTAAAGTGTCTAAAGGCAGAAGTGCGAGGTGAGAGGAATTGAGCCCATTTCACACGCGATGTCAGAGCATAAGTAAAGCACAATAGTGTGGGTAAGAATCATACCCTCAAAGGCAGCCACCTAAACTGGAATACACCACGAATCCTCGTCGATACGAACCTTTAGCAGTTTAAACCTGGAGGGGCGCAAAACAAAAAAAATGTGAGTGGGCGAAAACAAAGCTTTTCAAAACCTTTCTAAATTATTAAGAATATAACCCCTCGCCGTAAAACCTGTATAATTTCCCTGAAAATATAATATACACAAATATATGTCTCAAGATCATTTCTATAATCCAGAAATCCCAACATGTATATCCTGCAAGATACCATATAAATAATCAAGCCAAACATCTGAACTAAAACGATGAATAATAATGTGTCAGCCGGATCCACTTATAGTGGCATGTACGGCTGAATCTATAGCTCATCACATATGCCTGCACACGAGTCGGAACCACCTATAGTGGTCGGTACGACAAGATTAAACCATCGATAGTGGTCTGTATGACAAGACTATGTCGGAACCACCTATAGTGGTATGTACGACAATATTATGTCGGAACCATCGATATATGAATTCTAAATGTCACTAGGTATAACCACAACCGTACATCTTACCATTAACCACATGTAACCTTACCTGGAACTTACCTGGGCGTCCGCAGCATCAACCATAGTATATGCAACTAATAAATACATATTTTAACTTATAAACATTTAACACGATAGTTCAAAGCATAAAACCAATTAAATGACTTTTTTGGGAAAACACAAGGCATATATACATATATAGAAAACCAAAATGCCCACTCACATGGAATCCACGCTACGATTCCCTAACACGAGCATCGAGGCGTCCAGAACGATCGGCGCCTAGAACAATTATCGAATCACATCTCAGAACTCTTATCAATCGAATACGTAAATCATAAATAACACATCCTTCAAGACACTTTAGAATGGTTTAAGACCCATTGACCAAAAGTCATCCGTCGATCAAAGTTCGACGGCAGGGTCACAACCCTACATAACTCGATCCGGAAGATCTGCATCTCAGATTTCCAATCTGAAACTTCCAGAGATACACATTATACTTCTAAAATAACATACTAAAATTCTGTTACGATCCAACGGTTGGATCTCCGCCAATTCCCAAAACCGAATGGCGGTTAACGTTTATTTTATGAACTTACAACTTCAATTCGGGAAGATCCGTACGTCGGATTCCCAAACTGTAAGTTCCTATTATCCTCAACTATTATGTACTACAACGTATCAAAGTTTGGTGACGATCCAACGGTCGGATCGTCGATTCATATTTTTCCTAACCACGTATAGTAATGAAATTAGGTTCAATTGATCAATCTACATCATTTGATTATCAAAACAGGATTTAAGACGTCAAACATAGCCTAAAAGCATTGACGGCGCACTGGCCACGCGCCGCCATGGTGGCGGTCGACCGCCCCTATTCGCCGGAAAATCCAACTATCTCAAAAAATTACCAAATTTTGCAGAAATGAAGATCTCAATGAGTAGGGTAACTTTCATACCTGTGACCAAGGCCAATTTAGCCCAAAAAGGTCCCAATTCCATCAAAACCCGTTGGCACCCTAAGTGTGGGTGTGTTTGATTCGACCTCCAAACTTGCTCCGACGTCTCCACCACTGCTTGGGCTTTGTTTCTGAGTTCTAAGGGAGTGTTCTAGTGGTGGTGGTCGAAGGAATTACCTTCGGAAATGGCGGATCACCTCCAAGAACCGTCGGTCTCCCTATCACCAAACCCCACGAATTTGTCCCAATTTCTGTCAAACCTTGGGTGAAACATGAAGGAGGAAAAGTATGGTGATGATTTCAAGGGATGGTTGGGTGAATTTCACCTGAAAAATGTGAAATTTGGCCGGAATTTTCCTAGGGTTGTACGGGTTGGCGCGGGTCAAAAGAGACCCGGCCCTCTCCTCTCCTTTTCTCCTCAATCATTTCCCTCATTTCTCTTCCTCCTAACTGGTCACCCTCTCCTCTTTCTTCCTCTCATTAGTCACATTTATCTCCCTTCTCTTTTCTTTTCTTTGCATCTTCACCATCCATTTTCCTTTCCATTAAATCTGGGCCACCATGTGGCACACTAGATTTCTTAAGGAAAAATTCCAAATTTTACTAACAATAATAAAATTACTTAAATGCCCCAAACTTCAAACGTTAATATCTTCTTCGTTATAGCTCCAAATCGCGCTCCGTTTGCGCCCACGCGTCCGTAGCGACGAGTACTACAAGAATATGCCAAGAAAACGAGTCTTACATGACACAATATTGTAGTTAATCCCAGTCAACGCATGTGCCTCGAAGGGCATTTTCGTAAAATCACTTATTAAAAATTATAACATCAAAATTTCTAAGGACGGGTCATCACAATCTTCCCCCTTTAAAAATTTCCCTTTAAAAATTTCGTCCCCTAAATTTTAAAATAACTTGTTATTATAAAATACTCGGAAATAGGAAGAACATATCTATATAAATACTTACACTATGAAGAAATCGAGTTAGAGCGGCTGCATAAAAGATTGCCATTCTGTCGCGATCGGACTGCAATTATTCCTCTTTCATGCCTCTAACTCATACCTTTTTCCTTCCTTGAAAGATAGTAGTATAACATCCGTAAAACCATAAAGTCGAAAACACCAATTACTACGTACTTACATAAGAAAAATATCTAATATATATATATATCTAAAATATTGAAAATATATATATATATCTAAAATATTGAAAAAAAAAAAAAAAAAATATATATATATATATATACACACATAAAACTTACCATTCAAACACTTATTTTGAGAGTTTAAAATCAAGAGTAGAACTAACTCACCCAACATTTGCAATAGCAGAAATGCTCATATAAATATAATAACCTCATAGAAAATGTTTGTACGAAAAATCAAAACTCAAAATGAAAATGTTCCTCGCCAAACATTTGTCTTGTCACGAGCTTCGATAATAAGTTCGAACCATAGATGAGCCGTCTTACCCACTAGCTTAGTGAACCCAACAATTAAACCATTGATATTACAGTCTGCAGCCTGTAATGCCGATAACTCATCGCTGTCTCAATAAGTTAGTGAGAGATTCCCGAGGATGCAATATTACCATCTTGCCCCTCATTGGAAAATATACAAACATCGTCAGAACAAAGTCTCAATTGTGCTCACGCACTACCTCCTCAGGCAATATCGTCAATATCATAAAGTTTCCATATCACAATCTTGATCATTCAAATACCTGCTCACAATACTTTTCTGTAAACCACATATTGCGCATAAATTTTTATACCACTTCTCAAACGATGATATGCTCATAATCAGGAGTGTAACCACAGTTACACATAACCTTAACAAGGATAAGTGTTTATCAATCATATATTGTGCATAAAATATCTGTATATCGGCTCCAATAATACCATAGCTAAAACCAAAATTGAAACCATAATTACAAACACTAAAATAAAGATAGTGTTATGTTGCAATCAAACTAATAGTGGGATGAACAAAATGTAACATGTCCACTACAGTCTGAGTAACTAGTTTCAGACTATTCGTTAGTCTCAGGATAGTAATGTGATACTGAAAAAAAAATCTAGTACTCATAACCTCCTAAAAGACTTCCAAAGGCTTGGAAGTGAAACGAGTAGCACAGTGAGATAGAATTATGCCAAGATGATAATTTGGTCTGGTTTCTGTTTGTATAAGCTAGCATAAAAATCCAGAAATAATTCTCTTATCAAATCTTCATTCTCTGATAGAAAACATATAAGAAACTGTGGCTGTCCAAGGAGTTTGGACTTTATTTTCCTCAATCATCATTTCTACTCTAACTAAAGGCAGAGCGCGCCTAGACTGAGAATTCTTTTTAAACACCTTAAGTGGAGCCTCAGTTTTAATTCCTTTCATGTCTCCACATTTGATTAGATTGCGAACAAGGGCTCTTAGATCATGGCGTGCAGAGAAGTTAACAACAACCCACCTCTATCTTAGTTGGCTTCACAAGTGTTTTGTTGTTGAAATCTTAGGGCCCACTTTAAGAAAAGAAAACATCGTTAATATCAACTTTAAGCTTTGGGACTGGAAGAGCCCTACCTTCCACTTGAGTAAAGCTACCACCGAAATGAAACACCATATAAGCGTAGCATTGGTTCAGCATCATAGTTATTGATTTTCACTTTCTCTATATGCACAATTTAGCTCATATAGGAAACTTATAGTGATGATTCCCCATCTCCAATCAACACACAAGAAGTGATTATAACCATTCGAACAACTCTTGACAACTCAGGAGAAATGTCAAATCAATGCTAGTGAACTCCAGCTGAAATGGGATAGGAATGGCTGGAAATGTTCAAGGGTAATTATATCTTGCGCGATGGTAAACAATCACTAAGTTTGCACAAACGAAATGATGTACAATAGTGTAAAAGTAGATGTTTCCCAGATTCTTTCACCATCGTAGTCAGAAATCCAATTCTTTTTAGTGAACGAGTACTTAAGAAATCTAATGTTGCTAAAGGTTTTGGGACGTGTTCCCCATAGAAAAATGTCACTTGATTTTCAAGTAAAGATAATAAATGTTGACTTTAAGTCATGAATAAGATGGCTCATTCCAAACAGTGCTACACATTGGAAATATGAGTGGAAATCTGACATGCTGCCTCTGCACAACTGAAATATCCAAGGACATGTCATCACGAATTTTCAAAAATTAACGTCATCGAAGAATGTAAGTGATGGTGATGTGAGATAATAATTCGGTTGTCAGAAACTTTATTCATATCCAACTTTTCAAACTAAACTAACTTTCTTCAGCTGAATGAGAGAAGAATCACTAATAAATTGTCGATAAAATAGACAAGACCAAGGACAACTCGAATTCACAACACTTTATGAGAATTTCGACCTTCATTCTCAAAACTCTTTTGGAATAAGAAAAGAATACCATATGTGAAGATCACACCTTCCAAGATAAGTACCAATCCAAGCAAAACTGATGTTTGAGGACTATGGTCTCACTACCAAAGTGGATAAGAAAGTCGTCGAAAAGGCTACTACCAAGTAGGTAGATTAATAAAGAAACTCAAGTTACGAGGATATGTCAGCTAGATCGTCAACTCAAAGTAGAGGATAATAGTTTTAATCGTCACTTAAGGAAGTGACTAGATTCTAGGTACAATTCTAAGGTTCGAAGTTCCCTAAATAGGAGACTTAGTTTCTTCAACTTCAGCAACCACTATTAATCAGTCTATTAGTCGTGCTCTAATTAACAAATTTATGATTTTTCAATATTATTCGTTACCCTGAAACTGAGAACCGATATTCTGCATAAGGTATCACTCCCAGATACTAGCACATGTGTACGGTATCAGAAATCATACCTCTTGGATATTGGTTGACAGTTCCTGGATATCGAACAATATCGTTAATTAGAAGCGCCACCATAGACCGATTACAGGCTAGAGTTCACTCAGGTAGATGGTTTTAAAATGACTAAGAAGAAATTGGTCCTAAAAGGGGAATATTCATTACCTCTAAAGATTTCGTACTAATCATAGGTATAACAACTCATACTTCAATACATATACTCATCAAAATGACGAGTACATCACCAAAGGAAGTTTGGAAACTGGTATTGACTAGGATATTCCAGAACCAGAGAGGAAATTTCTAATAATTTACTTTAGAATAGCTCAAACGGAAGTTGATCTTTCTCTTGAAAAGCCGAAATAATAACTAAAGTGGTCAAGAAGACTAATAGTATCGGGAACCATAAGTAACCGTCTCCCAGACATTTCCTTCGTTAAGTGCTACCACTTAAGTACCAGGTTGTCTCTCAATTTTGGAATCTAGACGAAATAAACTTCGTAGAAATCCTAATAAATGGTATGCTAACAAGTACTGCCAAGGGAATCAAACTTAATTCTGGTTTCTTAACTCAAAAAGATCAATAAAAACAGCATGAAAATAATAATGGAATTTATTTATAATTCCCTGGTGACACACCGTCATCGGTACATTAGCCCGGCTTTAGGGCCATAAACTTGTCTCAAATCCACAACTTTCCCTTGGTAAAGAAGTTCTTCACTTTAAGTCTATAAGTATTCGCCAAAATGACTTCTAAAAGGTCGACAAGTCGACAAAACTACTCTAACTCAGGAAAAACTAACACATTTTTCATATTCGACGAGGTGGCAAGATTCGAGCATTAAGCTCAAAAGCTGAAAATGCTCACATCACGCGTGTGATGAATGCAATACTGCCCAAACTTATGCTCTGATACCAAACTGACACACCCCGACCCGGAACGTCCACTAGGACTCCAAATTGAGTTGTGTTGGCCGACACTTGGAAGGTGACAAAGCCAAAAAAGATGATGATGATGTGGAAAATGTAAATAAATTTAAACCTAAAGTGTGTAAAGGCAAAAGTGCGCGGTGAGCGAAATTGAGCCCATTTCACACGCGATGTCAGAGCACAAGTAAAGTACAGTAGTGTGGGTAAGAATCATACCCTCAGAGGCAGCCACCTAAACTGGAATACGTCACGAATCCTCGTCGATACGAACCTTTAGCAGTTTAAACCTGGAGGGGCGCAAAACAAGAAAATGTGAGTGGGCGAAAACAAAGCTTTTCAAAACCTTTCTAAATTATTAAGAATATAACCCTTCACCGTAAAACCTGTATAATTTCCCAGAAAATATAATATACACAAATATATGTCTCAAGATCATTTGCATAATCTAGAAATCCTAACATGTATATCCTGCAACATACCATATAAATAATCAAGCAAAACACTGAACTAAAACGATGAATAATAATGTGTTAGCCGGGTCCACTTATAGTGGCATGTACACATATGTCTGCACATGAGTCAGAACCACCTATAGTGGTCTGTACGACTAGACTGTGTCGGAACCACCTATAACGGTCTGTATGACAAGATTATGTCAGAACCATCAATAATGGTCTGTACAACAAGACTGTGTCGGAACCACCTATAGTGGTCTATACGACAATATTATGTCGGAACCATCGATAGTGGTCTGTACGACAAGACTATGTCGGAACCACCTATAGTGGTCCATACGACAATATTATAGTGGTCTATACGACAATATTATGTCAGAACCATCAATATATGAATTCTAAATGTCACTAGGTATCACCACAATCGTACATCTTACCATTAACCACATATAACCTTACCTGGAACTTACTTGGACGTCCTCAGCATCAACCATAGTATATGCAACTAATAAATACATATTTTAACTTATAAACATTTAACACGACAGTTCAAATCATAAAACCAATTAAATGACTTTTCTGGGAAAACACAAGGCATATATACATATATAGAAAACTAAAATGCCCACTCACCTAGAATCGCGCTACGATTCCTTAACACGAGCATCGAGGAGTCCAGAACGTTCGGCACCTAGAACAATTATCGAATCACATCTCAGAACTCTTATCAATAGAATACGTAAATCACAAATAAAACATCCTCCAAGACACTTTATAATGGTTTAAGACCCATTGACCAAAAGTCATCCGTTGATCAAAGTTCGACGGTAGGGTCACAACCCTACATAACTCGATCCGGAAGATCTGCATCTCAGATTTCGGATCCGAAACTTCCAAAAATCCGTATTATACTTCTAAAATATCATACTAAAATTTCGTTACGATCCAACGGTTGGATCTCCGCCAATTCCCAAAACCGAATGGCGGTTAACGTTTATTTTATGAACTTACAACTTCAATTCGGGAAGATCCGTATGTCGGATTACCAATCCATAAGTTCCTATGATCCTCAAATATTACTTACTACAACATATCAAAGTTTGGTGACGATCCAACGGTCGGATCGTCGATTCATATTTTCCCTAACCACGTATCGTAATGAAATTAGGTTCAATTGATCAATCTACGTCATTCGATTATCAAAACTGAATTTAAGACGTCAAACATAGCCTAAAAATAGCATTGATGGCCCATGGCCACGCGCTGCCGCACGCACTGCCGTGGGTGGTGGTCGACCGCCCCGACTCGCCGGAAAATCCAACTATCTCCAAAAATTACCAAATTTTGCGGAAATGACGGATCACCTCCAAGAACCGTCGGTCTCCCTATCACCAAACCCCACGAATTTGTCCCAATTTCCGTCAAACCTTGGGTGAAACATGAAGGAGGAGAAGTATGGTGATGATTTCAAGGGATGGTTGGGTGAATTTCACCTGAAAATTGTGAAATTTGGCCAAAATTTGCCTCGGGTTGTACAGGTTGGCGCGGGTCAAAGGAGACCTGGCCCGCTCATCTCCTTTTCTCCTCCCTCATTTCCCTTATTTCTCTTCCTCCTAACTGGTCACCCTCTCCTCTCTCTTCCTCTCATTAGTCACACTTATCTCCCTTTTCTTTTCTTTTCTTTGCATCTTCACCATCCATTTTCCTTTCCATTAAATATGGGCCACCATGTGGCACAACAGATTTCTTAAGGAAAAATTCCAAATTTTACTAACAATAATAAAATTACTTAAATGCCCCAAACTTCAAATGTTAATATCTTATTCGTTATAGCTCCAAATCGCACTCTGTTTGAGCCCACGCGTCCGTAGCGACGAGTACTACAAGAATATGCCAAGAAAATGAGTCTTACATGACACAAAACTGTAGTCAATCCCAGTCAACGCACGTGCCTCGAAGGGCATTTTTGTAAAATCACTTGTTAAAAATTATAACATCAAAATTTCTAGGGACGGGTGGTCACAATCGGAGCTCCACCTCCTAATCGAATCACAGTCGTCAGTTTCTCCCAGGTTACTTCCTCACTCTTTTCTATCTAACTCTCACTCTCTCTAGATTTCATAGATTGCGAACTCAAACTTATGAATTATTGATTTTCCAATGACTAATGGAGAGACGATTGTCGAGACTGAGATCATGATGTTCGAGTGAGAGATGTTGGTTTCTGGGTTTGGTTTTGAGAAACGGGAAGAAGAAGTCAGGTTTGAGTGAGATAGGAGTTTTGCAGATTTGATAAAAAAAAATTACTACAAAAGCATTTAATAATTAAATAAAAAATATTTGAAATTGATGTCAAATTTAACAGAAGGGAAGAGATGTTATTTCATGTCATGCCACATCAGATTTGGCTTCTCGGTTGGAAAACATTGCTGCTGTTTTTCTTACCGTTATTGCTGATGTGGATTTTTTGACATCTTATTTGGAGATGGTCCTAGATATTATTTGAGATTCTCCTTGTTTAATAAGGATTCCACTATCCTAGAAGGTCACATTCTCGACTGGTATAGAAACACCATTCTAGAGTTCATCTCTAGCAACGCAATTATGACATACTTATTCTCTTGTCCACCATTTGACTCTTATATTGCTTACTAACTTGTCTGTCAGAGAGTCTTTGACCAACATAGCCTTGGTCTTTGGCTACCTCATAGTTGTTTGTTCTTTGATAGGTTACTTGGATTTATGCATCTCCACCTCCTACGATGGTCAACGAATTTGGTTCAAAACATAGGCCTTTGAGCTTGAGAATGTGATAGTTGGGAAGACCTTGGACCTTGTAAAAGTGAAACTGATGGATGTGAAGCCGTTGAACCTTGTGAACTAGAAGTTTGAGATTGCCTTGAAGCTTGTTGTTGTGGTTATGGATTAAGGGCCATTGTATGATTACTTTATGTTTTTAAAAACTGCTTCTGATGTGCTTTAAGAATAATCATCTGTAAAATATAGTAGTTGAGTGTTTGATAAACTGTATTTCTATTAAAGTTATGAGTATGAAAATCAGTATAAAAGCATTTGGTAAATTTTAATGTAGAAGTGATATAATTGTATATAATGATGAACCTGGACATGATTTTGTGGGCAATTATAACGACAATGGTGGTGATGATAATGGTTGTGATGATGGTGGTGGTGCCAATAAAAGAGTGTGTTGGTTAGGCTGCAGAGATGACAATATTGGTAATGCAACGACACTGGCAACGATGGTAGTTGTGGTTGTGGTTGTAGTGGCAATCGTGGTGATTATGTTTATGGTGGTGAGGTGGTGGCAGTAGCGACAACAATGATAGTGACAATTGTGGTTGTGGTGGCGCGTACGGTTGTGATAATGGTGGGGGTGATGCGATTGTGGTGTGGTAGTGGTGGCAATAATGGTGGTGGTATTGGCAATGATGGTGTGAGAGATTTAGGTTTGTAGTGGTGATCACTTTGTTTTCCAAGGGTAATACTAGGGGTGGATTGTTTTGCCAATTTACTGGGTCAACCAAAATGTCAACTGTACCATGCTGATTTTGTGCACAATTTTTTTTTGTGCCAATCGATAATGGCACGGTATTGTACAAACCTGAAATTTTATGGTACAGTACTAGTGTTCAATACCATTACTAATGATATTATGTTACCGTCCGAAAAATATAAATTATATAATAATATAATTTATATCTATATATAAATAATATATATAATATTTCAGTAATATTAAATGATATTTAACTTTAATTCTTGTACTAAATGTTGCTAATATGTTTTCTTTGTTTGTAATGTAGGTTTGACACAAACTCAACCTCAATCTTGTATAAGTTCAATGCCTACTCCAAATGCTTCTATAAACACGAAAATTTCCTGAAACGAACCGCGACAAGAACACGTGTACAAAGTAATATTTGTGTATTTGAATTTTGGGTTACAATCTCTTTTACAATTTGCTTGTGATTCTATCTTCGTAAGGTATTGATTTGGTAGATTGGTATTGTTGATCCAAAGGGCCGTCAGGGCTTGATCTTTAGAAGAACAGTAGTGCGGATTTATGGATGGGCTGTTGATCCAAAGGGCCGTCGGGGCTTGATCTTTAGAAGAACAGTTGTGTATGGATGATTTCCTCAAGGGCCGTTGGGGCTTGATCTTGAGATGGATGAACGGATCTTCAAGGGCTTTTGGGCTTGATCTTTGAAGAACGGATGAACGGATCTTCAAGGGGCCTTGGGGCTTGATCTTTGAAGGACAGATGAACGGATCTTCAAAGGGCCTTGGGGCTTGTTGGCTTGATCTTTGAAGAAGGGTTGAACGGATCTTCAAGGGTCTTGGGGCTTGATCTTTGAAGAACGTGGTGGACGGATCTCCGAGGGAGCCTTGGGGCTTGAGCTTTAGAAGAACGTGGGAGACAGATCTTCGAGGGGGACTTGGGGCTTGAGCTTGATTTGGCGGGAGGTCTTCAAGGGCCGTCGGGGCTTGATCTTGAAGGCGGATTTGGCGAAGAACGAAGAGAGCTTCCTTGATCCTTCGGAACTTGCTTGAGAGCCTTTGGAGTTTCAAAGCTTCAAGGTTTTGGTGTAATGTGAATTGGTCCCCTAAATGAATGAAATGGCTTCCTATTTATAGAATTCCAAAACTTGATTTTTGGGTTTAAATAATCAGATGAAATAAATCACTTCTGCCAGGCGTTGACACGTGTCCTGTTTGATGACTAATCTGATTTAGTTCAATTTTTTGTTGAGTCACACGCTATGTGTAAAATTTATGTGATATGCGAGCGTTGGAATTTTAATTTTGGTCAACATTTATTTCACGAAATTTCGATGTCTACAAATGCCCCCACTTCAAGGCGCGTCGCTTGCATGTGCTTGTCACTTGTAGGCGATGTGTTTTGAAGTTTCTCAATGTTGATGTCGATTCAAGGACCGTCGGGGCTTGATCTTGAAATGGACTTCAAATTTCTTCAAGGGCCGTAGAGGCTTGAATCTTGAATTTTGTGCTGCAAGTTTCTTCAAGTGCCGTTGAGGCTTGTTCTTGAATTCGGCTGGAAGATTTTCTGGTTTCTTCCAATTGTTAACTTTCCACAGGCTTATTCTTGAACTGGGTTGGAGGATTCTCTGGTTTCCTCCGTATGGATCATGCGGTCCTGCAGGCAAAGGTGTCATGCTATAGTGATATGTTACAGCTCACCATGTTACATTCTTCTCTGCTTGTTTCTTTTGCCTGGCAGAAGTGGTACGCAACCTTTTGCCTTTAAATGGTCCTGGTATAGCACTTTGAAGACGAGCACTTGAGAGCAAGGCTCGATAAGCAACCAGGCAAAGGTTTCGAGCAATCAATCTCATACTGGATGTTTGATTTTAGGTTCTGACTGATTGCTTTCTTTTTCCCTGTCTTGCGGGTAAGAGCAAGGGTAAAGGAAAGAAAAGGGAAAAGCATGATATGAGATACCTTTGCTTTTGACCCTGCTGATATGAGATACGTTTGCTTTTAAAGAAGTAGCGGATGAACCAGCACATATATTGGTCGCGCTTGTCTCCACATGCTTCGATGTATTAATTTCATCTGCCTCATCTGTTCTTCAGGCAGGAGTGGTATTTTCCCGGAAGTTTGAGTGGAAGTTCCGACATATTGCTTTTCTTTATCCTTGTCTTGCAGGTAAGAGCAGGGGTAAAGGAAAAGACAGGGAAAAAGCATGCCATGAGATATCTTTGCTTTCAACCCCGATGATATGAGATACTCTCGCTTCTGAAGAAGTTGCTTTCCACAGGTTTAATCTTGAGCTGGAACTGACTCAAGGGTGGTGGACACTTGATCTTGAATCTGACTTGTGATTTCTTCAAGGGCCGCCGGGGCTTGATCTTGATGAATGGAAACGGGATCATGAGCGGCTTCAGGATTTGAACACCTGGCAGGCAGGCACGAGGTGGAGGTGATGGCCTGTTTCTTTGTTCAATCTTTCCAATTCATATTGAAGAGGGTTAGGGGATGAATCTTCAAGATTAATGCTTCATTGTCGCTCGTCTTGTCTGTTCTCCAGCAGACGTGGTATCTTCTTTGGAAGTACATCAACAGTTGAAGATGAGTACTCGAGAGCAAGACTAGGTAAGCAATCAGGGAAGGAATGGAGCAGTCCGTTCCTGATTGGAAGCTTGGCACCAAGTGCCGCCCGATTGCTCTTCTTCTTATTGTCCTGTAGTGAAGAGGGCGGACAAAGAAAAGGATAGGGAGAAAGCATGATATGAGATACTTTCGCTTTCGACCCTGATGATATGAGATACTTTTGCTCTGGTGTGACTTGTTTGCAGAGGCATTCTTGGGGAGGAAGAAGATTGAGTACTTCGAGGGGTTTTGCTGGGAGTGTTACTTTCGGAGGTGATGAAGGGTTGGGCATTTTTACAGGTTTGCCTTGCTATAGAGGACGAAGGTCGATACATATAGGAATTTCTCGACAGCAAGTAGTGACACTTTTCCTTTGCAACCGTTGGGTGAATTGAAAAGTAAGGTTCACGCGTTTTTAACTTTGTCAGAAATCTTTGACAAAGTTGTCTGTGATTTACGCAAAGCTGAGGTTACGTGTGAAAGGTGCCGACAAACCTGGAAAAGCTGATCTTTTGAAATTCGTGGAGCGGTGCCTCTTCGATCTCTGAACCGGTGGCCTCATTGCCTCTTCGATTTCCGAACAGGCGGCCCTATTGCTTCTTGTTTTATAGAGGCGTCGATGGTGCGCCAAAAGCGTGCTCAGAGAGTTGTTGCTTGCAAATAATTCATTTTTTGTATTTCCGAGAATTCAATTTACCCGACCTCTATTTCCTTCATTACTTTTGCAAATGGCTTGCCCATCTGATCGTCGTCTCGACTTGAATGTTGGGGAAGATGCCGATATGTCTTCTCCAGACAATATATGGCGCCCATCCTTTTTGTCCCCCACCGGTCTTCTCACGATTAGGGACTTTGTGATGAAGAACGACATAACCGCTACAGTGGATGCTAGAAATCTTCTCACCCCCAAAGACAACAGGATCCTCTCCAAGTGGTCTGATGAGCTGGCTGTTCAAGACTCTTTGGCTTTCAGTGTTCAGTGTGTGAGCTCCGTATCGAATATGGGCCAACGCCTTCTTGCTCGAACTCGCCAGGTTGAATCCTTGACGGCTGAGGTGGCGAGCCTTAAGCTGGAGATTAGAGGGCTCCGGTACGAGAATAGGGAGCTGCACATGCTTGCCAATGGTTACTCGACGAGCATGAAGAGAAAGCTTGACCAGCTGCAGGAATCAGAAGGTCGGATTCAGAGTGACCATCAGATGTTTATGGCTTCACTTCAAAGGCACCTATTGCCTTCGTCCTCTGGAGTTTTGCCGAGTGTTGAGGCTCCAAATAATCAACCTACGACACCTCTACTTCCTGGAGTTCCACCGAGTGATGAGGCGCTACCTGATCAATGAAGGCTTCCTCCCGTTCGCCTAAATTTTTTTATTTTTTTTTATCACTCGTGTAAATGTATATCCTTGTAAATTTTCAGAGATGTCAATAAATGGGTTTTATTTCATTCATATGTATATCTTTCTTTCTTTCTTTCTTTCTTTTTTTATTTATTTTATTTTATTTTTTCATTTTATATATATATATATATATATAATTTTTTTTTCTTTTTTTTTTCGGTGCACCTGGCACCATCATTTTTTTTTCTTCTTTTGCTTTCGGTGCACCTGGCACCATCATTTTTTTTTCTTATATTACTTCTTTTCTTTTTCTGGTTGGTGCCCATGCACCATGCTTCCCTCTCATTTTTCTTTATTTTTTTTATTTTTTTATATTTTCTTCTTTTCTGGTTTCGGTGGTGTTCACCTACACCACTCACCGCACCATTTTATTCCTTTGTCGTCCACCATCGTCCACCTTTTTTTTTTTTTTTTTATATATATAGTACTTTGCAGGTTTGGAGTTGGAGGAGGCGGAGATGAAGCAGGAGTGGAGGGAAATGTGAGAAGACAGAAGAAGGAGCTCCACCATTACCACCACTAAGCACAACCATCAAACACAGCCACAGAGCACCGCCACTGAGCACTGCCACTGAGCACAACCATCAAACACAGCCCCAGAGCACCACCACTGAGCACAGCGACGGTTCTGTGGAGAATGACGTTGGCGGCGAGATGTGATTGCTCTGGCGTATGGGAAGTCGGCGGCGAGAGCGGAGCTAGAGACTCGGAGGGAGACGGTGCCGAGTCCGAGAAGAGGTTGTCGCTGCAGGAGAAGAAGGTGAGCACAGCCACTGAGCACAGCCACTGAGCACAGCTACTGAGCACAGCCATAGAGCACCACCATTGAGCACAGTCACAGATTACCGCTACTCAGCACAGCTAAGCACATCCACCAGACTTCAACTCGTCCATTCTCGAGCTTTTTGACTCCAGCAGGCCTCTTCACCTTCACAACAGTGGCATCCATCTCCCACTTTTCAAGCTCGTCTATTACGGCAGAAACGGCAAGGATGAACTCGAGGGGAATTTCTCAAGACACCTCACTCCCCCTGCACAGGAAAGCCATGGCGAACAGAGAAAGTGGTCAGATCGAAACGGGAAGTATAGATGCCGAGATTGAGGCATCAGGTGAGGAGTTTGTTTGGCATGCTCTTGACGTTCCATAAGGAGGTTCGAGTCATCGCCTAGTTGATGCCGGCCTTATGGGGTCTGCTGCACGCGCTGAGGAGGGAGTTCCTGGAGTGAAATGTGGAGGAAGACGCGGGAGTCATGAAGTTTGTACGGAGAGCATGACGATGGCCGCTGAAGAAGACGAGCATGGACGGAGAGCTCCCTGGTTTCGTCAGATCCGCAGCAGTAGACGCACCTCAGCCGATCATCACGGTCTCTACAACAGCAAAAGGAACAGCCGCTGACGACAGGACGAAGAGATCTTGCAAGGGAGTTGTGGAGAAGGTTGGTGAATCACGGCAGTCTGCGGCAGGTCCATGTGCTAGAAGCACAAGTTGAGGTTGCTCTGGAGGTTTGTGACGGCGAGATCGAAGTGGGTGCGAGGCGGGTTGCACCAACTGACGACATCAAATTAACAAGCTGCTCCTTGCCTGGTCATATTAACACGCTGCTCTTCCGCCCACAAGTTCAGAGCTTCAAATATTTCAGACGGCAACATCAAGCTCTCCCCCTCCAACACCAAGTCTCCTCCTCCTACAGCCACTCCGCGATTACTCTTAGCTCCATTTTCTTGAGTTTGTTCATTCTGTGTCTTGGAGGGCAGGCCCGAGGTAGAGATTGAAGTGGAGGAGTTGCAGCGGAGGAGGAAGAATGACGTGGCTGGGGAGTTAGGTGTGAGGAAGAAGGAGGCTGGGCCTGGACGCCTGGTGTTGCTCTGGTGCTTTCTGCCTTCTTCTGTCGCTGCTTGAAGCGGCCCAATTCCATTTATTTATTTATTTGCAGAAACTTTTTTTTTTGTTTTTTGTTTTTTTTTTTACAAAGAAATTTGTAATGAAATTGACTTTCTTTAAGAAAACATTTACTTTTTTTATTTTGATGTGACTGAACTTGAAACTGAACGTTCAAGCTGCCTACGTACCCTTCCAAAGAAGAGATCAAGTCATAACGTAGTTCGAATACATATTTTTTTGGTATATTTTTTTTGTGCCGTTTGCAGTTTCAACTCGTGCAACCAAAGAGTGTTTTGGTGCCGTTTGCAGTTTCAGCTCATGAAGGCAAGGAGCGTTGGTTGTCGCCTTTTACGCTCGTACAGACAAGGAGCTTTGGTGCCATGATGCAGTTTCAGCTCGTGCAGGCAAGGAGCATTGGTGCCGTGTGCAGTTTAGGCTCGTGCAGGCAAGGAGCATTGGTGTCGCCTTTTAGGCTCGTACAGACAAGGAGCTTTGGTGCCATGATGCAGTTTCAGCTCGTGCAGGCAAGGAACATTAGTGCCGTGTGCAGTTTAGGCTCGTGCAGGCAAGGAGCATTGGTGTCGCCTTTTAGGCTTGTGCGAACGAGGAGTTTTTGGTTGTGGATTTTGTCAAGCGATCTGGGAGAGTCGTTCCTCGCAATCTTCATAGCAAGGAGCCTTGACTGAGTAATTGAAGAAGTCTTCAGGGAAGAAATCGCGCATCGTGATGGCAACAGACGCTCTTTGTGCCGCAATTTGATCATCCTCAACAATTTCATGTAGCTTTGGAGGTTGACGGGAGTTGCTTTGCCCCCTTTGCGACTGGTGAACTTGTGGAGAAGACTTATGCTTTTTGTGCAGTTTCTTTGGAGTGACATGAGTCCATCCTCCAATTTCACTTGACTTGATTGACATGGTTTTCGAGCATGCCCCCAGCGGTTGAGGTGAATATTTTGAGTCGAAAGGGCCAGAAGTGACGGTGGTATAGTTTGATTTTACCACATCGTCAAGATCTAGCTCGATGATTCCTTTCTGAGCCAGCTTCATTATGAGATCTTTCAGCACGATTGTCAGTACGATTCATCTCTTCCGGCCATCTACACTCAGGTAAGTCGATCACTTTTTTGTCAAGCAAGTCTTTCAACATGGCAACCACATTAGAGTCAGGGAATGGATAAGTTTTCTCCTCAAGTTCCTTCAAAGTGCGTCTACGCATCTCTTGATCACGAAAAGCTTCGGTTTGAATCATCTTGCCTCGTGTGGAGATTTTGAATGGAGCAGAGGAGGTTTTGATGGGGGTAGTGTTGATGGTAAGAGCTTCTTTGGCGGGCTCTTTCCCAGTCTTGTCTACCTTCGGAGCAAACACCTTGTCCTTCCTGAAGTCGGAGATTGGCTCATTCTTTTCATGATGGGCGATGCTCAGCTCCATGTCGTGGGCATGGGTGGCCAACTCTTCAAAGGTCCGTGGTTTGATGCCTTGAAGGATGTATTGTAACCCCCATTGCATGCCTTGGACGCACATCTCGATTGAAGAAATCTCCGAGAGCCTGTCCTTGCAGTCGAGGCTAAGATTGCGCCATCGGTTGATGTAGTCCATCACTAGCTCGTCCCTCCATTGCTCTGCGCTTGTCAGCTCCAGCATGCTCACGGTGCGGCGGGTGCTGTAGAAGCGGTTGAGGAATTCCTTTTTCAATTGCTCCCAACTACTGATGGACTCGGGCTCCAAGTCTGTGTACCACTCAAATGCGTTTCCTTTCAATGAGCGCACAAACTGCTTAGCGAGGTAGTCTCCTTCCGTTCCTGCATTGTTGCAAGTTTCTACGAAATGGGCGACGTGCTGCTTTGGGTTGCCTTTTCCATCAAACTGCATGAACTTTGGCGGTTGGTAACCCCTCGGCATCCTCAAGGCGTCGATCTTCTTGGAATAAGGCTTCGAGTACAACACTAAGGTATAAGAGCTCCCTTCGTACTGTGCCTTGATGGTGTTGGCGATCATCTCTTGTAGCTGCTGGATAGAGAAAGATCCCAAGAACGTCGCTGGTTGGTCTGGCTCCCGCTTCTCTTCGACCTTCTCCACTGGAGGCTCTTCTTCTTCGTCGGCATCTTTCTTTATGCCAGAGCCGTCTCCTTCCTCATGTTGTGCTCCCAATCTGTTGGTGAGTGCGGCGATCTGCAAGTCTTTCTCTTCCACGGTCCGTGTGAGTTTTGCAATCGCTTCATTCATCTGGGACAACTGCTCTTCGATGGAGGTAACGCCGATGGTCATGACTTGTGCAACCAACAGACGCGGCTTTCCTTCAGACATCCAGGGTGCTGAAGAAGAACCCCGTAGGCCGTTTTGGGGTTTTATCTTGTGCGGCTCAGCAGCATGCTTAGGTGCCCCTAGCGAGGTCAGGTTGATGACAGACTTACGTTTTTGATGTTCCCCTTGCCCCCTTAACGGCACAAACTTTGTAACGGCACGTTGAGGAGTGGTTGTGGCGCCAATGGATGCTCTGTTCGCGGCGGAAGTGCTCAGGCTCCTTCCCTTGGTGGTTGCGAGAACGGTGACTTGCAAGTTTTGCTCATCTGCGGTCTTTGTGAGCCTTGCAATTGCTTCACTCATTTGAGCCAGCTGTTGTTCAATTGAGGTAGCTCCGACGGTTGCGAGAATGGCTTGGCCCTCCTTTGATGCTATTGATTTTGAGGTGTGCTTTGATTTCCTTGAACGGAGAAAGAGATGAGAGGTAGAGATTGTCCCACTGGGCGTGCCAAATTTGTAAACACGAAAATTTCCTGAAACGAACCGCGACAAGAACACGTGTACAAAGTAATATTTGTGTATTTGAATTTTGGGTTACAATCTCTTTTACAATTTGCCTCTGATTCTATCTTCGTAAGGTATTGATTTGGTAGATTGGTGCTGTTGATCCAAAGGGCCGTCAGGGCTTGATCTTTAGAAGAACAGTAGTGCGGATTTATGGATGGGCTGTTGATCCAAAGGGCCGTCGGGGCTTGATCTTTAGAAGAACAGTTGTGTATGGATGATTTCCTCAAGGGCCGTTGGGGCTTGATCTTGAGATGGATGAACGGATCTTCAAGGGCTTTTGGGCTTGATCTTTGAAGAACGGATGAACGGATCTTCAAGGGGCCTTGGGGCTTGATCTTTGAAGGATAGATGAACGGATCTTCAAGGGGCCTTGGAGCTTGTTGGCTTGATCTTTGAAGAAGGGTTGAACGGATCTTCAAGGGGTCTTGGGGCTTGATCTTTGAAGAACGTGGTGGATGGATCTCCTAGGGAGCCTTGGGGCTTGAGCTTTTGAAGAACGTGGTAGACGGATCTTCGAGGGGGCCTTGGGGCTTGAGCTTGATTTGGCGGGAGGTCTTCAAGGGCCGTCGGGGCTTGATCTTGAAGGCGGATTTGGCGAAGAACGAAAAGAGCTTCCTTGATCCTTCGGAACTTGCTTGAGAGCCTTTGGAGTTTCAAAGCTTCAAGGTTTTGGTGTAATGTGAATTGGTCCCCTAAATGAATGAAATGGCTTCCTATTTATAGAATTCCAAAACTTGATTTTTGGGTTTAAATAATCAGATGAAATAAATCACTTCTGCCAGGCGTTGACACGTGTCCTGTTTGATGACTAATCTGATTTAGTTCAATTTTTTATTGAGTCACACGTTACGTGTAAAATTTATGTGATACGCGAGCGTTGGAATTTTAATTTTGGTCAACATTTATTTCACGAAATTTCGATGTCTACAGCTTCTACATCTAAAACTTGAAAAATTGATTAATGAATATTTATTTTTTGAAGTTTAGATCCACTTCCAATTTTTATTTGGTTTGAAATTTTAACTTCTATTTGGATTATAAACCTAACTTCTATTTGATTTAGTTTGTAACTTCTATTTGGAATGTAACCTTAATTTTCATTATAAATCTTGATGCATCATTTGATTTATTATATATATATGTGAATTGTGAATGATTGATGAAGTTAGAATACAGTATATGTGATAAAGGCACAAAAAATGTATTGCCGTTGAATTGGGTTAAAAAAAAGAAGAAAAGGTTTTGACCCAAAAAAGTGGTCCAGGTAGGCAATTAGTATTACTAGAGCATGCCAACCGAATTATTTGGTATACCGAAATTTATTACATTTAAAGTTTGATACGATAATGGTAATAAATTTTGCCAAACCAAAAATTTGGTACGTAATTGTTATGGGGGGGGGGGGGTTTGGTAACCGTACTGAAACCCAACCCTAAGTTAAATGTGTCTAGAAGGATAAATAATGTCATTTTTAAAAATTAACGAGTTAAAGATATTCATTAAAAGCTCAGACTCGTTTTTAAAGTATCTTTTAAAAACAATCACATGCTGCTTTTAAAAACTGTTATCTGGAGATCATTATTTTTATTTTTACTAAACATTTTTTTGTTGGTTAACTTGAAAGTGAAACAACTTTTGATAAGAGAAGTACCAAAGTGGGCCTACAAGTATTTAGTTAAACTTTTTTATAT
The DNA here is from genome assembly GCA_036320875.1 of Cotoneaster glaucophyllus. Classification (NCBI taxonomy): domain Eukaryota; kingdom Viridiplantae; phylum Streptophyta; class Magnoliopsida; order Rosales; family Rosaceae; genus Cotoneaster; species Cotoneaster glaucophyllus. The sequence continues at coordinate 17,106,570 of CM070069.1, read as the reverse complement.
TATGTGGTGCGGTTCGGCTCCAAAGATAAAACGTTGAAACCAAATCGTTTTTTTGAACTTGCAGTTTGGTTCAAACCGAAACCATTTCAGAATTGCAAAAATTAAGCTGTTTAGTACGGTCTAATTTAGTCCGTATTTCGATTTCGGTTTTCAGTTCCAACTTCCAAATGTCCACCCCTTCTCCAAAGTATATAGATACGAAAATAATCGTTTTAGTAAATGGTAGTAAAGTAATCCCCAAAACGAGGAGACGACGCCGTATAGACCGAATAGAAAAATAGGGTTGCAGGCGGCTGGTCTTCTCCCTCGGCGAGGCACGCGCCTCTGCAACTCCTTGCGCAGAGCTCAGTGAAATACAGGTCAGATTTCTCCAGAAATTCAGGCCTTTTCACTACGATTTTCCCGATATTTCAATTTCAGACTATCGGCGATGGAGGGTGAAGAAATAGGCTTCACCCCCTTTCCATGTCGTTCCCTCAAATTCTCGATATATCGCCGAAATTGCCCATTTTTTAGTACCACCGTAGTGAATCGTTCACTATTATGTTCGAATCATTGTGCATTTTCTTTTTCGCCAAAAAATTTGCATGCAAGTCAGAAATGTTCATGTCGCAGGTATATTGTTTTTGACGGATCATCATGGGCATGAATGGCCTACCTTTTGAAGCTGGCCAAGAGGTTGAATGCAGGTCGTTTATCCCGGGTTATCGCGGTGCGTGGTTCCGATGTAAGGTAACGATCACAGTTAATAGTACTGGCAAATATCCATTGGTGATCAATTTTGTTTTGCTCCAAGCGTGTTTTGAACTCGAAGATTTTACTTCTTACAATTATGATCACTAGTTTTCGGTTTCTAGTATTCGTCTCTTCATTTTCAGTGTTGATAGTTGTAAAATAATATTAGGAAGTGGGAATGCTAAGAAGTTAATTAAGAGTATGGAAAGAGTCATCCATGTTTTTTCGGAATCATTAAAAGTCTGTTTATGGAAGATAATAATAAGTAGATTGTAAAGGGGCAAAACTGCAGTTTTGAAGATTGAATTTTGACAAGTTATGGCCTTTAACCAAAGTATTGGTTGTTGTATTAGTATATCACGCCTTTTCAGATTCGGAGTTAAAAAATCTTGGTGCTATTTGTCAACTAGATAAGATCGTTGGTAGGCAAAGAAACCAACACAAACATATGACCAACCTATTCTAGATAGATTCCTGTGACGACAACTATTGGCAGAGATTCCAAGAACTGCAATTTAAGGTGGAGATACCAGAATTTAGTGGAGAATAACTAGGGGAAGTTAGTTGGTTAAATAAACATGAAAGAAATTTTAAATACATTGTTCTTCCATGTCATGCGAATGAGAAGTTGGTAGCATTTTAGTTGAAAGGGTATGCTTCTCGTTGGTGGTAGCAAGTCCAAATGACTAAGACTCAAGTAGGAAACTAGCAAATATATACATGGTCTAAGATGTATAGGGTAAGGGTTCCATAAGAATTTTTTTTTTTGGGTTAAGTATATCTAATCTTTTCCAGATTTATCCTTAAGATCAAAGCTCGAACAACATCGGAAGTCTGATTAGTTCTCAACTATATATGAGAGGGGCTCGTTTATTTTCTGTTTAACATCATACACGGAGAAGTTGCTGACCATTTAGGTAATTAAAGGCCTTGTTCTTTGCTTAGGCCTTTGCTTTCTCATTAGAAAAGATTCTGATGTTGGAAAGTTTTATTAAACAAGGATTATTCCTTATGAATGAGTGCTGAATGTGTTGCAAGCACATGAATGTGTGACTAGTCGTTTTCTACACCATACATTTTCATACGCTTGTTGGCCTCTCGCTTTCTTTCTCTGTGAACTCTTGAGTGTTGCATGCTCTGTGGCCTAGATTCTGGTGGGATGGCATGGTATTTTTTTTTCAAGAAGGCTAGCAGAGCAGCTGGGGGAAACTACTTGTATTTTATGGTCTATATTTTGGATGAATCCAGGGTATCCCCCGCACGTAGGCAAGGACTAATCCCTCGAGCCGGGTCGGACCACATTCCGGGGGCAAGCTCTCCCAATGCTGGCTTCTCCATTCACAAGGCTTGAACTTGAGACCTTGCTTAAGGGGAACAAGCTCCTTACCACTTGAACCGCCAAGCATTGGTATTTTATGGTCTGTATTCATTATCAGAGAGAAATGGTAGTTTATTTGAGGGGCAGGTACAATTGGGATGATAGGGAGGAGGATTAGTTGAGTTCAATGCAGTATAGATTTGTATTCTTTGCTCACTTTGGGCTTTACTCTATAAAGATTTTAATGTTGTACCTTAGTCAGATCTATCTGGATTGATTTGCTACTTGCTAAGTGTTGTCAAGGATGGTTAAGATTTGGGTGTGTGTTTGTTTTTTAGCTGTAATACTGTTGATGGAAATTGAATCCATCTTGTTATGCATTTCTTTCTTCTTCAATAAAAGTGGTGTTTATTATAACTTTGTAAGTTGAAGAGAATTATTGTGGTTGGTATTTTTTCCCCGTTTCTTTAAGATTTTCTTTCTTTCTTTGTATGTAGATTTTGTGTTGTTTTTACTTAAGCCTTCTATGCTTCCTTGCATATTTTTATTTTCATGAAATCTGTACGTCTTCCAGTAATGAAGAACAGATTACTTTTGCAATGTTAGGTAGCATTTTTGCAATTACAACTAAGCCTTTAGATCTATGTGTTGCATGATTTACTTTTCTCAACCTTGAATTATTCTACATATACATAGTTAGGATTTACCAATACTACCATCAATCTCCTCTTACTTCTCCTACCATTAGATGCTTTGCTGAAACAATTGGGTGTATGATGTAACTTACAATGACTTATGGTTTAAGGTGTCCATCTACTTTTATAAAGCCCATATTTGCATTTATATGATGTTTTCCACTTGAGATTGTTTCCATACATTTGGTTGAGGTTGGTTCCATTGTTTATGCTTGGTATAAAAATCTTTGAGAAAATGATACCATTCTCTCTGATAATATTTTTATTGTCATCCAGATAAAGGAATACGGCTTGAGACAAGCTCGGTTGTCGTCTAGCATGGAGTATATTGACTTTCCTGATGAAAGTAAGTGATATCTGTGGGTATGTTTCCTTTATGAGCATTTTTTTGGGGCTTAAGTTTGAAGGAACTGTAAAACCAATTGGCAACAGGGGAAGTGACCCTACTCCTTATAAACACATGCAAGGTCTGTTAACTTTCTGATGTGGGACAACACTTAACATACTTACACGTGCCTTCGCGTGTGTCAACACTCAAGCCAAACACATGTATGAGGGGCTTAAGTTTGAAGGAATCCTAAAACCAATTGGCAACAGGGGGAGTGACCCAATTCCTTGTAAACACATGCAAGGTCCGTTAACTTTCTGATGTGGGACAACACTTCACACTCACACGCGCCTTCACGTGTGGCAACACTCAAGCCAAACACATGGATAACACATATTGGGTGACGTGGAGCACGTGCGGCCTTTGAGCTTTATACGGATATGTGGACCTACCTGCTTCAATACCATGAATGAGAAATCAGAAAAACCTTCATTGTAGAAAGCACGAGCAAGAAACAACAAGAATCAGAATTTCATTACTAGTAAAATGATTACATAAAGCATCTCCGTACTGTAGTGAGTATATTTATACTCAATGATTAATGCAGCTGACTTAATCTTCAACTAAGTGCACTTTTTAATCATTAGCTTAATTACAACTTAGTAATTAATCCTGGACAGCTCAAATACAGCCCTCAATCACATCAAAGACCATAGACCACATCAACATATTAATGCTAAATGTGGCAATATCATCAGCTAGCTCCGGTATTAAAGTTCATTGTGTTTTGGGTCGTGGTGTCTCAAACAGTTTTGGCTGACAGTATAAACAACAGACTTATTCTCTTATGTTCTATGTTTGTTGTGTTTATTAATCGACCTGTTCTTTTCTAAAGAAAAAAGTATTAATAGACCTGTACATTATCAAGTGCACTCTGATTGTAGGGCATGTAAGAATTGCACATTGACCAATTCTTTTAAAAAACATATTTTAAAGTAATTACTATGTAAGAATGCACATACCAAAACAACATGGTATGTGAAATGCATGTATGGTTCCTCGTTACGAGAGTGTGCTACTTTTATTGTTACTTGTTTTGAATGGAAAACGAAGAGAGAATATTACCATGAGCCCTGGTAGTCATTGCCTAGTTTCTATATATATCTCTGAAGAATTATTTTCCTCCTAGTTTTCAAGTTTAATAAATATTTTAGTGAGACTGATGTTTTTTATTTCTGCATATTGTTGCTCTTATCTGCAGAAGTGAAGTGGACAAGAGTATATCAAAAAATCCCTGGTGTTAGTAAGAAGTCAAAGTCATTAAAAGTGCAATTGATGTTGCGTCCTCGGTTTCCTCCTATCTATAATAGAAGTACAATACCTGATGCCTATACCAGAGCAGAAGTGGTGGTTATTGTCAACGATGATTGGAAAGTGGGAGATTTAGTTGATTGGTGGAAGGATGGTTGTTATTGGTCTGGAAGAATAACAGAAATATTGGGGAATGAGAGCTTTAAGGTGGGTTTTGTATCTCTCAACATATTAATGCTAACTCTAGTATGCTTGTTCTCAATGTGTTCATTGTATGAGGCGTTAAGCATTTTCCCCCTTTCAAATTGCACACTGTCAATAAATGTTATAACTCCAATAATCACATACCCTATTTTATGACCTCTTATTTTATGACCTCCCATACACGATGTTACTTGAGCTCCTGAGTTAACTTACATATAACACTCTTGCATCGGGAGAAGGCAATATGTTTGTTTAGTGCAACTGAGATGTAGCTGCATTTTCTTGGTTCAATTATAGTTACTTTGATGTGAAAGAGAGCTTCTATTTACTAATTGGTATTCTCTATTTTTTTCCAGTTTGATTTGCCACCTCCTCCAGATGGTGAAGGATATTCCTATGAAGTTTCTTCCAAGGAATTGCGCCCATCCTTGGATTGGTCTCCAGAGAATGGTTGGACGGTACCCACACCCATGGTACCTGCAGCCCATTCATATTTCTGTATCTTTTTTTTTCCCGTTTAAGAGGAATTATCAGATATTACTGCCAAACTTTAAATTGATTAATAACTGAGTTGTTTCAAATACTACCTTCGATCAGCTTGAACTGTCAGAAACTGACAAGGAGCCTCCACATTCCCATCACCTGATGATGATGACGTGTCACTTCAGGAAATTGGCATTTAAAAATGAATGCCATACATGAAATCAATTGTGAAGTTACAAAACTCTTTTCTTTTTGCTGACAACTCTCTCATTGTTAATTTGGTGTTGCACTTTGGGTATTAACCTTCTAGCATTCTTTTGTTGTTTGAAAAAAAAGGTCAAATTTTTGTTATATTTCTTCTTCATTGGGGTTGAAACAATACCTCATGTCTTTCTAAAAATGAATGCCAGGCCATCATCCTGATTCATGATAAATGCTGCAATCCTTTGGCTAAACAAGATTCCATTTTGTCACTGATGTTAGTAGTGTTAGGTCAATTTTGTATTGATATTTTAAAGCTACTTCTATCTTGTGCAGGTTTTGATGCTTTCTGTCCTAATAGGAAATGAAAAACAATTCTTTTATCCTTCAATTTCTGATTTTTTTTTTAAATGCCTTTTTGGTCGCAGGAGAGTGCACGTGTGCATCCTTGTGCTCGAGTAATGAAGCCTGGTAATCAATTACGAATACATATTTTCTCAACAACGTATGTACATGCATGCATGTTATTTTCTATTAGCCTTCTGACCTCAACATCTAGGGCTTGTGACAATTGACTGAGATAAAATAAAATTGGAGCCATTGGAGATGGATACTTGTACATAATGTTATTGAACTTTTTTTTCTTTGGTAGGACTGTTGGAGGCAATGGTCCATTTCTTTTGCTCCTAATAGATGGATCCGATTCCTAAGGGAAATGATATATTTTCCATACGACTATGAGGTGGTGATTTGATCTTAGTTATAAACTTATAGCTGGCCAGTTTATAACCTGGTAAATAATTAAACTCTAATTGACGAAGAAAGATTCAATTCAGATAGTACGGCTTGAAACAATTTTGTAATTCGATGGAATATGGTTGCTTCTGGAAACTTCAGAGTTTGCGACAGTCATACATCTTCTCAAGCCTTGTTGGTTTTGGGGATTGTCAATCCTGCTAGAAGGGTTTCAGATGCAACTCAATACGCCTCAAATTGGCGAAAACAGAGCTCCTTTTTGGATGAGCAATAAGAAGTTGATTAGTAAAATAGTAAAGACTGCTTTGAGAGTTATGAATGTGAAATATATATCCTCAGTATCAAGAAAATAAAGTTGAAAGAAAGAGTTGGTAAGTGGCTTCATATATATTAAGATTTTGACCTTTTAGTTATCCAAGAGGTAGAACCCATACAGAAATTGTAGTGAAAGCTGTAAGCTATACCAGTCTACCCACAATTGTGGTGTTGTCTTTTTAAGTTACTTGGCCAGCCGTAGTTGACCACTGGATTTGTGCTGTATTAATGTTGTTGTAGGTTTATGTAATGTTTTTTCTTTTGACGGTATATGCAATGTTGAACGCAAATTATGGGTTCTAAGTATCCAAGGAACGAACATTATTCATTTCTCGGTCCAATTCCCCCACAGTTAAGGCTGATGTGGAGAGGTGAAGTCAGATCTAAGTATGAAGCGTTTGAATAACTAATAAAATGGTGCCATATTAAGTAGTTGTAGAAGAAAAGCAGATCAAGGGCTATAAGAATGTTCTAGTGAAATTTTGGTTAGTTATCCATGATTTTGAAGAAGATGAAGGGTACATATAATGTTACCCTAACTTCCTCTTTTGAATCTTGTCTTTCATTTTTCTTTCCAGCAGGATGGATCTGATTGAGAGGGGATTATTGTTGTTGCAGGGGAAGTTCCAAGCTGTACAGCCCATGCTGTGGGTGATGAAAATAGGTGTCTCCAAGCTTTTGCTACAGCATCACATCGTTCACCTTCTTCTCACGTGTCTGCTAGCTCATTACAACCTCCCAAGGGATTAGAGGAAATGGCAAAGCAACCTCTAGGCACTATAAAAACCACGGAGAAACCACCACCAGATGTAAATGTTGGATCCGATATGGCAGATAGTGGGATTGCGAAGGCAAGTTGCTCAGATAGTGTTTCAAGTTCGCATGTTAAAAGTGAGCCAAAGGGGATGCGAAGAACTGCAACCGGAGAAGATAAAGTTGACAACAATGGGTCGTTGAAGAAAATGAAAACGGATAGGAACATAGTTTTAAATTCGACGAAGTCTGATACATTAGAAGCTGCAATTCTAGACTTGGAGGAACTTGTAAGCCGGGTTAAATGGATGAAGGGCGTCTTAGAGATTGGAATGCCTTTGACAAGTGCCACGCGCCCCACTTGGAAGTTTCTGTGATATCATCCTTGTCCTCACCAAAACGAGAGGTTTCACTCCCAGTAAGTGTACCTATGATGAAATTTTTTTAGCGGCGTTTAGGTTGTTACTAACTCATGCTCATCTGTTTTGACTGTTTTCTTTTTACAAACTTCTTTTGGGGTGAATGTGAAGCACATATTGAAAGGAATGAACCTTATGCATGACTTTCCGTACAAAACAAACACTTCTTGTAGTGACTATGTATAATCTTCTTACAAGAATGGCTTTGTGAATTTCCGATTTTGAATTGGGAGAGCGGCAGAAGCAGATTGAGAGATGGGTGGAGGTTTTTTTGGGCCGAAAAGCGGGATTCCGGCTCAATGGTTTGGCCTAACTAGCTTCTTGTCATGACCATAGAAAATTTCTACACATCCAGCGTCTGCTAGACCTCTCTAACAAAGTCATCAAAATTTGACTTCCAACTGCCGTTATCCGGTGGTTGCCACTATTTTTTTATTTTTTATTTCTTTCGCTTATTTTTAGCCACACCCATAGAACTTGATTTTGATCTTACTTTGGTTTCAAATAGAACTAAAGCAATGTAGAGCAAATTTTGAGTTTTATAGAGTAAATTACGATTTTTGAGTTTCAGGGGCAAAATGAGATCAAAATTGAGTTTCACGAGACAAAATGAAACGAATTTTGAGTTTCAAAAGTAAGATTCAAATCGAATTCTAGAACGTAGCTATGAATTTTGTCACATTTATATCTACGTAGTGAGGACAGAAATGGAATTTAGCTTTGGATCATAAATTAAATTTAAGGAAGAGAGAGAAAGTAAAACCTCAAAATATTTGAAAGCCTATATTTCACTCTAAAAAGCATTTCAAAACTCAAAACTTTTCCCTCCTTTCTTCTCTGCCAAAAATGGAGCCTTCAGCTCTCAAACTGGTAATGGTTCAAGGTCCGCGGAAGGGCGAAACCCTAGAATTCGTACCCGGATCCAAGGTCCGAATCGGCCGCGTTGTTCGGGGCAACAACCTCCCGATCAAAGACTCCGGCATTTCCTCCAAGCACCTCTCCATCGAATCTGAATCAGGCAAATGGGTTCTCCGAGACCTCGACTCCTCAAACGGCACGGTTTTGAATGGGTCGGATATCCCCCCAAATACGCCCGTGGATCTCTCCGACGGCGACGAAATCAAGATCGGTGAGTACACTTCCGTCGAGGTGAAGATCGCCGGCTACGAAGAGAGCCGGCTGAGACGGAACCCTAGGCGTGCGGCGGCCGCAGCGGAAGCTACCGCGGTGCCGGTTTCGGAGAGTCGGGGACGGAGAGGTAGGGTTGCGAAGGAGGGCGAGGAGAAAGCGGAGGTGGAGAGAGCGAATGTTGAGGAAATTGAGGTCGCAGGGAAACGAGGGAAGGGCCGACCGCCCAGAGCTAGGGTTTTGAAGAGTGAAGCAGCGGAGGAAAACTTGGCACGGCAGGTGAGTACGAGGCAAACTCGGAGCTCCAGGATTGAGGAATTGGGGAAGATTCTAGAGAAGTCTGGTGGAGATAGTGAAGGAGTGAACGTTGAGCCGAAAAGGACCCGTGTCGGTGCAAGGAGGAGGAAAAATGTACCGGAGGAGGTACGGGTGTGTGATAAGCTTGATGTTAAGGAGGAAGAGGCTTCGAAAGGGCTGAATTTGGAGGAAGAGAGACATGAAGAGGCAGATAGAGAGTTTAGTGTTAGAGGGGAGAGTGGCGAAAGGGGTAAATATGCAAGTGGGAGTGGTGAAAAGGGTGAGAAAGGAAGTGGAAGTGGTGAAATCGGTGTCAATGGAAGTGGGAGTCGCGTTAAGGGCGACAACGGTAGTGGAAGTGGTTCAGGTGTAAATGAGAGCTGTGACTTGGAGAAGATGACGCTTGGGGAGTGGTTTGATTTTTTGGAGAGGAATTTTCCACAACAGATCATTGATGAGACGGAGGAGGCAATTGCGGAAATGACAGAGAAAGCTAAGCGAATTCAGGAGTACATTGTGCAGGAGAAGGAGAAGGCGAAAGTGCTTGTGGGCTACAAGGGGGGAGCTGGGACTTGTGTTTTCTGGTAATTTGCAGCTCAACTCTTCTTCTTTTTTTTTTTTTTTGTAAATTACGTTGCGTATCAAATTTGTGTTGTTTTGTTTTGTTTTATCGTGTGTACGTGATCTCTTACTGTGATAAAGTTACCTGGTCTGCAATTTTAAGTGTTGGATGTGAAATCGAAGTTGAATCCATTGAATCTTTAATATGGGACGAGATGAAACAATGTTTATTTCTGTTGTGAGCATCTTTCATATTGAGGAGGCTGGAATAGCATTAGCACTTTCATCGAGTGTTCTGCATACCACATTATATGTTGATAGCAAAATCAAGAATTTTCATGTTTTGGGTACCTTGGTTGTGTGTTGAACTCGTCTGCTTGATGTCAGCTTTTGCAAATCGTGTGTTACTGACAAGGAGTTCACAGATGTTACTATATCAAAGCAGTTGCTTCTGTTCTACTTATCCGAAGAAAAAGGCGAGACTATATGATACGCTTCATTCTCTGTCAATTGCTTGTGTGTCTATGTCTATGTTCATCGTGTTGGGAAAGAAATAACCGGGTTCTTTATCCCCAGAGAACTCTCTCTAAGTAGGGGCTTTAGCTATGTAAGGGAGGTGATGAGGTCTCATAAATCTCTCCCCGGTCCCTCCCAATGAGTTTAGCTGTTTAGCTTGGCAAGGCAACCAATTTATGCACTTCTCCTTTAGCGGCCTGCTTCTACATGTTTTGTTATAAATTCGTAGCTTTTCAAAACGATGAGTCTTGGCTGACTGGTAGCTATGGAGAAATACGTACAAGAGGCTGTGGATACACTTGTTGATAATGGAATCTGTGGACAACTAATGAGGGACGGTCATAAATCATAACAAGGTTTCGTGAGACTCTGCTTGATAATGGGATCCGCGGACAAGTCGTTTTCAGATGTAATTCAAGGAAAAGAGGGAATATTTCTTGAGGCTCTTTTTGGCAAACGGGGTGATTATACTGGGCGTTCTGTCATTGTTGTATATATCTATCGTGCTGTGAATTTGTTAACTGTTGCATCCGGGTCAGTGTCAAATCTGGATTGCTGACATAATTTTGTCGGATAGGTCAATTGGGTTACGTTGATTGACATTGAAATCTTTTTAAGGAATTGATTTTACGGAAAAATTCTCTCTAAGAGAGATCATGTTTGAATGGCATTGTTTCTGATAACAACTACAAATAAGTTCATTGGATTAAACCATTTATCCAAACATGCATGCGCTTGGATTGCCCGTGTTTGCATAAAAGTTTGATTGTGCAAAGATCATTTAGGCACGAAATAAATGATTTGAAATTTGATAATACGGGTACATTTGCTACGCATTGAGCTTGTAGCTCAAGTGATTAGATTTACTCAAACTCTTGGAATAAAACTCAAATTTTAAGTTCTAAACCTATTCTAACTTGCTCCAACCTTTGGGCCAAATATGAGTTTTAACTTTTAACTAAAAACTCATTTTTTTAAAAAGAAGAGAATATCTAATTATCCAAATTTAAATCCGACGACTAAAATAATTAAAAAAAATAATTTCTTTCAGGTGTTTCATATATTTTTTCATAATGTTCCACGAGTTTTACTGTGTCAGTTTAATTATTTTTTTAATATTTATTAGAATCTAAATATTTTTAGTTTAAAATGTTCATAAAATTAAATTTGGATAGTCTACATAATTTTTTTTTTAAAAGTTACTTTAAGAAAAAAAAATTATCCTAAATTCATTGTTTAAGAATCTCGGACTAAAAATTTAACCTAGAAAGGTTGGAGTAGAAAAACTGTTTTTGGGTTAAAATCTAAACTGTCTGGGTTAAAAAATTTTAGGTTTTAACCCAAGAGTTGGAGATGATCTTATAACAGTAACGAGTTGGAACATTAATTTTGGAGAACCAATTACTGATATTTATTGATAAAAATTATGCATCCCTCTACTTAACGAGGATATTGATAGATTATGTTGATAAAATTGTTTAATTTTGTTCCAAAAATAAATCTCATAGTTAGCACATCATAATTTTAACAAGTGCTTGAAGGCCAAAACAACCAGAAGGACATAAATTAATATGATTTTAAAACAACAGGATGCAATTTAGTATGGCTTATTGTATTAACACCTTACATCCGCACTCAACATACATCTTAGATTTTCTACATACATTCTGCACTCTTCACATCTTAGCTACAAATACACAAGGTCATCCCTTTGGTATAAAGTTAGGGCCGGTGTGATGCCTGAAATTTTCTGATTTCTCCAACCATACGTGAAGGACAACTTCACTTTAGACTTGGGGGGATTTAGTTAAGCAAATCCTAAACGAGGTGTTGGTGCAGTTGGATACACTTCTCGATAATGAAATCCATGAACAACTAATTAGGGACAGTCATAAATCATAATAAGATTTCGTGAGACTTTGCTTGATAATGGAATGTGCAAACAAGTTGTTTTCAGATGTAATTGAAGGAAAAGAGGGAAGATTTTGTGAGATTCCGCTTGGCAAACGAGTTGATTATTCGGGGCCTTCTGTCATTGTCATAGGTCCCCTACTTTCAGTACATTATGCTGAATTCCTTTTGGACTGTCTAAAGTTTGAATTATTGTTGACATGCTACTTTCGGGAACCTATTAGTGACTTTGGTGTAACAAGCTGGTTAAGTGTCGAATTGATTGGCCCTAAAGTTTAAGTTTCGAATATGTGACTTGTATTTTGCATTCTTGTTTTCCTCTCTGAATTCCTTAACTTTTGGATGCATATGTAGCTTTATGTTGGTTTGTTAAGTGAATTTTTCAATATATTGGTGTATCTGGACTGGATGATTGATCGAAACTAAGAGCAAGTTAAGCTACACAGCAAACTCGAGAAACTTTTGAATGCTCGACCAAGCATTTGGGGGTATCAGTTCCCAAAACTTGTGTTTGTACCCGATTTTACGCTATCCGAGCAATCGAGGCCATTAAGTGAAAAGAATTTTAAGTCTTTGGATGAAGGAAATCATATTAAATATTACCATTTTATATGGTAATTATCTTATGGTTACACATTGTGCAGCAAATTGGTTGGTTCCCTTCTTGAGAGGGGGAAAATGGTATTTATCATGACTAAGCCGTGTGTGATATGCTAGCCATAATTGGAGGAGTTTTGTACGTGGAACAGTACCACTAGGATGTTACGTTGGATGATCATATGGATATGCCATTTTTATGTATTTGAATATTAATTCAAATGAGATGGTGAGATGATATTCCAATTTGCAATTGGGGAAAGAGATTCTCTTCGGATTTCTTCATTTCAATCCATCAAGTTCGAGAATTTGGGTTGTTGAAATTTGATCTAACAGGTACAAACAGTGGTCCACTTTAAAAATTATAATAATTTTAACCGTTTGATCAAATTTTAACAATCTAAATTCCCAAATTTTATAGATTAGAAGAAAATGATCAGGAGATGATCCTTTCCCTGCAATTGGCTTTGCATGTTGAAACGTGGGAGTATGAGGAACAACTACATCACTTGGTTGGTTAAGGTGGTGCCACGTAATTTAAGTGATGTGACTTGAAGAGTAAAAGGTGTCAATCTGGGGTTTAATTTTCTGATTTCATTATTCTCTCCAAGGAGGAAAATATATAATGTACAAGAGGATTTACAAGGAAAGAAATATTAATTACAATCTGATTACAAGGACCTAGAAAAGGTAACTAAATAATCACAAGAAGTCAACTCTCCAACACTCCCTCTCAAGTTGCATAAATGTCGTTCATGCCCAACTTGACAAGAGAGTTGTAGAACGCTTGGCTTGCAACAGCTTTAGTTAAGATATCCGCCAATTGATATTCTGACTTTACGAACGGGAATTGAATAATATTCCCATCCAACTTCTCCTTAATGAAGTGTCTGTCAACTTCCACATGTTTTGTGCGATCATGTTGAATTGGGTTGTGTGAGATATCTATAGCTGCTTTATTATCACAAAATAAATTCGAGGCCGAATTCGACGGATACCCGAGTTCACCGAGCAGCCTCTGAAGCCATAATAGTTCGCATACTCCTTTTGCCATACCCCTGTACTCAGCCTTAGCACTTGATAAAGCAACCACTTTCTGTTTCTTACTCCGCCAAGTGACTAAGTTTCCTCCCACAAATGTAAAGTAACCGGATGTGGACCGACGATCAGTAACGTTGCCTGCCCAATCTGCATCGGTGTAACCCTCTATTCGGCAATGATCATTCTTAGAAAACATAATGCCTCGACCTGGTAAGGACTTCAAGTATCGTAGGATGCGTTCGATTGCACCCATATGTGCCTCACTCGGAGAATGCATAAATTGACTAACAACACTTATCGCGTATGCAATATCAGGCCTGGTGTGAGACAAATAAATTAATCTCCCAACTAACCTTTGATAACGATCCCTGTTGGTGGGAACTTGATCAGGGTGCATGGCAAGATGGTGATTTTGGACTATGGGAGTGTCGGCCAGTTTACAATCAAGCATTCCGGTTTCAGCTAATAAGTCGAGAACATATTTTCGTTGAGACAGAAATATACCCTGTTTAGATCGAGCTACTTCTATCCCCAAGAAATATTTCAAACCACCTAGATCTTTCATCTCGAACTCGGTGGCTAGGTAATCTTTGAGCCTTGAGATTTCCTCTTTGTCGTCACCTGTAACAATCATATCGTCCACATATATGATAAATGCCGTCAATTTCCCCATTCGGCGTTTCAAGAAAAGTGTATGATCAGAATTACTCTGCCTGAACCCATATTTCCTCATAGCCGTCCGGAACCTACCAAACCATGCTCGAGGTGATTGTTTTAACCCATACAATGCTTTATTCAGCTTGCAGACTACACCAGGTTGTAAGACCGATGCATAACCAGGTGGAACATCCATATACACTTCTTCGTCGAGATTACCATGTAAGAAAGCATTTTTCACATCAAATTGCTGTAACGGCCAATCTAAGTTGGCTGCCAATGAAAGCAACACTCTTACCGTGTTAATCTTTGCTACCGGGGCAAATGTCTCTGTATAATCCACACCGTACGTTTGAGTGTATCCCTTGGCCACTAATCGTGCTTTGTATCGTTCAACGGACCCATCAGCTTTGTACTTGATGGTGTACACCCATCGACACCCAACTCTCTTCTTTCCTCGGGGAAGTGGAACTAAATCCCACGTTTGATTTTTCTGGAGTGCAGCCATTTCTTCCTCCATTGCCTTGGTCCATCGATCGTCAGATAGTGCCTCTTTCAATGAACTTGGTGTGCTATCATTGGATATTTGTTGTACAAAAGCTTTGCCAAGTTCTGATAACTTCTGTGATGACACATAGTTGGCAATGGAGTATTTAGAGCCTTTCGTTGTGTCCGGTGAATATCGATTAGGTGGCTGTCCTCGATTGTGCCTGAAAGGTAATTGATAATTCGGAACAACGGTATCATCAACAAGGATAGTCGAGCTTACCTCAGAAATATTCTCAGGAGTATGGTCTGGTGGTACTAAATTTGGAGACGAGGGGGGAATAGTCTCGGCAAGGGCAGCTGGCCGAGTCTCGGTAAGGGTAGTTGGCCGAATCTCGGCAGAGGTAGCTGGTCTATTCTCGGCAAGTGTAGCTGGCCGAGTCTCGACGAGGGTAGCTGGCCGAATCTCGACAGAGGTGGCTGGTCGAGTCTCGGCAAGGGCTGGCCGAGTCTCGACGAGGGTAGTTGGCCGAGACTCGGCAAGCCGAGTCTCGGCAATGGTGCAATCCTTCTCGTCATACCGTGTCTCCCCCTAAGGAGGAGGATTGGAAGAAGCCGAGGGGTAATACATTTCAGACTCAGAAAAAGTGACATCCATAGTAACATACAGTCGACGGGAAGGAAGGTGATAGCAACGGTACCCTTTCTGAAGGAGGCCGTACCCCATAAAAATACATCGAAGAGCACACGGGTCAAGTTTCGTCCGCTGATTTTTATGAAGATGAACAAATGCAACACATCCAAAAATCCGAGGTGGGAGTACTAAAACTGACGGTAGATGCACGAAGGTAGCAAGGACTTGTAAGGGAGTACGAAAATCCAGGACTTTAAATGGCAGACGGTTGATAAGATAAGTGGCGGTCTGAAGAGCAACATCCCAAGAAGAGCAGGGAACAGACGCCCCAATCAAGAGTGACCGAGCCGTTTCTAAGAGATGACGATTTTTGCGCTCAGCCATCCCATTCTGTTGAGGAGTCTGAGGACATGTAGTTTCATGAAGAATTCCCGAATTCGTTAGATAATGGGAAAAATCACTATTAACATATTCACCACCATTGTCAGAACGTAAAATCCGTATGTCAGTAGAAAACTGTGTCTGAACCATGGTGTGGAAGGTCTTAAAAACTGAAAACACATCACTTTTATGCTTAAGAAGATATAACCATGTCATCCGGGTACAATCATCGATGAATTTTACAAACCATCGAATACCAGATGAAGTAGTAGTCGGAGATGGTCCCCAAACATCCGAATGAACAAGACCAAAAGGAACAATACTTTTATTAGAATTCAACGGATAAGACATACGGTGACTCTTGGCAAGTATGCAAGTGTCACATTTAAAGTCTGAAACTGAACAACCAACAAATAAATCCGGAAACATATGCTGCAAATAACTGAAAGATGGATGACCCAAACGGTGATGCCATAACCATATCTGACGCCACTTGTAATCAACAGCTCCTTGGGCGAGATTGACCCGTCCTGTACTGACATCGTCCACAAAATAGAGATCCCCCCTCTTAGTACCACGACCAATTATCTCCTTCGTGAGAATATCCTGTATAAGACAAAACTTTGGATACATTAGCACACAACAGTTCAATTGTTCAGTGGCTTGGCCAGGAGACATCAATTTATGCTTGAGTGAAGGTACAAGTAATGTATGAGGCAAAGAGAGTGGGCGTGAGGTGCACGGTGCCAGCGCCAGTTACCGGTGAGGTGACTCCATTAGCATTAGTAATATTACGTCGAAGTGGAACAGTATCACAAGCTAAATCAGTGGGATCATAAGTCATATGGTCTGTGGCACCGGAGTCAATGATCCATCCAGATGGAGTAGCATCATGATTCATATTAAAAACATAACCACAGTTGCCTGAGGACTCCGGAGACATGTCGGAAGAACTCGAAGCCAGAGAATCATCTTGAGATATCAAAGATAATTGGGACATGGAGGTGGCGAGATTGGCTTGCCCAAGCTTGGCTTGCTCGTCTCGTTCTTGTTGTTTCTGAAGCTTCAACGGTTCCCACCAGTCAGGATAGCCATGCAATTGGAAGCAATTATCATGGCCATGCTTCTCACTACCGCAGTAAGTACAACCACCGGTCGGGACAGGTGGTTTAGGTCGAGGAGGACGGGGGCCCGTGGTGGGCCGAGAGACTGTCCTAGCAGCAAAGAACGAGCCCTGTGCCGAGCTCGGCGCAGGAGCTTGGGGTTGCAGTCCTGAGCTCGATGGAGGTAACTTATCAGGGGCTCGGGGACGAGATGAAGCTACGGCTCGTGTGGTAGGCCGAGTTGTCATGGCAGGTCGAGCCACCATGGCCGCCCCACTCGGCAGCTGTCCTCCGGTACTCATCACAGCTTGCCGTATACCCTCTCGGCAAACATAGGCAAAGGTTTGTTCGACGGAAGGAAGGGGCTCAGTTCGTAGAATATCACTACGAATTTTATCAAACATCTCATCTAATCCTGCAAGCAAAGTGTACACACGATCCGTTTGAATAATTTTATTAAAAATTTCAATATCAGTACCGCACTTCATTGGATTAGGTTGACGATAATCAATCTCCTGCCACAAAGATTGAAGATCACTATAGTATATTTCCACCCGTCGTCCATCTTGCCTCATGCGAGAAGCCTTGCAGGTAAGATCATAGACTTGAGATATATCTAAGCCATCATAATACGTGCGAACAACCGCGTCCCACACTTCCTTTGCCGTTGGTAGTCGAAGAAAGTACCCAATCAAATTGGGTTCCATAGAGTTGATGAGCCAGCCTTTTACAATGGCGTTCTCCGTACGCCACTTGGTGAAGGCCGGATCGTCGATAGATGGTTGGGGATTACTCCCAAACAAGTAGCCTAACTTGTCTTTTCCAGCAACAAACATCTTAACAATCTGAGACCAAACTCCATAATTGGCACCATTAAGTTTGATGCCAATCGAAGCAGTAGATGAATCGTGATGAACAATCTGTGTAACAACTTGCGGAATAGGTGGGATAGGATTCATGGTAGGATCGGTCAGGGTAGTAGCGTTTAGGGTTGTAGTGTTTAGGGTAGGAGTAAAATCAGTTAGGATGGGATTGCGTTCACTGTGGAGTGGTGGTAGGTTCTCCATGGGAGGGCCGAGGTTTCTTGAGGGAACGGGCAGAGCAGAAACCCTAGGATCTCTGCTTTGATACCATGTCAATCTGGGGTTTAATTTTCTGATTTCATTCTTCTCTCCAAGGAGGAAAATATATAATGTACAAGAGGATTTACAAGGAAAGAAATATTAATTACAATCTGATTACAAGGACCTAGAAAAGGTAACTAAATAATCACAAGAAGTCAACTCTCCAACAAAAGGTCCTTTGCAGATCATAAGTTCATAACCTATCAACAGATATCACCGAGGATAATGTGTGGCAATTCGTGATTATTATTTCACAAGGTGTGATGTTTATGGGATGAAGATTCACTGGATTCTTTTTATGAGAATTTCAAGAATTATTTTATTGTGTTCGTTTATCGTATATTATATAGTTAGTTTTTATCAGATATTATTTGTGTTAAATTTTAAATTAAAAAATTCAAAATCATTTATGGCCATAGGATGACAGATAAACGGACACGATGAAGTGATCCCTGAGATCCTTACAAAGAGGATCCGGATAGGATCCTATCGCCTTTTTACAAAGGACTCTACAACTGGGTCATCTGATCATCGTGAAATTTCAGTCTTATAAATAGAAGATGTTCTCCAACATTTCGAAGCCCCTCAAACTCAATATACATATTTGTCTTGTGCAAATTCCAGCTCTACGCGAAACCTTTCAAACCTCTTGAGAATTTTATTTTAATATTTTTCCCACCAACACCTCTTCAATTTGGATAAACAGCACTGTGAAGGCAACTGACGGCATCTTTAATTTGGATTTTATTTTACTTTTTTTTTTCGCCAAACACATCTTCAGTTTGGATAAATAGCACTGTAGAGGCAATTGACGACATCTTCGGTTTGGATAAACAACATTAGAGTCGTAGAATTGGGCGACCGATGAGCACCTTTAGTTTGGATAAACAACACTGCTTCGAGACTAACTAGTTATCTATCCAAGTCTCGATCAGCAAGAAATCTCTGAATCCTTATTAGAAGAGGTCATCTCATTAGCATTTCGGTGAGTTGAGGTGTTACCAGGTCACATCATTGGGCACACTGAAAGCCGATTATTTATTGAACTTCAGAGTAATTACCAGCCTTGTCTTCAAGCTTTAGAACTTGAAGGCCGAGACGTATTCCTTGCTCGGCCGCAGTCGCAAGATTTAGAATTCATCAGCGCACCCCACGCCACAAAGATATACATTTACTCCCCAGTCGAGCTCGGCTAATGAGTTGGCAGGCCCTGCATTCAACCGAATGACCTACTTAGCTTATTAGTTATTGGGTTTATATCACAAATGATCCCTGAAATTGACCCCATCAATCATGATGGTCCCTGAAATTGAAAATTGATCAATGTAGTCCATGAATTTTAACTCGCGAATCAATGTGGTCCTTCTGTTAGTGTTCCGTCCACATTAACTTTAAAAAAGGTTAGCGAACCAATTTTTTATGGTAAAATGATAAA
The DNA here is from genome assembly GCA_036320875.1 of Cotoneaster glaucophyllus. Lineage (NCBI taxonomy): Eukaryota > Viridiplantae > Streptophyta > Magnoliopsida > Rosales > Rosaceae > Cotoneaster > Cotoneaster glaucophyllus. The sequence continues at coordinate 17,087,181 of CM070069.1, read as the reverse complement.
AAATAACCCTGTTACTTATAATTTTAATTTTACTTACTACCTCTTTTTTCTTTTTTCCATCTTCACTTTTCTCTCCATTTTTTCATGGATTTGGTGCTAAAACTAAAATAAAAACAAAAAAAAGTGGTTCTCTAACTTTTTTTTGGTCATTTTACCATGAAAAATTGGTTCTCTAACATTTTTTTAGTGTTAATTTGGACGGAACACTAACAGAAGGACCACATTGATTCGCGAGTTAAAATTCAGGGACTACATTGATCGATTTTCAATTTCAGGGACCATCATGATTGATGGGGTCAATTTCAGGAACCATTTGTGATCTAAACCCTTAGTTATTTGATCTATACGCCACGTAGGCTAAGTAGTTTTTAGGGTTAACACATTTTTTCTGATAGATTTAAGGAAAAATAATAAAAAAGACTTCAAAACTTTGCATTTTAACTAAAAATCATCTAATAACTTTATTTACTGATAAAGACAAAAAAAAAGATAAAAAAAAGGGTAAATTACATAGTAACCCCTCAGGTTTGAGGTCTATTACAACCCCATACAACATCTTTAAAAAATCATTTTCATACATCACGTACCATTTTATTTCAAAATAATACCTCCGTTAGATTTTCCATCCATTGGGCTGTTAAATACTGACATGGCATTAGTGGACCCCGTTACACGTCAGCCCACTCCCTCCAAAACTTACACACGTGGAATTTTATCGTCCACGTGGACTGACAACATGGCAAATTTAAAATTAAAAAGTTTCTTGAATCTCTAACCCACTGTTCCCATCCCAGTAACAAACGCAACTCCACTATCATCGAGCACACCACCATTCCCCATTCCCAAACCCAGAATCGAGAAGGACGAAGTTCTGGTAACCCTAGCCCCCGTTGCGAAACCCTATTTCCGTCGCGAAACCCTGTCGCGAAACCTTATTTCCATCACTCTCTACCCGTCGATTTCCTATCAGCGTCGTACCCACTACCTATAACAACCCTTAACTTGTGACCCGCAACCCACAATCCATAACCCAGAACCAACTTCCGATTGCAACGATAATCAAGTGCTTCGAAGTGAAGGATTCAAGTCGAAGCCTGAAAATGACCTGGGAAAGGAGGGAGGATCCGTTAGATCCATTCCCAACATACGGTTAGTGCTTTTTGGTTTCTTTATTTTGTGTTGTTCGATAATGCTTGGACTGTTCGAAAATGGTTGGAGTGTTCGAAAATGGTTGGACTGTTCGATAATGCTTGTACTTTGTAATTTTGGATCTATATTTCCTAATTTTAAATTGATTTGTTCGAAAATGGTGGGGAACTAAAAATTGTTTGGTGTTGTCGATTAATGGAGGACTTTTGTCCTTGTTTAATCATGTTGGAAAAAAGCTTGTGGATTATGTATGTTTGGCAGTGCTTTGTTTATACCTTTATCTGTGGTATGATGCTTTATTTATGCCTTTATCTATGCCTTTAGCTGTGCCTTTATCTGGGACACCACATTGTCATTTGTGGTGTGTCTTTATGTGAATTGTTTTGTGGTCCTGGATCTTGAATTTATACCTTTATCTATGCTTTATTTATGCCTTTATCTATGCCTTTAGTTGTGCCTTTATCTAGGACACCACATTGTCATTTGTGGTGTGTCTTTATGTGAATTGTTTTGTGGTCCTGGATCTTGAATTTATACCTTTATCTATGCTTTATTTATGCCTTTTATCTATGCCTTTAGCTGTGCCTTTATCTGGGACACCACATTGTCATTTGTGGTGTGTCTTTATGTGAATTGTTTTGTGGTCCTGGGTCTTGACCTTTAGGTTTCATCACTTTAAAATAGGAGTTTTTTTATGCAGAAATTGACGTTTCATCAGTATATAATAGGTTTTTTTTGCTACAATTTCAGGGAACAATGAACTATTCACAATCAAAATGTATCACGGTGGACAACTCAGTAAAGACTTCTATGTTGGAGGGAAGGTGGATTTCTTTGACTACTGTGACAAAGATTTCATGTCATTGCTCGAGGTTGACAATATGGTTGAGGAACTGGGATATGCGAATGTCTTCATGAGTTACCAATATAGGATCCTAGGGACGGAAATTCGAAATGGGTTGAAGCCTTTGATGACAGATTCAGATGTTATCAACATGTGCAAATTTGTGCCAAACCACATTCTGATTGATGTGTATATTGAGAAGATAACACCTGAAGAATGTGTCTCTCAAGAGATGAAGTTTATGAAGTCATTTGAACCGGTTGCTCAGAGTAGGGTGGTTATTGAAGAACTTGATGGTGATGAGGATGACCAGTGCAATTTGATAGAGGAAAGGCCAGTGCAAGTGAATAGAGGAAAGGCTAAGCTAGCCATAGAATATCCAGTTAGTGGCCTTGGTGGTGAATGTAGTGTGCCTTCCCAATGTGTGACTCAAGTTGTTGAAGAAGTGCTTGATGAAATGGGTGATAGAGTAGTTGGTGATGGAGTAGTGGGTGAAGGAGTGCCTGATGAAAAGGGTAGCTGATGAAAGAGTGGCTGATGAAGGGGTGGAGGATGAAGGAATGGCCAATGAAAGGGTGGAAGATGGAGGAGTGGCTGATGTGGGTGATGAAGGAGCGGAAGAAGAAGATGAAAATGATAGTGACTTCATAGAAGAAGAATTCCCTACTGATGAAGATCACTTACAGTTTATGAAGTTTGTAGATGATCATGTGGATGCACAGGAGGATGCAGTGTTAGCTAGCATTAGGGAACAAAATAACCCACAATCTGGTGAGGGATCTCGGCAACAAAGGGAAGAATTTGAAGAAGAGATTGATGTAGATCTTGTTGGTGAGCCAGATTACAATTCGGATGGCCTTCACAGTGTGCATGAAGATGAAGACGGTGGTCCAAGCAACAGTGAGCATTATCCTAAGTTTAATGAGAAGACCGACATGAAGAACCCACACTTGTCCTTAGGGTTGATATTTAGGGATGCCGCATAGTTCAAAAAGGCAGTAGTTATGCACTCTATGATAAATGGGTATGGGGATGTCCATTTTCCACGAAATGAGAAGTTCAAGGTTGATGCAGCGTGCAAAGAAGGTTGTCCGTGGCTTGTCAAGTGTGGGAAGATGTGCAATTCAAACAGCATGCAGATAAAGAAGATTTTGGATCACCACACATGTGGTAAATTATGGATGAATAGGAACATGAAACAATTTTGGCTTACTGAGCAGTACTTGGAAATGATCCAACTTAATCCAACATGGCCTGTTGAGTCTTTTATGGACACCATTGAAGCTGAATGGAAACACAGTTGCTCTAAGATGAAAGCTTATAGGGTTATGGTTGCTGCTATGAAGATTATAGAGGGTAAGCATGCTGAGCAATACACAAGATTGTGGGATTTTGCCGAGGAAATTAAAAAGACAAACCCGGGGAGCACTGTGAAGATAAAGTTGGATGAAGGAAGGTTTCAAAGGATGCATGTGTGTTTGGGTACATGCAAGGAAGGTTTCAAGCATGGCTGCAGACCCTTGATTGGTTTAGATGGTTGTCATTTGAAGTCTCAACATGAGGGTCAATTGTTGGTTGCTGTGGGGATAGATCCCAATGATGAAACTTGGGTGATAGCTTATGCAGTTGTCGAGATGGAGAACAAAGATTCCTGAATTTGGTTCTTGGAGATTCTGGCCGAGGATATTGGGATTATAAATCAACATCGTTGGACATTCATTAGTGACAAGCAGAAGGGTTTAATTCCTGCGTTCTTGGCAGTTCTTCCTGATTGTCACCACAGGTTTTGTGTGAGGCATTTGTACACAAATTATAGAGAACAGTTTAAGGGTAAGGCATTGAAGGATGCTTTATGAGTTGTTGCCAAAACCACTACAATTCCACACTTTAGAAGAGCCATGGAGCTGCTTAGATTGTTGAGCGAAGATGCATATGATTGGCTCATGAAGAGACATGCCATTCACTGGAGTAGGTCCCATTTTCAAAAGCATACCAAGTGTGAAATGTTGTTGAACAACTTATTTGAAAGTTTCAATGCCGTGATAGTGAAGGCAAGGTCGAAACCAATTGTTACCATGCTTCAGATCATTCATACCATGTTGATGAGAAGGATTCAAATGAGAAGAGACATTATGCTGAGACAACCTGGAGATTTGTGCCCCAAGATTAAGAAGAAGTTGGAGGTTGCAAAAATAGAGAGTGGTCGATGCATTGCTTAATGGTCTGGTGGGACTAAATTCCAAGTAGATGCTGGAGGAGGTGACCAATTTGTTGTTGACTTGACTGAACGTACATGTTCATGTCGGGGATTTGACCTCACTGGTCTTCCATGCAGCCATGCTATTGCTTCCATTAATTACAAAAGGGACAAGCCAGAAGACTATGTGGATGTTTGTTATTCCAAGGTCATGTACTTGGAAATATATGGACACTTGATCCAGCCAATGAATGGGATGTCAATGTGGGAGGTCACTGAAAATCCACCTATCCAGCCTCCTCTATATACTAGACAACTTCGAAGACCTAGGAAGAAGAGAAACAAAGAAGCTGCAGAAAAGGAGAAAGAAGCTAATCCTACACAAAATGAGGCCACTAATACAAGTGGATATATTCCACAGCCACAACAGCTCTCAAGGAAAGGCCAATGGACCGTCAAATGTGGAATATGTAAAAAAGAGGGCCATAATACCAGGACTCATCACAGACATCTTCCTACAAGACAAGAGGTGATATATAACCTTGTACAAAGTTATATGATTTCTAAGTTGATTTAAGACTTTATTAATCTTGAAATCCTTTAATTTGTTTTAGGCATCAAGTTCTACACATGGGGCCTTTAGTAATCTAGGTGGTGTACCAAGGAAGAAGGGAAGGAAACCCAAGGTAAACACTGTTTCACTTGTTTTATTTAGTTAGGATTTGTAAATGAATTTGTGGCCTATATTGTGATAACTTAGGGATTATTTTGTATGCATTGGATGTGGATATTCTTTTGTGATAACTTATGGCCTATATTGTTGTTGATTTGGATATTGTTGTACTGAACATTGGATGTAGGCATGAAGCACAGCTGGAGGAGGTAATTCAGAGGTTCAAACAGATGGAGGAGTGAAGAAGAGAAAGACAAGGCAACCAAGAAAGTGAAAAGTGTTGCCATACAAGAACAAACTGGGTTTTTTGGTGTTGGAATTTTTTGCTAGTGGCTGAAATTTTTTGTGAATGTTTGCAGCAGCTAGGAACTGTTTTTTTGCTTAGCTAGGAACACTTATTTTGCTCCCAATTGGATTTGTAGCTTATTAGGAACTGTTATTTTGCTACTGGCTGGATATCCTTTTCGAAAAATGCTAGCTTGTTAGGGTTTTTTTATTGTTATTTCCAGTTGAACTCCTACTCCTAGATGTTAGCTTTGGTTGCCAATATATGGAATATGCTTGTTATTTGGTTACCAAGAAAGTGAAATATATTGCTACTTTAGTTGCCTATTTGGATATTGGAATACATTTTTACCTATTCATTGATTACTAGGTTCAATTATGTGGGAATATGCATCTCTGCATTTTGGATTGCATCTGATGCAATTGTTCATAATTTAGCCGCCAAAACCCATAAAGAAATGGGAATTTAAAAAAAAAAAAAATTGGCGGGAAATTTTTGAAATTTGAAATTTTGGCCACGTGTGCAAGTTTTGGAGGGAGTGGGCTGACATGTAACGAGGTCCACTAATGCCACGTCAGCATTTAATAGCCCAGTGGATGGAAAATCTAACGGAGGTATTATTTTGAAATAAAATGGTACGTGATGTATGAAAATGAATTTTTTAAAAAAATGTTGTATGAGGTTGTAATAGACCTCAAACCTGAGGGGTTACTATGTAATTTACAAAAAAAAAAAAGAAAAAAAAAGAAAAAGTAAAACAGAACCCAAAGCGCGTGCAAGACCCACTCCCTTATCTTCCTTTCTTGCTAAATATCTCACACCACTGTTGCCTATACGATAGCTTTTGTCTCTGACAACTCTAAACGTGACTGCCACTGAAAAATTGAAGTAAAAATTGTGCAGAAGGTAAGCAAATACCGAAGAGAAGACGACCTTGGTCGCATCTTTGCTGGCATAGCCGGCTTTGCAAGTGTGGGAACCGAGGTCGACTACAATAGATGATACCTCATCTGCCACCAAAGAAACCAGAAATCCCAAAAAAAATCATAAAAAATTGAGGAAAACAAAAAAAGAGAAATCTGTGTAGCATGCGAGTGCTGTTAGATTTTTGATGAACTCCCCCCCTCTGTGCATAATTGAAGCTAAATATCTCACACCTCCAACCTGCAAATTTGATTCCCAAACTATGAACATTTGTTTTTAAAATTTTCTAGCAATTCTCAAATATATTAAACCAAAATATTAATCAAAGAATTTTCGAAAATAGAAAATTAACGAGAAACCCAAATAAGAAATTCAATCTGAACAAAACTTTATGTAGAAAATTGTTTAGATTTGTTTTGACATGAAACTTGTTTTGATCGAGGCAACGGTGACGGCAAAGAAAAGTCTCTCGTCTAAGAGAAGAAGAGACGATGAAGCAATGAACCTTGTCTTCAATCTGGCCAAGACCAAGTGTTGACGCCAGGGAGCAGAATGGTTGTTCGACTTTCTGAGAAGATACTATATTTAATTTAAGAAATAGTGTACACATCAATTTGTGTTTAATTTTAGAAATAGTGTAGTTTCGTGTTTAGTTTCAGAAATAATTAGTTTTCAATTTTCAAAAATAGTGTTCAATTTTAGTAATAGTGTAGTACCGTTTAATTTCAAAAATAATATAGTACCGTTCAGTTTCAGAAATGATGTACATCAGTCTTTTATTACTTTTTTTCTATTTTATTTGTTGTTATATTAAATTTTTGTCATTTTCATTAAAATTTAAGCTCTTTTATAAATAAAATTATAGAATGTTTTTTTGTTGAAATAAACTTACTCCAAACCATTTTCATTAAAACTCTCTTTATTTTATTCATTAAAGAGTACTCGATGATAAATTTTTTTTTTTTGGTAAATAAAAGTTTAGGTGAAAATTGGTTACTCTCACCATCGGCGCCAGGCATACCCAAACCTTAAGCCGAAAAGACTTACGCATGACACCTAATTGCCAGCTACCATTTGTCAATAACTCCCTTATTTATTTGCAATGCTTTTTTTATTTATTTTTTATCATGAAGATAACTTTCATTAAATTAAAAACTAGTACAAGGCTAAAAACAACCGGGTAGACAACTACAGAGAAAGTAAAAGGCCCAAGCAAAATGAGAGCGGTAATCCAAGAAACAACCGGAGGCCCACACCAGCTAGGCCCGAAGGTTGCAAAAAAAAAAAAACAAACAATAAAAACCCTACTCTCCAACAGCAAAGACCACACCGCTGCCGTCGTCACATCCTTAGAGGAAGCCAAACTCCGAACCGAGAAAGTAGACACTAGATCCAAGTCTCATTCACGAACCCCTGCAAATATATACAAACAAAGTAACATAAGAGTAGAGAGTGAGGCTAAGGGAGTATGTAAAATATCCAACACTTGCCCTCGATGGGGATCTGATATGTCGGTTGGGGGAGGGGAACTGAGGGAGGGAAGTGGATTTGGTATCCAATTTTTGATCGAAACCAGCCGATCCGATTATATAGTGGGTTGGGGATGAAGTATCACAGCTAGGAAGAGGAGAGGAAGGAAAAATAAAAGGCAGAAAGCAATAAAAGGTAAGCGAAAAACACCGAATAAGGGGCATGAAGTCCGGGATAGTTGAGACTCAGCTAAAGAAAAACTGAGATTAAACTCAGGGGAGAACCGAGAATAATAAAGGAAGGGAGAAAACTGGAAAAGGCGAAGGAAGAGGAGGAAGGAAGTTGGGAGGGGAAAAGAACAAAGGAGATGAGAGGGAAGGAAAAGAGGGAGATGGCGAAGGAGAGAGAAACTGAGAAAAACTTAGGAGAAAATAGAGAAGAGAGAGGAAAGAAGAAAGGAAGGAAGAAATGAAGGAAGGGTGGATGCCTCCGGCACCCAAACCAAAGGCTAGGGCCGACGACAAAAGTTACCGGGATTGTGTTTCAGAGAGAGAAAATGGGAGACGTTTTAGAGAGAGGAGAGACTGGTATTTGCAATGCTTTCTAATCACATATATTCTCATGCATTAGTTGGTTCCTTTCGACCTTTTATGTAGCCCATTGTTAGGTGTGTACTTGGCCCCTTGACTTTCAATGGCTTTCAAGAGGTTTGATGAAATGAAAAATCTTTGCTCTCATCAATGTTAGATTGATTCTTAACACGCCTTTTCATTTGTGGTGAAATTTTAAGCTTAATATGTGGACAACACAACTTGGGTGACGTAGAGCATGTGTAGCCATTGGGCTTCACATTTGGGATAATCAGCTCTGATACCATAAAGAAAGTTGAGGTCCTAGTCTAACAGTTCCACCATAAAACCAATTAGTAATATGAGGAATAGACAAACCACTTATAAGCACATGTAAAGTCACTTCTCTTATCAATTCTTTCTCAAGAAAGAGAGAGACTTTTTTCTTTTACCACAATTAAAAAAATCAATTGTTAATCTTTGTATATAAAGATCTAATAAATCTTTATAACAGTTAAATTTTACATAAAAGAAAACTTATATAACTGAGTGATATAAGTACTATTGGAGCAAAACTCATTTAAGTGAATCAAGTTTTTATTTTACGTCCTGCTCCAAGAATTTTTTTATTTGGTCCAAGGAAAAGTGGTATTTGCCTAGTCCAAGCCTCTGTATACTGCCAACCAAGTGGATGGAAATCGTTTAGGAGACTAATCTTTGATACTTGGGACTCAAGATTGCAGCCAGGAAGTCGTGGTTGCAAATACAATTTCGACACGAATTGATGTACGCCGCCACTAGATTAACGCTCCACTTGTACATGTTGGTCAGATTCAAAGTAAGAAGTGTAATTGCATTTGCATGATTTAGTTATCTTTCTTCTTTATAGGGTGGCCTATACCAAGCAACAGAAAACAGACAAAGATTTCTGTACTTGGCCAATTTTGAAACGTAAACTCGATTAATACTATTTCATATACGACAAGTCCTTTGAATTAAACAGAAGAGAAAAGACAAACATATGTCCTTTAAAAGGAGGTGGAGGATGTTGCTTGTTGATGATTGAGTGCAAGTACACATATAACTGCCACAGAAGAAGCTATGGAGAATTCTAAGCTCCCTCTCCATCTCTGCCACGTCCACAAGCTTTCAAACTTCATCAACCGGACACATATCCTCGTCCACTCGATCGCTCTAGTCTTCTTGTTTTCCTACAGAGCCTCTTTCTTCTTCCAACACCCCAAAACCAAAGCCACAACCCTACCATGGCTTCTTGTCTTTGCCTCGGAAGTCCTCCTTGCCTTCGAATGGCTCCTCAGCCAATCATTCCGATGGCGGACAGTTTCGCGAACCGTGTTCCCAGAGAGGCTTCCGGAGGATGACAAGCTTCCGCCGATTGACGTGTTTATTTGCACCGCGGATCCGGAGAAAGAGCCAACCGTGGGGGTGATGAACACGGTGTTATCTGCCATGGCAATGGACTATCCACAGGAAAAGCTTCACGTGTATCTCTCTGATGACGCCGGTGCTGCCGTGACTTTGAATGGGATGAGAGAGGCTTGGAGGTTTGCAAAGTGGTGGCTTCCGTTTTGTAAGAGGTATGGAATCAAGTGTACGGCTCCGGAGGCTTATTTCTCTGCAGGAGAGGATGGCGGGGATGAGGACGGTGGTTTTGGGGGCAGTGAGTTCGTACAAGAGAAAGTGCATATTGAGGTTAATTATAATTTCTTTATTTTTTTGTACGTATTTGTGTGTCAATCAACACCAAAATTCCCTCTTACATTTTCTCACTAGTTAAACATGAAAGAACGTACACAATTTCTGTTCTCTGAATGATATAATTAGTTGTAATATCCAATTGACCATAGCTTATGTACCTTTTTTTTAAGAGGTCGAGTCTATGCATTTGAAGCTCATTATTTTTGAGAAAATACATAAAATGATCAGTTAAAATGACAAAAAGAACGATAGCTTGCATGATGACTTTTTTTTTTTCGTTATTTCGTTATTTCTCAAAGCAAATTCCTCATGAAGACATATAGTGATATTTTTCTGCAACAAAGCTTATGGTGAAGATTTGATCGCAGGAGAAATACAAGGTGTTTAAGAAAAGTGTAACAGAAAATGCAAGGATTGGGGACACTAGGAGCAACAGTCTTCGAGATCACTCTGCGGTCATCGAGGTATTAATGTTGCCCCCCTACATAGGACATTGTTTGTTGATTAGTGCCTTAGCTTTGGTAATTTTAAGACCAATAAAATAAGCCAGGCTCGAAAAGTACTGACATAGAAAGAATTTACTGCAACTATGGCGTTATAGTCCAATAATATAATATTATGTGTAACTTTATCATCACAAGACATTTATTATTGAACCGATATGTCATATGAAGTTTTCATTTGTCAGTGTTAAAATTATGATTTCATTACATATTAACATGTAATTAGTATTTTCCTAGTGATAGAAACGTTGATAAGCCGTGCCTCCTACTTAATTTCCAAATTATTTTCTATTTTGCCAATACATCCAACAAATGGGGAAAAACTGGCCTCCCCACAATTCATATCATTAATTTTGTCAACATCAGGCTTGCTATAAGAATTCAACCACAAAAGAACCTAATATTCTTGTAAGGAAAGACAAGTATTGTTTTAATTATATACAAATTCATCCTAAGAACCATATCTGGAATTTTGGCAGGTAATACAAGAAACGTCCAGTGATGATGCTGATGCAATTCAAGCAAATGAAGCCAAAAATATGCCTCTTCTTATTTTTGTTTCTCGTGAAAAAATACCTTCTCAACCTCACCATTTCAAGGCCGGAGCGCTCAATGTTCTTGTATGCATGCATCTCTCTCTTTTTTGTAAATTTTCCTCTATTTATATGTCGATCGATGTTAAGTAATATTCTCTTACCATATATGTGTATTACTTACTTATATATTGTCAAGCTAGCTGTCAATTAACTACTATGTCTTAAAAAATAGTTTGTTCAATTAATTGATAACTCAGGTTGACAGTTTGACATGATTACCTACATAGTATACTATTTGATAAGTAACGTTGACGTTGTTTTGATCAGCTACGTGTGTCGGGAGTTATAAGCAATTCACCTTACATATTAGGTTTAGATTGTGACATGCATTGCCATGATGCAAGTTCGGCTCGGCAAGCAATGTGTTTCCATCTTGACACGAAGATATCACCCTCTCTAGCATTCGTTCAATTCCCTTAAAATTTTCACAACATCAGTAACAACGATATCTATGACAGTCAGATGAGATCAGCACTTAAGGTACATAAGAACTCAAGGACCAAACTTTACATTAATCAATTATATGTCATATGTACAAATGAATATAATAATCTTCGACTAGAATTGGTCTTGACAACTTGTATATAAATAGGTGCTATGGAAAGGTTATGATGGGCTTGGAGGGCCATGCGTGTGTGGTACTGGCTACTACATCAAGAGGGTGTCCTTATGTGAAAGTTCCATTAGTGAAGGTAAATACAAATTCACTTAATGAAATACCTTAATTGGTTTAATAAGCATATATATATATATATATATTAAAATTATGAACTTGTCTGTAATATATGCGTTCATACGTTTTTTAGGTCACTAAATTAGTTTCACTATTGAATGATCAGCCGGGGATGCAATGAAACATAGACAATGGTTTGGTCCATCCAATGGGTTCATCAAATCCCTCCGCCAAATAAGCAAGCCTGATCATATGTTCATCCAGAGAAATAATGCACAGCCAAATGAAACCCAACTACTAGCCTCTTGTGCTTATGAAGATGGCACCAAATGGGGTAAAGAGGCGAGTACAATTAATCTATTGAAACCTTACTTACTCCGCAAAAAGAAACTATGCCAAGCTTAGTCAATTGTGAGAAGTTGATACGTGTCAGTCGTACAATGTATCAAGAGCTTGTAGTAACCGGCTTGGGAGGTGACTGAGCCTAGCATTCCTCCAACTTTATGCTAATGGTGATCTTCTTTTATTTGTGGCATGCAGGTCGGTTTCTTATACGGTTCAGTGGTGGAAGATTACTTCACAGGGTTTCATTTGCATTGCAAAGGTTGGATTTCAGTGTATTTTGATCCAAAAAGGCCACAATTCTTGGGCAGTGGCACCACCAATTTGGATGAGTTTTTGGTCCAAGGGACAAGATGGTCCTCTGGCTTGGTTGATGTTGCTATCTCCAAGTTTAATCCTCTTATATATGGCCCTTTCAAAACGCCCAATTTTCTTCACAGCACGTGTTATGCAGAACTTGCCCTTTTCCCCATTTTCTATTTCTTGTCGCTCTGGGGCTTCGCTACCATTCCTCAACTCTGCCTACTCAATGACATTCCTTTATACCCTCAGGTAATTTTCTCTCATTATACCTATATTTTTTTTACAAGTTTCTTTAAGAATTCTTTTGTATAAATGATTCAAAATATATAATTACTTTCACTATCAAGGGAAATGTTCTTAAGACTGAAACTGAACCATTTACTACATATTCGTGGTTAAAAATTCAAACTCACAGTCTAACGATATAAGTATTTGTATAGTATATAAGAAAGCATTACCCTCTTTATTAGTTGTTATATAACTTTAGTTGTATGATTTTGACATGATAGTATGTTGGTCTTGTTCTTTGCAGGTCTCAGATACTTACTTCATTGTATTTTCGTTCATATTTCTATCATCCCATTCTAAACATTTATACGAGGTGCTCGCAACGGGATCAACATTTCAACAGTGGGTAAATGAGCAGAGGATATGGATGATGAAGTCAGTCACATCACACTTATATGGTAGTGTGGATGCTTTCATGAAGAAACTTGGTATGAGAGAAGCCAGTTTTTTTCCAACGAATAAAGTCGACGACGTCGAACAACTCAAGCGTTACAATATGGGAGTATTTGATTTCCAAACATCACTACGATTTCTTGCTCCAATGGTTGCCCTAGTCATCTTGAACATGGCATCGTTTGCAGTGGGGATTGCTAGAGGGATCTTTGTGGGGGAGTTGGACAAGATGTTCATACAAGTTTTCATACCCTTCTATGTCATAGTAATGAACTACCCTATCATTGAAGGAATGCTTATAAGGAAAGATAAAGGAAGCATTCCACTATCTGTTACCCTACTATCTGCCTTAGTTGCCCTCATTTTCTATTTTTTAGGTTCTATTATTTTCATGTAGCAAGGCCATGGCCTATTTGGATGAAAGAAATGTCACCGTTAAATTCACCATAAGCCCAATAAGTTTCGGCTGCAACATTAATAAGTAAGAGCATGTATCTCCATAGTCCAAGTCCACAATAGTTCTGGACCTCTCATGTTGAGCTACTTTTTCCAAACCACCCTGATGCCCTGGTAAGTTTAAAGAAATAGTAATTAAACACTCTTGTTAACTTCTTTCACACCTATATTTAGTCTTATTTTTTATTTCCATTTAATTTATGCAATATGACTATCATAAATAAAGGAGGCGTGTGGAAAAAAAAAAGTGTGAAAATCGCCTCTCCAAATTTAACTAGAGATAAATAAATGTTGCACATTTCATCATGTTTTAAGTTGGGTTTGTTAAAATTTTATAAGAGCTCAACTTGGTTGGCTCGTTTATTTTCGAGCCGATCTCAAGCGGGGTAAAAAGGAAAAGTCAAACACGAGCTAATTTACAACAATGAGAGGGTCTACTTGTATAACATTTTCAAGCTTCTTATTAACGAGCTACTCACGTGCTTTACGATTTGGGCATGTCTAAGTCAAGCTTGGCTTGTTTCTTAAACAAGTTGAACGCTCAATATAGCAAGAGACAATAACATGTTTTAAGTTTTAGTCATTGTCTTCATAACAGTGGCAGGTTCAAGATTTGAATCACGCAAAAAAATTTCAATTTATTCACTAAGGCATTTCTTCGAACAATTGTCGTCAGCTGAACCATGTTGCGCACATGTCAACATATATCGACATATGCCAAAGCAATCTGATGAGTGCTATTGAGAGAATTTGTCGAGTGCTCTTGACGCAACCTGCTAAGTGCTGCCGAGATATGCCTATCATGCATTACATCAAACACTTGTTGGGCACAAAGGGGATCCATACCAAACATTCGAAAAGTTCTCGGAAAACCTTCACATGTATATTTTCCGGACTCTAAGTGGTCTTTGGACCACCTTGGTCCTAACGTGCATCCACCACTAATTCATAATAATACTTTTTACCACTACTCACTTTTTAAGGTACTTTATACCAACTCCAATATAATATTTTTATTACTGAAAAATGTGAGATCGAACTTAAAATATGGGTGACACAAAATTTAATCACAACTTTGATCAACTCACCAAATGACGCTAAGACTCTACTCTTGATGCCTTAGCATCCAACACTCCAAAGATTTGCATCACAAAATAAATTATGGTCAAGATTGTTTTTGAGAAAAAGAAAATTGTTTTTTTTTGTTCAAATAGAAAAAGAAAATTGTTAAGATTATCAAATGCCTTTGTTCCCAAGAAAATGTTGAGATGGCAAACTACTAAACAGACCAACCGTATTATCTTAACAATCTGTATTCATGTAGACATGTAAATTTCGTTGCATGCAAATAATGCATCACAAAGCTCCACATGACATATGACTTATCACAAATGGACAAGTCATCAATGACATGTGGCACAAGTCAAGCAAAGGAAGCTCAAAAGCATTCCCAAAATTCAGCCAAAAGGGGAAATACCCCTTAAAATCAGCAAGGGGTCCAAATTGCTCCCAAAATCGGAAAGAAAGCTAAAGCATATTCACAAAACAAGCAAGAATTGAAGATTGCTCGCAAAATAGGCAAGAAAGCCCTATAGATTTCGGCCAAGCAAGGGAAAGTGGCTGAAAACAAGACACAAAACATGCCTAAATTCTCCCATGGACGAATCAAGACACAAATAAAAGCCAAATCCACCCAAAGACATGGCTTTGGAAGTCTATAAATACAAAGGTCCCAAGACAAGCATAAGGTCGACAATTTCTACATTCAAAGGCCGAAATTCTCACATTGAGAAGAACCTCTACCAAATCTTTGAGGACTAATACGCTGCCAAAGCTCTCTTCAAAGAACTCACAACCAAAGCCGAAGCATTCCCTTGAAGAATTAATAAGAACTTGTGTCGATTCCTTCAAGACTTTGTTGTAAGCTCAAAACTTGCAACGAAGTTCGATTCAAGATCAAGTCGTCAAGACCCTTGCTGCAACTTTGAGGTGAAGACTATCTACGTATTGTTTCAAGCTCAAAACTTGAAGCAATCGTTCAATCGTTCGTCCAAGATCAAGTAATCGCGACCCTTGGATCAACAACCTACGCATCTACATCAAATTTGAAGACAAAATCAGAGGAAAATTGTAAATAGAGATTGTAACACTACAAATTCATCAATACAAATCTACTTTGTACACGTGTTCTCGTTTCATTCATTATAGAATTTCTATGTTTACAACCCAATCCTAATTCTCAAAATCCCCTCTCACAATCGAATCAAGATTATGCTTAAGTAACAAAATCACCCCCAACTGCAATAGGAAAACCCTAAAAAAGCAAATAGTAGTTGACACTCACATGCATCGTCCCAAAGCCGCTCTCACTGCCTCACCATCGAACCTTTCACAAGACTACTCTTTAAAACTCAACTTTTCTAGTGTTAGGATCGGTTGCCTAGTCTAAATCAGAGAATGTAGTAATAGACTGATCTAAGGATGCAGAATATGTAAGACCACAATTGATAGTACCTTGGACATATCAAAGAATCTGTTTCACTAGAGCTTACTGAACATCAGTAAGACTATTCATATATTGACAAGCTACATTGACTGAATAAGAGAGATCATGTCTGGTGAAAGTCAAATATTAGAGGGCACCCACCAAGCTTATATAGGCAGTATGATTAGCTAAAAGTGTACCTTTTGATGCCAAGAGTTGAGTATTTGGCTTACAAGGTATTGGTGCATATTTGCAGGTGTCCATACTAACCTTATGAATCAAGTCTCGAGCATACTTAGATTGGTTGATAAAAATATCACCATTATCTTTATATTGAAGTTGCAACCCCAAGAAGTAAGAGAGCTTACCCATATCTTTCAATTCAAACACATCCTTTAACTTTTGAATAACATCTTGAACTTTGCTTGCATTTGAACCAATCAAGATTATATCATCGACATAGAGTAAAAAAGCCACAACATAAACTCCATCATGTTTAACAAAGAGATTAGTGTCAGACTGAGACATCTGAAATCCCATGGCTGGTAAAAAACCTGTAAATTTAGCATTCCAGGCACAAGGTGCCTATTTCAAACCATATTGACATTTGACTAATTTACAAACAAAATTTGGGTGATGTGGATCCACAAAACCTGCTGGTTGCTTCATATACACTTCTTCCTCCAACTCTCTATGCAGAAATGCATTCTTAATGTCAAGCTGTCTTAAATCCCATTTGTATTGAGCAACAAGAGAAATGATTAGTCTCACGGCAGTATGCCTCACAACCGGGCTAAAAGTCTCAAAATAATCTAAACCCAGCTCTTGATTATATCCTTGGGCTACTAATCATGCTTTATATCGTGAAATAGACCCATCAGGATTCTTTTTAAGTTTGAACACCCATTTACTACTTATAAAGGACTAGTGTGTTGGTGGAGGAACCAGAACCCAAGTTCCTTGGCTTTGCAAAGCTTCAAATTCCTCTTGCATGGCAGTTTGCCAATGAACATTAGTTGCAGCAGTTCGAAGTGAAGTTGGTTCAGAAGAATCATTAATTACAGCTATAAAAGAAAAGCCACTAGGACTCCGAGCATGAGAATCTAATTGAAAAGTTTGTAACTCTAGTAAGGTAGCAAGAAAAGTAGCATAGTTCTTCCTAGAAATAGGATCAGTTTGCAATCTTGTTTGCATTCTTGACATAGTAGAGGAATCATGACTGTCATTATGTAAAATAGAAGAGGAAGAATCAAGAGGAAGAATTACCTCCAGCTGTGCAAGATCAAGGACAGGTAACACCAAAGCTGTTGAAGAAAAGGGAGGAGTTGTTTCAGATGGTTATGTAGACACATTGTAATCAAAATCCCTTAAAGTAGTACCAAATGTATCAGAAACATTAAGCAGAAAAATCAATACTATGATGTTCTTCAATACCCTGTGAAGATGTAGACACATTTGGAACCAAGCTTGGTGGAATTGGAACTTGAAAGAAAACTAAAGAATGTGAAGATTGAGATTCAGGGACCTGAACAGAAGAACAATGCTGTGTAGAAGGGACATTCTTGTATGGAAACAAACTTTCGTCATGAATAACGTGCCTGGAAATAACGAACTTCCTCTTACATTTTATTGAAAAAACAAAATGCAAATGAAAGTTAACGATTTTCTGTCTAAGTGAGAGTCACAACTTAGACGGATGCTTAGGCGGGCTAGCTAGATGCCTAAGTTGGTCTAGACGTACTTTCTTAATTTTCAAACGCCTAGAAACTAATCAGAACAGTGACCAACCGCCTAGCGCCTAGGCAAGACCTAGCGGTGCAAGGCGGGGATATTTAAAACAGTGATTTTAAGTAATATTCTCTTTTCATATATGTGTATTACTTACGTTATGTATTGTCAAGTTAGCTGCCAATTAATTACTATGTCTTAAAAAATAGTTCGTTCAATTAATTGATAATTCAGATTGATAGTTTGACATAATTACCTACATATTATACTATTTGATAAGTGAATGTTGACGTTGTTTTGATCAGCTACGTGTGTCGGAAGCAATTCGCCTTACATATTAGGTTTAGATTGTGACATGCATTGCCATGATGCAAGTTCGGCTAGGCAAGCAATGTGTTTCCACCTTGACCCCAAGATATCACCCTTTCTAGCATTTGTTCAATTCCCTTAAAATTTTCACAACATCAGTAACAACAACACCTATGACGGTCAGATGAGATCAAGACTTAAGGTACATAAGAACTCAAGGACCAAACTTTACATTAATCAATTATATGTCATATGTACAAATGCATATAATAATCTTTGACTAGAATTGGTCTTGACAACTTGTATATAAATAGGTGCTATGGAAAGGTTATGATGGGCTTGGGGGGCCATGCTTGTGTGGTACTGGCTACTACATCAAAGGGTGTCCTTATGCGAAAGTTCCATTAGTGAAGGTATATATATTAGAATTATGAACTTGTCTGTAATATATGCGTTCATACGTTTTTTAGGTCACTAAATTAGTTTCACTATTGAATGATCAGCCGGGGATGCAATGAAACATAGACAATGTTTTGGTCCCATCCAATGAGTTCATCAAATGCCTCCGCCAAATAAGCAAGCCTGATCATATGTTCATCCAGAGAAATAATGCACAGCCAAATGAAACCCAACTACTAGCCTCTTGTGCTTATGAAGATAGCACCAAATGGGGTAAAGAACTATGCCAAGCTTACTTATTCCGAAAAAAGGAAATATGCCAAGCTTAGTCAATTGTGAGAAGTTGATACGTGTCAGTCGTACAATGTATCAAGAGCTTGTAGTAACCGGCTTGGGAGGTGACTGAGCCTAGCATTCCTCCAACTTTATGCTAATGATGATCTTCTTTTATTTGTGGCATGCAGGTTGGTTTCTTATACGGTTCAGTGGTGGAAGATTACTTCACAGGGTTTCATTTGCATTGCAAAGGTTGGATTTCAGTGTATTTTGATCCAAAAAGGCCACAATTCTTGGGCAGTGGTACCACCAATTTGATTGAGTTTTTGGTCCAAGGGACAAGATGGTCCTCTGGCTTGGTTGATGTTGCTATCTCCAAGTTTAGTCCTCTTATATATGGCCCTTGGAATTTTTCAGGTCGACGGCTGAGGGCCCACTCCAACAACATCGATACTACTTGCACAATCCTCAGGTGTGATGTTTTATCACAAAACTTTACCACCTGCACAATCCTTAGGTGTGGGGTTTTATCACAAAAGACCTTGGATGATGAAGTCAGTGACATCCCATTTATATGGTAGTGTGGATGCTTTCATGAAGAAACTTTGTATGAGGGAAACCAGTTTTTTACAACGAATAAAGTCGACGACGTCGAACAACTCAAGCGTTACAATATGGGAGTATTTGATTTCCAAACATCACTACTATTTCTTGCTCCAATGGTTGCCCTAGTCATCTTGAACATGGCATCGTTTGCAGTGGGGATTGCTAGAGGGATCTTTGTGGGGGAGTTGGACAAGATGTTCATACCCTTCTATGTCATAGTAATGAACTACCCTATCATTGAAGGAATGCTTATAAGGAAAGACAAAGGAAGCATTCCACTATCTGTTACCCCAGTATCTGCCTTAGTTTCCCTCATTTTCTATTTTTTTGGTTCTATTATTTTCATGTAGCAAGGACATGGCCTGTATATGTATCCATTATATACATACATTTCTACTATTAAATGTAGGGGTGTCTAAAAGATGTCCTCTTATTTTTCTTGTCTAAGAATTCTACTACTTGCCACTTAATATTACGGTCTAGTGGTATTCCTCTTCACTTGTAAGTGAGAGATCTTCGGTTCGATTCTGGTCAAAGGCGAATTTGAATGAAATTATTGCTAGCTCATTGTGAGGCTAAGCCCACCCATTCTCATTTAGTGTAGATAATTTTGTTTGTTAAAAAAAAAAAAAATTCTACTACTTCACCCTCCAAAAGAATAGGAATGCACGAGTGGAGCCATAATTTGGAAGAAAGAAATGTCACCATTAAATTCTTTGATAGTGATCAAAGCAAAGTCACCATAAACTAAGCCGAATAAGTTTCGGCTGCAACATTAATAAGTAAGAACATGTACCTCCATAGTCCAAGTCCACAATAGTTATGTACCTCTCATGTTGAGCTACTTTTTCCAAATCACCATGATGCCCTAGTAAGTTTAAAGAGAGAATAATCAAACACTCTTGTTAGCTTATTTCATACCTATGTTTATTCTTATTTGCTTTTTTTTTTTTAATTTATGCAATTTGACGATCATAAATAAAGTGGGTGGGTGAAAAACTAAAAAAGATGTGTTAAATCACCTCTCCAAATTTGGTTGGCTCGTTTATTTTTGAGCCGATCTCAAACGGGGTAAAAAAGAAAAGTCAAACACGAGCTAATTTACAACATTGAGATGGTCTTCTTGTATAACATTTTCATCAAGCTTCTTATTAACGAGCTACTCACTTGCTTTACGAGTTGTACATGTCTAAGTCAAGCTTGGCTTGTTTCTTAAACAAGTTGAATGCTAAATATAGAAAGAAAAGTTAACGTGATTAAGTTTTAATCATTGTCTTCATAATCTAGTATGCATTACCTCTCTTGATGTTCAAATCATAACAGTTGCAGATCCAAGATTCAAAGATTGGTGGTCGCAGTGTTAAAGATCTAAGTCTTTTTTATTAGAAATAGAGCTTGAAGCACGCAAAAAAATTTCAGTTTATTCATTAAGGCATTTCGTTGAACAATTGTTGTCAGCCAAACCATTTTGTGCACATGTCAATAAATATCAACATATGCCAGAGTAATCTGATGAGTGCTATCGAGATAATTTGTCGAGTGCTCTCAACGCAACCTGCTGAGTGCTGCCGAAATATACCTAGAATGCATTACTTCAAACACTTGTTGGGAACAAAAGGGACCCATACCAAGCATTCGAAGAGTTCTCGAAAGGACCTTCACATGTGTAATTTTAGGACTCTAGGTGGTCTTAAGACCACCTTGGTTCCAATGTGCATCTGCCACTGATTCATATTAATAATTTTTACCACTAATCACTTTTCTAGTTGTACTTGTTTTTACCGACTCCAAAAATAATTTTTTTACTACTGAAAAATATATGAGATTGAACTTAGAATATGGGTGACATAAAACTCCACTCTTGATGCCTTAGTATCCAACACTTCAAAGATTTGCATCACAAAATAAAGGTCAAGATTGTTTTTGAGAAGAAGAAAATTGTTAAGATTGTCAATTTGCCTTTGTTCCCAAGAAAATGTTGAGATGGCAAACTACTAAACGGACCAATCCTAAGTACCATAAACCCCTCTAACAACAAAATTAAGATTATATTTAAGTAACAAAATCATAGGACGATTTGATAATTTCACCCCCAACTGCAATAGGAAAGCCCCAAAAAAGCAGATAGCAGTAGACACTTACATGCATCGTCCCAAAGCTACACTCACCATCAAACCTTTCACAAGATTACTCCTTAAAACCCAACTTTTCTTTCTCCCTCAGAATACATTCATCTTCTCCATCAAAATCCACTTCCTAGAAATCCCAAAAACTCATTTTGATCCTTTAAGATTTCATTATTTTCGTCTCCAATGGCGACTTCCTCCTCTTCCAGCCTGGAAAACCTAGAAACCAAAAAGGTCCAATTTCTGTTGGACCCTGCCTCCTACTAAATCATTGCTGAAATTGGGTACGGAAGCAACTTTGTCGTCCACAAGGCCGTCTCCACCGCCATGAATTCTACTATCGTCTCCATCAAGTCCATCTCGACCAATCCTGGGCCCATTTTGCTTGCACTAAGACTCCGTTTCTTCTTTACCACCCCAAAATTCTTTCTATGCATTGATCATTCACCATCGACCACCGTCTTTGGATGGTTAAGCCATTCATGTCCGCTAGTTCTCTGCAATCCATAATCTTCTCTGCTTTACCAGAAAGATTGCCAGAGCCTTGCATTGCTAAAATAATATTGAGTCGAGCTAGGATTACCTTCGGCCCAGTGTCTTCTCAGAGGCGTTGTGGGCTGATGCCATGGGCCGAGGGGGTCAGGATAACCGAATATTAGTTGGAGTGGGAATGATGCGGATAAGCATAAGGATGTGATAGAGGCCTAGACCTATTAGAAGAAGGAGTCCCAGATAAGCCATGATATGGGAGTAAATCGAGCCCATGATTGGAGGTAGGTTCGCAGTCCTAGTTGGATTAGGATCGGCCGAGATAGAGTTGGATTAGGATCGGCCGAGGTGGAGTTGGACTAGGAAGAGGATTCCTATCCAAGGACGATTTTGGTTCAATCAGAGGTATTTGCACTACTATAAATAGAGGGAGGAGCGCAACATTGAAGGACCCCCAACTCAGCACACAAACTGCCCTACGCAAAACCTCTCAACAATCTTGAGATTTTTATTTTCTTTTTTGCCAATGGTGACATCTTCAGTTTGGATAAACAGCACTGTGAAGGCAACCGGTGACATCTTCAGTTTGGATAAACAGCACTGTTGCCGTAGAACCAGCCGACCCCGGAGCATCTTCAGTTTGGATAAACAACACTGCGTCGAAGCCGACTGGTTACCTATCCAAGTCTCGGTCGAGAAGGGTTTTTGAATCCTTGTCGGAATAGGTCATCTCATTAGCCTTCTCGGTGAAGTGAGGTGTTACGAATTACCGGGCTTGGCACACTGAACGCCGAGTTGTTTTATGATTGGATACTCACAAGTTAGTTTCAGGGTTCGGCATTCAGACGGTCGAACCACTTTCACCATCAAGGCGTACATTTGTTTTGAGTATCTGTGTCCCTATACTTTGGTGTCGACTTGGTGTGGTTATACCCTTACGAACATAATCACTGTGACCGAATCCGGCGCCGACGATTCGTGAACTTCGCAAGATTAGCAACCTTGTCTTCAGGCTCCAGAACTTAAAGGCCGAGACATGTGCCTTCCTCGGCCGTAATCACAAGATCAAGAAGTCAGCAGCGCGTTTGACGCAACATCAACATATTTTACTCACCGGCCGAGCTCGGCCGTCGAGTTGGCACGCCCCGCATTCAATCGAATGACGTAGTTAGCTTATTAGTTATTTGGCTTGCGCACCACGTAGGCTTGGTAGTTTTTAGGACCAACACGTTCTCAAAGAGACGTTAAACGTCATGTCGTATCTTCACAATCAGGGCCACCTCCACAGAGACATCAGGGCCGAAAATATATTGATTGATTATGATGGGTCCACCTAGCTTGGCTATTTTGGGATCTCTGCTTCTGTCTACGAGGCCAATTCAACTGTGGAGTCGTCTATTCGGCCAACTGACATCGCTAGAACTGTCACGCCCCGGATCCGGGTCAGTAATAAAAACTCGAACCCGAATCCAAAACGTGAGTTAAAAGCTAAATAAATAAAAGGAAATTAACACGGGTTGGAAAATAAACTCCTCTTATTAAAGTAACTCCAAAATCTTTACAGGGTGTACAAAAGTAATAAATTAAAATCCTTAAACTTCTCCTCAATCATAACCTCGGCTCTTCTAACACCAGTCTTGCCAAATAACTCATCTAGAAAATAATAGGTGAGGGGTGACCATCGCTCAGTGAGTAGAATATATAATATGCCAGTCAAGCGATGTCTTTTTACACACTTTAGAAAATAGAATAATAATATCAAAGTTTTAGCCACATAATTCCATATCACATCATCCCTTTATGTGTTCATTATATCCTTCATAAATTGTAACTCACCACGTGACCCCTACTGGCCATTCCACCCTAATGTCCCCGTGTGCAATTTACATTTATCCCTCGGATTAATGCAACACTAAAGTTCTCATGGGTATTTATGGGGCAGGGCTGGTCCAAAAATTTAGTATCCAGAAGCCCCAGACCGACCGGTTTATAACATACCAAAAGGCATTTTTGAGCTTCGGTATCCACCATTTCTCTCAATCCTTAACTTATTTCTATAACTCTCTCATTCCTTCAAACTTTCTCACACATGCCACAGACCTCTGCACTAACGACCCTCAAATTTCTCTTGGACCCGACGCCCAAAGGTAAAGTTTCGTCTCATCCTTCTTCGATTTTGTTTCTAATGTTTAGATTAAGGAAAAATTGAAGGACAATGTGTTGGAAATGTGCTTTAAAAGCCAATCATATGATGATACTTTACAGACATTTCACATGTTGAACTAATCTAGTTTAATATAAAGGGCAAAGATTATTGTTTAAAGCCGTCTCATATAAATATTATATGCTTAAACGATAAGTCCAAGGAATATGTAATTGGGAGAATGTGATCTAAAGAAGTTATATTCATGAGACCATTCTCTTTCGTATACATATCCTAAATGTTCTTGATCATAGGATTGCCAATTGGGCATTGACAGTCCGTTAAGATCAGTACGTGCTATGTCTTCTCTAAGGGAGAGTGACTAGTCTTGAGTCAATGATGTTACTGACACCAAGACAAGCATGTAGGTGCTCAATAGAGAATGAGTCCACTGAACACGATCAACAAGGAGTTCTCATACTCATGTCACATGAGAACTCATGGTTGGGATAATGCAAAGTGGTCATTTGACCTGAGGCATCATAGTTGTCTTGTGGTTAGGTCCTTGATCTTTGACTATGTCAAAGTCACTCCGTCAGAGGGTGTCCACGAGATGGTTGGGGTTAAGCCACTTAGCCATGGAGGCATGTGAATGCACAACAAGGGATCTCTAGCCTTCAAACTATTTGAGGGAGAATACTCTATGATATGATGAAGAATCTCTGGCTAGAGTATGAATGAGATTTAGGAAGTCGTTCCAAATCACATTCAAGGTAATCATATTAGTAAAAGAATCATATTGGATAATAGACATGAATAAACTATCAAACCAAACAATGTTGTCAAGAGTATTGTATTAGAGAAAGACCTTATTGCATTATAATCCTAAACTGAATAGGTTCTCCACCTCTTCTGATTAGCTTGGGTAGCCATGATATATTGCTAGGTGTCACTCATGTTTTGTGGAAGCCCTAAAGGTGTATTATCACTAAAGGGAGAATTAAAAATATGTTTCAATTCACAATCGATTTAAAGAGTTCTAATTGCCCACTGCCTCGCTAAAAGGAACCTAATGGATTGTACACCATGTAAGGTAGAGATTGAAGAAACAACGGAGATAAGTAAGGATAATTAAATGGTTTAATTATTTATGGCTAGGATTAATTAATATGTTAATTAATCAAACGAATAAGTTCGTTATAGACCTCAGGTTAGTTTTGGGCTACAAGCCCAATGGGATTTGAATGCCAAGCCCATTAACTCAAGTTGTATGACAACTTGAAAACACAAAGGGCCTCAAAGCCCAATAAACCCATCAAGGCCGGCCATAGGGTGAAGGTTAGGCAAACTTGTGTTAATTGCAAGTTTGCCACTCCATTGTGAGGTGGTATAAAGACAATTTTATAGCCATTTCATCCTTAGGGTTTTCTAAGGGAAGAGAAGAGAACACAAAGCTCTCTCTTCTCTAATGAAGGCCGGCCATCGTAGAGGAACGTAGCTAGCAATAGGGGTGGGCAAACGGGTTCTGGACCCGCGGGTAGGGGCGGTTCTTTGCGGTTCGGGGCGGGTACGGGGCGGGTCCAAAAATTATAAATAGAAGACGGGGCGGGCCGGGCCGGTTCCTTGTAAATAATGGGGCGGGCCGGTTCCAAAAATTGGAGAAAACGGGCCCCCGGCCCGGACCGTTTAAAACAATACCCTCTAATTCTATCACCCCTTCTCTTATTCTCAGGCCCACCCCATTCTATCACCTCACCCCTTCTCTTATTCTTAGGCCCACCCCATTCTATCACCTGACCCCTTCTCTTATTCTTAGGCCCACCCCATTCTATCACCCCTTCTCTTATCCTCTCACCCTATCTCTCTAGTTCGAGTCTCCGACAGACACCACCCAAGTCTCCGACGTCGATCTCTCCTCATTCTCCTTTCATCTCTCGTCTCAGACCTCAATCTCGTGCCCAGGCTCCCATCTCAGACCTCAATCTCGAGCCCAGGCTCCCAAATCATGGCCTGCGCAGAAGCCATCCAGCAGAAGAGTAACTTCAACCTTGCCAAAGCTCTGGTGACCCAGATCGGATCGGCTACCTGGCAGGTTCATAAGCAGGTGCCATGCGTAAAGTCGCCACCTTCTTCGCCGAAGCCCTGGCCCATCGAATCTTCAGAGTGTACCCTCAGCTGCCGATCGACACGGAAAGGCCGAGTCTTTGGACCGTTTCCGGTGAAGGTTGAATCTTTCTGTATTGGGTTTCCTGTATTTTGATGAGATAAATGCTGTTATGTGACTGAAAATCGTTTCTGGTATTATCTCCAGCTCCCATAGATTGCTAAAACCTCTCTCTCTCTCTCTCCTTTTTCTGCATATCTGCCACCAGTCCAAAATTTTAGAAAAAAGAAGCAAGTCAAACCGCATCGTCTCAAACTCTGACACCATTTCTAGAAGGAGAAAAAGAAATCCTCGCGGATATCGCTCGATTTCAAGACCAGATTTTCCATAAATTTCAAATATCACTTGGGCTTTAATTTTCATTAATTCAATGTGAATAATGAAATGAATGGCCGATGGTTTTGGTCGACCACTCCTTCTCCGACATGTTGTAGATCCACTTCTACGAGACCCGACCCGGTGCGATTGAGAAGGTGCTATCAGTTGTGAAGCAAATGAAGCCAGAGATTGTGACCGTGGTGAAGCAGGAGGCGAACCACAACGGTTCGAGTTGAAGATTTGGAGGATGAGCAATTCGGAGACGATCAAAACCGAGAGACGAAGAAAAAAAAAAAAAAAAAAAGTAAGAGGACCCGTGGACCCGTCCCGAACCGGCCCGTTTGAAACGGGCCGGGTTAGGTTCGGTTCTAGTAATCAGAATTGCAGTGCCCGGCCCGGCCCGTCCCGTTTCCTTTTTAAGCGGGTCCGGTCCGGTCCCTCCAAATTTGGGCCCGGCCCGGCCCGTGCCCACCCCTAGCTAGCAATGTTCCTTCCTTTAGGTCACTTATCTTTTCATCAATGCTCTCCTTTGTGTGGAGACTTAGAGGTTCTCTATTTTGGGAACTTAGAGACTCCATTATACCATCCTCATCCAAGAAACCCATGGAGCTAAGAAGTAAGGAATGAATGCCCTATCTCTTGAGTGATTAGCCTTTGCTTATGCAAAGAGGAATCAACAAAGGTATAATATTTCTCAACTCACTTTGTTCTTGAGTTGAGTCTTGGTTCGCCACACTCACTAGGCCTTGAATTTTATGGGTAAAGTTTTGTTTTTGAGTGCATACAAGCATGATTCCACCTTTAATTGTTTATTGCATGCATAGATGTTGCTCAAATGAACTAGTTTTCTCAAATATTTCCTTCAAGTGGTATCAAAGCCTAGGTCTAGTAGTTGGTGAATCCTTTTGGGTTTTGTAGTTCATAGTATTTGATTTGAATGCTGTTATTGTTACAAGCTTTATTCTTGCTTCTTTGAATGTAAATTTTGCTAGAAAATTTGCCATCTCAAATGTTGTAGATGCAGTTCATATGAGCATGAATTTTGGAGCTAAAATTTGGTGCCATGTTTGTGGGGAAATTCGGCCAAATCCAACGGGTGGATTTTTGGGCTTATGTTTGCCTAGTATGGCCTTAAGTTTGAGAGTTTTTGGGGTGTCTTTGGGTGAAAAATGTTCATGGAGCTCTTATGGGTTTTCATGGATGTTCTTCATTGTTTTTGTTATGTTCTTGGCAAGAACAAAAAGGTTGAGAATTTTTATTCAAAGTTTTTGGTTGTTTACATAAAGTCTTGTTGTATGATGGATGGTGTGACTTTTCTACCAACAAGACTTTTTTTTTTGAAAAAGTGATTGAAAAGTTGAAAGTGTGTTTGATTTTTTGTACATGATTGATACTTCTCTTACACATCCATACCTATTTTCTTTCAACACCATACCCATCACCTTTTCAACCCATCACCTTTCACTTTGTTGAAAAATTGCAAAAGTTTTATAACACCACTCTCCTCTATACCAAAACCGGCCACCCTATTAAAGTAGGGTACTTTTAGGACTTTTATGCAATTACATAAAATTTTGCTACTTTTGTGTATTTGCACTTTGACCCGAAAGTTTACGTTTTTATGTAAAGGCCCAAAATCACTAAAGGACAAAATGTTTTGCTCCTTTAACGAAGTTTTTGTATTTGTTGAAATTTTTGGGTTCTAGTTGTAATTACATGAAGTAGTGGACTTTTGGGTTTTTACAAAGTGACCTCAAAAGTTTGTGTTTTGCAATCTAGCCTAATAGTTGAGGTTGTTGTATTTTGGCCCAAATTAGTTGAGAACAAAGTAGTTTTGTATCTTTAAATGAGAATTGGATTTTCATTTCATTTAGCTCCATCTAAATCAATTCTATGGATACAAAAACCAAATGACAATGTTGTATTCAAGTTTAATTAGTTAAAGCGTTAATTAATTAAAGAAAGGTAAGAACACACGCCTTAATGTGATTAAACGCGTAACTAAAATCAATGACCATCCCTAGACCGAGATCCAACACTAGGCTCGTGTTGGATCGAATCAAAGGTTCATAGTCATCCTAAGGCCCTAAGGCAACTATATAGTCCATCAAAGAATGCAAAGTTTATGTTAGTAGTACCATATACACTTGCTTTAAAAACCGTTTTACAAGCATAGTGGGAGTATCATATACTACTAAATCAATCACATGGACCAATAGTTGTAATAGGACCAAATTGTTTTAATAATATTAAAATGCATGCTTATATGTGATGAGACCTAAAACCCTTAACCAAACCATTATTAAGTTGACAAGCGTGAGAGTGCTTTGAACACTTTTTCGTGGCCTTCCACCGTGGTAGGCTCCGATCCTTTGTGACTCATACACTGACTTCACCCTATCATGGGAGAGTACAAATTATGTGCTTATACTCAAGAGGAGTTATATACGCATAGATGATGTTGTGAAGGTAGACAACGAGAATGATAAACATCATATCATTGTGAGGTTGTTCTTGAACCCCTACCCAAACTTGCATGGTGGGAATGACTTAACTAAGTGCAATGGAGCCAACATCATATCATTGTGAGGCTTCATTCTCTAGAGGCCAAATAAGATGGGTACTTACAAGAGATGCAAATGAGTAAACGTACTCTCTCATACCCTACTAAGAGTTTCCTCCAAAACTCTCGAATTTTGATGAGGGATATGAAATTTGCCAAAAATAGTGGGTGGTGCTATTTGATTTAAAGACCCAGATCAAATAGCTTAAAATCAATCAATTTATATTCATTATGTATTTATTTACCGATATATTTGCAAACGCTATCCAAAACTTGACAAAGAAAAGCCGAAGGCTTTAGTTTCCAAACTTGGTACCGCAATCCCATAGATTATCTTGAATGGATTGTATATGTACCTAAGTAGTCTCATCCTCACAATCTTCCTATTGATAATGTATCATTGGAAGAACATGTTAGATAAGTCTATCATAAAGAGGACAACACAAACAACCAATGCTTATTCCTTTGTTGTATGAACAAAGGAACTTATGAAGATTAGCACAAAGACATGGACACTTTTAATGTCATAGTTCTTCACTTACAAATCATTGTATGAAGAAATAAGAGTTGCTTTGAACAACCCTTTGTTAATGCAAACACTAATGCTTGTTTTTTTGTTAAATGAACAAGGAACTTGAGAAGTAAGCAGAAGGGCATGGACACTTTATGTGCCATGATTCTTCAGTTACAAATTGTTGTATGAAGAAATGAGAGTTACTTTGAACAACTCTTAAAAGTTTGTAATCATGTTTAGAACATTATGGTTGATTGACAAAAATAGTCCATCAACATGGACTTATGATGATTTTGAATCATTAAGTGTTGAAATGTTAAACCACTTCAGGAGACGGAAACTAGACAAGGACTTCACCTTTGAGTTCCTATCCAAATGGTTCACTAAGTTTATAGTAAACTATATAGTGAACAATAACCACACACTTTCCAAATTGTTTGATGTGTATAACACAATTGAAATAAGTTTCAAGAGAGATAGTGGGAGTTTAGGGACCATGACGATTGTAGTCAATAGAGAAAGTACTTCACATTCAGAACGTGAATCAAATAAAGATCTCTGCGAAAGCAGATAGTACTTACTTCCTCATATGAACTACCAAATGAAAATGGAAAACAAAGATTGTCTTTACATTTCAATTTGAATAAAGGAACTTAATTCCGTCATTATAAGAGATGGATGAATGTTTTGTTTGACAAAACATTGTTCTTTATTAATGAATGATTGAATTATTGTAATCTAATTGATTGTCTCTATAGTAGAGATGATACGGTAGTGTTAACTGTTTAGAATATAACGATGCTTAAAACCCAAAAGGTTGCAAGATAGTGACTAATCCCACTGAGTTGTGACACTTCTAAAACATAAATTACAAGTTGGTCATAAATGGATGCTTTGGATCGTTAGATCCGGATCCAATGCCTTCTTTTTAAAATTGTCTAGAGGCGAAATGTTCGAATCTTTATTCTTTTGAAAAGAAGAAAGAATCACAAAGTTGTTAAGGTTAATTCACTTAGATGTTAGTGGCACTTTTCCACAACATAATACTACTCATGTTGTATGACATTCACTGAAGATCGCTCTTGATTGGACTATTGTTTATTTTGAATAAACACAAGTCTGAATACTTTGCAAAAGGTTTCAAAGAATTCAAGAATGTAAGTCGATGAATAAGATGTCTAAAGTATTTATCTCCTTAGATTTGAGCAAAGGAAAAATAACACTTTAGAAGAGTTTCTTGCAATATATCAAGGAAAGTAGCCATCATAAGATAATGAATTTCTCCATTGGGAGAAGAACAAACTCGAATAAGATTTAGTTCGTTGGATGTTATCAATTACCCATATACAGGATATATACTTCTAAGACAATAAGATTGTCAATTAGAAGATCTTCCAAAAATTTCATGACTCCATAGGATGTAGTTGGAAAGAAAGACA
The DNA here is from genome assembly GCA_036320875.1 of Cotoneaster glaucophyllus. Classification (NCBI taxonomy): domain Eukaryota; kingdom Viridiplantae; phylum Streptophyta; class Magnoliopsida; order Rosales; family Rosaceae; genus Cotoneaster; species Cotoneaster glaucophyllus. The sequence continues at coordinate 17,056,237 of CM070069.1, read as the reverse complement.
AGTCTTAAGCATGTTAAGATTTGGGGTTGTGTGCTAATATATTTGTTTGAGAACAATTTTGTGGGATATCCTTAAATTAACCTTTGGATATCACTGCTATAAACCAACTAACAAATGTTGTTTGTTGGGTAGTTCATTGTAATCCTACCCTAGGATTTACCTAAGATAGAGCAAATGAATGAGAGATAGAACTCAAAGAATGGGTTCTTTGAGCGACAAGATGATAATCAACAAATATAACAACATAGTTCCTACACCACTAGCTCCAAGGTGGTCGAGAAGGATTTATAAACTGTCTTAGTTGAATAGTTTGAACTTTATGACTATGTCATAGAGTTGCACCTCTTAATTTGAAAGAAATAAGAATGAAAATCCTTATGACTACATTGAGTGTATATACGACATACACTCAAGGAAATGGTATAGTACCATTTGACCCGAAATAGTGAAACATTCATAGCTAATTGGTGGCTTAAGGTGACTATAATCAACGAGATTGGTTGACTTGGAAGAAATCATCTTTGATGTAGTCTTGGTTTCTATTAATTCGAAGATTGCTAGCTACAACTAAACGGTGATTCAATGTTTGGACATTATAGGGGTTTCCGAAACCATTATCAAGATAGTCTTGATAATATATGTCTAAGACTAGGAATCACAAGACATGTAAGTTGTAGAGATCCATCCATCACGAATCTTAGCAAGCTAGTGGGAGCTATAAGCATCTTATGAGAGAAAGATCAAATTGTTTGATTTCTTATGAAGATGTAAATGAATCTTTTGTTTACTAGGTTTACAAAAGATTAGTGGGAGTTAATCATATTCCTAAATTTGAACATATATATGATATATTAATTTTGGAAATGAAATGAATTCTTCTTCGTTAAAGTTATGACTTTAAACGTTCTATAATGATAGAATGCATATGGGAGACATAGTCTATATACATGGGATGGAAATCTATAATGATAGATTTCAAGATATAATTGGATTATCTCAATCCCTATTGATAAACAATAGATGTAAGAAGTTTCTCGAATGATAAACTTCAAATGAAAGGACAATTCCAGTCAGACTGGAAGTTGCTCTTCTAAAAGGGAATGTACCCTTTTTTGACTCCCAAAGTAGCATAAAGTTAAATAGAATCCTTTATGCATACGCAGAAAGGTGATTTACGTATTTCATATTATATGAAAAACGCTGATATGAGTTGTACCAAGATCGATACAAGACGATATCAGTGCAAGTCCAGAATTTGAACCATGGCAACTGTCAAGTGAGTCCCTAAGTATTTAAGAAATACTAAAGGATAGATTCCTCAAGAATGAGGAAGAATCAAAGTAATGCAATGGAAGCGTAAATGTATTAGATTTTGAATCTAAAATCTTATCCATAAATGGATGTCTCTTCATTTTGAATGAAGAGATAATTGGATATCTCTTTATTATGACTAAAAGAGATATTTGGGTGGAAACATTATAAGTAATGACTTTAGCGTGTTCCATCATAAATGCAAAATATATCGCCATTAGAAGCTTACAACAATGTTGTTTGGATGGGAAAGTTTATGAACTCTCCATTCGGTTCCAACCAAAAAGTGTCTCTAATGTACTGACACTATGACACTAATGGGGCGATAGCTCAAGCCTGGGAATCAAGGTCTCATCAAGATCCGAACTCAAATGAGAGACTGAACCACATGATTGAGAATCATTTATAATGGTGACGTTGTTATTCTCAAGATTGCTTCTATGGATAACATATAGATATCCATTGTTTAGGCCTACTACTTAGCCAATTTTGAAATGAATTCAGAAGAGGTATCATCACTGATGACCAAGCTGATAAGCTCTAGTGCAAGTGGGAGATTGTTAAAAATGTGCCTTAAAAGCCAATCATATGATGATACTTTACAGACATTTCACATGTTGAACTAATCTAGTTTAATATAAAGGGCAAAGATTATTGTTTAAAGTCGTCTCATATAAATGTTACATGTTTAAATGATAAGTCCAAGGAATATGTAATTGGGAGAATGTGATATAAATAAGTTATATTCATGAGACCATTATCTTTCATATACATATCCTAAATGTTGTTGATCATAAGATTGCCAATTGGGCATTGACAGTCTGTTAAGATCAATACGTGCTATGTCTTATCTTAGGGAGAGTGACTGGAGTCAATGGTGTGACTGACACAAAGACAATCATGTAGGTGCTCAATAGAAAATGAGTCCACTGAACATGATCAACAAAGAGTTCTCATACTCATGTCACATGAGAACTCATGGTTGGGATTATGCAAAGTGGTCATTTCACTTGAGGCATCATAGTTGTCTTGTGGTTAGGTCCTTGATTTTTGACTATGTCAAAGTCACTCCGTCAGAGAGTGTCCACGACATGGTTGGGGTTAAGTGTCACATCCCGGCCCAGGCTCCCACCACATCCCGCTTTGGGCCCCGACCACGCCCTCACGATTTTATTTCTGGGAACTCACACGAGAACTTCCCAGTGGGTCACCCATCATGGGATTGCTCTCGCGCGAACTCGGTTAACTTAGGAGTTCTTACGAAACCCGAAGCTAGTGAGCTCCTAAAATGCCTCGGGCTAAAGAAGGTGGGCATGTACATATAAGGCATAGAAGATCCACTCCCTTGGGCGATGTGGGATCTAACAATCCACCCCCCTTAGGGGCCCGACGTCCTCGTCGGCACACTTCCGGCCAGGGATTGGCTCTGATACCAAATTGTTACATCCCGACCCGGGCTCCACCACACCCCAGGCTCGACTCCGCTGTAGCACGATATTGTCCGTTTTGAGCCCTGACCACACCCTCACGGTTTTGTTTCTGGGAACTCACGCGAGCAGAACTTCCCAGTGGGTCACCCATCCTTGGAATGCTCTGGCCCATTCTTTCTTAACTTTGGAGTTCCTACGGAACCCGAAGCCAGTGAGCTCCCAAAAGGCCTCGTGCTAGGTAGAGATGAGAATATACATATAAGGCTTACGGGATCCACTCCCCTAGGCGATGTGGGATCTTACAATCCACCCCCTTAGGGGCCCGACGTCCTCGTCGGTACACTTCCGGCCAGGGATTGGCTCTGATACCAAATTATCACATCCCGACCCGGGCTCCACCATAACCCGGGCTCGACTCCATCGTACCACGATATGGTCCGCTTTGGGCCCCGACCACACCTTCACGGTTTTATTTCTGGGAACTCACGCAAGCATGACTTCCTTGTGGGTTACCCATCTTGGGAATGCCCTGGCCCAATCTCGCTTAACTTCGGAGTTCCTACGGAACCCGAAGCCAGTGAGCTCCCAAAAGGCCTCGTGCTAGGTAGAGATGAGAATATACATGTAAGGCTTACAGGATCCACACCCCTGGGCGATGTGGGATCTTACATTAAGCCACTTAGCCACGGAGGCATGTGAATGAGCAACAAGGGATCTCTAACCTTCAAACCGTTTGCGGGAGAATACTCTATGATATGATTAAGAATCTCTGGCCAGAGTATGAAAGAGATTTAGGAAGTCGTTTCGAATATTTGTTCCAAATCATATTCAAGGTAATCATATAAGTAAAAGAATCACATTGGATAGTAGACATGAATAAACTATCAAACCAAACAATGTGGTCAAGAGTATTGTATTAGAGAAAGACCGTATTGCATTGTAATCCTAAACTAAATAGGTTCTCCACCTCTTCTGATTAGCTTAGGTAGCCATGATATACTGCTAGGTGTCACTTATGTTTTGTAGAAGCCCTAAGGGTGTATTATCACTAAAGGGAGAATTGAAAGTATGTTTCAATTCACAATTGATTTGAAGAGTTCTAATCGCCCACTGCCTCGCTAAAAGGAACCTAATGGATCGTACACCGTGTAAGGTAGAATTGAAGAAACAAAGGAGATAAGTATGGATAATTAAATGGTTTAATTATTTATGGCTAGGATTAATTAATATGTTAATTAATCAAACGAATAAGTTCGTTATAGACCTCGGGTTAGTTTTGGGCTGCAAGGCCCAATGGGATTTGAATGTCAAGCCCATTAACTCAAGTTGTATGACAAGTTGAAAACACAAAGGGCCTCAAAGCCCAATAAACCCATCAAGGCCGGCCATAGGGTGCAGGTTAGGCAAACTTGTGTTAATTGAAAGTTTGCCACTCCATTGTGAGGTGGTATAAAGGCAACTTTATAGCCATTTCATCCTTAGGGTTTTCTAAGTGAAGAGAAGAGAACACAAAGCTCTCTCTTCTCTAATGAAGGCCGGCCACCCTAGAGGAACATGGCTAGCAATCTTTCTTTCTCTAGGTCACTCATCTCTTCATCAATGCTCTCTTTGGTGTGGAGACTTAGAGGTTCTTAATTTTGGGAACTTGGAGAATCCATTCTACCATCCTCATCCAAGAAATCCATGGAGCTAAGAAGTAAGGAATGAAGGCCCTATCTCTTGGGTGATTAACCTTTGTTTATGCTAAGAGGAATCAACAAAGGTATAAAATTTCTCAACTCACTTTGTTCTTGAGTTGAGTCTTGGTTCACCACACTCATTAGGTCTTGAATTTCATGGGTAAAGTTTTGTTGTTGAGTGCATACAAGCATGATTCCGCCTTTAATTGTTAATTGCATGCATTGATGTTGCTTAAATGAACTAGTTTTCTCTAATATTTCCTTCACAATGTCTCTTGCATGTTGTTATCTATGTACGGATCTTGCAATCGAAGGGTATAAACTCAGATCCCTTTTGTTGATTTTGATAAGGAACTAGAGACAAAGTGGAACCCATTGATTTTGAGTCTAATATTGAAATGGTATAAACCTAGATCCCATTGTTGATTTTGGATAAATGGTGCCATGATTTTATATGTATGGATCCACGGGTCCAGAAATTTGTTGAATTAAATGATGCTTGAATCATTTTGGTTCCCAAAAAATTTTGTTCTCTGTCTTATTTGTGAGTCCATGCTTTTATGTGCATGCATCCATAACTCTACAGATTTATTGATATGCCTTGCAGGAGCAGCGAGCTCCGTCGTGGTGGTTCACCTTTGTGCTTAAGTGTAGCGAAGCAGAGAGAGGGAGGTTGAGAAAGTTCAGATTTTGCCTTTGTTTCTGGCCCAAGAAATGAGTGGTGGTAGATGGATGGTGTTGAACCTCGCGCGGGGATGGTAAAAATTCTGGATTTTTTTTCCCCAAAAAAAAAAGACCCTTGGACCCAGCCCATTCCAAACGAGCTGAGTTAGGTACAGTTTCTGTATTAAAATTTGTTGTACTCGTCCCTGTCGGGCCCTTTTCTTAAAACCCAGGTCCGGTCCGGTCCCTTCAAATTTGGGCCCGGTCCGGCCCTTGCCCAGCCCTAATTTCACCCATTGCCAAAGGACAAGGGCAAGGGGTTCTCAATTTCCCTTTAACCTAAAAACCTCCTCAAGTGACCTAAATGTGTGAGGGCAAGTGTTGGCCAAGCCAAGTGCGACCCAATGCTCGTGCAAGAATTGTCCGGCCTTCCGCTTGCTTGCAAGAATTGCCTGACCTTAGCCAGGTTTGCTATTTTTTTTGTGTCTGGTGCGCATGTTACACACGCAACAGAGAGAGAGTAGGCCATCATCCGTTGTCGTGGGCCCCAACTTATAAAAGAAACCTAGTCCCCCCCCCCCCCCCCCCAACGTTATGCACGTGACATTGTATGGGACCATTGGATTTGAAACGTTTATAAGATTCAACGGTCGAAATTAAATCGAGTTAAAATTTTAAAATTTAAAAAATTTGAATAAAAATTTAAAAAATAGGAAAAAATAAATAAAATTCAAGAAAAAAATTCAAAAACATATTTCTAAAAGCACAAAAAATGCTTTGCAATTTCACAGTTTATTTGACGTTCATTGAAAAGAGATTACAAAATTTATTAAATAACTTATAGGGTTGTAATACATTTGATTATGCATTAAAAATAAAAATTTATTTTTTGATTAGTGAGCATCCTTATTCTTACCTAACAAGTGGAGTTGCACAAAGACAATTACTTTTCAGAGTGACTAATAAAGGCAACCAATGGCATTGCCCTTACCCTTACCCTTTCTCGACTGGTGTAATTGCTCTAATAGCATGCTACCTAAAATGTGAAAATCTAAGCCAAACCAATTAACAAGCACTTAGTACTACGGTCTAGTAGTATTCCTCTTCACTTGTAAGTGAGAGGTTTTAGATTTGATTCTCGCCAAATGCGAATTTGAATCACATTATTGCTAGCCCATTGTGAGGCTAAGCCCACCAACGTGTTGGAAATGTGCCCTAAAGCCAATCATATGATGATACTTTACGGACATTTCAGATGTTAAACTAATCTAGTTTAATATAAAGGACAAGGATTATTGTTTAAAGCCATCTTATATAAATGTTATATGCTTAAACGATAAGTCCAAGGAACATGTAATTGGGAGAATGTGATATAAACAAGTTAGATTCATGAGACCATTCTCTTTCGTACACATATCCTAAAAGTTCATGATCATAGGATTGCGAATTGGGTATTGACAGTCCGTTAAGTTAAGTATGTGCTATGTCTTCTCTTAGAGAGAGTGATTGGTCTCGAGTCATTGGTGTGACTGACACCAAGATAAGCATGTAGGTGCTCAATAAAGAATGAGTCCACTGAACGCGATCAACAAAGAGTTCTCATACTCATGTCACATGAAAACTCATGGTTGGGATAATGCAAAGTAGTCATTAGACCTGAGGCATCATAGTTGTCTTGTGGTTAGGTCCTTGATCTTTGACTATGTCAAAGTCACTCCATCAAAGGGTGTCCACGACATAGTTGGGGTTAAGCCACTTAGCCATAAAGGCAAGTGAATGCACAACAAGGGATCTCTAACCTTCAAATCGTTTGAGGGAGAATACTCTATGATATGATTAATAATCTCTGGCCAGAGTATGAATGAGATTTAGGAATTCGTTTCAAATCACATTCAAGGTAATCATATAAGTAAAAGAATCACATTGGATAGTAGACCTGAATAAATTATCAAATAAAACAATGTGGTCAAGATTATTGTATTAGAGAAATATCATATTGCATTGTAATCCTAAACTGAATAGGTTCTCTACCTCTTCTGATTAGCTTGGGTAGCCATGACATACTGCTAGGTGTTACTCATGGTTTGTGGAAGCCCTAAAGGTGTATAATCACTAAAGGGAGAATTGAAAAGTAAGTTTCAATTCCCAATCGATTTGAAGAGTTCTAATCGCCCACTGCCTCGCTAAAAGGAACCCAATGGATTGTACACCGTGTAAGGTAGAGATTGAAGAAACAACGGGGATGAGTAAGGATAATTAAATGGTTTAATTATATATGGCTAGGATTAATTAATATGTTAATTAATCAAACGAATAAGTTTGTTTTAGACCTTGGGTTAGTTTTGGGCCTCAAGGCCTGGGCTTCGAATGTCAAGTCCAATAACTCAAGTTGTATGACAACTTGAAAACACAAAGGGCATGAAAGCCCAATGAACCCACATGGCCGGCCATAGAGAGTGTGAGGGAGAATTGGTTTTAATTTCAATTATGCCACTCAATGTAAGTGACTATAGAAAGGAAATTATAACCCATTCCCTTATAAGGGTTTTCAAGAAGGAAAAGAGAAAAAACACAAAAAGCTCTCTCTTCTCTTAGGAGGCCGAACACCCTAGGAAGAATGGACTAGCATCCATTTCTTCCTAGGTCACTCATCTCTTCCTCAATGCTCTCCTTGGTGTGGAAACTTAGAGGTTCCCTTTCTTGGGAACTTGGAGAATCCATTCCTTCATCCATATCCAAGAAGTCATTGCGCCAATAAGCAAAGTTCCTCCATCCACATCCATGGAGCCAAGGAGCAAGGAGACTAAGGAAAGAACGGCCTCACATGGGTGAATATCCTTTGCTAAGCAAAGAGGTGCTTCAAAGGTATAACAGTTTCTCAACTCTTTTCTTTAAGATTTGAGTTGAGTCTTGGTTTACCACAACTACTAGGCCTTGAATTTCATGGGTAACGTTTTGTTTTTGAGTGCATACAAGCATGATTCCGTCTTTGATTGTTAATTGCATGCATAGATGTTGCTCAAATGAATTTGTTTTCACAAATTTTTCCTTCACAACCCTCCCCCTTAGTGTAGATAATATCGATTGTTCAAAAAAAAAAAAGCCAAACCAATTAGCAATGGGTGGAGATGCCCATAATCTTTAAAGTGTTGTGGACTATTTTATCTGACAAAGGGAGAGAGGGCCGGCGGCAGAGAAAGAGAGAAAAGAGAGATATGTGTTTGTAGAATTGTAGGGGAATTGTGTGTTTATCCCTCCTACATTGAACCTTTATTTATAATAATAAGATGATAGGATATTCCTTGGTCCCCAAGGAATGTCAGTTACAATAGGAAAGGATAAACCCTAATCTAATCTAACCTAGGATTTACACAATCATACTTCGATTAGGAATGTTTCACAACACTCCCCCTTGAGTGTGTAAATACTCAAGGTAGATTTAGCATCATGCAGAAGTTGAGGAAGTCGACTCGTCAGTGCTGATTCCAAGGAACAATGCTTATTCTCTATAAGGTAGGAACTTGCATAAGTAGTAAGTCTCACTTAAAAACCCTAAGGCTATGGCAAAAACCCGAGTAGGGACAAAATCCATAGTCTAAGGAAAAATGCGTGAGAAAATGCAAAGTCAAAAGAAACGTCTAAATGACGTCATCAGGGATATGACCAGCCTAAGGTGGGTGCCTCGTTAAAACCTAGTTAGGTAGCAAAAACCCAGTGGGAAAAATGCTCCTAATCGTAGGGAAAAAGAGTACATTAAGATCAAGCAAGTATCTACAGGATACTCCCCCTGAGTTTGACATAATTCCAAAGAGAAATAGCAAAGTTACAACTCAAAAAGTTTACGCATACCGATTCCATGAACAAGCTTCTGAAATGTCGTCTTCGGTAGTGATTTGGTGAAGAGGTCAGCCAGATTGTCTTGCGAACGGATTTGCGTGACTTCAATCTTCTGCTGCTCTTGTTGTTGATGTGAAAAGAAAAACTTTGGCGCAATATGCTTGGTGTTGTCTCCTTTGATGTAACCCTTCTTGAGTTGTTCGATGCAAGCTGCGTTGTCTTCAAAAATCGTCGTCGGGACATCAACGGCGGGGTGAAGATCGCAGGAGCTTCGAATATGGCCCACTACTGCTCTCAACCAAAAGCATTCCCGAGTTGCTTCATGTAAGGCGAGGATTTTAGCATGGTTAGACGAAGTGGCAACTAAGGTCTGTTTAGTCGACCTCCAAGATATTGCGGTGCCTCCAACGGTAAAGACATAACCCGTTTGAGAGCGCGCCTTGTGCGGATCAGATAAATATCCTGCGTCGGCATAACCAACAAGGCGAGAATCAACTCGAGGAGTACATTGTGCGACACCATTCGAGGATCCGTAGGTATAGAACAAGCCCAAATCCGTAGTACCCTTAAGGTAACGGAAGATGTCTTTTACGCCAGTCCAGTGTCTGCGTGTAGGTGCATTACTGTATCTTGCCAAAAGATTAACAGCGAAGGAGATGTCGGGTCTAGTGCATTGAGCTAAGTACAATAAAGCGCCTATTGCACTTAGATAAGGAACTTCAGGCTCCAAAATCTCTTCATCATCCTCATTCGGACGGAAGGGATCTCGTTTTGCATCTAGTGTACGAACGACCATAGGAATACTCGAAGACTTCGCTTTATCCTCATTAAAGCGGCGCAACACCTTCTGGGTGTAGTTCGATTGATGTACTAGGATTCCATCCAAACAATGCTCTACCTCGAGACCGAGACAGTATCGAGTTTTACCTAGATCTTTCATCTCAAATTCCGACTTCAGGTGCGCGGCAGTTCTCGCGAGCTCTTCAGGAGTTCCGATGAGATTCATGTCATCGACATATACTGCAACAATCGCAAATTCGGAATGTGACTTCTTAATGAACACACAAGGGCATAATTCGTTGTTCACATATCCCTGACTAGTCAAATACTCACTCAGACGGTTATACCACATTCTTCCGGATTGTTTCAAGCCGTAGAGTGAACACCTCAGCTGAATTGAGAGCGTGTTCCGAGGTTTGGAAATATTTGAACCAGTCAATGTAAGTCCTTCAGGAACTTTCATGTAAATTTCCGTATCAAGATCCCCATAGAGATACGCGGTTACTACGTCCATCAGCTGCATATCCAGTTTTTCGGAAACTACCAAACTGATAAGGTAGCGAAAAGTAATCACATCCATAACGGGTGAATAAGTTTCGTCATAGTCAATCCCGGGGCGTTGTGAGAAACCTTGTGCAACAAGACGAGCTTTGTAACGCACAATTTCGTTCTTCTCATTACGCTTCCGAACGAAAACCCACTTGTAGCCAACGGGCTTCACATGTGGAGGAGTAGGAACTACAGGTCCAAACACCTTACGTTTCGCAAGAGAATCGAGTTCAACTTGGATTGCTTGTTTCCAGTTTGACCAATCAGCTCTACGTCGACATTCATCAACGAAACGCGATTCAATGTCATCGCTCAACATGATCTCAGTAGCTACTGCAAATGCTAATGCATCGTCGACAATCATCTCATTTCTACGCCACACATCATCTAAGCTAGCATAATAGACCGAAATCTCACGATTCTCGGGATGAGGATTCGTCTCTTCAAGGACGCTTCCATAATCTAGAATTTCCTCATGAGTTGGGTAGAATGAGTAAGCGATAGTCGGATTCACGGTAGGTTCTTCAGGACCTTGTGCCGTGGTTTTCCTCTTCCAGGGGTGTGAATCCTTTGAACCAAGGGGTCTGCCACGCTTTTGTGTAGGGGCAGATGATTGGCTAGCCGTTAATGTACGTAGATCACCAGAATTGGTGTCCCGGGCTTCCAGGAGGGTAGTCCGTCATACATTTGGTACATCTATCTTTGCAGGCGTATTCGCAGCTGGAATGTGTGATCTTGTCACGCGCGCTAGATCGGTGAAAGCATCTGGCATGCTCTGAGCTATGCTCTGAAGATCTAATATGCGCTGCACTTCAGTTTCAGACTGAGCGGTGCGAGGATCTAAATGAGACAAAGTGGGAGTCGTCCATGATAATTCTCGTCGTTCTTCGGGAACGTTGACGTTCTTATCTCCCCCTAACGACGGGAAGATTGTCTCATAGAAGTGACAATCCGCAAAACGAGCGGTAAACAGATCGTCTGTCAAAGGTTCTAAGTAATGAATAATCGAAGGAGAATCATATCCGACATAGATTCCCATCCTTCGCTGAGGCCCCATTTTTGTACGTAAGGGCGGCGAGATCGGCACATAAACCGCACAACCAAAAACGCGCAGATGCGATATGTCGGGTTCGTATCCAGTAACCAACTGAAGGGCACTAAATGGTTGTGTCGCAACAGGCCTCAGGCGGACCAACTTTGCTGCATGCAATATTGCATGGCCCCAAGCAGCGATCGGGAGCTTGGTACGTATGACCAACGATCGAGCAATCATTTGTAAGCGCTTAATGAAAGCCTCTGCCAGGCCGTTCTGGGTGTGAACATGGGGTACAAGATGTTCAACTTCAACCCCAACCGACATGCAATAGTCATCAAAAGTTTTAGATGTGAATTCTCCAGCATTATCCAATCGAATAGATTTGATCGGATAATCAGGGTGGTGAGCCCTGAGCTTGATAACCTGAGCCAACAGTTTGGAGAATGCAGCGTTCCTTGTGGACAACAAGCACACGTGTGACCAACGTGTGGAAGCGTCAACCAAAACCATAAAGTATCTAAATGGTCCGCATGGAGGGTGAATCGGTCCACAAATGTCCCCCTGAATCCGTTGTAGAAAAGTGGGAGGATTCGAACGAATCTTGTCATAAGAAGGCTTAGTGATAAGCTTTCCCATTGAACATGTTTGACATACAATTCCTTGGATCGAACCTAAACTGCGGGTTAGTGGATGCCCGTGTGAAGTTTTGAGGATACGGCGCATCGCTATTCGTCCAGGATGTCCCAAACGATCATGCCAAAGTGTAATTTCGTACGCGGTCCCAGTAGTAGGGCCGGCCACATAGTGGCATTCTATGGGGCGTATGGTCGTAGTATACAGACCACTCGGGGTACGCTCCATCTTCTCTAGAATACGCTTCTGGCCATATTCGTAGGAAGTTATGGACAGAAATTCAACTCCATTTTCTACGTAGGTTTCAGCGTGGTAATTGTTATCTCTAATATCCTTGAAACTTAGCAACGTTCTTCCGGAACGTGGAGAATAGAGTGCCTCAGCAATGGTCAAGATTGTACCATTGGACAACATTATACGTGCCTTACCGTATCCTTCGATCAGGTTGGATGGGCCTGAGAGGGTTGTCAGAGGTGCATTCTTGGGTATGAAGTTAGTGAAATAGATGCGTTCACGCAAAACTGTGTGCGTGGTTGCACTATCTGCCAGACAACTAACTTTCCCACTAGTCATACCTAGAATGAAAAATTAATTTGAATCGGTCACATGCATAAAAGTTTATTAAACAATTATCAATTCAAAATAATTTAATTTATTCAAGGATTAAAATTGAATATCCAAAATAAATCACCAACTAATAATCCAAAACATAAAGGAAAATTGTTCAAAAATCAACCAAAAACAAGGGGGGGTTCGGCCACTAGGTGGAATTCGGCCCCATTTGTCTTATTTTAACTAAAAATAAGTCTATGTCTAAGAGTCTAATCTTCCATAGGGGTGGTATCCTCCTGAAAATGAGAAACCTCCATCTTTGTAGTCTCCGGTTCGTCCACTTGCATGAAGTTTGATTCAAATTTCTTACGACGAGAATGATATTCATCTACAACCTTCTTGGGAGCACGGCAAACACGAGACCAATGGTCCTTTGAACCACAGTGATAGCACATATCGTCATCCATGGTTTTAGGTGCTTTGCCTTTATTCTTGAAGTTCGGGGCCTGGGGAGCGAGGTTTGAGCGCTTCTGGGCTTTGTTTCCTCCCTTGGGTGGGCCTTGGCTCTGTTGACCTTGGTGGGATGGCTTCTGGCCGCCCCTACCTCGCCTCTTTTGGCGTTGTGGGTGCTGGTTAGTGCTATAATGTGCTTCAGGCACAGCAGTAGCCCTAGTAGGTCGAGCTTGATGATTCTTCATCAACAACTGGTTCTGCTTTTCAGCAATAAGTAAAACAGAGATCAAATCCGAGAACTTAGTGAACTTCTGAGCTCTATATTGTTGTTGCAGGACAATATTAGAAGCAGAGAAGGTCGAATAGGTCTTCTCCAGGAGATCCTCTTCAGTCAAAGTTTCATTGCAAAACTTGAGAAGTGATTGGATTCGACAAACTTCATAATTATATTCATTCACAGACTTAAAGTCTTGGAAGCGCAAGTGCTGCCAGTCGTGTCTTGCTTCAGGCAAGAATATGTCCTTTTGGTGATCAAAGCGATCAGCCAAAGCGACCCATAATGCACGTGGATCCTCTTCAGCAAGATACTCAGTTTGTAGAGCGTCATGGATATGTCTTCGGATGAAGATCATAGCAGTGGCTTTTTCAGCTTCGCCAACAGGTTTATCTGTTGCTTCTTCAATAGCCGGACGCAAGTTCTTTGCAGTGAGGTGGAGCTTCACATCTTGAACCCACTTGAGGTAGTTCCTTCCAGAAACCTCCAAAGCGGTGAAGTCAAGTTTGTTCAAATTTGACATGTTCCTATCACAAATAGATGGACAAGATGTGGTTAGTGTAATGGAGAAGAAAATCGATCCATTCACGTAGGAGTAGAACATACAGGTTCTAATAGACATGTATTGGTTTAATTTTGCATGAAAAACTGCGGGTTTTCATGGGTGAGTTGTTTAAGTGAAAACTTCAGGTTTTCAAACAAGGCATGTTTATAAGAAGAAACTTCAGGTTTCAAAAATAATTATGAACTTCAGGTTCATATATTCGTGCAGGCAAACACAAATATATATGCAAACAAATATGCAACAAGTATATGCAAAAATATAACTTTAGGTTTAGTATTATAATTGAATTAATTTATTTGGACTTCGGGCCAAATTAAAGTGTGGGTAAAAATATAAAAACCCATTTGGGCCTAAAAATAATTAGGCGAATAAAATTCGGGGCCCAAATAAAAAAACTAAGCCACGGGTGGCTTGAAAAATTTTGGTCCGTGTGACCTAGGCCCAAATTTGGGCTAGGGTTTTGTGTGGGGCTGCTGCAGGCAGACCAAAAAAAATTCAACTCGGGCTGCTGCAGGCAAGCCCAGAAACAATTATTTTTTTTATGCGGGCCGCTGCAAGCAGGCCCAAAAACAGAAAAAAAATGCAGGCCGTAGAGGGTTCAAACCCAAAAGACCGTGGGTCACAGATCCCAGCCGTGCTGGGTGTGTACCGCCGGGAAAGAACACCGGTGTCGCTTCAGGCGACTGTCCTCGGAGGGTATGGCATGGCGAATCATGGGGAACCAACTGGGAACGGAGATTGGAGAGATCTCGACGTGATATCAAAACCATAGAATTTCGATTGTTATTTCAAAGAAAAAAAATCGAATATCAGCCAAAAATGTCGTCGGGGACGACTTCAGGTCGTCGGGGGTAGCCAGAGGTGGCTGGGCATGGCTGCAGGCCATGCTTATTTCGACGGTTTTCTGGAGAGAAAAAGGGAGAGCTGCAGGCTCTCGGCTTGGTGGCTTGCGGCCTTGCAGGATGCAAAGGCATGGGTTCGAAGAACCCAGATGTTCCCGATTCCAATTTTTTCATATATAATTCAATTATAGGCATATAAAATTCAATTCAATATATATTTCAATGAATCACAGATTTACAGTGGTGCATATGCAAAATAATATTTTCAATGCATGTACATATGTAAGATTCAATTCATAACCAACATCAAATTCACATAATTTCAGCAATTATGGTTATGAGGCATACACAATTTATGTAGAACCTAAAATACGTAAAACGTAAAGTTGGGTCATGCATCATGGTGAATGTTCATGCTATCAGGGCTTGCAAAATATCGAGTTAAAAGCCGTTGTTTTGAAAGAACCTGATTGCGTGATGATATGGATGAACTGGTTTGATGCAGAAAAATTCTCCAACGTCAGATTCCTAAGCGCAGCGGTAGGAGCGTGCTGATAACGTGTTGTGGACTATTTTATCTGACAAAGGGAGAGAGGGCCGGCGGTAGAGAAAGAGAGAAAAGAGAGATATGTGTTTGTAGAATTGTAGGCGAATTGTGTGTTTATCCCTCCTACATTGAACCTTTATTTATAATAATAAGATGATAGGATATTCCTTGGTCCCCAAGGAATATCAGTTACAATAGGAAAGGATAAACCCTAATCTAATCTAACCTAGGATTTACACAATCATACTTCGATTAGGAATGTTTCACAACATAAAGCTCTTATGCCAAACTTCCATTTTCTGACATAAGATACTAATCACGCTGGACTTCTATATTTCGATGTGGAAAACTCTCGAAACATAATAACACTAGTACATTTAAAAAAAAAATTAAAACAAGGCACTCTTTACTAATTTTTTTTTTTTTTGGCAAACCGGTAAAGAGTGCCTGGTTTTAATTTTTTTTTTCAGAATAGGAAGGCTTTCCTCCCTTCTATAAAACGTCCTCGCCTCCATTAAAAATGATTCATCTTTTACGACCATTTTACCTTAAGCTAAAGCTTTGTAAAATGTGGTTTCCGTTGGTTATCGGAAAAGTATGCACAACCGAATTGAAAATTATTCTTAACCAAGTGAAAATTAACTAAGCAATAAATGTATGATTTACTTGTGTTAATTGGGAACCATGGTTCATCAATTTTCTTGTTTATTTAACTTATTTTTCTAGATATATCACAGTTTTGACACACACAGAGGATAAATTTTTTTGTGTGACCGATACACGGAGTGATACACCACATGTCACTATACAAATAGTGAGATATGTGCGTTAAAAAGTTAATAACTTAAAAAATAAATTTTTTTACCACTTATATAAAAACACGTGATGTAACCCTGTATTCCAGTCATAATGAAAAATTTCTCCACATAGAGATCGTGTGATGGGAGGTTTTCTTTTCCTGGTTTTTCTTGGCTTTATTGAGACAAGAGAGGCCGGTCCAAGGATTTCAAATTTGATGAGACAGCAATCAATGGAGAACCCTGTAATTTTGATGACTGACAAGTATATCATTAAGCTCCAATAGGCCTCTATGTATATAGTCATCGTTTCGTCTGTTTCTCAGTGTCCCTAATGCATAAACATGGTAATTATCAATAACAAAACCGCCATTAGTTATTGCAGCAGACAAAGATTTCATCGGCTATGCTGCTTGCATGGTACAAATATTAATATATTTGTACTGTTTCAAGAAAAAAATAAAACTATGAGTGGAACAGACGGCACCAGTGTGCACACTGCGGGTAAACCCTGCCACTCAGGCTCTAGAAGCTTAGAATAATCACAAACCGTGTTTAGCATTCCATGGACTCACCTAATTGGCCAATGGGTCTTTTACTAAATCTCTGAATTTTTGGTAGGATCTTTTGGCTGTGTGGGTTTTCTGATAAAACTTTCACTCCTTTTTTACCACAAAATGCAAAGAAGCAATCTGCGTACACTCAGATTTCTTTTCTTTTGAGACATTGAGAGTGTGTAAACCAATGCATTCACTTATCTTTGAATACACACACACACACACACACATATATATATATATATATATATATATATATATTATACTTAAAAGTATCTGGTAACAACATGTAAAGCAGTTCAGCAACTCGACCTACTACTTATCAGCCAGCCTACATGCAATGTAACATGCGCGCGTAATTGGAAAATAAAACAAGAGGTCAAGAAAATATGGAAGGTATAAATATATAGAAGCGGAAAGAAACCTTAATTTATTTTCCGATTGAAAGAAATTTTATCTGGCACTAGTAATACAACAAACTAAGGATATTCTTGTGTAGTTGTAAGTGAGATGTTTAAGACTAGATTCATCTGAAGGTGAATTCGATACAAGATTATTATGACTGACTAATTATGTATCTTCTTAACAGTTCCAAGATTATACAGAATGTGTAGAAGATCTCAAGGAAGAAGAAAAATATATACGAAGAAAATTTAGGTAAGAAAAAAGAGAATTCTGTATATTCCATTCATGAATGGTTGATTTGTTACAAAATGAGCTCAATCCACTCTTTTATACGAGCATAACTGCCTTTCAATATTCCACTCTGAGCTAAACTAACCAATTTTATCCAATACTAGTAATGACATCGCAATCTTATCTTAATACAATCTCAATCCACTCTTTTATACGAGCATAACTGCCTTTCAATATTCCACTCTGAGCTAAACTAACCAATTTTATCCAATACTAGTAATGACATCGCAATCTTATCTTAATACAATCTCACCTATACTAATGATGACATGGCACTCCTTATCAGTCAATGTAGGTCAACATTAGCCAAAATTTCCCGTCCCTTGTAGAATATTATTACATATATGTTTTTTTACGAAAAAAAGTTACAAATTCTTCTCAAGCTATTATGCATAAATAAATAACATGAAGGAATGAAACTACAATGTTACATTAAATTTACGAGTGATGTTAAAGGTACCACACTTTTTACGCACATTTTTAGTGAATCGTATCATAAGATAAGTATGGTACGTATGTGGTAAATGCTTAGGAAATTCTACAATTCTCTTCAAAAAAGGGTACTACTCTTTGTTTTAATAAAATTACATTATAATCGTTCAAGTTTACTGTCCAAAGCATAATAATGGTGATCTTATAGAATGATATTGTTTACGACACCGGCGACAAATTATTACACCATGAACATCTTGTTACAATACAAACATAAGTTATTGTTAATGAACGTCATGAAATTACCTATTATCGTTATTCACTTTTGAGCTCCATACCTTTAGATATAATGGTGCTATAACAAGATGTTGATATTCAACATCTGAACTACAATAAACGAAAGTTATTGTTAGTGAATGAATCATATTATGGGAGAAGTACAGTACCTATGTGCTTAATGATGGTAAGGTAAATAATAACACAGAATGACATTATTATTACTGTAGTAAGGTTTGCTTTTTTTATTTATTTTTTATTTTTTATGTTATAGACGTCATATTACACTATCAAGATAAGATATTATTTTTCAGGAACTTAATCACTTACAAACACATCGTTGGATTAAAGTGTACCGATATTTTGTTTAGAGGTACCATAAACTATCGTCTAATCTAATGAATAACATTAAAGAAACACCTTAACTGCACCAAGCATGCGTGCAAATTATGGGAGTTAATTAAGAAACGTCTTAATAAAAAAGTAGTGAATGAGTCTCATAAATGACTAATGATGAATATTGGCTGAAAATGCTTGTGAAATTAATGAGATCACACTTGTACACTCGTCCATTTCAACAAATTTTATACATAACTGGAAATATGGCATTTGGTTTTGTGGGAAATAGTGCATCTACCCTAGTTTCCCTTGATATATACATGCAAGGATGACCTAACATAATAAATTTAAGGGTAATGCTAGCTAGGGAGATCTTATTTTTTAAACCGAATTCGGAAATCAAATGATGTGGTTGTAGATAGTTGGATTATTAATTAAGTATCTATTAACGTGCTTGTTTCTTATTGGTGACATATTATTTGATTTGCAATTTGGTTTAAAAAATTTGGTTTCCCTACCATTATCCTAAATTTAAACTTCACCAATAATTAGAAGGTTCAGCTGATGATCAAAGATCAGTTTACCAATCCAATTATATTGTGCAATTTCTTTAGAGCTAATGCTCACATATATCGGAGCTTGGGAATAAGTTAATTATATTAATACACGATTAGTATAATTAGAGTTTCTCAGCTACTGGCCAGTTACAATGAGACATGTACTGAAGCTCACGTACAAAGCCAATATATATGATAGTTGGGATACAAATGAATGGCATCCACAAAAACTGAGAGCTAGATTTGGCAAAAAGGTATAACCCTAGCAGACCGAGGTTCGACGTATAGTAAGTAGTGACCAAACATATGGGACACTTTCAGGGGTACCCTCCAATCGGATTTTCAGTCTTTCGTTTACAAATTTGACGGCCTTTTATTCACACAAAAACTTTAATCACTGTTCTCTCTCTCTCTCTCTCTGAGAGACTCAAACCCCAATACTTCATGATCAGTTTTTTTCTCAGGTCAGTCACCTCCCTTTAATTTATTCTTCTTTTTATGTTTCAGTTTCTCTCTATTTTTCCATGAACGAACTTTCTGAGAGATTTTGTTTGGTCATCATGCTTTTTAACTTGATATGATTTGTGCTAGCTTGTTAGGTCTGACTGATTAATCAAAAGCATACGCATGGAGAAAAAGAGTTTGGTGAGCAACAGCTTGAAAGATCATGCTGGTATTGTCACCAGAACCATTAGGAGCAGCAAGACTACCTATGAAGAAGAAGATTACAATATTGATGGGTTTTCATGGCCCCCAAGATCGTACGCTTGTTGCTTCTGCAAAAGAGAATTTAGATCTGCTCAAGCTCTTGGTGGCCATATGAATGTTCACCGAAGAGACCGAGCCAGGCTCAAAGGCTCACCCCCAAGAGACGGTCAGCACACTAGCACTATTCTTAACCTTAACCTCAACAAAGTGCCAAACCCTAACCCTAATTTTTCATCAACATCATCACCAACCTCACCATCCTTCTTGATTTCACCATTTAGTAGCACATTACCCTCTTTGATATCACCATCAGCTCCTCCTTCACCTACTTTTTTGGTGCCATCTAGCGAAAATATGAAATGGGTTGTGGGAGACACCATTTTTAATCACCCTCTAAACCTCAAAGGCTCGGATCTTGGCACTAAAGTGAAGAAGAGTGCAAAATCATTTTGTGAAGTAGGAGATCGTCAACCTGATGGTTTCATTGGAGAAGAAGAACATGGGTGCATAAAGACTTTCAAGGCAGCTGATCATCCTCATCATCCGATTCTTAGGTTGGACTTGGAGATTGGTCTGCCTGGTGACTCAAATAAGGAGGACTTAGATTTGGAACTTCGATTGGGATACTCCTAGCTTTGATTTGGAGAACAAGATGAAAAAGGCACAACAATTAGAAGAGACGCTATTTGAATTTGAGATTATTATCAGGCAGCTTTGATTGAATTAATGTATGAATTTATGATGTTATCCCCGGGTGACTTAATTTCTATAACTTATATTTTATGTATTTGGCATGCAAGTTTCTATTTTATTATTAGTACATCATATTCTTGATGAATTATTTATCAAATAAGCATAGTTTTCGTTAATATCTTGATTCAGAGGGGAAAATTAGCCTACCAAACAGTTTAATTGCAGGTGATGACTGAGTTATATATGAGGTTTGACTACTGATGTCCCTTTCTTTTCCCTTTAGAAGGAGGGGGCAGTGAGTCATGATTGAGGGAGTGAGAGAGATAGAGTCATCTAAGAATCTATGTTCTTTCTTCCTTATTTAAATTTTTTTGGGTGATTTATAAATATATATAATCGTTGTTGGTTTGTGACACTTGTTAGGTTAACTGTAACTTAACAAGTGACAACACAAACAGTTGGTTTAACTATGTATGGGAAAGTAAAATGGTTCAGCTGAGGGCTTATCTTGGGATTATATATATTCTACTCCTGATGTTTTAATTATTTAAGAAAACGTACGTATAGAAGTACTCTTGAGGGATGTAAGATGTGGTTGTCATATACCCAACCTAGGTCACTTACAATCAATCTAACCACTTACAACATTCCACACGATTACTAGAGAGAGAGAGAGAGATAGAGAGAGAGAGAGAGAGAGAGAGAGATGAACTAAAACATCATCTATCAGCCATACGAAGCATCACAATTACAGGTTTAATTGGTCTACCACTAATTTATATATGAAGAAGACTTGGAACTAAAACTTCACCTATCAGCTACGAATTAAGCACACTAATTTATTGCTAGCGACTCATGATGTAAAATGGTATTGTTAAATAATTCTTGGGTTTTTTCTAAGGAAAACTAATGAAAAGGGCTTGAAAATTTTGAGTTTTAACGATAAGAACAAAATAAAGGGTAAAGTGAATAGTACCAGGTTTGACTTTTTAGTGTAAAAATATGGTTTTTCGTTAAAGTGAACAGTACCGTGAGCTTTTCGTTAAAACTCCCTTTTTTCTAATCTGACTCATCATGTTGAGCTTATGTGAAATGCTGGTTAAAGTGTTTAATTTGAAAATATACAGTTCTAGCTTGAGTTTTCACTAAAATATGTTATCACATTTCAGCTAAAATCAACTTCTCTATTTTTCCTACCCTTTCTCTATTTTCATTTTTTATTTTATATTTTTTATTTTATAAATATTATCATTAAGGAGAGGGAGGAAGGTTTGAAACTATACATCGTACTCCACTCTCTAAAATCGGTATCTTGGATCTTCCAGCTTAGACATTGTTGCTCAACTAGTTTGTTAGCCAGAAACCCAGCTCGAGATCCTCGGACCTGCCTTAGGACTACCAACATAATATTCATACAAAAATGATCCTCACTTTAGAATTTTCAATGCAAAAATATGCTATGGACTCTTAGTCAAATGCTCTTACATTCTATATATGTCCTCAATTTTGCAATTTGACCTCAAGAAGAATTTCATTTTTGAAGTCCCAAATAAAATGAAAACTTTCAAACAGATTTTAGACAAGTATCTTGCATGTTTTTCAACTTTTTTTTTATTTTTTAAATAAAGCAAAAATTTTAAATGGTTATCAAACAAGTCTCAACACTCCACCCAATTGGTATAATAACAAAGTTAGTTATTAATTCATATATTTATTTTGTAGTCTATTCTAGCTAGTCCATATTAACACTATGCTTATTGAGCTAGAACATGATAATAATGCAATCCTATCCCCAGAAAGTTTTTTACATTAATCTATACAAGTTAACTGATAAACTCCAACAAAACATAGAACGAAGAATAGGAAAATACCCGAATGCATCTATCTGTTTATAATGAACATATTGAAGTAAAACCTTGGCTGAAAGAGTATAAACAAAACAACACGTCAATGCACTTGTACCAAACAGAAAAATTAGTATCAAAATTGTTTGAATGCGAGGGAGGATCACAATAGACTGATTTTTTTTTTTTAGCTAAAAAGTGATAGGCTGATAGCTAATAGTACAAAAACAAAAACAAGAAAGAAAAATTTGATCGATGAAAAAGTTCGATGAGAATTATATATACATGGTAGGATCTCTATCAAATTATGGGTATTCATGTCTTGGATTTGTATTTTTATATATTACAGAATGACTTGCCATGTCATGATATGTGATGTATGTGTGTGTATATATATATATATATATATATATATATATATATATCTGGTAGGTCGTCGGGTGCTTTTCCCAAAACCTGATCGATTGCATGTTCCCGACATTGTCAGGGTTTCAAATGGTATGATGGCCTTTGCCTTACAAGGAATGAAATTTTAGGGTCAGTTCAAACAATTGCAGAGAACCAAGAGACCCCAAACTGTTAGCCAAACACAGAACTCGTCAGCCAGGACACTCACTTAGTTACAAACTCCTCCCCCACCCACAACTCCCAAAAAAAAAAGTTAGTACCAAAGGACTCTTTGTCAGCTTTAACGTTAATTTTTGTGCCAATATTACATATAAAATATTGTGTTAAAAACAAAAAGTGGCAAAGAGTTTCATTTTTAAGATAATCCTTTTATCACTTCTCAATTATTATTTACTGGCCTCAATGATTACCAATAAGGTACCATTTTGAATTTATAAGCTTGGTTTTTAATAGTTGATGATTTATTACACAACAAAAACTAAAAGGCAAAATAAATTATTTGCTAATTAAGTTTTGAATTTTTTTTAATAAACGATATTATCTATATACTATTGGGGAGGGGGCTTGACTTAGTCTCACAATGAGCTAACAATAATGTGGTTCAAATCTGTATTTGACGATAATCGCACTTAAAATCTCTCAATTACATGTAAAGAGGAATACCATTAGACTGTAGTACTAAGTGACAATTAAGTTTGATCCATAGACTTAATTGCAATTTTATTTAACGATTATCACACTATTCCTCCCCAAGAACTAATCCCAAGACGTTTTACCACATCCAAATTGTAATAATTATTATGGTACAATTGTTAGATGGTTTATGTTGGAAAAATAGGTGTAAAATTGCTGTATTAATATAGTCTTTATCAAATGGTCATTGAAATTGAAAATTCATTAATGTAGTATTTGAAAATAGGTGTCACAAATCAATATGGTCATTCCGTCACAATTCTGTAAAAAAATTCTGTTATATGCTTGTGGATGAAAATTTCCGTCTTCTTCTCCTTTGAAGAAAATGCACCTGCAAATCAATTAACACCTAAGATCAAGGCTTAAGAGCCTCACACGCCCACGATAAATGGGGGGTTTTGGCCGAATAATCTCTGATGCCAAAGTTAGAATTTGAGAGAGTAAGTGTTTAGGGAATTTTAGGGAAAGATTTGACTTGCATTTTGGTGTGAAGATGGAGCTCTATATAAGCGTGTGGCCGGCCCCATTTGGAGAAATAGGGACTGGCCACTTATGGTGGTATTTTGAATATAATTGCAATATATTATGCCAAATAATATTTTGTAATTAATTTGGTAATTAATCCTAATTTGAAAAGAATAATTGAGAGTTACCTTGTGGGCGAGGATTTGATGAGGAGTGATGATATGGTTTTGAATAAATACCATTTTGATCACCTTTGACCTTTAGGAAAGAGAAATAAATCACTTCTAAAGTCTATTTAAGTATACCTTAAGTAAATGACTAAATCAACTTCAGAAAACAATTTATCCTACCTTACAAGAGAGAAAGCTAGAGTATATTTGTTCCCCATCCCCTAACAATCTTCTACACTTGCCTATGTAAAGGACCGTCTTTCGTTGCTTTCTTTGTCTTCTCCACGCCGCACCGAGGTAAGAAAAAAATTAATTTTCCTTGTCTTCTTCTTGGATAGTGTTGTCGCGGGGCAGCCGTAAGGGTGGTGCGGCACGTCGGCTACTAGGGGCTAGAAGTTAGCTTGGTATGGGCCGATGAGGTGTTGTGGAAATGACCACTACTTGCGCTGCTCGGCTTGGCTAAAGCCAAGGGTAGCTATGCGGCTGGGGCCACGAATTGAGGCGATGGGGCGCAGTGCTAGACGAGCCGCATGGCTCATGTTCTTTAGGCTCTAAGACCTGACGCGGGCCAGGCTGGCGATTGAGAGAAATGAGGAGGTCGCGAGCCTCAATGGCTCCTAGAATACTGGGCAAGTAGACCTCCTGCCTGCTGGTTTGATAGAAAAATTGTAGGAAAAGCCAACATGGGTTGAGCTCTCCTGCTAAGTATCGTGAATAGTTGGCTGGTTAGTCCTCTTTGCCAGGGGAAAGGTGGGCTGCTCCCGAGAGAGGAGATGAGAAGATCAAGGCAGATGCATTGGCTCGTTCGATTGCTGTCGTAAAGCCTACTTTGAATGAAGGTGGAAAAAGAGGTTTTCCTTGCCTACTCAAGAGATGGTGGTTGAGAAAAAATTGAAAACTTCTTTCGCTGCTCGTGCGGGTCTGCTTGCTACCAAAGGCTCGTGATTGACTTGACTTCTTTCGATTGGAAGAAAAATAAGGCTGCTATATCCGATCTTATGACGTTTTCCATGCAGAAAATGGCTAGTACGATTGCTGATAAGATTGCTCAACGTAGCGGTTCTGTCATGCCCCCATTGTTGAAGTCTGTACCTAGACATCTGTTGGGAGCTAAGTCTGGTTCACCTTCAGAGAGGCTTGCCACTATGAAGAACGACAAGGTGGACTTCGCTGCTAAAGTGGCGCCAAAGCCCACTCCCCTTACTGCCGAGACTGATTCGCCTGCTGAGAAAAATGAGACTGTTCGCGTGGTCAATTATGAGAAATCCACTAAGCTTGTTTCTGGGGAGGCTGTTGAGATCTATGTGTTTTTTAAGCCTGATCTGCTTGAAGATATGGACGAGTGTGCCAAACTTGTTGATGGCGTTAGAAAGGTTGTTTGCCCAAGATCCTTTGTGAAGCATACAACCCGATATAGAAGGA
The DNA here is from genome assembly GCA_036320875.1 of Cotoneaster glaucophyllus. NCBI lineage: Eukaryota > Viridiplantae > Streptophyta > Magnoliopsida > Rosales > Rosaceae > Cotoneaster > Cotoneaster glaucophyllus. The sequence goes on along the minus strand of CM070069.1, from coordinate 17,031,029 downwards.
CTGCTCTGCTTGATATGATGCAGAAAATGACGATCCTGGCAGCCGAATCTATGCTCATTGACCAAGAAGATACCAAGGCCACTAAAGAGATGGTAAAAACTATGGCAGCTAAAGCTTATTCTTCTACTAAAAAGATTAGAAAGTTGAAGTCTGAGCTCTTCGCTTTGAACGGGTCCAATATCTCTGCCCCCACTTCATTACAACTTGAGACTGCTTACCAGGGGATCGTTGACTTGAAGACTAGGCTTGACGTGATCCAAGTTAAGTATGAAAGTGTAGAGAATGAGATTGGCTATTACATACCTCATATTCAAGATCTTAAATGTGCCGTTTCTGAGCTTCGTTCCGCTGTTTACGCAAATGATGAAGAGTTTGATCCACTTCAAGAACATCGTCAATATGCTTGAACCCCAAGTGTTGGAACTCCAAGGTGCACTGAAGATCAACGATAGTCTGAAGAAGGAAGTGGATGAGCTGCAGCACATCCGTGTTGGTCTGCTCGAGGAGAACGAGCAGTGAGGCTTCGCTTGTTCAGAGTCAGGCCGATTTTTACAAGCTAGGTTCTGAAGATTATCTCTTTGGTAGGCCGTCTAACTTTGAGTTTGCTGGGAAAGACTTCGAGACCTTATCTATTTCTTTGGAAGACTTGATTGCCTTTACTTTTGAAACTTTCATTGGTGAAGTAGTCGGAGAAGTTGGTGCCCAAGTTGAGGCAGCTGAGGATGAAGCGTAGGATGATGCCGCTACTGAGAGCTTCACGGCTGCTGAAGGTATGGCGACCGAGTAGTCGTGGGATGTCCAAGCTGCTGAAAAGTAGTCTTCTAGGTAGCCTTTAGGATTTTCTTTGTTTTCTTTGTTGCTTTTTGCTTTGCTTGAAATCCTTCGGCCTTTGCTATTTGTTTATCAATTTTGCTAGAAAATTTAATAAACTTGCTTTATTCGCTTTTCTTCATCTTTGCTTCTTTTGTTTATGCCCAACCTTTGACTTTTAGGCCAGCAGTTGGCATGTTGTTTTTTTATAAGCAGACAGGCCCGCGTAGCCTATGCAACTGTAGGTGTTGGTTTAGAACTTTTGCAAAGTTGTTAGCTATAGGGTCAGCAGCCGGACGCCTTACTTAAAGAAGCAGACGAGTCTGTGTGACCATTTAGCTATTAACCTTAGTTTATTTCAATCCTTTGAGCCGTGTGGCCTGCATCACAACATACTAAATATTTTTGGATTATGAAATTTGCTAACTTTTCGTATCAAAAGTACGTGGTTGTAAGGAATTTTGTAAGCAAAGGTCCGAGATAACTCCTTACTTTTTATGTAACCAATTCCATGGGTTGTGTAGTAAGTATCACAACACTTTAGGAATTAATGTATATCTAAATGATCATTCCGCGCTTGACAGAGGTGAAGCATATCGATTGCGTAGCATGTTGGCAGTGGATAAAGCTTCGTATAAGCACGCTAACTTGTTTAACCTTTCGCAAAAATGTGTGGTTGTATAAGTTTAGCGCGGCTTACTGCTTGAAGGGTAAGCCATAGGCAGTCTTCTAGAAACCATAGGCTACCTTAGTGCACTCGGTAGCAACTTTAGGGTCCAGGGTAGCCGTTCATAAGGCGTACTGCGTAATGTGCCTCATCCGTCTCTGAGGCGCGATTCCCCACATATTAGGCCAAGAGACCCAAAATCCTTCAGTTAGCTAACCCTTGAAAAAGAACATTGTGGCTACTTATAGGAATCCCGGTGCAAGCCATCGTGCACTTAGTTACACTAGGGCAACCCAACTCATCTCCAGCAAACCCATATGGGTGTCGGGGAATTGGTTTACTCTATCGCACTGGAGGGCAATTAGTTAATCCTCTCGCATTGGAGAGTAGACCCAAATGGGTGTTGGGGAATTGGTTTACCTTATTGCACTAGAGAGCATGGTTGGTCCCCAAGGAAGTGCAATTCTTGCGATAAGTCCCTAAGAACGGCGTGGTCTTCTTTTGAAGTGCAGGGGTGATCATATGTTGTAAGCATGCAGCCGAGCCAAGTTGTAGATTACTTCTGAATTCCTCATTGAAAAATGAGTGAAACGAACAAAAACTTTGCTGTAAGGTAAGAACTGCATAACAACTGGATAGTCTTCAGCTTGCGAGGTAGTGCCCTTCAAGCTCATTGAGTCTTCAGGCTTTGATGTAGCGAGAAGTCATGAATGGTACTTCCTTAGATTGTAGGCATTCCACTGCTTTTCAATCTTTTTGTCGTTTAGGGTGGCGAAGGTGTAACTACCTTTGTCGCCAACTCTGCTGATCTTGTACGGACCTTACTATATGAGATCCATCATTTTTGGAGTCTTCTCTGCGGGCAGTGATGAAGGCTTTTTTAAGGACTAGATCTCCAGGCTAGAACTGCCGGATCTTGGCATTTTTGTCATAGCTGGAGATGAGTTGTTGCTGGTAGGCTACGATGCAGTGATGACATTCTCGCGTTTCTCATCTGCCAAATCTAAATTTGTGGCCATCTCCTTTCTGTTCTGTTCGATGCTTGGCAATAGAGTGCTAATACTTGGCACGATGACATTGGAATGAATGATTGCTTCTGAACCAAATACTAAAGAGAAAAGAGTCTCACCGATTGCTCGTCGTTTGGTTGTGCGATATGCCCATAGACATCTGGGAAGTTCGTCTAGCCATTTTCCATTTTTGTAGGAGAGGGATTTCTTAAGGCAGTCGATAATAATCTTGTTGGATGCTTCGGCCTGCCCGTTGCCTTGGGGATACCTCGGTGTGGACATGTGCTGCTTGATGCCATATTTAGGGAAGAACTTCGCCAAATCTTTGCCTACGAATTGTGGGCCCTTGTCTGTGACGATGGACTGGGGGATGCCAAATCGGCAAATGATGTTCCTCCATATGAAGCGCTCTTTGTCTGTTTGAGTTGTGGTTGTCATGGGCTCTGCTTCCACCTACTTGGTAAAGTAGTTAGTTGCCACGATCATCATACCTCATCCCCTAGTAACGGGCGACATTGGCCCTACCAAGTCGATTGCCTACTACATTAACTGCCAAGGATTCGTCTGCTAGTGTAGTTCGTTGGCATGCAGTACTGGTACCAGCTTGTAGCGTTGCCAGTGATCGCACTTTTGTACTAATTCCTTAGCGTCTTGATGCATAGTAGGCCAGTAGTAGCCTGCGTTTATAGCTTTCTATGCTAAGGATCGGCGTCCAGAGTGGTTTCCATAAACACGTTCGTGGATTGAGCTTAGAACCTTTAGGTCAGCGTGAGGCACTAGGCAGCGGAGATGTGGTCCAGTGGAGGATTTTCAGACGAGAATGACGTTCCATATGTAGTAGTGTGCTGCATTTGTTAGGAGCTTTCTAGACTCTAATCTTTTCATGGGGAGTGTGCTATTGACCAAGTAGTCTATAATGGAATCTTGACAATTTAGAGTTGTACTAACTTGTGACACCTCTGCTCCGGGCTCCACCTCTATGCTTAGCTTGTCTATATACTCCATCGAAATAAAGCGTTTGAGTTGGTGGTCGAGGGCGGAGCCTAGGCCAGCTAGCTCGTCAACATGAATGTTGTTTGCCCGAGGAACTTGAGTGAGGGTATAAGTCTGAAATTCCTCAAGTTGCTTTCGTACCTTCTCTAAGTATTGCGCCATCTTCGAATGTTTTGCCATGTACTCCCCAGTAGTCTGGTTGGTGATTAGCTGGGAATCAAAATGAATTACAAGCTTTTTCATCGCCAAGTTTTTTGTCATTTTGAGGTCTACTAGTAAGGCTTCATACTCTGCTTCGTTGTTCGATGCTTTGAAGCCTAGAGTGATTGCTTCCTCGAGCATTGAACTGTCTGGGGTGACAAGTACCACGCCTGCTCTCGAGCCCTTGTAGTTGGATACGTCGTCGACGTGCAAATGTCAGAAGTTTCTATCGGGTGAAGCAAGCGTGGCTAGAACGTGCTCGATTGCCTCCGAGGCGTCGTTGGGTTGCTCCGTTGCTTCACCTAGACTAAGGCGTGAAGGCGCGGAACGGAGCCGTGGAGTTGGGGCCATGTTACACACAGCAGTAGATGCTCAATTGCTGGTATTAGGCCACTTAAGAGCTGAATTATGGAGCAAGAGTCGGCTGGGGTCGTGTAACACACAACAGGAGGTGATGTTCAACTACCGGTACATGTTATCCTATGTAGAATCTTCTGGGGCAACGAGGACAAAACTTGCTTCCGAATGTGTCCTAGTGTTCGTCTGCTACATGCACGCCTTTGGGCTGAGTTGTTGTGTTCGCGAGAAAACTTTGCATTCGTTAGTGTCTGCGTCTTCATCGTTGCACGTCTGGATTAGGTAGAATAATGCGTCATAAGGATGACTGCGTGTGTCTGAAGGTATAACTTGAGCTTTCGGGTTGCAACAACTGTCATCAAAGTTAGCTTTTGAATTTCTGGTAGGTTGTTTCCCCATCGAGGAGAGCTTTTGAACAGTGGAATACAGGTAGTCAAGCCCCTAACTATTCTCGTATGAAGGTAGAGCTTATTGCTGCTTCAGATGTGGCTGCTTGTCTGGTTAGACCTTGCATCTCCTCCAGAATAGTAAGGGACTTCATATTCAAGATTGCACGAATTTGCCTTGAATGTGCATCGGCGAGCCTCGTCCCAAAGTGCATGCTTCTTTGCCAGAACGAAAGAGTGTGCTAAAGTTAGATCTTCTTTCATGATCAATTCTCCGAACAGCGGGTGGTCTACTGGGAGTCCCTTTTGGAAGGCTGCACTAGCTATCAAGTTGTTGCATCCGACTATCTTTGCCTTCTCTGCTTTGAACCTCTTCACATAGTCACGAAGCGATTCCTTTGGGTTCTTCTTGATGTTGAACAAATGACCAGACTTCTTCTTGATCGAGCGGTATGATGAATATTCTTTGGTGAAAACCAAAGAAAGATCATCGAAACTCTAGATGGATTGTGGCAGGATGGTGTGGAACCATTCTTGCGCCTCGCCTTGTAAAGTGGTGGCGAATATCTTGAACATAAAAGTATTGTTGTTTCAATAAAGGATCATTGTGCTTCAAGTATTTCTCCGGGTCTTCATCTCTTTTGAAGAATTTGAAATATGGCATGTTGAACTTGCGTGGAGGCTTTGCCTACACTCGCCCTTGAATGGTGACCGGCTTATGTTGGTTATGTCTCAATGTAATGCCTCGTCAGTGACCTCGTTACGTTGGAAGTCGCACAATCGCTCAATCAGGAACCTCTCTAGTTCGTCCTAAATTTACCTTTGTTGGGTAGCGGAGCTCTTGGCTGCCCCCGGTCATGACCTGTTGGTTTAAGCGGCTTTCTATGTGCTCGGCTCGCCTATGCCGTGGTTGCGTTGCATCTCGGTGTGCTGCAAAAGCTAATTCACCAAGGTTATTTGCTATGCGAGGGCGCTTGTCAACTCTATGACTTGTCGAGACAAGTGTTGTTCACCATTTGGGTTGGAAGAGCTTGGATGGTATGCATCTCCTTGAGTAATGGACTCTGGGCTCGAGATTTGAGTTAGGATATATCAAATCTGCGGAGAAATGAGGTGAAAATACCCCCGGTTTAATTGTCGGTTTGGAAATCTAAAGCCATGATGGTTTAATTGATCTTGGATCGGTTTGGATTGCTTGGAAGGCCATTGGAGTATGCTGGACCTCGGGTTGAACTGCAGACGTGAGCTGGGCCGCTGGAGCGCATGGGCGCTAGGCTCTCCTCGTCGCCGCTTGGGCTTGCGAGTCTTGTGTTCGGCTTTGGAATGCGCTGGGCTTGCGTTAGCCTTGGGCCTCAGATGCCATTGCAGCACCGTGGGCTTGAATATAGGCTGCCTTGTGGCACGGGCCTGGGCCAACTGTTGCGAGGTGGCCTACTCACTATGGGCAGTGGGCTCGCCGAGGGTTGCTGCCGTGGTTGCTACCATGGTGGCTGCCACGGTGTTGCCCAGTGGGGGTGGTGCCGCTCCACTCGTCATCGTGTTGAGCCTTATGGATCGTTGTGGTCCAAATCCTTAAACATTGGAAGTTTCGTTTGTTGTGGTTTCTGAATTTGTATTGTACTTTTCTTTTACGTTTATTCAAAGAATTTTTATAAAAAATTCTAGGAATAAGAATGTACGAAAAATCTACAAATGAACAAGAAATGAGAAACTTTGAATGCGAGAGTCTTCTTCAAGCGTATGAATTAAGACTCTCAATGAAAACACCAATTTGTGGATGCTAATTTCCGCCTTCTTCTCATCTGACGAAAATGCACTTGCAAAACAATTAACACCTAAGATCAAGGCCAAGAGCCTCACGCGCCCACAATGAATGGGGAGGGGCTTTGGCGGAAAAATCTCTGATGCCAAAGTTAGAATTTGAGAGATAAAGTGTTTAAGGAATTTAAGAGAAAGATTGGACTTGCATTTTGGTGTGAAGATGAGGCTATGAATAGGGGTGTGGCTGGCCCTATTTGGAGAAATAGGGACTGGCCACTTATGGTGGTATTTTGAATATAATTGAAAGATATTATGCCAAATAATATCTTGCAATTAATTTGGTAATTAATCAATTAACTTGGTAATTAATCCTAATTTGAAAAGAATAATTGGGAATTACCTTATGGGTAAAGATTTGATGAGGAGTGATGAGATGGTTTTGAAAAAAAACCATTTTGATCATTTTTGACCTTGATTGAGTCATTATTGTCCGTTGCATGCGCGTGGGAATCCCGGTATGCCTCAAGGGTAATTTTGTCTTTTTCACCCAAAAGTCCACGTGTCGCCTCCATAATTTTCTTGATTATTTTTAGCTCCACAATGCTGATGTGACACATAAATAGGTCCTGCATCATCAAGATGGTCTCTAAAATTGAAAGTCGATTAATGTAGTCCTAGATATAGGTGTCTTAAATTCATATGGTATTTCCGTTACCGTTTGTAAAAAATTCTGTTATGTACCCATTCTTTATCTATAGACGTATAGATTTTGATGTGGGTTTGGTGTAGATTAAGGATTTTAATTTTGGTTAGTAATTTAATTGCCATCAGTTCTTATAACCAAATAAATAAATAAAAAACTACTTAGTTAGAGCATCTCCAAAACCCTAAGCAAATTGCTAGGCAAATCCAACACTTGGTTAGATAAAGGATTGGTCATATGGAGTGCCCTACCTAATAACTCCAAGGTCCAAGTGAACGGCAGAGAACTGAAGAGAGATCACGTTCACACAGCACATCACGTCATGTTGATATCATTGCCTCAATTGTAGCTCTCCAAAAATTTAGACCCTTGCCTGCCTAAGACAAACGGACCCGATAGGTTGGGCCGAATAAAGCCTTGGCCCATCTAATAAGTCCGACAAAACCGTCCTTTTTTCTCTAGGTATGAATGCCTCATCAAGAGAAAGGGTAGTCCGTAGTCGAACACGGGATCGTACACGGGTGAATATTTTTACTGATATACAAAACCCTTGCACTATAAAACTAACGTAGTTCAATAAACACATAATTAAACTCTAAATTAATGCGTGTTATAAAAAAGAAACTCTAAACTAATGTAAGGCAACCATGCAATTATATGTACAAGATCAAAGAGAAAGGAAAAGAGCAGAAGCTAACCCTTAACAAATTTGTTGTCTTCTTCATTTTGTTTGTTATTACATTAAGAGTTTTTTGCGTCTATGGATGGATTTCGTATTACATTTATTCACTTAATTAGGTTGATCATCACTTGGTTACTTTCTTTAATTTTTTTTATATATTATGAGACTTGATCACTTCACTCCATCATTTGAACTTGGTTTTAAACTTCGTAACAGTCTATTCATATTTTGGTAAATAATCAACCCACTTTGTCCTTTAGGGATCACAGGACAAAGCATCACTAAGATATCCCAAAGAAAAGAGAGTAATTATAACAAGTAATACTATATTAGGATCATTAGGAGTTGCCAGGGATTAGCTTAACCCTAACTAGCAAATTATTGTATGCTGTAATTAAAAAAAAACCAAAACCACAAAGGAAAGGGAGATATGGAAATTTTAGTACATTTAGAAGGGTCCCCACCCGTCGTAGCTTGAAAGAAAGGGAGACAAATAGGATTACGAAGAGGCTGCAAAGGTGGTTGTTTTAGTGAAAGTGAAGAGGAGGAATAGGAAGTCGGCGCACATCAACATCTTAATCTCCTCATTTTTCTTCTGCATTGTTTTCAACGAGGTATAGGCTCCGCTAAATATCACATGCATGTACTAATTATTTACATTAACTTGTGTGTGTGAGAGTGAGAAAGGTTGAAAATCATGTATTGCCTTAAAAGACAATCTAGGATATTTTGTTGAAAAACAATATTATTTAGGTTATTTGCTCAAAAAATAGTATTTAGGTTATTATTTGGGTTTTGTTGTAAGTTTAGTTTTGGGCCTAGTGTGTTAGTGCTAGGGGTTAGGTTTGTTCTCTACAAATATAATGCTTTGTAACTCTGTAGAAAATAAGATCAGTCAAGATGTAGTCTTCTAGTTTGTAGCCGTCTCGACATATCGTTTATTTGTTTTCTGTAATAATATTAGTAGCTTCTTTGTTCGTCCGTTTGATACTTTGATTTTCAACTTGGTATCAGAGCAAGTTTGATCCTTCAGGATTCTATATACTTTTTATAAGTTTGTTTGTCTAGTATCAGTTTTTTGTCTTTAGTTAGGGTTTTGTTGTTAAAAAAGGAAAGGATCCTCGCCAGATCCTTTTCCTAGGGATCCTAGGGATTCAGTGATCGTGACTATTCATCGTACATCGAGCGGTCAGTTTTTGTTAGGTACTATTTATATTTAATTTTAAAATTTAAATTTTGAAATGATTTCTGACCGCACGATGTACGATGAACAGTCATGATCACGGAATCCCTAGGATCCCTAAGAGAAGGATCCGACGAGGTCATTTTCGTTAAAACAATAGGCCTAATTGGATTATTAGTCCTTGTGGTGATAAGGTAGTTGGAAGATAGTCCATGTGGTTAAAAAAACTAGGACTTAAGCCCCTGTGGTGAAGTTTATTAGGATTTATGCCCAAAATTCAAAATTTCGTCAACTCTCCATTAATTATTAGCACGCGAGCCACACATATTAGAAAGAGAAGGCACATACCTTTTTAATGAATATGGTTTTATCCAACAAAATGATTTGTTGGGCAAAACTAAGAATGCGTTGAGTAAACAAAGTGTCAGAGGTTTTGACAAGTTATTGTGGAGCTTTGCCCAATGGTTAACACAGATGGCCCAATGAAAAGGTTCTTCTGGCAAAGTTCCGACGAACTAAAATTTCATCGGGCAAATGCTAACACAGTACGCGCCAACATTTCCCCTTTGCACCGAAACATTGCCTGGCGAATAATATTTTGCCTTGCAAAATTCTGCCGTCGCGCAAAGCCTTCGATAAAACTCAAAATGTTGACCAGGTATACCTGACCACTTATTTTTAATCATTTGGTAAAGTTTCTTGACCCGATAGAAAATGGTTCGTCCAACAAATATCCGTTAAGTAAATAGTAATTTCTGATAGTGTCTCCTACACTATATGTCACCAACTTGAGGGCTGCTCAAGAGTGAGGAGTAGGAGGGGAAGATTTATTCCTGATATCAAAAAACTTTATAAAGAAATACATGGTTGGATTGGACCCATGTGATAAGTTCGTTGGATTTTTCTTGCTTGCACATATTCAAGCCAAAGTTTGAACCTACCCACATTGATTGGAAATTCGAAATCCAAGAAGATACAAACATAATCTGGATCGTATCTTTAATAACGCACTTACATATTTTATGTTATATTTGCTTATCGGTATTAAAGTGGGAAGTGCAACAACTAATACAGCAGTCACCACTACTAGAATTATGCACAATGGCTACTATTTTTTACACACCATTGGCAGTTGGTGGCCATAGATATAAAGTTGCTACTCTTACATTTTTTTGGTGGCTTTACAGTGGGGTGCCGCTGATATCGGTGGCCTTCAACATTCAGCCACCAATGATTGGTGTCTATTAATTATTATTTTTAAAAATTACTTTTTTTCTACTTTTTTATTTCATTATTTATTTTGTTGGGGCTAAGTGGTGCTGGTTAATTTGTTTTTTGTTTTCAAACCTGGATATATATTGCTTCTCAGGACCTACGGATGCAAATCAAATACAAAAGGGAGACAGAGAGGCCAAAACCCATAGAAGGACAGCTCCTTGGACCCAAATCGCATCTACCCACCATTATTGAATCAGTGATGAAGTCGGGCAGTTCCGCGAACCAGTCGCACTCGCAGGATGCGGACAGGGCATAGCGGCCAAGACTGTGAGCGGCCTCGTTTAGTTGGCGACGGGGTTCCCAACGGAAGCTCCACTCCCACGATGCTGGTTATCTGCTTCTCATACCTCACCCTTTCAATTTCTCAACAGATTAAGCTCCTGGGTTCATTATTTATTTTCAGTTGGGCATCGTACAATCAATTTGGGGCTGCAACACATTGAATTGATTTTGGGGAGTAAAAAAAGGTAATTTTGTGTTTCTTAGATTTGAACATTCAGCATTTTAAAGATCTAATTGCCCAATTCGTTTATTAAGTCTTTGAATGTTTGGAGTTTTTAGAAGTTGGGTTTGAAGTGCTTCTTCTATCTGTTCAATTTGGATCAAACTGGAAACCATACAGGGTTTAAGCTTTTTATTGTTCTTCCACATATAAGCTAGGTGTTCGCTTCTTGTTATATAAATATACGAACTGCTTTACTGTTTCAACGAAATCACGAGTTAGGCAAATCACAACTATGTTTTTTTAACAAACTACTTTCCGTAAAGATTGTAGAAACTGAAAAAAAATGGTAAATAAGTTAAAATATCTATGTTAAGTTCCACTCCTGGTTAAGCTTATGCTATAAGGATATCGCATTTTGTGTGTATGTTCTGTAAACACCGTATACACAAGAAAGGACTTTGGTAGTGGAAGTCTGGCTTATTGAAACATGGCTATGAACAAAGAGCATGCCGAGTTTTTTGTGTGTGTTTTAAAGATTTGGTATGCTTTTTTGATGCTACCTACTACCACTACATGAAAACTAATAGTGAAGCTAGATTTCATGCCTCGTTATGACTTACGATGAAGGAATTATTTTTAACTATTTTCATATGATGTAATTGCTGTTCTTGCAGTTTGTTAGGAGCAAGGTCGGTGTCGATCCACCATTTGTGAGAGTTTGTGCATCACCTAACATGAAACAAAGAAAGGACTTTGGTCCAAATGGATGGGAATCAGTAAACCATTCTGGACCAACACTCATTTCCTTGGTAATGTCCAATACTTTTTGAATTAGTATTGTTATTATTATTATAATTTTGGCACACAAAAAAGAGCTTCATACTAAGGAGGTGATATGCTTATGATACCACAACAGGGTATAAAAGTGATAATGGTGGTTGGGGTGTTAAAAATTGCATATTCCTTGCTGTTATAAATGTTGCTATACATGCATGGCTACTCATTTCTCTAACTTTTTCGAATATCTTATAAATCTGTTCCTGGATTTATGCTTATGTCTAATATGAATATAGGTTACAATTCCTTATCTCACTGTTGGATTTGCCATTCAATTCCTTTTCTGACTGTCGTATTTTCCAAAGGGTTTGCGTGCGAAATTACAGGGAAAGAGAGAGGGTGGGTGCAGTCATTATTAGTCACCTTATTGTTCCAATTCTGGAAACTATTGAGTTTATTCAGTCATGATGGACAAAAGTTGGGCCACTTTGAATCCGTTTACAGAGGATTACAGAACAGGGCTAGCAAACTTTATCTCAAACTCATTGCAAGTTTCGTCTCATGATGGCAACATCAAATGTCCATGTGCTAAATGCTTGAATAGGTTTTGGTTGAGTAAAAATGAAGTCGAAGCGCATCTAATTGTTGAAGGTATGGACCGTTCATACTTGGAAGGCTCATGGGTATGGCATGGAGAGACATTTGGTGACCCTATTCCAAGTAGCCAAGCTGCACAACAAAGTGTTGCTGTTAATGATCCTCATTGTGAACTAGGCCCCTTGCTTGAAGACATTTTCTCTGGTCCCAGTGTAATGGGTGGCATGCCTAGTAATAATCACAGGGGGCAGGAAGCTTCAATACCTGCATATGCACGTAAGTTTGAAGCCATGGTGCAAGACGCCAACACGGAATTATATCCGGGTTGTGGTATGAAGAAAATGGACTTCCTAATACGAGTATTTCAAAACAAATGCTTATATGGGTGTAGCGAAAGTGCAGTGCAAGCTAATCTTGAGCTTTTCAAACATATACTCCCAAATGGTCATTCTTTACCGAACAAGGTGATGAATACGAAGGGATTGCTGAAAAATTTCATGTTGCCTCACCAAAATATCCATGCATGTGAAAATGACTGCATGTTGTATTGGAAACATAACAGTGGTTTAGATGTTTGTCATACATGTGGTGTGTCCAGATATACAACCGAGGTTGATGACATAGCGCCAAGCACTAAAAAGAGAATACCTTGGAAGGTGCTAACATATTTTCCTGTTACACCTCGCTTGCAAAGGCTTTACATGTCTCGACACACCAGTGAAGATATGTGTTGGCATTGGCTTTCTCGCCCCGAGGATGGTTTCTTAAGACATCCAGCTGATTCCTTTGCATGGAAGCAATTAGATTTGAAATTTCCAACATTTGGTGGCGAAATGCGCAATGTACGTCTTGGGTTGGCAAGTGACGGATTCAACCCCTTCGGAAAATGCAACAACGACTATAGCACCTGGCCAGTATTGTTGACAATATACAATTTACCACCTTGGTTGTGTATGAAAGCACCATTCATATTGATGGCTTTGTTAATACCGGGAAAAGAATCTCCAGGAAATGATATTGATGTATACCTTGAACCATTAATAGAGGAGCTGAAAGTATTGTGGACCTCAGGGGTTCCCACTTATGATACGTTTAGGCAAGAGACCTTCACCTTACGAGCAGCTGTTCTATGGACTATTAGCGACTTCCGTCCTATGGGAACTTGTCCGGTTGGAGCACACATGGGAAATTAGCATGTCCTCATTGCAACTACAAGACTCAGTCGACATATCTAAAAAAGGGTAGGAAATATTGTTATATGGGTCACCGTCGTTTCTTGCCCATGTCACATGTTTTTCGTCGACAGAGGAAAGCTTTTAATCTCTTTGATGAAAGAGAGCAAGCACCTTCCCCCTTGACCGGATGTGAATGCCTGCGGCGGTTGTCCATTTTACAGTTCAAATATGGTAAGATCCCATGGAAAGAGGTTGGAGAAAAAAGACCACCACCTAGACCAACAGATGGGCCATGGAAGAAACAAAGTATTTTCTTCAAATTGCCATATTGGGAACATCTTGTCCTTCGACACTGCCTTGATGTCATGCACATTGAAAAAAATGTCACTGAAAGTTTAGTTGCAACTCTGCTGGGTATTGTTGGGAAAGGCAAGGATAACTTGAATGCAAGGTTGGACCTGGAATTGATGGGCATGAAACCGGAGTTGCATAGAAAATTTGTCAATGGAAAGCCAAAGATGCCTCCCGGTGCATATACTATGAAACCATTAGAGAAGGAATTGTTTTGCAAGGTTTTAGCCTCAATAAAAGTTCCTGACAATTACTCGTCCAATATTTCACGGCTTGTGCATGTGAAGGAAAAGATCGTAAGGGGACTTAAAAGTCATGATTGGCATGTTTTAATGCAGCAGTTCCTTCCAATTGCCATACGCAAAAGCCTCCCAACTGGGACTGCACAGATATTATTGGAACTAAGTGCATTCTTCAGACATTTGTGTACTAAAAAAGGCTCAGTGGAAGGCTTTCGCAAACTTACACCCAAAATAGTTTTGATCCTATGCCAATTGGAAAGGATATTACCCCCTGCATTCTTTGTTGTCAGTCTTCACCTCACAATACATCTTGCCGAGGAAGCTGCGCTTGCAGGTCCGGTACACTACAGATGGATGTACCCAATTGAGAGGTATTCCTTAACTTTTAATATGTTTCTATGAGCATTACATCTATGCATCATACAATTTAGAACAGCAAATTTGATGTTGTACTTTTTAAATTAGGTTCCTGCTGACCTTGAAGAAGTATGTTAGAAATAAAAATTGACCAGAGGGAAGCATGACCCAAGGATATCTGGCTGAGGAATGCTTGTCTTTTTGTGCGATGTACTTGGAAGGCGTGGAGACACGTTTGAACCGTCCAAGCCGAAATGCAGATAGAATACGTCCTGCCCATGATGGCGACTTAGACATATTTTGTGCCACCGGGCATTCACTTGGTATGCAGGAAGATTATCATCTTGACAACCACGATTGGGAGATTGCACGATCATATGTTTTAGCCAATTGTGATAAGTCAATGGCATATAAGAGGTGATTAAACTTAAATGTTATAGGCTGCAGTAGAATGACACCAACTTCTGAAACTCTAATTTTGGTTATACAGAGTGACATTGACATTATTTTCACATACAGAAGTTACGTGGAGAATTGTCAAAAAACTCGAGGGAGGCGTGTAACCATGCTACAAGCAGAGAAAGAAGCTATTAAATCCTTCCCAGATTGGTTTGAAAAACCTGTTAATATGGAATAAGTTGATTTTTCATATAATGGCTTCCTATTTATCTTCCTATTCTTAACTATGCATATGAACCTGGGTGTAAATTGTGTAGGTTAATCAATTGCAACAATCAGGTGATCCAAGGGCAACTGACGACTTGGTGGCGCTTGCTAATGGACCTAGTAAGTGGTGTCGGAGATATAAGATTTTTGCATGTAATGGGTTCAGGTTCAAGGTAAGAGACACACAATCCAATGGGAAATACCAAAACTATGGTGTTTTCCTACAATCTGAAGTTCCAAGTTATGCTGGCCCACGTGACCGGAACCCTGTTACCGGTTTGGTAGACTACTATGGGGTTCTGACTGATGTATTTGAAATCAAGTACCATATGGAACGCACAATGGTATTATTCAAGTGCAACTGGTTTGACGGCACTTCCAGAATTACTGGTGAGGGAGTAAAAACAGACAGATATGGCTTTAGATTGGTTAACTTCAATAAGATGTCTTGTACGAGTGACCCTTTCATTCTCGCATCACAAGCACTACAAGTGTTCTATGTACAAGACCCAATAGATATTGAATGGCATGTTGCAATCAAAACGAGACCACGTGATTTCTTTGATATGTCTTCAACACATGATGATGATTCGTGTGATAGACAGGATGTGGAACATGCAACTGGTGATACTGATAAGGTTCGAGTTAGAATGGATGTAGACGCCCAAGACTTCGAAGAATGCCTGTAAAAGCATCTCAATTTTTTTAAGGTAATTGTTATAGGAAGTATTGATTCGATGCAAGTGTTGTAGGTTATGGATATATTTGAACATTTTCACATTCATTCCCCAACCAAGCATTGCCCTGACTATTAGCGATTTTTTATTCGGTATTATATGCAATATATTAAACTGGTGTCTTTATGTGGCAGCTTCATGTAGGAAGGATGACTGAAGGTGCACTGGAGCATGGGTTTGTCCTAATTCAGATCAGTATAATATGTTGAAGCCTTCTGGACGTTGCATCGCTGCTTATTCGTGTTTTTATCTCACACTCGATCATTGAGCAGTAAGAATATAATCGAGGTATGAAATGAGTTGTGAATTAACCAGTAATATTGTCATGATATTTAATTAGCGCAACAGTAGATGAATACATATCCACAAACTGGTATACATTTTTATAATTGCAAAATACACAGAGTAGTCATACATGATAATTCCATAAACAGTCTATACATAAACAAAAATTACATAGCAGTCTATATAGGTACCAACTGCCTAGGTTCACACTATAAACATCCATAGATGCTCGGGTGGTACAAACTGAGCAGGAATGTTTACATAGAGCAAAAGACTATATATCTGTTTTTTAAAGGTTGATATCTTGCACTGCACTGGACATACATGAATACTAATACCATAATTTGACATCTATTCCCACATAGGTTCAACTCTTCTTACCATAAGCGTCATCGGATGGTCATTTTGCATTTTGAATTTGATTGGGGATGGCTTTCTGTTTTGCTTGACCTGTAGCACGATTCATCCAATCACAATGTTCTTGACCACCCACATATTCGCACGTAGCACACTCTTTAACAGCCTTGTACCTTTTTTGAGGATGACGAGTCCTCGCAGTACTGGTACAATCAGAATCAGAATCAGAATCGAAGTGTACAGCATTGCAAATCTCAATAGGCTAGAAACAGTATGAATCACCTGGGAAAAAAGATGATATTATTTTCACTGTGTCACCACTGATGGAAGGTTGTTTTCCACTAGTCATTAATTTCTCAGTATCACCACTGATACAAGGTTGTTTTCCTCCGCTACCATGCTTCACGTAGCCGATTTCGTTGGACCAGGGCGGAATCACGTTCACACCGAAACCAGGAAGATCAGATGGAAAATGCTCATCTTTCAAGATCACATTTTTCGCTGCCTCATCATAACGAGGACAATAAATATTGATCAAGGGATTGGGTGGTTGAGGAGGGTAAACGGGCATGTTAGGGCCATGCGAAAAGTTGTTCCATTCACCCCAAGCAGCAGTTGTTTTGGCAGGGGATTCGAACTGCAGATTGGCACCTGACTCCAGTGTGGGGTTTTGGTCGTACTCGAATTCGACGTGAAAGTTAGCCTCTAGGTAACGCCAAAAATCAGGATCTTCATGATGGGCAGTGAGCACAGAGACAAGGTTTCCTTGGATGAGAACCGGGGTTGCAGTGTTATTGGTTGGGGCAGGCATCATGGGACCAAGCACTTCATGATCCACCACAGGAACAAGGGGTTCACTTGTGTTACAAAATAGCTGTCTGCGAGCGTTTGGGAATAAAGGGGCCATTGGTTATTAGGTGTGAATTTCAGAGGTTTTCAAACTGCTGTAAGTCCAAAAAGTCGTCAAGGTTGATATTTATAATTCAGATTAGAATGGAGGGCAAGGTACTTGTAAGTTCACACCAACTTGGTGGATTGACCTTTAATTAGGATGGAAGTCAAATAGTTCCGGGATTCTGCTTACAAAAGCACTTAACTTTGACCACACAATGCATATATGCCAATCTCATCAACCATGAATTCCAAATCTGCCACCTCACAGCTGCATCTAATTATTTAATGGGTTGCCAATTATTTTATTTGGTAATAGCAACACCTGGCCATTTTGTGTGGCTACCTGCTGACCTCTATAAGTGTATATGAATTAAATAATGTTTTTACTAGGGATTTGTTGGCGGGAGGACTTCCCGCTCGCCTTAAGTAGCTGCTCAAATTTGAATTTGCTGCTCTGAAATAGGAAACATGTATGGATTCATTTAATTCACTTTAGTTGTTTAATTGTATCAAGCTATCAACTCAAAGAAGAAAATATCTTGAGGGCATAGAGGTTACATTGAAGGCATGGCAGGAGGTATCTACTACCTCTTATCTTCTTACTAGAAAATTAATTGAGCTGTTAAATTTCAATGTTTTTGTTTACAAATGTTAAGTTAACACACTTGTGTTGTGTTTACATGAAAGGTAATTACGAAGGTACCGTGGGTCAGCAACAATAACTCAGTTGCATCAATGTCGATTCTTAAAGGCATCGAAACTCAACCACCGGCATTCAACCTGATGGAACATGACCACATACAGCAATTAACGGTTCCAAATAATGTCGAAGGGGTCGTGGATGAACGTCAACGTGTGACCCGTAACGCGGAGGCTCCAAGGGGAATAAATAGGACACGATGGGCACCTAATGGTACAAAGGAGGTGATGAAATTTAATGAGAAAAGGCAGCCGGTAGAGCCTCCTCAGACTGTTGCTAGATTTGCTAGGTTCTTAGGAATGCTAACTCAAGAAGCAACATATTTTCCAATTAACGTAGTTGATTGGAGGCATTTCTATAGGGCTTCAAACATGGATCGTGCTTGGCAGAGGATTAAGGTAAATCAACAGAAAAGGCATTAATGGTTGGTTGGTTTTTCTATATATATAGCTACTTATTTCATTGTCTTTTAGTTTTAACTCTCGAATTAAAAAATTACTAAAAGCCATCACATTACCTATTATTTACTTACTCAACAAGCAGGGTTGAAACCATAAGCTTGTAATTATGATTAATTAATTCCAAACCAAGTTTGACCTTGAATGCTGTTATCCATACACAAGTTTAACTCTTTATTGGTCATGTCAATTATTTTGCAGTTGGTCACTCGTAAAGTAGCAATAGAATAAATTGCGGTTGATTGTGATATATTTGAAATGAGACGCACCAATTACGTCGTAAGAGGCTACATAGACAAGTACAATAGGGTCCACAACACATTATGCACCACTAAAAGGCAGCATCCATGCATATTGGTGATGTGCAATGTGGCCTATTTTAACTATGGCTCCTGTAATTTTAATTTGTATTATTACAAAACTATTAGAAACCTACTGGAGGGGTATTACAGGTTAACTGTACAATTTCATATTTCATATGTTAGATGATGGTGCATAATTAACAACATCATATATATGTACATGGGCAGGGGACTCTTGATTGGACAGATGCAATAACAGTAGAATTGGAGCAAAAAATTCGGCGGGTTTGTGAGATGAAGTTGAATGATAGATGGAAGGATTACAAGGCACACCTGAAGAAGGCATACTATACTCCATGCCTGCACTCACCGTTAGCGGAAAGGTTCCAGTGTCATGATGGTCGTGTCAACCAAGGGCAATGGAAATTGTTAGTAAAGCTATGGGACACCGTAGATGCTCAGGTACCACACACAATGATCAAATGTTCGGCCTTGTTTTATACACCATATATGCTTGATTTAGTTATGACATCATGTGGATGATAAATGTATGAATTGTATGTATTGGAAATTAGGATGAATTTCCTTTCACATAGCCCTGCTAATGCATGATAAACTTGAGATATGTAGAAGCGTGCTGCATCATGTAGACAGAACAGGAGGGCGCTACAAATAAATCACACGACTGGAACCAAGTCTTTTGCGCAAATCAGACACGAACTTGTAAGGCTCTGCTGTGATTTTTGAGTTATGGCAAATTAAGTACATGTTAGTGCACATGGAATGAAGATGCATGTTGAAAACAATGTTATGAAATTAATGGATCAATTAGTTGTTTGACAAGTTATGTTAACAGCAACAAGTGAATGGAAGCAAACCGGACTGCATTACATTCTTTACGCTAACACATACTCGGAAGAATGGGGAACCAGTGGATGCTCGGTCAGCTGCAATAATTGTAAGTATGCCATCAATTACCTGTTTCTACGATTTATATATGTAGGCGAGATAAATAAAAGGTTTGTGGATTGTGAACAATCAAGTGTTTTAGATTATGTGCTATTTAATGTCTTTAGAAACAAAGAGCATAAGCCAGAACAGGGCTTGCATTAGTGAATACATTGCAGTAATGAAAGAGATTCCCATGCATATGAGATTATTGGTATGCACTATAGTCTGAAGAACAGAACAATCAGTAATAGTACTAGTATCATTGAGAAACATGGTTGGAATATCTTTGATTTGGAAGGCTTTCAAATGTATATAGAGTGTATATACATTAGTAATGAATGTTGGCAACTACTTGCAGGCTGAATTCAATACAAACCTAAAACTGTACGAGGATAGGAATGAGATCATAACTGATGAGGTTCGGCAAATTGTGTACGCTGATGTATTGGGGCTTGAGAGAGACAACCATGTAAAAGGGTATGGGAAAGGGGTTGTGTGGTCTGACGTGCCAGGTATTATAACTGAGAAAAGGGGAATTTGTAGAGAGGTTGAAGCAATTAGAGCATTATATGAGGAGCAAAGAAAAGCTGCTAACTTGGAAATTGAGATACTTAAGATGGAGGCAAGTGAGAGAGAGGAAAGGCAAAGGATTGAGGCAACAAATATGCTTGCATAATTGAGGAAAGAGCATGCCGAGTCAATGGTGGCACACAACAGACGGGTGGAATTGGAAGTGCAGAACATGAAGCTTGAAATGAGGGCTGAAATTTTGTCCGCGTTGAAGATAGCTGCTGATGGAAGCATGGTGGAACCAAATCGCGTTGCTGTGACTCAAGTTTATGTCAATACAATTGAACAAGGGAATGGTATGAAGATCCAAGCAAATGGAGAAGAAGATGAGGGTATTGCTGTGCTGCAGAATAAAGGGACAAAGGATGAGATTGGGTATCGTCCATGCATGGTGAATCGAAGTGGCTGGCTTCAGTAAGTGATAAGCTAACTGTCATCCTTTTTGTGAATTTTGCTTCATGTATGTAGTACAAATGCCATAGGGAAGGCATAGATCCAAGTGGGTGGATTTGTTTGTTCATTTTGCTGTTGGTGGATGTGCATAGGTACATAGGTGTTATAAAATGTAACGTCATCACCCTTGGGTACTTGGATGTGTTGGACAACAGACTTGAATGTAATATGGTGTCTTTAATAGAGACAACCCTTGTTATTGATAAATGTATGGGATATAAAGTGTGCTTGGTTGTCAATGTCAATCCTTTTGCAAATTTAAATTTCTTGTGAAGTTTATATTAAGAAGATGAGTTTTAATATAGTACAGGGATATTACGGAATTACATGTAAAATAATCGAACGTAATGGCCATTTGGAATGCTGTAGATTGGCACCAACTTTGGTGCCTATATTTTAAAAAACCCACTGATCCTAATACAGACACATAGGATTGGTGTGTGCATGGGTATGGAAGGCACCAATGTTTGTCCCAAATCTAGGCACTAATAAGAGGGGCAATGACATATTATTGAAATTTATCAATAATTGTAAAACATAAAAAAGTTGTCCTATTCACATACCCACCAATGTATTAAGAGTAGCCATTGTTACAATAGAGTCCTTTACATAGGCCACACTCTCTAGTTTAGTGGGTGCTTGGTGGCCATAGAGGTTTGCCACCAATAAGAGTGACAACTCTTGACAATAGCCACCAATGGAAAAGGGTACCTATTGTCCAAATTTCTAGTAGTGCACGTTGCTGTCAATTGACGCTCTCTAATCTTCCAATATTTGTCCAAGAGTACTATTTCTCTGAGTAATGATCGTTATTATTTGAGTGATGCTAGAGAAATTATTTTTTTAGATCATATTTTGCATGCTTTGTGGCATTGATGATTTGATTTATTCTTTAAATCATTAAAAATGAAATTCAACTCATTCATCATCATATTATGTGATTTTCAAAATATAATCTAAAAATATAATCTTCCTAACATTTTTTTTATTATAATTGCACATTTAAATTAGATGATGACGAATAATTCTTGATAGTAATTATAAAACAAAAACAAGAAAGAAGAAAGTAGCCGTCTCCTCTTTATCTCAGTAAGAAACGATATCATTTTGGAGACATGGTCAAAGGTAAAATGCCATCAGACGCCCACAGCAGGACGTGGTTTAATTTGGCCGTCTCCGGTACAAAAAGCACCAGCCAATAACTGCTACTAAACATGGAGACAAATGATATGGTAGAGATTTTTCTATTTTTAAATTAGTGTTACTGTTTTATTTATTCCTTTTGAACTGCTCCCCCGAATTTCCACTTTATGATCTCTTAATCATAGATAATAGACTAGTCACTAGTACTACTGTAGCTTAATTAGCTTAATTAGTTGTTTAGTTGGAGCTTAATTAGCTTGGTTCAATTCAATGAACGGATAATTGATATTCTCTCGGTCTCTGTTTTTCATCTTGCATTCATTCTCTAACTACTTGAAAATGATAGTTGGAATTTGAGATGATAATAAGACAGTACGAGCAACAACTGCAACGTACTCTGACACATAATCGTTGTTTGACTGTTCGAATCCCTTTTCTTGAATCAAAGAATGCATACTAAAGTAAGTTAGACACGGGATAATTAGCTCATCACCTCTAGATAGTTATGGAAACGAAGCAAACTAACAAATTAATCACATCATCAGTTTCCAATTATTAACCTGTCAATTAATAGCGTAGATAAAAGAGCTGACGTATAGGATGTCTAGTAATTAAGCGAGCTCGTTTCTTAGAGCATATAATTTGCAGTGTGGTATTTAGGTTTGAAATTATTACTTGAAGGTGTGAAAATTTAGATTTGGCATTCGTGTCATGTTTTTTATGTTCGTATCGTTTTCGTGACATATCTAATATCTTAATGCGTCGTATCATGTAATACTCTTTAAAATAAACGGGTAATATGACGTAACATGAACTCGACCCATTAATATGAACAGTAATATGACCTGACCCGTTTTACATCAAGAAATAATCAAAAGAAAAACGTAATACTAAATTAGTACTTCAAAACCTAAAACACATTTGTCTTTTAAGTATTACATACCCAAAATAAGAGTCTAATGAAAAAACATTAGATTACTACAAAATATCAAATGTTGAAGGATATGCAAAATAAAGGAGTTTTTTTTAAAGGTTGTAGAGCCTTTCTCAAAAATCAGAACCTTGCCAATGAGACTCAAAGAATGCATGTGTTTTTTGCCAAAAACGATTTTCATCAATCACCAAGGGAAATGGTGTTAGAACTGTGGCTTGATCTATTGTCTTCAAAAGTTGTAGTAAGGTTTTTGAATAGTTTTTACTTAATGTAGAAGTGTGAAATACACACACACACACACACACACACACATATATATATATATATATATATATATATATATATATATATATATATATTTACAAATGCTCGTAATGACATTTTTACAACTTTTGTGAAGTGGTCAACTGCGAAATTCACCACTATAATCTCATAAACTATAGATTTAAATTTAACTGATGATTGTCATTTACGTTTAAGCTCCATCCTTCTCATTGAAATTTTTTTTTTCTTTTCAAATTTTGTTTTTTAAAAACATAATCGTTTAGATGCAAAAAGATGGATGGTTCGGATCATTGTTATTACGTTCTATTTTCTACCGTTAGTGAAAATACTGCTCAAAATTTATGAAGTCTCATATTTTAATTAACACTAAACATCGGAACGTGATATCAACTATCATAATTGTTCATTTTTCTACATCAGCTAAAAGATCATATTTACAAAAAAAATAAAATCTGAAAAACAAATCTGGTGAGGATAATAGAGTGTAAATGGCAATCGACAGTTAAATATAAATCTATTGCCATGCCATAGAAAGTAATGAAATATTTACTTACCACTAAGAATTATGGTTTATTTCATAAAAACTATCCTGCAATATTTGATTGTTTCAGTGATGCTGATTGGAACAATATATCGGGTGATCTCGTTCTACTACTGGTTATATTTTTACATTAAGTAGTTGTGTTTTATGTTGGAAATACTAATTCAACATGGAGTTTGAACTTATTGTTTTGACATCAGCCATTCAACAAGTATAATTGTTGAATGATTTTTTTATACGAGATCCCACTTTGGAAAAAACCAATACCATTTATTTTAATTCATTATGATAACACTGCTACTATCAACATGGTGAAAAATTGTTATTATAACGGCAAATCCAAACCTATAAGAAGAAAACATAGCGTTATGAGATCTCTTTGAGCAATGGTACCATTACTCTGAATTATATTACATCTGGTGATAATCTTGCAAATCCATTAACCAAAGCCTTGGCAAGAGAAAAGGTATGGAGTAGATCGAGGGGGATGGGATTATAGCACATACATTCATGAGCCGTGTATGAGGACACCCAACCTAGTAATTAGAGATCTTAAGAACTGGGTTCAATGAAAAAATGAATCATATGATGACCGTAAGAGATGCACTATTATTTTTTTTCTCATCTCTATGGTGTAGTGCATTTATCCTGTACTAGTTTTTTGGAGGTTGAATTTATTTAAACTCTTAATAAAATCTGTAGCTCATTTTGAGTGAATTGTTATAATTATATGAGCATCCTTGATAAATTTTGCCTATATGAGTGTGAGAGTGGGGCCGTTTTTTATGAGAATTGTGCATGTTCTCAAATACGCTCATAAAAACCAGGATTAGCACAAGGGTGTAACATGCTAGCTAATAAAGAAATTAACACCTGGATTATTATGTGTGAGCAGTAATTCTTATTCTCCCTTAAACAGTTGTAGTTCCAGTCTGAGATCACTATCAGCTTTGGTGTAGGAATTCTTGTTTAACTAATTCGTCTTTGGCCAATATTATTTTTCTTTATTTGTTCTCAATTAATATAAAAAAATAGTGGGGGAATGTTGGGGCATTTTAATAATAAATAAATAAATAAATAAATTATAATTGCCATTATTTGTTGCTAGTGGAAATTAAGATGTAGTCTATTAGCCATTCATGACACACCCCGACACGGAATGTCTACTAGGATTCCGAATCAAGCTATGCTGGCCGACACCTGGAATGTGACGAAGCCATAAAGTGTGATGATATGTAAAATGTGAATAAATTTAAACCTAAAAGTGGCTAAGTGTACGAGTGCGCGGTGATCGAGGTGTGTACAGCAAGGTAAGATAATGATTATACCGTCATAGGAAGCCACATGTACTGGGATATGCCATGAATCCTCGTCGATACGGAAACGTTGCTACTAGAACCTGGAGGGGCGCAAAACAGAAAACGTGAGTGGGCAAAAACAAAGCTTTTCATAAACCATTTTTCTTTCCAAAAAATAGTAACCCCTCATCGTAAAACCCATATATTTTCCCAAAAAAAAAAATAATAATAATACGTATAAATAGAAATCATACTCGAGAGTAGTGAAAAACCAAGTATATGCAATGTCTAGTATCTCAACAATGAAATAAGTAAGCCAGGTGAAATAAATCAATGTAAAATGATATGTCAGCCGGAGTCACCTAACGTGACCTGTACGGCTGAACCTATAGCTCATAACCAATTCCTGCACACGAGTCAGAACCACCTAATGTGGTCTGTACGACAGGCTGGCACTTGCCTTGGATCCAAGGTGCAGGATAATGAGCTCTAAATGCATCTACTTGTAACCATACACAATGCAACCATTATCATCATATAGTACTCACCTGAAGCTTACCTGGGTTATGCAGCGTCATACGATATCAAGCATACATATACTAATGCACATGCTAAAATGAAATGCAAGTATGACATGGCACTCAAAATATATGCTTATTTAAAACAGTTTCTGGGAAAACGTAAAACATATATATATATATATATATATATATATATATATATATATATATATATAACCAAAAGCCCACTCACCTGGAGTCCGCGCTACAACTCCCTAGCACGAATATCGAGGCGTCACGAACGATCGACGCCTAGAACAATTGTCAAATCACATCTCAGAACTTTTATCAATAGAACACGTAACTCACATAAAACACATCCTCAATGACATTCTTGAATGATTTGAGATCTGTTGATGCACAAAATCAGCGAGGACTCTGGTTCAACAGAAAGTTTCAAGTTTGTGACCTTCGCTAGATTGCTCCGGTCACTGATGTGTATAAGTATGTAAATGGACAAGGGTAGGGAAGCAAACACAAGACGTACGTGGTTCACCCAAGGTTGGCTACGTCCACGGAGCAGAGGAGTTCTTATTAGTAGTGAAGGGTTTTCACAAGTACAGAGGTTCAAGCTCTCAATTTAGTGAGTTCTAGTGAATGATTCAATACAAATGACATTAGGAAATATTGTGGGAGAATGCCCCCTATTTATAGAAAAGCTTGTAGCTTTGTTACATTGACATGTGTCATCTTGTGATTGGTTCTTGATGTCAACACGTGTCGCGCTCTGATTGGCTTCTGATCTTGACACGTGTCGCGTAGTGATTGGCTTCCAGGTTGGAGGGAAACTCTTCTGGATCCTTGACGGTACAACGTTGACCGGTCCTCAGTAGTTTCGGGATCTTTGGCGGTATAATGTTGACCGGTGCTTGGTAGTTTCGGGATTGGTCAAGTATGGTACAAATAGTGCTCCCCTAAGTTCCCGAGTGAGGGAAGCTCCTCGGTTGGGGATTTGCAAGATCCAAGCCACTGAGTAATCACGAAACTTCTAAGTACCGAAATGTGCTACCGTTTTCACTTGTCTTATTTTTCCTATAAGTAGGAGCAGTATGCTCTCTAGTTTATTCTACAAGCAGACTTTTATTTGATGTTGATGCACAAGATAATGTATCAATTTTGCTTGAAGCTTACTTGTAGTTTCGGGCTTGGTCAGGTGCTATGCAAACCATATAGTAGGAGTCCCCCAAGTCACCGAGCTAGGAGATTTGCCGAAGGAGGTGACAGACACGGTAAGCAATCAGAGTCTCAAGCAGTCAGTCTCAGATCAAAAGTTTGACCTCAGGCTCCATCTGATTGTTCTCCTTTTACTTGTCTCTCATTCAGCAACGAGGACAAAGAAAAGGACAAGGAGAAGAGATGATATGAGATACTCTTGCTTTCGAAGGAGTAGCCGGTGAATCGGCATGCGTTTTGTTGTACTTGTTGACTTTCCACAGGTTATTCTTAAACTGGGCTGGAGG
The DNA here is from genome assembly GCA_036320875.1 of Cotoneaster glaucophyllus. NCBI lineage: Eukaryota > Viridiplantae > Streptophyta > Magnoliopsida > Rosales > Rosaceae > Cotoneaster > Cotoneaster glaucophyllus. The sequence continues at coordinate 17,004,460 of CM070069.1, read as the reverse complement.
GTTTTCTGGTTTCCTCCGGAGGAGCGAGTTGACTCAAGAACTTGAGGGTCAAAACAAACCCGTCAACTCTTGAGTACGCTCGATCCTGATGATATGGGATACTTTTACTATTGGCAAAGTGGTGGATGCCGAGCTTTGGTTTGACCCAGACTCCTCTGTCTAGATTGTGCGGTTATGCATGAAGGACATCGTGCTGTAGTGTTCTATTTCAGCTCGTCGTTGAACCTTCTGCTTCAATCTTTTGCCTGGCAGGAGTGGTGTGCAACCTTTGCATTTAAATGGTCCATCAGAGCACTTGCTTCTCAGCGACTCACCTAGGCTTGGCATCTTCAGTGTAAAGGGCCAATGTCATACCAGCTGTTCTGAGGTATTTGCCGAAGGAATTCGTGACCTTGAGAACAGTTGAAGATGAGTATTCGAGAGCAATGCTTGGTAACCAATTGTGCAAAGGTTCCTAGCAATCAGTTCCTGGTCGGATGTTTGATTTCAGGTTCCGACTGATTGCGTTCTTTCTCCTTGTCTTGCGAGTAAGGGCAAAGGCAAAGGAAAGGACAGGGAAAAAGCATAATATGGGATACTCTTGCTTTTAACCCTGATGATATGGGATACTCTTGCTCTAGTGTAGCTTGTTTGTAGAGGTATTATCGGGGGGAAGGAGGCTGAGCATTTTGAGAAGGCTTCGTTGGGAGTGCTCTCTCGTATGTGAGGAAGAGTTGAGCATGTTGGCAGGTTTGCTTGACTGTGGAGGATGAAATTCTATATATAGAAAATTCTCAACAACAAGTAGTAACGCTGTTCCTTTACCTTTCTTGGTTATGGCAATATAGTGGGAGCTGCAAGATTCACGCGTTTTCACTTTGTCAGAGATTGTTGACAAAGTGGTCCGTGGTACCTGGAAAGCTGATGTTGCGTGTAAACAGTGTTGACCATTTTACCCAGGAAAATCCGACTCTCGAGGTTCGGAGAGCGGTGCCTCTTCAATTTTTTTTTAGCAAGCAATCCTGTTGGTGGTACTTTCTCGGGTGCGAGGAAAGGTTGGGCCCCCCCTTTTTTTTTTGTAAGTCTACTTTGCCACGGGGCATGGAAGTTGACACACATAGAACTTTTCCAGTTATCGAGCAGTGGTGCTGTTCTTTTACTCCTGTAAGAAATAGTAGGGTAGCTGGAATTTCGAAATTCTCGTGCCTTAACTTTGTCAGAGTTCTTTCGGCAAAGTTATCCTTGGTATTCGAGGAGCTGGTATTGCGTGTGACGATTGCCCAGGAAAATCTGTTTCTCGAAATTCGGAGAGTGGTGCCTCTTCGATTTTTGAACAAACAGTCCTGCTGTCCTTTCTTTTATAAGGGTACCAATTGTGTTTGAGAGGTACGTTCATAGAGTTACTGCTTGTAGGAATCTCCTTTACCTTGTATTTCTGAGATTTATTGGACCTCATTCTTCTTTCGTTATTTCTGAAGATGTCAGGCCCATCTGACCTTCATTTGGGCTTTAATGTTGGGGAAGAGACAACTTTGTTTCCCCAAGACAACATATGGTGCCCGTTATTCTTATCCTCTACTGGTCCTCTTACTGTTGAGGACTCGGTGATGCAGAACGACATGACCGCTGCGGTGGTGGGCAAGAATCTTGCCACACCCAAAGATAACAGATTACTTGCCAGACGATCTGATGAGTTGGCTGTTAAGGATTCTTTGGCTCTCAGTGTTCAGTGTGCGAATTCTGTATCTAATATGACCTAACGCCTATTTGCTCGAACCCGCCAAGTTGAATCATTGGCGGCTGAAGTGGTAAGCCTCAAACAGGAGATCAGGGGGCTTAAGCACGAGAATAAACAGTTGCACAGGCTTGCACATAGCTATGCTACGAGCATGAAGAGGAAACTTGACCAGCTACAGGAATCTGATGGTCAAATTTTGAGTGATCATCAGAAGTTTGTGGGTTTGTTCCAAAGGCATTTTCCGCCTTCGTCTTCTGGGGCTGTACCATGTACTGAGGCTCCACATGACCAAACGCCGGTGCCTCCTTCTTCCAGTGTTCTGTCCAGTGCCGAGACTGCTTCTGAGCAATCTTTGTGAGGGCTCCCTCCTGTTTGTTTGTTTTGATTCACGTGTATGCACGTGTTTGTAATTTCTCGGGACTATCAATAAATAAGTTTTGCTTCAATTCAGCGTATTGTGTTAAACGCACCAAGGCGTATTGCACTGAGCTTTTTTGAAATTTTTTGTTGAAGTTTGCATGTTGAAACTTCGTAGGTGGATCCTTGTAGGTTGAAATAGTGCTCCCCTAATTTCCCGAGTGAGGAAGGGTTCTCGGTTGGGGACTTGAAAGATCCTATTCATTGAGTAGTTGTGACATTTTTTAGTACCGAGGTATAATAGCATATGGTGGGAGTCCCCCAAGTCTCCAAGTGAGGAGAGTTACCGAGGGAGGTGCCTTGCTAGTGGCCAGGTTGTCAAAAGTAACAAAACTTCATTCTTTTCTTTTCTAGGTGGTAGCCCAAAATCCTTTCTTCATGTATATTTTTTTTGAAGATTTGTTAGGCCCAAAGAAGTGAAGGCCTAGGCCCTTTTTTCCCATTTTTTGTTTTTGTTGCTGAGCCCAGGTATGGGATATTGGTCCGAGACCCATGCCCCTGTTGGCAGTGGAATTCACAACTTGCTTGTGTCAGTCTGTAAGATCCTTGAGGTGCCAAACATTATCATATATAACGGGTAGTTTTTTTTTTTTTTTTTTGACTGAGTGGAGGTCTGGCTCCCTCCCTTTTTCTTTTGATTGATTGTGCACACACATATATATATATATATATATATATATATATATATATATATATATATATATATATATATTCTTTCTTTTGAATGGAGGTCTGACTTCTCCTTTTTGCTTTTGACTAATTGCACATGTGCACATATGCATACTTTTTTTTGTTGTTGCCGAGTCCAAGGAGGATGGGGCATGGCCCATCATCACTTATCATCACTTTTTTTTGTATGTGGCCGGATCCATCATCAATTCTCATGATCATTTTTTTTTTTTTTTTTTTTTGGTGGCCGAATCTGGGAGGGAAGTGGGCATGCCTCATCATCATTTCCCAGCATTGTTCATTATCATATTTTTCTTTGGTGGCCGGATCCAAGGAAGCATGCTCCATCATTAATTTTCACTTTTCTTTCTTTATAGTATGCCATCTTTCTTTCCTTTTCTTTTTGGCAAATTTGCATGCTGATTTGAAACTGAGCCTAGTCCTTCTTCTTTGTCATCTGTCTCTCCTCACTCCACCGTGGGTGGTTGTTTTGACTTCAAGGTAGGAGCTGTGATTTACAGTTGAATTGAAGGTTACAGAGGAGCTGGGCAGTTTGTGAATTTGCAAGCTTATAATTTGTTGGCTCTTCCGTGACTCTGCAGGAATTTGGTGCTTGAAAATTTGCCCTTGTTGCTGTTGAGTTTCAAGAGTCTGAAGAAGATTCTAGTTTTTGTAGAATCTTCACTACTGGTGAATTTCTTGTACTTTTGTCCACCATTATACTTGGCACTTTCACTTGTTATTTAATCTACTATAATATGTCTGAAATATTATATATAGATGTAAATAATTGTATTTCCGTTTATGGTAAGGACCTTGTGGATGTAGAACAAAAATGTGTATGTTTACTCATGTGTTTTTGTACAGACTCGAGAGAATATTGGGTTTTGTAAACAAAATCTGTTTGTTTGCAGCAAGGTTTAGTATTTGGAAAACAGTTTAATGGGTAAGGTTTTTTTTTTTTGGTGAAGCTTTTTAGGTGAAGCTTTGGTGGTGAAGCTTTTTAGGTGAAGCTTTTTAGGTGAAGCTTTGTGGGTGAGGCTTTTTAGGTGAAGCTTTGTGGGTGAGGCTTTTTAGGTGAAGCTTTGAGGGTGAAGCTGTTTAGGTGAAGCTTTGAGGGTGAAGCTTTGTGGGTGAAGCTTTTTAGGTGAAGCTTTGTGGGTGAAGCTTTTTAGGTGAAGCTTTGTGGGTGAAGCTTTTTAGATGAAGCTTTGAAGGTGAAGCTTTTTAGGTGAAGCTTTTGAAGGCGAAGCTTTTTAGGTGAAGCTTTTGAAGGCGAAGCTTTTTAGGTGAAGCTTTGTGGGTGAAGCTTTTTAGGTGAAGCTTTGAAGGTGAAGCTTTGCACCATCTTCAGGTTGGTGATCTTCTTCACTAGATTGCATGCTTTCATTCTTGTAGAATTGTTTGAGTGTTCCTTTGTTTGGTTAAGAACATGATGAATTGGTTGAGCTTTTCCTCATTCCCTAGGAACTTCCTTAGGTTTCCATCCTTCACGTAGTGATAGAGTTTTTTTTTTGTTTGTTGTAGATGTCGGAGCTTGGAAGTCCTAGTGGTGAGGGTTCCCCTAGTTCTAGCTCTAGTTCTAGGTTTGAGCCTGCAATGTCAGAGTCTTCAGGGTCTTTGTTAGAGTCTTGTGCCAAAGAAACATTGGATGATCTTCACAATTGTCAAACCTTAGCCCATAATGGTTCTTCCTCCTTCATGTCAGTGGATGAGGGAGTTATTTGTGATGCCATACCCATATTTCGCTCTGAATTCGCAGCGGACCATTTAGAGGAAAACTTATTGAATAGTGAAGAACAGCTTGAGGCCCTTAGGCAGTCATGTAGTATACCCCGTAGTGTAGGGATACGCTTGGCGAGTTGTAAAGAATTACCCACTGAGCCGCCCAAAGGTCATGTTATGTTCTATACCCAGATATTACTGACCTTAGGGGTGAAGTTACCTTTGCATCCGTGGTTGCAACGAATGCTTTCTTTCATTGGATACGCGCCTGGGCAGCTTAACCCTGGTTTCTGGGATACCTTGATCGGGTTTTATATTATTTGGATGGAGTGTGGGTTAGGTGAACCTTCCTTCCATCAATGGCGCTACTGCTATAAGATGCGCCCTGTGAAGTCATGCACTGGTTATGTTGAGTGTGCATGTCGGAGTGAGAGAGAGCGTGTTGTCTTTGGTAAGAAAAAGGCATACTGCACTTGGAGAAATCGTTGGTGCTTTGTTTATAATGATTGGGAGCATGCTAGGGATATTACACCTGAACGGCGTGTTCTTACTCACTTCCAGGCTGTAGGTTGTAATGTATCCTTTATTCACATTATTTGCTCTTTGTTGTGATTTCTTCTAGTTTCTGACATTTTTCTTCATGCAGTGACGCGAGGCACCATTAACCTGTCTGGAAGGGAGCTAGCTGATGTGGAGAAGGTGCTGAGAGTGCCTAAAGAGAATAGACATTTGAGCAAGCTACGGCCTTTATTTCAAAAGTACGGTTTCCAGTCCCTGACTTCTAAGTGCCAAAGACGAACGAGTAAGTCATATCCGTCGCTTGACTTTTGTTTTTTTTTTTTCTCTTTTTTTTATAGAATTGTATTCCTTATTTTGACTTCCCTTGTTCAGTGGAGAAAGTGAGTAAGGGAGGTGAGACCAGCACTAAGAAGAGGAAAACACCCATGTTAGTTCCCTCGGAAGACATTTTGTTTCACAAGGAAGCTCGTAAGCATCGGGTGAAACAAGTCGTTAGACCTAAGTCTCAAGAAGAGGTCCTTAAGATCGCTGCCTCGAAGAAAACTAAAGTTGGGGCCATCGGATGTGCTGTTACTGTAGTTGCAGGGGATGAGAGGCGATTGTTGCCTCCTCTTCCTGCTGTTGATCCTATCCTTCCTCCTGTTATGGAGCACCCTGGTCAAGGAAATGACCCTTGTTGCATCCGTAAGAGGAAAGATAAGGAAAAGGCTAGCAGTGTCTCTGAGAAACAGTTGAATGTTGTTGTGCGGTCAAAAAATGTTGGGTATACCGACAACTGTCTGGCCGGGCGTCGATTCACTCTCGATGAGCTCAGAGAGTCATTAGTAGAGGATGAATCAGATCGCGGTCGGATGCGGAAGCTATCTTCCTATGTAAGTGCCGCTTTGTCATTTCCTTACTTTCTCCTCTGTTTTTTTTTTTGTAATAGCGATCCTCTTGTTATGCAGGTCATGACTGAGTATGATGACAGGCTGCGAGATGCTGAACGATGTAAGGCACAATTAATGGAAAGTAAAAAACTTGTGGATGATGCCAGGAGGTATAAAAGACTTTTGACTGATGCCCTCCGAGTCAAGGATGAGACCAATGCAAGTCTAACGAGGCGAAATGGCGAAAATCTAAGGCTCAAGAAACAGTTGGAGGCGACTAAGAAACAGTTGGAGACAACTACTCTTGAGGCATCCAAGGTTAAGGAGGAGGTTTCTGAGTTGAAGGGGAGTATTCCCGTCGAGAGGGAGGCTGCTGTGCAGGAATACTTAGGTTCCCCTGCCTTTCACCTTGCCATTAAGCCTCATTGCACTCGTGAAGTTCACTTTGAGAAAAGGAAATGGATGGCCGTCCTTGATCGTTATGATAATGGAAGTGTTCTTCGAAAATACCGTAAGGAGATAAATGAATATCGCCAAAAGGGTAAAACCTTCGTCCTTGAGGTTGACCCCAACAGTGAAGAGGAATCCGGTGATGAGGCTAGTGTTGATGAGCAGACTCAGCGGGGTGAGGATGATCTTGAAGATGCGGAGGATGGTGGTGGGACGCAGAGTGATATCGTCAGGGGTTCGACCTCGGATGAGGATGATCAGTGATGCCCTCCCTTGTGTGCTTCGGATGTACTAATTTGTTGCTTGCATGGCATGTGCCCTGTTATAAGCTTGAGAGCTTTTTTGTTTATGGATGTTTGTCCGTGTTTTGATAGGTCCATTGTTTGGATATAACCCATGGTTTGGTTGTTCATTTGTTTGTATGGTCTTGTTGACACATACTTAGATTTTATTTCATGTTAGAAACATTCGCTTTGAAGTTTCGACACTTGAGTGTTCATTTGTTAGGAATGTAAATGAGTGAGGGGCCGAGTTGGCTAAATCACCTCTTTATTGAATTCATTGCCAAATGGTCTTTATTACATAGGATGCCGAACGGCTATAAACCAACACTTGTACACTGTGAGTTTACTTGTAATAGTATTTCAGGTGATCAGCGTTCCATGGGTGGCCAAGGGTCTTGCCATCGGAGCTTCTGAGTTTGTAGGAGCCAGGGCGACTGATGCCGATAACTTCAAACGGTCCATCCCAGTTTGGACTGAGTGTGCCTTCGCTCGGGACTCTGTCGCATAGTAGTCTTTTCTTTAGTACCCAGTCCCCTATTTTGAAAGAGCGAGGCTTGACCCTAGAGTCATAGTAATTGGAGATGCGCTGCTTGTAAGTAGACCTGGCAGTTTCTGACACGACACGATGACACGACACGAAAATAACGGGTTTCGGGTCAACACGATAACTTATCGGGTCATTATCGGGTGACCCGTTAAGAACCCGTTAATAACGGGTTCTTAACGGGTATACACGTGGGTAACACGTGGGTGACCCGTTTTGACACGTTAAGAAAAAAATTAATTTGATAATTTTAAAGTTTAATTACTAACAAATTTATTATACAATATTAATATATACAATATATTCTATATTAAATATATAGTTTTGTATTATTATTCTATATAAGTTAAAAAAAAAAGTTTTAGTCATTATTTATTTTTATTATGAGAGTTATTTATTATCATTACTAAGATAATAAATTTTACTTAACTTGTTCTTGTCCAAAATTAAAATAAACTAATATAGTATTTGTATATAGACAATAACTAATATGACGGGACGTTAATTGAAAGCATTACCCAAACAATATATATATATCAAATTTCAGGATAGGCCTAGGCCATTCCTGGCCTCCATGTGGCTCCGCCACTGCATACAAGTATGAAAAATGTGAAAGAATATATAAACACTTGTGATTTATCATCATTATTCTTGTGATTTATCATCATTATTCCTTTACGAGTAGATCATGGTTACATTTACATCATCGTTTATATTTTTAAAATCCTCCAAACCCTCATGAATAATGTTTTTTATTTGAGGGCAAAATTAATAAAATTAATAAAAATTATTGTAGAAGTGTAAAAAATGTAAGAAAAATATATAATCACTCATAGTGACAAGCTTTACAACTTTCATGAATGGGTCAACTTCAAAATCCAACACTATAATCCATAAACCTTAAATTTATATTTAACCGTCGATTGTCATTTACACTTTATTCTTGTTAGTGAATTTCATTTTTAAATTTTTTTTTTTGAAAACATGATCATCTGGTGGATGTAAGAAGATGAACGGTTCAGATCTTTGATATCATGTTTCGATATTTATGGTTAACTGAAATATGAGTCGATGTCATATAGTTTGTATAAACTTTATAAACATCAAGCAATATTTTCACTAATCGTAAAACTCTAAACATAATATCAACGATCCAAACCGTTCATCTTCTTGCATCCTCTAATAGATCATGTTTTAAAAAAAAAAATTCTGAAAAAACAAAATTTGATGAGAAAAATGAAGTGTAAATGTAGACAATAATCAACGGTTAAATTTTGATCTATGATTTATATGATTATAGTGGCGAATTTCGAAGTTAAACTCTTCATGAAAGTTGTAAAGCTTGTTATTACGAGTGTTTATATATTTTTTCTATATTTTTTATACATCTACATTAATTTAAAAACTATTAAAGGCTTTACTTAAATAACAGCCGTTAGATAAATGAGATTAAATCTGTACCGTTGGATTCTATTTCAATTATATTATACAATTTTTTTGGACTGAAAAACCCCTTATATTTTCCATTGTTTACAAACTTTACATCTGAGTCCTGACCAAATCAATTAATACAATTATCAAATCTAAACAAAACCTACCCGCCGCGCCGTGCCCTCCCTCCCTCCCAGTCCCAGCCCTAAATTGAATTCTAATTTCTTCTAATCCCTCTGTCTGTCTCTCCCTCCCGTCGTCTCCTCCCCACTCCCTCCCTCCCGTGCTGTAACCCTCTCTCCCAACCCGCATGCGGCGCCGTCTGCTCCTCCTAGCCCGTCTCTCCCACCTTCTGTTCTTCCAAAATACAGTGATCTGACAGCCACGATCTTCTCGTCCTCCATTCGTACGGCCTCTTCCTCTTTATTTCTCTATGTAAGTATCTCTCTCTTCAACATTGACACAGTGTTCTGAGGCTTGTATTCTTGTTTTTTTATGAATCGGGTTTGGACACCCAATTTTTCCCTAGCTTTGAACACCCAGTTTGGATATGCATGTGTGTGTATGTGTGTGTGCCCTAGGCTCAGGGATTATTCCTGTCAATAATTTTTCAACAGAGGACCACAACCCCAGTGGTGTGGTGTCTTATCTTCCTTTATTCTGGACGGTGGTGGTTGTCTTCCTTGGTCTAAAACTATAGCCTATAGCTTATATAGCCTATAGTATTTGTTTAGGAATTATGAATTAGGAATCGGGACAAAGGGGGCTCCCGACTAGGCTCCAAATTTTAGCATTTGCAAATATGCAATTGCAATTGCAATGCAAGTGAAGCCTCTTCTGTCTCTATCATTGCAAGTGCTGTCAATTCTGTTTCTGTTGAGAACCAATTAAGAGCTGTGTGTGTGCTGTGTATGTGCTGTGTGTGTGTTCTGTTGAGAACCAATTCTGTTTCTGTCTCTATCATTGCAATGCAAGTGAAGTCTCTTCTGTGTGTGTGCTGTGTATGTGCTGTGTGTGTGTGTATGTGCTGTGTGTGTATGTGTTGTGTGTGTATGTGTTGTGTGTGTGTGTGTATGTGATGTGTGTGTGTGTATGTGCTGTGTGTTGTGTATGTTGTGTTGTGTTGTGTTGTGTTGTGTTGTGTTGTGTGTGTGTGTTTTGTGTGTGTTGTGTGTGTATGTGTTGTGTGCTGTGTGTTGAAAAACAGAGCACAAGTTATGCGCTAAGTTAAGACGTGGACAATGTTTCCATTTTTTATCCTAATTATTTACTGGGTTATTCGTACATCTGCCAAAGTATGCAGGAAATCTTATTGCAGTGTTATGTCCAAATGCATGATAAACAATCTTAATCTTCTGAATCGATTTCGAGTGTTTGGTTTTCCACTTTTGTCTCATCCATTGGATTTGTTATTTGGTTTCTTGCTAGATTGCTATATATTCTCAACAGTCGTCCAAGCTAGTAGTGACATGCATAATACTTTGCATGGACTGCATGCCCACATTAAATATTTTTACCTATTCCCATCTGTATATATAGAAAGAGCACAGTTTTACTTTATTGTTTTGGCAACTACGTATACCCATATTTATCAAAACTGTTAATGGCCATTGCGAGGACACTTGGGAATTAAGTGAGTAGTGAAAAAGTTGTTGAACAAAATCAATTTGTAACCTAAAAGTGTCAGTATTTGTTTTGGTAAAGGTTGTCAGCAGCCAGCAGTCGGAGATTATTACCATCGCACCATCTTCACCAACTTGCAGGATACCAGTTTGACAGTTTGACCTGACCATAATTTGTAACCCTAGCTAACTTTGTTCAAACATTATATACAGTAATCAAGTAAATGATTTAAGAAACCAGATGCAGCAGCTCCTCACGTGAAAAAGTAATATCATGAAACAGGGACAGAAACTAAGCAAAGTTTACGTACACTTAATCAGAAGGATAATGCTTTTAAATTTTCAAACCCCAACTGTGTGCAATCATTCTGTGATGATTATCAAATTGGATGGCTTTTGGTCTCTGTCACTCCTATACATGAAATCATCATCGGCATATAAGACTGCTTTAGGAGATCCATAAAGTTTCTACTCGACTTAAACACTTTATGCACTCACCCACTACTCAATGTCTGCACTGTGTGTGTGGTGTGCTGTGTGTGTGTGTGTGCTGTGCACTGTGTTGTGTGTTTTGCTTGCTGTGTGTGTGTGTGCTGTGCACTGTGTGTGTGTGTGTTGTGCTGCTGTGCACTGTGTGTGTGTGTGTTGTGCTGCTGTGCACTGTGTGTGTGTGCGCTGTGTGCACTCTGTGTGTGTGTGTGTGTGTGTGCTGTGCACTGTGTTGTGTGTTTTGCTTGCTGTGTGTGTGTGTGCTGTGCACTCTGTGTGTGCTGTGCTGTGCACTGTGTGTGTGTGTGTTGTGCTGCTGTGCACTGTGTGTGTGTGCGCTGTGTGCACTCTGTGTGTGTGTGCTGTGCGCTGTATCTTCTAGTTCCTATATGTCTTATCCTACTTGTTTAAAAAGCTATTAATTAATTTATACCCATTTTGTTTCAGAAGCAATGGATGCTAGAGATTTAGATTCAATGAATGTGAATGATGAGGAGTCCGTGGAGATTATAATGGGAACAGAACGAGATCGTGGAAGCGAAAGTATAGACAATACAAGTACGAGTTTTGCAAAGAAAAAGGCAAGAGCAATCAATTTAGGTAAGCGAAAACTTCGATATCCTGTTTGGAACACTTTCACTAAATTGGATACTATTTTTGAAGATGGTAAAAGTCGTGCCCAATGCAAAGATTGTAAGAAGGTAGTGATAGATGATAGTCATCATGGGACAGGAAATATGAAAAGACATTTGAATACATGCCCTGCAAAGAATAGTGCTGAATTGTTTATGTCGGCATCTGAATTGTGTTCCCAAAAGTTTGATCCTCTAGTATTTCGTGGTTTATTAGTAGAGGCAATCATCAAGCATAATCTTCCTTTTAATTTTGTTGAACATGAGGGAATTAAGGCTTTGTTTGCATATTTATCTCCTAATGTTAAACTACCATGTCGAAATACTATCAAAGCTTGTGTGTTGAGGATGTTCAAAACTGAAAAACAAGCATTGCATAATTTGTTAGGCTCGGTTGAAGGTAGAATTTGTTTGACATCAGACTTATGGTCATCTCAGTGCACTGATGGGTATCTTGCACTCACTGCTCACTTTGTAGACAAGGATTGGAAATTGAATAAAAGAATTATAAGTTTTTGTCACATGCCTCCTCCGCATACTGGTGTTGCATTATGTGAGAAGATAAGTGCGCTGGTAACTGAGTGGGGGATTGAGAAGAAGTTATTTTCTATTACTTTGGATAATGCTTCTTCAAATATTTGTTTTGTTAACATTTTGAGGAATCAATTAAATATTAGAGGTCTTCTCTTGATGAATGGTGACTTCTTTCATGTGCGTTGTTGTGCTCATATTTTGAATTTGATAGTCCAAGATGGACTTAAAGAAATTGATTCTTCGGTGGTAAAAATTCGGGAATGCATCAAGTATGTAAAGGGTTCTGAGGCTAGGAAAATAAAGTTTCAAGAATGTGTGAAGCAAGTAGGGATATTGGATAGTAAGAGAGGTTTGAGACAATATGTCCCTACTAGATGGAACTCAACTTATCTTATGCTAGATAGTGCCATTTTCTATCAATATGCTTTTATTAATTTAGGATTGAGTGATTCAAATTTTCAAAGTTGTCCTTCTTCTGAAGAGTGGGATAAAGTGGTGAAGATTTCGAAGTTTTTGGGGTACTTTTATGATGTTACATGCTTATTCTCTGGGACAAAGTACCCCACATCAAATTTATTCTTCCCTAAAGTGTTCGTAATTCAGCTTCAAATTAAGACAGCCATTGATGATTGTGATGATTTCATGAATAAGATGGGAGATTATATGAACATGAAGTTTCAGAAGTATTGGTCAGATTATAGTTTGATTATGTCAATTGCAATTGTCTTGGATCCTCGTTATAAGCTACATTTTGTGGATTGGGCTTACACAAGGCTTCATGGTGTGAATTCTATGGAATATCAAAATGTTTATGCCACATTGACTGCTCTCTTTAATGTGTACTCGGAAATATCTGCTCATCTCAATTATTCAAATATTCCAATGAACTCGACACCTAATCATCAAACAGTAGGTGAAGATGCTCATGCTCTCTTTGAGGTAACATAAAGTTTGTATTTTCCTTTTTATACATAGTAGTACTTTAAAACTATTAATATTATATTTGAAATTGGGTTATGCATAATTTTTATGATGTTTCTGTTTATTTTTTATTTTTTATGATGTAGGATTTTGATAATAATTACAATGGTCCAAACTCAGTTGAAAAAGGTGAATTACAGAAGTATTTGGATGATAAAAGACTAGATAGAAGACAAGATATAGATGTTCTTTCTTGGTGGCAAATGGAGCGTTTTCACTATCCAATACTTTCTCAGTTAGCACGAGATGTGCTAACAATTCCTATTTCAACTGTTGCGTCAGAATCTGCTTTTAGTATTGGGGGTAAAGTTCTTGATCAATATCGTACTTCATTGTTGCCACACACGGTTCAAGCTTTGCTGTGTACACGGGATTGGCTTTTTGGAAAAGGAGGTAGTATATCGTTATATAATATAGAACTATTTTTTACTTCTTTTCATAATTATTTTTAGTACGCATAATTTGAATGTTTTACATACAATATTTGATTTTTCTATGTTTAGTTTATGCGGAAGATGGTGCTAATGTGGAAAGCCTCAATGAAAACATCTTCAATATAACTCTTGAAGATAATATATCAAGCCAAAGTTCTAATACTTTACCCATGGTGAATGAGGAAATTTGAAGGGTTTTGTTTTGATATGTAAATATTTTGAATATGTAAATATGGTGAATGCTCTTATTTTGGATATGTAAATATTTTGGACATTTGATACTTTGTAATGTTCTAAATTCTAATGTTTTTTTTAACATTTTATTATCTGCTTAAATACTAAACACTTCAAAAAATTTCTCCACCAAAACATTCCTTTAATTCGAGTCCAAGCGAGTGAGGGTGGCGTTGGCTGTTTATCTTTTGTGCTCAAGAATTCTCATTAATGATACTTATGTTTAACAATTTGTACCCATGGTTAGGAACTTAGGAGTTAGGACCCATAAATCAACTGAGTAGATGCCTCTTGTTTGTAAACTTATCAAAGTCCATATTGTTTTTAGGTTACAGACAGGTCTTGGGATTTCTGTGCAAGTTGTGAAAAATAAATTAGCACCTGCAAGGCTGCAATGAAGAAGGCCGATCTGGGGAATGGGGTACAGTTTGGGAGAGGCTTTGTACCTCATTGATCATGGATGGATGGATGGAGTTTGTGGCCCATCATCCTTTGATGTAAATATATATACTTAAAAAGAAAAATATGGTATGTTTTAGTTTAGATGTGACAACTATTTTCTAAAAAAAAGTATTATGTTTTTTATTTAATTATTTATTAGTTAAAAATATATTTTTCTTAACGGGTAACGGGTCGGGTCAAATTACCCGTTAATATTATCGGGTCGATTTCGGGTCGGGTCATTTTACCTGTTTGTTTTAACGGGTGTTACACAACACGACCTGTTAAGATATCGGGTAGGACACGAAAACGACATGAACACAGGAAACACGACACGAATGCCAGGTCTACTTGTAAGCGACATTTCTCAAGTGGGCTTGATCTCTGTGTTCCTCAACTAAATCTAAGTTGAGGGTGAGCTGTTCGTCATTCTCACTTTGCAGGTAGTTCTGGACTCTGTACGTTGCTTGCTCAAGTTCAACTGAGACAACTGCCTCTGTACCAAAGGCAAGTGAGAATGGAGTTTCTCCCGTTGAAGTTCGATATGAAGTGCGGTATGACCAAAGAACTTGGGGTACAAATTCTGGCCAACAGCCTTTAGCCTTATCCAAGCTGGTTTTCAAAGTGCGCTTGATTATTTTGTTGATGGCCTCAACCTGACCGTTAGACTGGGGATGAGCTGGGGAGGCAAAGCACAAGTTGATGTTGAACTTAGAACAGAACATCCTGAACTTCTGTCAAACTGTCGCCCATTGTCAGTGACTATAGCATTGGGAATGCCGAATCTGCAAATGATGTTCTTCCATACAAAGTCCTCTATTTTTGCCTCGGTAATGGTTGCCAAGGGTTCTACCTCGGCCCATTTTGTGAAATAGTCAACTGCAACGACTGCATAGCAGACTTTACCCTTCCCTGCCGGCATTGGGCCGATCAAATCCAGTCCCCACTGGGCGAAGGGCCAAGGGCTGACCATGGGAGTGAGAGGTTCAGGAGGGGAATGAGGAATGGTCGCATAGCGTTGACATTTGTCGCATGAACGGGATATTTTGATGGCATCTTGGTGGAGTGTTGGCCAGTAATATCCTTGACGAAAAGCCTTGTGTGCTAGAGATCGGGATCCAGCATGATCTCCATAGACTCCCTCATGTATTTCTCGAAGGGCAATCTCTGCCTCTGCAGGCGTAAGACATCTTAAGTATGGCAAGCTAAACCCTCGCTTGTACAGTCGATCATTGATGATCAAGTAGTGGGCAGACTTGTACCAAATTTGTTTAGCCTGGATTTTGTCACTTGGGAGGGTGCCATGAGCAAGGAAGTTATAAATCGGGGTGATCCAACTATCCCCTTGTTGTAAGTTGCACACCTCCGCGACCATGGTGCTTGGTGTTGCCAATAGCTCGACATGAATCTTTCTTCTGATCTTATCCTCCACTGCTGAGGCGAGTCGAGCCAAGGCGTCTGCATGACTGTTTGGCGCTCGAGGGATTTGGGTGATTTGGTAGTGGAAGTTCTTGAGAAAAAGTTGTGTTTGCGCAAGATATGTTGCCATGGAACTATCCTTGGCATCAAAGTTGTTGCTGACCTGGTTAACTACCAATTGGGAGTCACTGAAGATATCAATTTGCTTGGCTCCAAGGTGTTTTGCCAAACGTAACCCCGCTAGAAGGGCTTCATATTCGGCCTCGTTGTTTGACGCCTTGAATTTGAAACGAAGAGCATACTCCATCGCCACTTTGTCAGGGGTAGTAAGGACTAGACCCGCTCCATAGCCCTGTTGGTTGGATGAACCGTCAACGTACAAGCTCCATGTTGGGGCTGTTGGTTCTATCTTCTGAGTCTCCGAGGGTGGCAAAGTCATTGCTTTAGGTGCAGGAGCAGTGTCAACATGATATGTGAATTCGGCGATGAAGTCTGGCACTGCTTGGCCCTTCTCAGCTGGTTTTGGTTGGTAGGAGATGTCAAACTCACCCAACGCTATCGCCCACTTGATCATTCGTCCCGAAGTGTCCGGACTCTAGAGTATTTGTCGTAAAGGATGGTTGGTAAGCACGATAATAGAGTGTGCTTGAAAGTAAGGGCGAAGTTTTCAAGCAGTCATGACTAATGCCAGAGCCAATTTCTCAATATCGGAATAACGTGTCTCCGCGTCTTGTAAGGCTTTGCTAGCATAGTAGACGGGTCGTTCTACATTACCATCCTTTCGAATGAGAACAGAACTTACTGCTGAAGCCGATACTGATAGATAGACGATGAGAGTGTCACCAACTTCGGGTTTGGAGAGTAGTGGGGCTTTGCTCATGTACTCCTTGAGGTTCTTGAATGCCTCGGCACATTCATCAGTCCACGTTATGTACTTTTTTTCTTCCCTTTAGTGCTTTGAAGAAAGGAGTACATCTGTCTGTGGCTTTAGAGATGAACCTGGTCAAAGCTGCTACCTTACCGGTAAGGCTCTGGATGTCTTTTGAAGTTACTGGTTCTTTCATGTCGAGAATTGCTTTGATCTTCTTGGGGTTGGCTTCAATGCCTCGTTGGCTAATCATGAAGCCCAAGAATTTGCCGGAGCCTACACCGAAGGCACATTTGCTGGGATTCAACCTCATTCGATACCTCTTTAAAATAGCAAAAGTCTCAGACAGGTTGGTGATGTGTTGGTCAGCCTGTTTGCTCTTGACTAGCATGTCATCAACGTAAACTTCCATGCTCTTCCCAATTTGTTCGGCGAACATTGAATTTACTAGTCTTTGATAAGTCGCCCCTGCATTCTTTAGGCCAAAGGGCATGACTTTATAACAATACAGTCCCCTGTCAGTAGTGAAGGCTGTGTGTTCTTGGTCCGGAGGGTTCATGAGGATCTGGTTGTATCCTGAGTAAGCATCCATGAAGCTTAGGAGTTCACACCCTGCCGTAGAGTCTATAAGCCTGTCAATAAGAGGGAGGGGGAAGCTATCTTTCGGGCATGCTTTATTTAGGTCGGTGTAGTCGACACACATTCTCTATAAGATCTTTTGGAGCAAGAGACTTTCTTTGGTCGGATTCTTCTTAACTAGGACAACATTTGCTACCCATGTTGGGTAATTGACTTCTTGGACGAAGCCTATATCCTTGAGTTTTTCGACTTCTGCTCTCATTGCCTCGTATCGTTCGGCGTCATAAGATCTTCGCTTCTGTCTTACTGGCTTGGTCTTAGGATCAATACTCAAGCGATGACAGATGATATCGGGGGAGATGCCCGGCATGTCTTTGTAAGACCAGGCGAAGACCTCAGCGTTCTCTTGTAAAAAAGAGATTAGTGCTAAACGAAGAGGTGGTGATAAGGTAGTGCCAATTTTCACCATGCGATCTGGATGGTCTTTGGAGATAGAGACCTTTTCCAACTCTTCAGCGGGTTGTGCTTGCTGGGTGAAGGAGTCGTCTCGAGGGTCGTCGGGTTGACTGTTGTCATCATGAAGATCTGAGTTGGCTTCGTTTGGGCTAGTCTTTACGACATGACCATGTATAGAGAGAGTCTCCTTGGGCATAGTTAAGCGTTGTTGCTTAACTGAAGTGTTATAACATGATCGTGCACTAAGTTGATCTCCTCTAATGTAACCATTGCCCGAGGGGGTTGGAAACTTCATCAGCAGCATATGTGTGGATACCATAGCCTTGAGATCATTAATGCCCGTGCGCCCAAAGATGACGTTGTATGCCGTTGGGCAGTTGACCACCAAGAAGTTAGTGGTGATAGTAGCTGTGTAAGGGCCTGTACCAATGGTGAGTGGTAGGTGTATGCTCCCTAAAGGCTGCACGATATCCCCGGAGAAGCTTATCAGAGGAGAAATTGAGCGATCAAGCAAGTGTTCGGCTACATTAAGTGCCTTGAAGGCTCCAGCGAACATGATATTGACTGAAGAGCCCGTGTCTACCAAGATTCGTCGCACATTAAAATTGGCTATGTGAGCCTCTACGATCAGAGGGTCGTTGTGAGGGTAAATGATACCTCTTTCTTCTTCAGGGTAGAAGCATATTAGATTCCAGTCAGGTTTTTGATGCTTACCTCCTCTGACGTCTTCCACATGAAACACTTGATGGCCAGGCTTTAGGGTTCGCTCATTGTTTTTCATGGCCCTGTTCGAACATCCAGATAGGGGTGTGCCACCGCTTATAGAATATATCACATTCACCTGGCGCTGGTTACGGTTATCCTTTTGGGGGTGGAGGAGGAATTGATCAATTTTCCCTTCGCGTGCCGAAGCTTCGGTATGGTCCTTGAGGATGATACGCTTCTCACTGTCATGGCCGTTATACTCGTGGTAGCAGCAAAATACACCCGTGTTCTTCGTTGACTTATAATCTGGCTGCCTTGGCTTCGGCTTTGGTATCAAGTGAGCTATGCTTGGGTAAATGGCCGCGTATGTGGTATTCAAAGGTGTGTATGTCTCATACCTTGGGGTAGGGCCTGTCTTGACCCGTGCTTGCCCCACTGCATTCACCGTCTGAGGGTGGGTCTTATTGTAGCAATATCCCTGGTTATCGCGATAGTGTCCCCTACCCTTCTTGTTGAAATGAGATTGTTGAGGATGGAAATTCTTCCTCTTGCCTTGAGATTGGTAGGCAAGTTGCCCTGGTGAAGCGTTGGGTAAGGCGTGGGGAGGTGCCGCAACCGTTTGGAAGGTTGAGGTCTGGCCACTTGGTTGGGCCTGGTTCCCACTTCCTACTTGTTGATAGGGAATAGTCGTATGGGGTTTCCATTGGTATGTCCTTGCTTCGGCGGATGCATGGTTGTAGGCTTGCGCCATCACCTCAGAGTAGGTTTTCCAAGTGTTGGCATTGATCATGTACTTGAAGAAACAGTCACGCAGGCCTGTCGTGAAGGCTTTGAGGGCGGTCTTGTCATCCGCCTCCGCGTATCGAGAATATTCATGGCTGAAACGGCCGGCATACTCTCGTAGTGACTCGTCCGGCTTCTGACAAATAGTGTACAACTCATCTGCCGAATGCAAACGGTCGATCTGGAAGATGTGTTGAGAGACAAACAGTTCCCTTAATTCCTCAAACGAGTCTACCGTCTCAGGTTGAAGACGGCAATACCAGTTTAGAGCTCCACCAGAGAGGGTGGAGGGTAAGAGAAGGCATCGCTCTTCTTCGGTGTGCATCCGGTATGCCATGGTGGATTCAAAGAGGTTAAGGTGTTCAATCGGATCCTCTCTTCCGGTATATAGTTGTAAGCCGAGCTTCTGCTTGGTCTTTGCCTGGAGAGGGGTGTTGAGGATCCTCCTT
Source organism: Cotoneaster glaucophyllus (assembly GCA_036320875.1). NCBI lineage: Eukaryota > Viridiplantae > Streptophyta > Magnoliopsida > Rosales > Rosaceae > Cotoneaster > Cotoneaster glaucophyllus. The sequence continues at coordinate 16,985,209 of CM070069.1, read as the reverse complement.
GTAAGAGGACAAGCCCTGGGTTGGTTCTAATCAGGTATCTCGGCTTGACGTTCGACCTTCAACTTGTTCACTTCCTCAAGGAGTTGCAGGTCTTGGGATTTCTGTGCAAGTTGTGAAAAATAAATTAGCACCTGCAAGGCTGCAATGAAGAAGGCCGATCTGGGGAATGGGGTACAGTTTGGGAGAGGCTTTGTACCTCATTGATCATGGATGGATGGATGGAGTTTGTGGCCCATCATCCTTTGATGTAAATATATATACTTAAAAAGAAAAATATGGTATGTTTTAGTTTAGATGTGACAACTATTTTCTAAAAAAAAGTATTATGTTTTTTATTTAATTATTTATTAGTTAAAAATATATTTTTCTTAACGGGTAACGGGTCGGGTCAAATTACCCGTTAATATTATCGGGTCGATTTCGGGTCGGGTCATTTTACCTGTTTGTTTTAACGGGTGTTACACAACACGACCTGTTAAGATATCGGGTAGGACACGAAAACGACATGAACACAGGAAACACGACACGAATGCCAGGTCTACTTGTAAGCGACATTTCTCAAGTGGGCTTGATCTCTGTGTTCCTCAACTAAATCTAAGTTGAGGGTGAGCTGTTCGTCATTCTCACTTTGCAGGTAGTTCTGGACTCTGTACGTTGCTTGCTCAAGTTCAACTGAGACAACTGCCTCTGTACCAAAGGCAAGTGAGAATGGAGTTTCTCCCGTTGAAGTTCGATATGAAGTGCGGTATGACCAAAGAACTTGGGGTACAAATTCTGGCCAACAGCCTTTAGCCTTATCCAAGCTGGTTTTCAAAGTGCGCTTGATTATTTTGTTGATGGCCTCAACCTGACCGTTAGACTGGGGATGAGCTGGGGAGGCAAAGCACAAGTTGATGTTGAACTTAGAACAGAACATCCTGAACTTCTGTCAAACTGTCGCCCATTGTCAGTGACTATAGCATTGGGAATGCCGAATCTGCAAATGATGTTCTTCCATACAAAGTCCTCTATTTTTGCCTCGGTAATGGTTGCCAAGGGTTCTACCTCGGCCCATTTTGTGAAATAGTCAACTGCAACGACTGCATAGCAGACTTTACCCTTCCCTGCCGGCATTGGGCCGATCAAATCCAGTCCCCACTGGGCGAAGGGCCAAGGGCTGACCATGGGAGTGAGAGGTTCAGGAGGGGAATGAGGAATGGTCGCATAGCGTTGACATTTGTCGCATGAACGGGATATTTTGATGGCATCTTGGTGGAGTGTTGGCCAGTAATATCCTTGACGAAAAGCCTTGTGTGCTAGAGATCGGGATCCAGCATGATCTCCATAGACTCCCTCATGTATTTCTCGAAGGGCAATCTCTGCCTCTGCAGGCGTAAGACATCTTAAGTATGGCAAGCTAAACCCTCGCTTGTACAGTCGATCATTGATGATCAAGTAGTGGGCAGACTTGTACCAAATTTGTTTAGCCTGGATTTTGTCACTTGGGAGGGTGCCATGAGCAAGGAAGTTATAAATCGGGGTGATCCAACTATCCCCTTGTTGTAAGTTGCACACCTCCGCGACCATGGTGCTTGGTGTTGCCAATAGCTCGACATGAATCTTTCTTCTGATCTTATCCTCCACTGCTGAGGCGAGTCGAGCCAAGGCGTCTGCATGACTGTTTGGCGCTCGAGGGATTTGGGTGATTTGGTAGTGGAAGTTCTTGAGAAAAAGTTGTGTTTGCGCAAGATATGTTGCCATGGAACTATCCTTGGCATCAAAGTTGTTGCTGACCTGGTTAACTACCAATTGGGAGTCACTGAAGATATCAATTTGCTTGGCTCCAAGGTGTTTTGCCAAACGTAACCCCGCTAGAAGGGCTTCATATTCGGCCTCGTTGTTTGACGCCTTGAATTTGAAACGAAGAGCATACTCCATCGCCACTTTGTCAGGGGTAGTAAGGACTAGACCCGCTCCATAGCCCTGTTGGTTGGATGAACCGTCAACGTACAAGCTCCATGTTGGGGCTGTTGGTTCTATCTTCTGAGTCTCCGAGGGTGGCAAAGTCATTGCTTTAGGTGCAGGAGCAGTGTCAACATGATATGTGAATTCGGCGATGAAGTCTGGCACTGCTTGGCCCTTCTCAGCTGGTTTTGGTTGGTAGGAGATGTCAAACTCACCCAACGCTATCGCCCACTTGATCATTCGTCCCGAAGTGTCCGGACTCTAGAGTATTTGTCGTAAAGGATGGTTGGTAAGCACGATAATAGAGTGTGCTTGAAAGTAAGGGCGAAGTTTTCAAGCAGTCATGACTAATGCCAGAGCCAATTTCTCAATATCGGAATAACGTGTCTCCGCGTCTTGTAAGGCTTTGCTAGCATAGTAGACGGGTCGTTCTACATTACCATCCTTTCGAATGAGAACAGAACTTACTGCTGAAGCCGATACTGATAGATAGACGATGAGAGTGTCACCAACTTCGGGTTTGGAGAGTAGTGGGGCTTTGCTCATGTACTCCTTGAGGTTCTTGAATGCCTCGGCACATTCATCAGTCCACGTAATGTACTTTTTTTCTTCCCTTTAGTGCTTTGAAGAAAGGAGTACATCTGTCTGTGGCTTTAGAGATGAACCTGGTCAAAGCTGCTACCTTACCGGTAAGGCTCTGGATGTCTTTTGAAGTTACTGGTTCTTTCATGTCGAGAATTGCTTTGATCTTCTTGGGGTTGGCTTCAATGCCTCGTTGGCTAATCATGAAGCCCAAGAATTTGCCGGAGCCTACACCGAAGGCACATTTGCTGGGATTCAACCTCATTCGATACCTCTTTAAAATAGCAAAAGTCTCAGACAGGTTGGTGATGTGTTGGTCAGCCTGTTTGCTCTTGACTAGCATGTCATCAACGTAAACTTCCATGCTCTTCCCAATTTGTTCGGCGAACATTGAATTTACTAGTCTTTGATAAGTCGCCCCTGCATTCTTTAGGCCAAAGGGCATGACTTTATAACAATACAGTCCCCTGTCAGTAGTGAAGGCTGTGTGTTCTTGGTCCGGAGGGTTCATGAGGATCTGGTTGTATCCTGAGTAAGCATCCATGAAGCTTAGGAGTTCACACCCTGCCGTAGAGTCTATAAGCCTGTCAATAAGAGGGAGGGGGAAGCTATCTTTCGGGCATGCTTTATTTAGGTCGGTGTAGTCGACACACATTCTCTATAAGATCTTTTGGAGCAAGAGACTTTCTTTGGTCGGATTCTTCTTAACTAGGACAACATTTGCTACCCATGTTGGGTAATTGACTTCTTGGACGAAGCCTATATCCTTGAGTTTTTCGACTTCTGCTCTCATTGCCTCGTATCGTTCGGCGTCATAAGATCTTCGCTTCTGTCTTACTGGCTTGGTCTTAGGATCAATACTCAAGCGATGACAGATGATATCGGGGGAGATGCCCGGCATGTCTTTGTAAGACCAGGCGAAGACCTCAGCGTTCTCTTGTAAAAAAGAGATTAGTGCTAAACGAAGAGGTGGTGATAAGGTAGTGCCAATTTTCACCATGCGATCTGGATGGTCTTTGGAGATAGAGACCTTTTCCAACTCTTCAGCGGGTTGTGCTTGCTGGGTGAAGGAGTCGTCTCGAGGGTCGTCGGGTTGACTGTTGTCATCATGAAGATCTGAGTTGGCTTCGTTTGGGCTAGTCTTTACGACATGACCATGTATAGAGAGAGTCTCCTTGGGCATAGTTAAGCGTTGTTGCTTAACTGAAGTGTTATAACATGATCGTGCACTAAGTTGATCTCCTCTAATGTAACCATTGCCCGAGGGGGTTGGAAACTTCATCAGCAGCATATGTGTGGATACCATAGCCTTGAGATCATTAATGCCCGTGCGCCCAAAGATGACGTTGTATGCCGTTGGGCAGTTGACCACCAAGAAGTTAGTGGTGATAGTAGCTGTGTAAGGGCCTGTACCAATGGTGAGTGGTAGGTGTATGCTCCCTAAAGGCTGCACGATATCCCCGGAGAAGCTTATCAGAGGAGAAATTGAGCGATCAAGCAAGTGTTCGGCTACATTAAGTGCCTTGAAGGCTCCAGCGAACATGATATTGACTGAAGAGCCCGTGTCTACCAAGATTCGTCGCACATTAAAATTGGCTATGTGAGCCTCTACGATCAGAGGGTCGTTGTGAGGGTAAATGATACCTCTTTCTTCTTCAGGGTAGAAGCATATTAGATTCCAGTCAGGTTTTTGATGCTTACCTCCTCTGACGTCTTCCACATGAAACACTTGATGGCCAGGCTTTAGGGTTCGCTCATTGTTTTTCATGGCCCTGTTCGAACATCCAGATAGGGGTGTGCCACCGCTTATAGAATATATCACATTCACCTGGCGCTGGTTACGGTTATCCTTTTGGGGGTGGAGGAGGAATTGATCAATTTTCCCTTCGCGTGCCGAAGCTTCGGTATGGTCCTTGAGGATGATACGCTTCTCACTGTCATGGCCGTTATACTCGTGGTAGCAGCAAAATACACCCGTGTTCTTCGTTGACTTATAATCTGGCTGCCTTGGCTTCGGCTTTGGTATCAAGTGAGCTATGCTTGGGTAAATGGCCGCGTATGTGGTATTCAAAGGTGTGTATGTCTCATACCTTGGGGTAGGGCCTGTCTTGACCCGTGCTTGCCCCACTGCATTCACCGTCTGAGGGTGGGTCTTATTGTAGCAATATCCCTGGTTATCGCGATAGTGTCCCCTACCCTTCTTGTTGAAATGAGATTGTTGAGGATGGAAATTCTTCCTCTTGCCTTGAGATTGGTAGGCAAGTTGCCCTGGTGAAGCGTTGGGTAAGGCGTGGGGAGGTGCCGCAACCGTTTGGAAGGTTGAGGTCTGGCCACTTGGTTGGGCCTGGTTCCCACTTCCTACTTGTTGATAGGGAATAGTCGTATGGGGTTTCCATTGGTATGTCCTTGCTTCGGCGGATGCATGGTTGTAGGCTTGCGCCATCACCTCAGAGTAGGTTTTCCAAGTGTTGGCATTGATCATGTACTTGAAGAAACAGTCACGCAGGCCTGTCGTGAAGGCTTTGAGGGCGGTCTTGTCATCCGCCTCCGCGTATCGAGAATATTCATGGCTGAAACGGCCGGCATACTCTCGTAGTGACTCGTCCGGCTTCTGACAAATAGTGTACAACTCATCTGCCGAATGCAAACGGTCGATCTGGAAGATGTGTTGAGAGACAAACAGTTCCCTTAATTCCTCAAACGAGTCTACCGTCTCAGGTTGAAGACGGCAATACCAGTTTAGAGCTCCACCAGAGAGGGTGGAGGGTAAGAGAAGGCATCGCTCTTCTTCGGTGTGCATCCGGTATGCCATGGTGGATTCAAAGAGGTTAAGGTGTTCAATCGGATCCTCTCTTCCGGTATATAGTTGTAAGCCGAGCTTCTGCTTGGTCTTTGCCTGGAGAGGGGTGTTGAGGATCCTCCTTGTAAGAGGACAAGCCCTGGGTTGGTTCTAATCAGGTATCTCGGCTTGACGTTCGACCTTCAACTTGTTCACTTCCTCAAGGAGTTGCAGGACAAGGGGGTCCTGAGTGGAGTCATGGACTGTTGGGATCTTTTTTCGTAAGTGTCCATCGCCTCTTGGAAGTAGGGAAGTTTGATCGAGGGCATGTGATTTTTTCTTGGACTCACCGTATTGGCTTCCAGGGTGTGTCTGTCGGAACACTTCCGAGTCCCCAATACCTTCATGTTCCTCTAGGACTCGTCGTTCATTCCCTGGTCTGGCAGTTGGCCTATGCCGTGGCAGGGGACCGAGTCTTTCAGAAACCCTTGGGTCCTTGATCTTTGATCCTATATGGATGGGGTTCTCTCGACGTTGCCTCAGGAAGTCTCGGCAGTCGCGATAAACAGCTTTCGATCCTTCCACTCCTTCTGTAAGGAGATGCTTGCCTCCACTTCTCTTGCTTCGGGTTGAAACGGCTGGGTTGAGATAAGTCTCGTGTTGATCGACATATTGATGAGCAACATGCTCCTGGCCAAGCATATCCATGCTGGAGGCTGGTGACCCTCCGGGTTGGGGGGTACCCAGATGATGGTTGACTTCCACAGGGGCAATGAGCTCATGTGTTTGAGCATGCCTAGCTTCGTGGAGCATTTCGAAGAGCTTCTCATACTGCTCTTGGAGGACTTCATTCTTCATTGCTGTCTTGTTGTTCTGAGCCTCCAGCTCTTCGATCTTAGCTTGAAGAGCAAATCTTTTTCGTTCCTTCTTTTGTTGCTTCGCACTAGGTGCGAGAGGGGTGTCGTTCTGGGTGTTGTGGCTTCCTTCGCTTCCCATGTTGAAGAGGGATGCCTGATCAAAAGAAAGTGTACGAATGGTGGAAACCAGCTTGACAAAGCTGGAGAGAGTAGGAATAAGTGTCTTTTCCCACAGACGGCGCCAAATGTTGATGCACAAAATCAGCGAGGACTCTGGTTCAACAGAAAGTTTCAAGTTTGTGACCTTCGCTAGATTGCTCCGGTCACTGATGTGTATAAGTATGTAAATGGACAAGGGTAGGGAAGCAAACACAAGACGTACGTGGTTCACCCAAGGTTGGCTACGTCCACGGAGCAGAGGAGTTCCTATTAGTAGTTAAGGGTTTTCACAAGTACAAAGGTTCAAGCTCTCAATTTAGTGAGTTCTAGTGAATGATTCAATACAAATGACATTAGGAAATATTGTGGGAGAATGCCCCCTATTTATAGAAAAGCTTGTAGCTTTGTTACATTGACATGTGTCATCTTGTGATTGGTTCTTGATATCAACACGTGTCGCGCTCTGATTGGCTTCTGATCTTGACACGTGTCGCGTAGTGATTGGCTTCCAGGTTGGAGGGAAACTCTTCTGGATCCTTGACGGTATAACGTTGACCGGTCCTCAGTAGTTTCGAGATCTTTGGCGGTATAATGTTGACCAGTGCTTGGTAGTTTCGGGATTGATCAAGTATGGTACAAACAAGATCCTTTAACCACAAGTCAACCGTCGATCAAAGATCGACTGTAGGGTCCACAACCCTATATAACTCGATCTGGAAGATCCGCATCTCAGATTTCTGATCTGTAACTTTTAGAGATCCACATTATGCTTTTAGAATAACATACTAAAGTTTCATTACGATCCAACGGTTGGATCTCCGCCAATTGCCAAAACCAAGTGGCGTTAACGTTTTATTTTACGAACTTACAAATCCAATTCGAGAAGATCCGCATGTCGGATTCTTGACCCATCAATTCCTATGATACTTTAATATTATGTACTATAACATATTGAAGTTTGGTGACGATCCAACGGTCGGATCGTTGATTCATATTTTTATCCAGTAACGTATCGTAATGAATTTAGGTTCAAACGATCAACTTACGTTATACGGATATCAAAACTGAATTCAAGACATCTAATTTAGCCTAAGCATAGCATCGACAGTCCCCTGGCCACTCGCCGAAAAATTCAACTATTTCTAAAAATTACCAAATTTTACAGGGATAGAGATCTCAATGAGAGGAACAACTTTCATACATGTGACTAAGGCCAATTTGGCCGGGAAAAGCCCCAATTTCACGAAAACTCGCTGGAAACCCTATAAAGGGTGTGTCTTTATTCATCCTCAATTCGACCCGTGGGTTGTTCTTTGTGGAACCATGATGAAATTTCGTTGATTACGAGCTATAATTGGATGCTGGAACATTATAGTGATGTTTAGGGGTGATGTTAGGTCCCAACTCGCTGGAGAAAATGGTGCAAAATAGTCGAAAAATCACACGGGGAGGCCGGGTCCTATCCGGGTTATGAAAGGCAAACGGGTGGAAGGGAAGGGACAGATTTACCCTCCTTCTCACTTCCCTCCTTTCCCCTCCGTTCTTCTTTCTTTCATTGGTCACTCCCTTTTTCCTCTTTTCCTCATTGGTCCAGTTCCTCCCTCATTTCTCTTCTTTATACTCCATCTCCACCGCCCATCACTATTTCCTTTTAATCTGGGCCACACACGTGGCCTTCCTGATTTGGCTCCAGAAATCTGGAGTATTCCAGATATTAATGATTTTACAATTTTGCCCTCGACTTTAAACATTAATATCTCCTTCGTTATAACTCCAAATCATGTTCAGTTTGCGCCCACACGTTTGTAGCAACGAGTACTACGAGGATATGCTAAGAAAATGAGTCTTACGTGACACGACACGATAGTCAACATAAGTCGACGTACTTGCCTCGAAGGGTATTTTCGTAATTCCACGTATTAAAATTTTAAAAATCATAATTTTTAGGGACGGGCTATTACTATCTACCCCCTTTAGAAAATTTATTCGTCGAAATTTTAAAATAACATGCTAAATATAGGATATTCGAAAATAGGGAGAAAATATGTAAGTAAATACGTACACAAGGAAGAAATCAAGTTAGAGCGACTGCATAAAAGAGAATGTCATTTCGTCGCGATTAGATTGCAATTATTCCTCTTTCATGCCTCCAAGCTCATTCTTTCTTCCCTCCTCGACAATACAGTATTATAATACCCGTATAAATAAAATAACGTAGCAAGAAAATATTTGTACGAAATATCAAAATCCAAAATGAAATTGGACCTCGCCAAACAATTATCGTGTCACAGACTTAGAAAATGAGCCCGAACCCTAGCTAACTAGTAAGTGTTGCCGTAGATGAGCCATCTTACCCACTTGCTTAGTGAACTCAACAATTAAGCCGTCGATATTATAGTCTGCAGCCTGTAATGCCGATAACTCATTGTTGTCTCGATAAGCTAGTGAGAAGTTCCGAGGATGCCAAAATATTATTTTGCTCTTCATGTGCGAATATGCCTAAATCATCTGATTCGTGCCTCGATCGTGATGCCGTATTATCCCACAGCGTACCAAACCAGTTGCTAAAAATGTTTTGGTGTTCATGTTACCACAACAATAAGACCCTTCACCAATACCATGCTGGAATACTGCTCGATCCTCAAAGCCACTTGAAATTGTTTCTTGATAAGTCTGGTAAACTCGCAAGAAGATTATACTCCAATAATTCCTGCTAGCCTCAATATGAAACCGATGCACATATCCGCCGAGTCGACCTAACATGAATTCTTCGCTGATTGGGCGAGAAACCATGTCAAGGAGGCTAAAAGAACACTCAAGAATTTGAAAGTCAAACAAGTTCATGAAATCTAGAGTACAAGATATCTGGATTGAATATGCAATTTTGATGCTTGAATACGTGTAAATATCTAACTTAATCATGTGCTGACCACAAAAGGGTTGGAAGACAACTCAACTTGAACAATAGTTTAAGGAGGGTTGGCGAGTGGAAACTTAAATTTTTCCTTGACTCAAAATTCATAACAGTTTGTTACAACGACAGCTCTAGGAATAATAAATCACCAATGATGACGATTTTCTCTATAGAATGCTGGTTGGGTGATTCAAGGACTGATGGTATAAACTGAAAGTTTCGACTCCTAAGTGGTCCTGCTGGACAGTCTGTCAGCATCAGAAATGACATGGGAAACAGAGTGACTCAAAATTAACTAAATTACCTTTAATACCAGGAAGTGAAGCTAAAGGTACGAACATAGCTGACGCAGTCTCAAATATCAAAGACTCGGACAATTTCAAAAATGGAGAATTACGCTGAAAGACTAAGCAATTCCATTGTCGTCTCAAATCAAAAGCAGAAAGGTCAAACTTGAAAATTTGCTAACAATCCACCTTAGAACGGACTTAAATGAGAATCGATCTTCCTCCAGAAGAATTGGAATGATCACTAGTACATTTAAAAAATTAAAGTTATCTGGGACCAAAAATGATTGTCCCAAGATGTCATTCTGTCGAGTGCTACCACTTTAGCACCACATCGCCACATGAGACATTTCCAGAGTCTTAACAACAATAGACTTCGCAAGAATTCTAATAGGTGATATTCTAACATATACTGCCAAGGAATCAAAACTAGCTCGGATTTCCAATCTCAAAAGGATCAATACTGACGGCTGAAAAATAGTGATGGAATTGGTTGGTAAAGTCTCCGGTGATACACGGTTATCGATACATTAACCTAGGCCATCAACTTGCCTCGAATCTACATCTTTCCTTGGCAGGGAATTTCTTTGCTTTAATTCTAAGGAAATTCGCCAAAATGATCTTCTAAAATGTTGACAAGTCGACAAAATTGCCCAAAACTTAGGAAAAGCTAACATATTTTTCCGTATTCGACAAGGTTGCAAGATTCGAACATTAGACACAAGAACAATGAATGCTCACATCACGCTTGTGACAAACGCAATACTGTCCAACTTATGCTCTGATACCAAACTGACACACCCTGACCCGGAATGTCCACTAGGACTCCGATTCGAGCTGTGCTGGCCGACACCTGGAATGTGATGAAGCCTTAAAGTGTCATGATATGTAAAATGTGAATAAATTTAAACCTAAAAGTACCTAAGTGTACGAGTGCGCGGCGAGCAGGTATGGACCCATTCATTACAGAGCATAAGTTAAGTACAGCTAGGTAAGATAATGATTATACTGTCATAGGAAGCCACATGTACTAGGATATGCCACAAATCCTCGTCAATACGGAAACTTTGCCACTAGAACCTGGAGGAGCGCAAAACAGAAAAAGTGAGTGGGCAAAAACAAAGCTTTTCAAAAACCATTTTTCTTTCCAAAAAATAGTAACCCCTCACCATAAAACCTGTATAATTTCCCAGAAAATAATAGTAATACGTACAAATAGAAATCATACTCGAGAGTAGTGAAAAACCAAGTATATGCAATGTCAAGTATCTTAACAATGAAATAAGTGAGCCAAGTGAAATAAATTAATGTAAAATGATATGTCAGCCGGAGTCACCTAATGTGACCTGTACGGCTGAACCTATAACTCATAACCAATTCCTGCACACGAGTCGGAACCACCTAATGTGGTATGTACGATACACTCAAGTACTATGATCACGTGAAGGTTGTGCGAAGTATCACAAGTCACCTACGAGTCGGAACCACCTAATGTGGTCTGTACGACAGGCTGGTACCTGCCTTGGATCCAAGGTGAGCGTGAAGTGCAGGGAGGTGAACGATCACGTGAAGGCTAGGCCCTGGCCTTGGGCGGAGCACTAACACCGGGGTGCATGATAATGAGCTCTAAGTGCATCTACTTGTAACCATACACAATGCAACCATTATCATCATATAGTACTCACCTGAAGCTTACCTGGGTTCCGCAGTGTCATAGGATATCAAGCATACACATACTAATGCACATACTAAAATGAAATGCAAGTATGACATGGCACTCAAAATATATGCTTATATATGGGAAAACGTAAAACATATATACATATATATATAGCCTATATACATACATATCTATGGGAAAACGTAATACATATATATATATATATATATATATATATATATATATAAAATCAAAAGCCCACTCACCTGGAGTCCGCACTACAACTCCCTAGCACGAATATCGAGGTGTCACGAACGATCGGCGCCTAGAATAATTGTCAAATCATATCTTAGAACTCTTATCAATAGAACACGTAACTCACATAAAACACATCCTCCAGGACATTCTAGAATGATTTGAGACCCATTAACCACAAGTCAACCGTCGATCCACAACCCTATATAACTCGATCCGGAAGATCCGCATCTCAGATTTCCGATCAGTAACTTTTAGAGATCCACATTATGCTTCTAAAATAACATATTAAAGTTTCGTTACGATCCAACGATTGGATCTCTGCCAATTGCCAAAACCAAGTGGCGGTTAACGTTTTATTTTACAAACTTACAAATCCAATTTGGGAAGGTCCGCATGTCGGATTCCCGATCCGTCAGTTCTTATGATACTCAAATATTATGCACTATAATATATTAAAGTTTGGTGATGATCCAACGGTAGGATCGTCTATTCATATTTTTATCTAGTAACGTATCATAATGAATTTAGGTTCAAACAATCAACTTACGTTATACAAATATCAAAACTGAATTCAAGACATCTAATTTAGCCTAAGCGTAGCATCGATAATCCCCTGGCCACGTGCTGCCGCACGCACAAGTCGGCTGCCCCGACTTTCTGAAAAATTCAACTATTTCTAAAAATTACCAAATTTTACAGGGATAGAGATCTCAATGTGAGGAACAACTTTCATACCTGTGACTAAGGCCAATTTGGCCGGGAAAAGTCCCAATTTCATGAAAACCCGCCGGAAACCCTATAAAGGGTGTTTCTTGATTCGTCCTCAATTCGACTCCAATGGTCCAACCATTGATTGGGCATTGTTCCTGGGTTCAAGGTGAGTCGTTTGATGATGTGGATTGATGGTAAACATTTCAAAAAAGGGTCTTCGGACCCATGGGTTGTTCTTCGTGGAACCATGATGAAATTTCGTTGATTATGGGCTATAATTGGATGCTGGAACATTTTAGTGATGTTTAGGGGTGATTACGAGCTATAATTGGATGCTGGAACATTATAGTGATGTTTAGGGGTGATGTTAGGTCCCAACTCGCTGGAGAAAATGGTGCAAAATAGTCGGAAAATCACACGGGGAGGTCGGGTCCTATCCAGGTCACGAAAGGCAAACGGGTGGAAGGGAAGAGACCGCTTTTCCCCTCCTTCTCACTTCCCTCATTTCCCCTCCTTTCTTCTTTCTTTCATTGGTCACTCCCTTTTTTCCTCTCTTTCTCATTGGTCTGGTTCCTCCCTCCTTTCTCTTCTTTATACTCCATCTCCACCGCCCATCACTCTTTCCTTTTAATCTGGGCCACACACGTGGCCTTCCTGATTTGGCTCCAGAAATCTGTAGTATTCCAGATATTAATGATTTCACAATTTTTCCCTCGACTTTAGACGTTAATATCTCCTTCGTTATAACTCCAAATCATGTTCTGTTTGCGCCCATGCGCTTGTAGTAATGAGTACTACGAGGATATGTTAAGAAAACGAATCTTACATGATACGACACGGCAGTCAACATAAGTCGACGTACTTGCCTCGAAGGGCATTTTCGTAATTCCATGTATTAAAATTTTAAAAATCATAATTTTTAGGGACGGGCTGTTACAATTCATCTTATGTAACTCTTATAACTCTTTTGCTTGTTAATTTGTGTTCATTACCCTATTCACTAAGGGTGATAATAAATCCGTAATTAGAAGCATTTTCTCCATCATCTTTTTTTATTCATTATCCCACTATCTAGTTTCTTCTACAACAATTATTTTCTACAGTCCTCCATCTTTTCATTTTTACTTGTTGTCAAAGAAAGGAGTTCGAGTTGTGGAGCTTTAAACTCTTCCCTTTTTGTGCATGTACATTTGAGTCACACAACGATTCATTTGGCCTATTGTATCATGGGGGAACAAGTCAAGAGATATACTTCTGCACCGGTTCATGGACTTTGTCAAACCGCAATGAGCTTGAATCTCTTTAAAGAAAACGAGATACCCGCGTTTCAACCTAATTGTCTACGTGATTCTTAGAAGAATATCAAAATTTCCTTGTAATTTTCTCAACAAATAGTAGCCCTAGCTAGCTTACTCATCATGAAGCGTATGCAGAAAATAATCACAAATACAAATAGAGATGATGACAAATAATATTAAAAATGATTCACGATAATAAATCTATAATTTGTGTTCATTACCCTATTCACGATAATAAATCTGTAATTTATAGCATTTTCTTCGTCATCTTTTTTTATTCATTATCCCGCTACCCAGTTTGTTCCACAACATTTATTTTCTACATTCCTTCATATATTTTCATTTTTACGTATTGGCCAAAGAAAGGTGTTCGTGTTGTGGAGTTTTAGTCTCTTCCTTTTTGTGCAGATACATTTGAGTCACATAACGATTCATTTGGACTATTGTATCCTGGAGGGGACAAGTCAAGGGATAAAATTCTAAACCACCGATTTGTGGACTTTGTCAAACTGCAGTTGACTTGAATCTCCTTAAAGAGAATGAGATACTCGCTCCTCAGCTTAATTGTCTACGTGATTCTTAGAAGAATATCATAATTTCTTTGTAATTTCCCAACAAATAGTATCCTTAGCTAGCTTACTCATCATGAAGTGTCTGCAGAAAATAATCACACACACACACAAATAGAGATGATGACAAATAACAACTGGAAACAAACCTAAAATTAGGGGCAGAAAGAAATTATGGGTATGGAACCATTTCTTAGCCGGCTAGATGAAAAAGTCCTTCAACAAATGCCAAAACTGTGTTCTACTTATTATAAAGCCACAATATATAGCAATGCCAGTGTGTCTTGTAGTTGCATCTACATTTCACACTTAAATTGGTTTCCTCCCTACATATAATACAACCAACCCTCTATCTCTCTATTGATTCTTAGGCTTAGTGATTCCAAGTGAAGAAAACCATAAGAAATTCAGTTGGGGAACAAGGTGTTTTGACATGGAATCTTGGGGACCAAGAACCCTGGAGGCGAGCTCAAGTGATGAAGATCAAGTCAGATCAGATGATCACAATTCAGGTGCTACAACGGTGAAACGAAGCTACGAATGCACGTTTTGCAAGAGGGGGTTTACCAACGCTCAAGCCTTGGGAGGTCACATGAACATCCACAGGAAAGACCGAGTCAAACCGATGCAACACATCTCAGGTACATCATCACTTAATGCAAACCACTACTCGAATGAGGATCAATACATATCCATGAGTACTTCTCATCATCATCATCAATATAGTAGCTCACCACTTTCAAGCCAGGGGGTTTCTGGGTACTACCCAGTTTTGGATCAGATGAATTACAATTACCAAATGTATTTTCAGCCAACTGGGTCTAACCCTAGAATCCCATACGGTTATGATCTTGACGATTCATCAGTTGGGTCAAGGTCACACTCTTTGGGTATGAACCAAGAACTTTGGGGTACGAATTTGAGCTTGCAGTTGGAGGATGATGAATTCAGAAGAGGTGTGAGGAGTAACGATGAAGTGGATTTGGAACTTCGACTTGGGCATGGTTAATTTATTTTAACCTAGCTAGGGATATAATAGTAACAAGAAACTCCTCCAGCAGCTAGCCAACCATTTTCTTTAGCACAAAAAGGTATTTAAGAATTTCATCGTAAATACAAATATGTATTTTCCTTATGTTGTCTAGGTTTGGTTACATAAATATCGGTAGGTCTCTATTTCAAATACAATGGAGGAGAAGACAATTTCCTTGTTACAATTAACTTGATTATTAAGTATTATTGCAATTTGTACAGCTTATTAACAATACCATATACGGACTTTTTGCTTATAGTTAATTTAGCACAAACTATAAACCATGCTTGATGATATATAGCTTAACATAAGATTTGATAATATTATGACCAATTTCTTGTTACTTTCTACCTACTATATGTCTATTGCCCCTATCTGCTGCACTATGATCTTATCATTAATTTTTCTACCGAATTGCTTTGTATTGTTCTTGTTTTTATCATGGTTTTTGTTTTACATCTACAATAAAAATCTACAAAATTCTTGATGGTTGTTGTTTTGATATGATGACATGCATCTTTCAAAATTCCTGGTCTTTACAGTAACCTTCTAGCATGTACATGTCCTGTATCTTGTAAAAATAAGTTCACAGATCATCAAATTAATCGTAGTGAATTTAAGGTACCCCATCTAAATGTGTCAAATTTGTTCTGTCTAGCTTTTTGACATTTTTGCATAACTATAACAGTTGCTGATACAATTAAAGGTCTGCAATTTGCTTCAGTAACATAATTAACATGAAAGTATTAGAATGCCATTTATGGTCTACACCATCTTTGAGTCGTTGAACCTCTACTGCGCGCCATGGGAAACATACATATAATAACAAAATATTGACGAATTAGGGCACCGCAAGAAATTTGAGCTTAGGCAACATACACAGCAGCTAATGGACCTTTAGTTACAACCAACAATACCACTTCTCATGCGTTAAAAGAACGTCTCTATCTTAATTATGTTTATTTTCTTAAACTCTTTTATGGATGAGACCTAGCATGCATGTGCCTCTACTTGCACCTCTTAAAAATCCATAAATTATCCTTCATTCGAATGTTAATTAGGCAATATAGGTTGTGCTATATTAATTAATCCAACATCATTACATGTTATATCAAGCAAATTAATAAAAGACTAATCAGGTTTCTATATCGTGATTTTTGATTTCTAACATCTATTTGTTCAACCAAAAGAAGCAAAAGAGTCTTAATTGTAACCTTTCATTATTTTTGTCGTTGATGAAGACCTTCTGTCATTGCTAAAAAAGAATGGCAAACTTTGAAGATAATTGCCGGTGGCTCTCTAACTCAAATAAATTACAATATTCTACATCTACTGCACTCCTCTAGTCTTCTGCATTGCTGCTCTACATCTGGGTAAAATTAAGGAAGCTACAATTTAGTTTCTAGATGTAAATGAAAATACCAACTCTAATTTTCCTAGTTGTAGAATATAGTTTGGCAAGATAACTAGTTTAAAGCAATTTATGGTTTTCAAAATAATAGAGCATGTATTGCATGCATGATGATCAACCATAAAACCTCAGTTGATGACTACTTTCATTTCCAACTAACACTTTTTCCTTTCCAATCTTTCTTTTTATTGTCCCGCTGTACCGTCTAGCTAGTAGGAAGGAACATGGTTTGGTCCATATTAGTAAAATCAATAAAGCTTAGCAGTCTGCAGCTTTAGGGCATTTTCCATATGTATGCATCATCGGGGCCTATTACCAAAATAATATGTCATTAGTAGCACAAAGGTTAAAGAAACCACAACTAATACTTTGTCTTCACTCTCAAAAACCTAATTGAGCTCACGTCACAAATATGACATATATAGTTCAAGTTTCCCTTTTCTTTGACATTTTCTGTATTGAGGTCACCGCTAAATATACTGGTAATCGGAATAAATTTTGCTACTAGAAAATTTCTAAGTGAATGTATGGAATACGCGTACTTAATTAGCATTCGAGCCTTGAATTTCAAGGCAATGGTAATGGCAAGCTGTTTTGCTATATTCGCCAGCCTGATATTTATGTTTATATGCCCCTATAACATATCAAGACAAATTAAGTTGCTCTTGGTTATCAAGGAAACAAAAATTAAAAAACCAAAATTCTCGCATTGCATTTAAACAAGTTCAATTAAATGTATCACATCATCAAGATAGCTAAATACGTAATTTAGAGTGTGGATACTCTATTATCTTAAACCTAATTTACTATCCACATGTCAACTCTGAGATTGTGGAGACCTGAGGGAGTCACTGTAAAGGGGCCCTTGAGTTTTCAAAGTCCTCCAATTATATGTATAACTAACTACAGATTACAATATATATGTAATCCTCCAATGTCAATTAACTATATAATTCTATGTCAAAATCTACTATTTCGTAACATTCCAATTCATGAAGTCTTACAATTTTGGTTTCCTGAACATTCATATAAAAGAATCCAATGGTTAATAAGTTGAAAACCAGAGTAAGAAGAACAAAAAAAATGTTTAAGGATAACAAACTGGACGACAAATCAAAGAACAAACCGATCACAAAAGAATAATTGTATTAATGCAAAGAAATATTTGCACGACGACTATATAATCCAAAAGTCTACATTGTGACAAACTTGTTTATCATACTAAACTACAAGCTATATTTTTAAAGAACAAAACCTAAGAAGTCCTAACTCGAAAAAAAAAAGATTAGACCCAAATTCTAAACTAACAAGCAAAACCCATATAATTAAATAAACATAATAACCTATGCTAATCCATCAAACTCAAACAAGCCGACAAAAGAAGGATGAAGAAAAAATTTTACTCCATGTAGAACTATCAAATATACGCTAAGAATAACAAATTTGGCGACAAATCGAAGAACAAACCAACCACAAAAAAATAATTGTATCAACGCAAAGAAATATTGGCATGACAACTACATAAACTAAAGGCTATATTGTGATTATCTTGTTTATCATACTAACTACAAGCTATATTTATAACAAACCTAAAAAACCCTACCTCAAATGTGTTAAATCTAAATGCTAATCCATCAAACTCAAACAAGCCCGACAAAAGAAGGATGAAGACAGTTCTTACTACATGTAAAACTTTATAACGTTCTATACGTACAATTACATAAATAATATATAAAATTCAAAGATTCTGTGATTACCACAAATTACAATCTTCTATTGAAAGTTGATTCGCAGAGAGAGACAGATTTCAAATAGATAGAGAGAGAATTGCAGGGGTTCATTCATATGTTAAGCTCAAGATACGCAAACAAACAATATTATTTACACTAAAACAGAGGAAGAGAGGTGAATAGGCTAAGCCCTTTTTATCTTGATTTTTATTTTTCCAAGCCCTCCCTAAGTCAAGCCCTAAGGCAGCCACACTACTACATTTGACACTTTTCGCGACGAATGACAATTCGTTGCGTAAAGCGTCATAGCATCGCATTAGAATTTATGTGACCAAAAGTTCATTGCGCAAAAATCGTCATGCAAGGGTCGTGAAACCAAACTTTGCGTGATGAGAACAACAATTTTGTCACACAAGAATGAACATGCGCGACGACAAAGACGTTGTTGAACAAAATTTAAGGGAACAAATGCAGTTTGTCACGAGTAAGCTGATTTAACAAAGCGAGCTGGAAAAGATACAGTACATGGGATGGTTGGTTCCGGTGGCCAGTAAGTTTGCATGACGAATACTTGAAATATGACACTAGTTCACAAAAACTTTACGTGACCAATAATTCGTTGCGTGGTGTCAAATTTTTAATTAATTTTAACTTAAAAACAAAAAATAAATTGTCGATATTACTTTATGCAATGAACATGTCATCGCGAAAGATCAATTTTTAATTTCTTTTGTTAATTAATTAATTTATTTATTTATTTTTGTTCTGGTTACATAATTTATTTAAATAATTATTAATTTTTTTTATTAAAATTGCAACTATAATGAATGGAGGAAAAAAATAATATTTATATATCAAATAAAAATGTACATACAAGTAAAAAGTTTAAAACTAGGAAAAAAAAACCTATAATTTATTTTGTCATTAAATGGGGTGGTCTGTAGGGTCGTCTGCGGTTGGAGGTGTGGGTTAGGGTGCTGGACGGGCTGGGAGTTGGGCGGCGAGTCAGTGTGCTAGGGAGGATGACGGTCAATGGGTTCTGTGGCTCGGAGGTGGAGGGGACCGCAACGCCGGGTGGGAGACGGATGCCATTCAAGCTGAGGGACTTAACGATCAACGCGAGCTTACTCCTCAGGTCGGCCACCTTATGTGTCGGTTCAGTGATGTTGGGGCTCTGTGGTTGCAATGACGATGAGGCCTCAGTAGTGCACTGACGAGCCTACCCTATCCCCTGACATTACTTCCCCGACCTCCACCCGAGGGTCGCATCCAAGGTCTCAGTCAAGATCTAAAACCCCGCATCATCAGGTGAAGCCACATACTCGATAAAAGTGTCTGGGGGAAGCTGGGAGGCAAACTCCTAAAGGTTGGTCTGGCTCATCTCCACCATCGTCGCCTATGACAATAAGACAAAAGTGGATTGGTAAGAATTATATTAAATTAAATTTTGTAATATTTGGAAGCGTAAAATAGGAATTTGAAAAGAAGTACTTACGTGCAGCTGCTCGGAAAGCTCATCCTCGGGCCGAACATAAATGTCCTTAAAGACGTCTATCTCGGGGAATATAGAACCCCTGGAACCAAACAAAAAAAAAAAAAACAACAACATAAAGACAGTTGAAAATAAATTGAATATTTGTAAGAAATTGGAAGTGCGAATATTAAACACTCATTACATGCCATCGTGCCTCCGTCCCATAGGAGAAAGGTCTCGAACCAGAATGGTGGAGAAGAGTTTTCTTCTCCTAGTTGATCTTATTTGCTTTGGCCTTCTTCTGTTAACATAAAATAAATGTATTAGTGTAATATTTAAAGAAAATTAAACAAACGTATAACCCAAAGTAGGAATAATTTTTAAAAAAATTAAAATTAAATAAGTAATACATATATAAAAACGTACCACATAAGTGGGCTCTTGAAAATGGCTGCAGAGCCACGTCCACTCGTTCGGCTAATCCTCAAACTCCAGTGGGCAACCCTCTTCTAGAGCGACCTCCGGATCATCAAACAACTCATAATGTTTGTGGAGGTCGCTCTTCCATTGCTTGAACCGCTTGTAGAACAACCTGCCCAGGTAGCTGTCCATCGACTCATTTATGTCGTCAAAATTGTAGTTTTTCTACAATTTACCGAGTATTAAATTAAAATAATTAAAAAAACCAAAAAATAAAATTGAAGTTAAAGTTGAAAACAGAAAAAAAATTAATATAAAAATATGAACTTGATATATAATTGAATAAAACAAAGTTAGGAACTTATCGATAGACAGTTGCGGACCAGGCTCTTCGTCTTAGCCGGGATCTCGCGCCACGATTTCCACATCATAGGGCACTCCGTCCTAACGACATGTCCCACGTCGTGGGCCAATGCACTATGCTGTTCCGTTGTAGGTGCAGACCGATGTCTTTCGTCGTATCCTATCATGATACAATTGTTTGTCACCCAGGTGACTTGCCTCATCTTTAGTTGTCGACAAGGTCCCCATGTGTTTTTCTTAGCTACAAAACAACAAAACAAACGTCAAACATACAGTTAAAAATTTACTGAAATTTCAGCAAAACCTCCTTTACATTTATACCAATTCCCAAAACCTACAAACAATAATAAACAATTAAGCACATGCAAGCAACATTGTGAACAATTTTTTAAGGGACAAAAGTTGGATTAAAATCTTACACAAGGTTATAATCTAAAACTCATCTTTTTAAAGATAAAAATCAAGTTTTGTAAATATATTTAACTAGTCATTTAGCTAGGTTTAGATTTTTCTTCTCCATGTTTTTGGTTAAAGAAGCAAATAACTGCATTTCATTTAGCTAAAGTAAATGGATTTTTTTATTTTACTTGGGTGGTTGGCGTCGGATGTGGATGCGGATGCAGTGTCGGGAGTCTGAGCATGCCTGTAAGTACGACGTGCACTAGGCGGAAGGACCACCGAGGACGTCGATGATGCCGACGCCTGTGCCACGTCGGGTCATCCTGACACAACCACAGGAGGGTCCACTGTCGCTGGAGCGCTCCTCGTAGTAAGAGATGGTGGAGTGGTGCGGGGTACGCACTGCTTGCAGCCCTCCAGGTAGATATACGGCGAGACATCTACAAAATTAAAAGAAAATAAAATAAAAACTAAAATTAATAATTTAAAAATTAAATCGTATAGGTAAACAAATTTAAAACTAAAAGTGTAATTACAAAATAACTTTATACATTTACTTTGTACAAATTGAAATTAATCCACTAGAACCATAACCTATTCTCCTTGAACCCTAACCTAATCCGGCCACTAAAAACCAACCCTAACCTTAATTTAATAGGGGCATTTAGAATTAGATGCCTCATTGTGCTATTTGTTAGATTAAACATCTATAACTTTTAGAATTTTTATTAAACATTTTCCTACACTTTAGGCGCCGCATGTATTATAAGTAGCATTTTATTAATTCAAAATTACACAATTTGCCATTATATATAATGTACCAATTCATTAATAATCATTATATTAATATTCCAAATCTCCTAGAATCTAGTAGACGTATGTTTTAAAAATCTAAGAACTATTCAAATTTGATTTATTTCTACTTCTAACGTGATATATATACTTTTGCCATCTTCTTCCACGACCATTCAACAATCTTTTCTTGCCATTTCATTGCTCAAGTTAGTTGACACTCTTCCGTTCTCCCTTGTCAGTTATATTCATTTCCTTCACATTTTCATTTTATGCACCTCTTGATTTGAGCATCCGTACCATAGTGCATTTTGAAAATAGATTCTAGTGATAGATGGTATTAGGTACGTTTCAATTTAGCATTGTACATTTGAGGATCCTTACCATGGTACATTTGGAAAATAGAGTCTAGCGGTAGATGTTAAAAGGTACGTTTCAACTTAGCATTGGTACATTTCTAGCAGATATGTTGGTACGTTTCAATTTGGCATGGGTACATTTTTATCAGTAGCGGTACATTTCAATTTGGCATTGGTATGTTTTAAGCCAATATTGGTACGTTTCAAATTGGCATGGGTACATTTCTACCAGTATCGGTACGTTTCAATTTGGCATTGGTATGTCTCAAGCCAATATTAGTACGTTTCAACATGACATGGGTACAATTCAAATTAGGCATATGAATAGACGGAGAAACACACATTACCCATATATGCAATCCTCTTCTTAATGGAACCTCCTCTTTGTTCTTCATGAATTCGTTTTGAGAGACTCCTTATTTGGGAAAGAGAATCAAGATGTTTTTTTTTCAAAGAATCAAGATGTTTGTAGTGTTCAAATGGCATAGTAATCATAAAGATCACAACATACAAAACAAGAGTTATTCTCTCAGTACTAAAATGAAACAATGATGGATTCTTCCCCATCAGAAAATCCTTAATGCTCTACTTAAACAGATATTTTTATGGTTACACCATTCCATAAACCAGCATAACCAATTATTAGGTATACTTATTGAATCATGATGTCACATCCCGGCCCGGGCCCGACCACATCCAGGGCTCGACTCCACCGTAGCACGATATTGTCCACTTTGGGCCCCGAGCCCTCATAGTTTTGTTTTTGGGAACTCACGGGAGCAGAACTTCCCAATGGGTCACCCATCCTGGGAATGCTCTAGCCCATTCTCGCTTAACTTCGGAGTTCCTACGGAACCCGAAACCAGTGAGCTCCAAAAAGGCCTTGTGCTAGGTAGAGATGTGAATATACATATAAGGTATAGAGGATCCACACCTCTGAGCGATGTGGGATCTTACAATCCACCCACCTGAAGGGCCCGACGTCCTCGTTGGCACACTTCCGGCTAGGGATTGGCTTTGATACCAAATTGTCATATCCCGGCCAGGGCCCCCACCACATCCCGGGCTCGACTCCGCTGTAGCACGATATTGTCCGCTTTGGGCCTCAGCCACGCCCTCACGGTTTTGTTTCTGGGAACTCACGCGAGCAGAACTTCCTTGTGGGTCACCCATCATGGGAATGATGTCGCGCGAACTCGCTTAACTTCGGAGTTCCAATGGAATCCGAAGCCAGTGAGCTCCCAAAAGGCCTCGTGCTAAGTAGAGATGGGAATATAAATATAAGGCTTACAGGATCCACACCCCTGGGCGATGTGGGATCTTACAATCCACCCCCCTTAGGGGCCCGACGTCCTCGTCGGCACACTTCCGGCCAAGGATTGGCTCTGATACCAAATTGTCACATCCCGGCCCGGGCCACCACCACATCCCGAGCTCGACTCCGCCGTAGCACGATATTGTCCGCTTTGAGCCCCGACCACACCCTCACGGTTTTGTTTCTAGGAACTCACACGAGCAGAACTTCCCAGTGGGTCACCCATCATGGGATTGATCTCTCGCGAACTCGATTAACTTCGGAGTTCCGATGGAATCCGAAGCCAGCGAGCTCCAAAAAGGCCTCGTCCTAAGTAGAGATGAAAATATACATATAAGGCTTACAAGACCCACACCCCTGGGCGATGTGGGATCTTACAAGTAGGGCATTCTAAGTAAGATTAACAATTAAAATCGAAATGTATAATTTTCAAAATTTGTCTAATTGTAACTAAAACCAAAAGGATTAATTTAAAAATAAAAATGCTCTAATTATTATTTAGAATAATAAACTAAATGTAATTTTGATTATATATGACACACCCCGACCCGGAATGTCTACTAGGACTCCGAATCGAGTTGTGTTGGCCGACACCTGGAATTTGACGAACCCATAAAGTATAGTGATGTGGAAAATGTGAATAAATTTAAACCTAAAAGTGTCAAAAGACAAGAGTACGTTGTGAGCGGGAATGAACCCAATTTGCTCGCGAGAGCATAAGTAAAGTACAGTAATGTGGGTAAGGATCATACCCTCAGGGGTAGCCACCTATACTGAGATTCGCCAAGAATCCTTGTCGATACGAACTTTCAGAAGCTAAAACCGTGGGGGGCGAAAAACAAAGGTGAGTGGGCTTCAAAATAAAGTTTTAATAAAAACATTTGAAAACGTTATAACCCCTCGTTGTAAAATCCGTATAGTTTCCAGAAAATAATACTACATATATACGTACAACAATATATAAAGACAGTAAAAACCGAGTATGCCATGTCATAACGTTTCAACATTGAAATATGTAAGCCATGTGTGAAATTAGTCTGAATCGACATGCCAGTCGGAGTCACCTAACGTAACCTGTACGATTGGATCTATAGCTCATCAATTTAGGCTAGCGCACGAGTCGGAGTCACCTATTTGACCTGTACGATAGGCTGGGTATAAATATGTACGCTTAAGTGCTACGATCACGTGAAGGCTGTGCGATAAATTACGGGTCACCTACTAGTCGGAATCACCTATTGTAGTCTGTACGATAGGCTGGCACCAGACTTGGATCTAAGGTGAGCGTGTGGTGTAGGAGGTGAACAATCACGTGAAGGCTGGCCCTAGTCCCGGGCGGGAGCACTAATACCGGGGTGCAGCCATGATGAACTCTAAATAAATGTATGCATACCAATGCAATTACAACCCATTTCATAACACTCACCTGAAGCTTACCTGAGTCTCCTCAGCATCACACAATACAATTCACAAGTGTAACAAAGCAATATTTAAAATGTAACTTATTTACGACATGGTAAGCAAGCATAATTCTATAAATCTCATCATAATGCAATATTTAAATATAATACATTTAAATCATGGCATGCTATGCATAATCAATTCAAAACATTACTGGAAAACCGTAAGGTGTGTGTATATATATACACTATAAAAAGGAAAGAGACCCACTCACCTGGAGTCCACGCTACAACTCCCTAGCACAAACATCGAGGCGTCACGAACGATCGGTGCCTAGAACAATTATCGAATCACGTCTCTGAATTCTTATCGATAGAACTCATAGCTTACATAAAACATATCCCCAAGGACATTCTAGAATGATTTGTGAGCCATTGACCAGAAGTCAACCGTCGGTCAAAGGTCGACGGTAGGGTCCATAACCCTACGTAACTCGATCCGGAAGATCCGTACCAATGATTTCCAATCTATAACTTTGAAAGATCCACATTATGCTTCTAGAATAACATACTAAAATCTTACCACGATCCGATGGTCGGATCTCCGCCACTCACAAATTCATTCAGCAGTCAATTAGTTGATCAACTATGAAACTACATTAAAACATTAGAATTTCACTAAACGGATGTCAAAAATGGATTCAGAACGTTGAATAACCCTAAGTTAGATCTTGGGCCAAAACCCAAAATGAATCAACAAAAATCAACATTCAGTGCAAGGAATATTCCAAAGAATATTCCTCTTCTTCAACAAGGCGGTCAAACAAAGTCAACGCATTTGCCTCGAAGGACATTTTCGTAAATTCACTTATTAAAATTATAAAAATCGTAAAGTTGGAAACGGTCGTTACAGTATAACTATAATTTAATTATACAACGTTCCCCTAACCCTTATCTAATCCATGCCTACTCCTAACCCTGATCCCTCAAATTATATTCTCTAATTAAATTCTCCCTAATTAAAGCTACCCCTAATTACAATTAAGTCCTAATTATAAAATTAACCTTAATTATATACCATTCCTCTAAATTAAAAATTTCCCCTATCCCTAATGTAATACGTGCCTCACCCCTAACCCTAATCCCCCAAATTACATTCTCTAATTAAATTAGCCATAATTAAAAACTACCTCTAAATATATTCCCCTAATTAATTCCCATAAATTAACCCTAATTATATTCCCCTAATTAAAAATGAACAATAAATAAATTCTCCAAATCTGGAAACCTAATGTGGAACCCTAATCCCATATTCTAAACCCTAATCCCCTAATCTAATAAGCCTAAATAACTAATTAAAATGAAATTAAAAAACAAAGAAAAGCAAGATACCTGTGAATGGAGAACGGCGGCTGGATTGACGAACAATGAGAGAGGGAGGGACGCATGACGTGGGTTGCGCGGAAGAGAGAGGGAGAGTGTGCCTAAGAGATGGACAGAGAAAGTGAGAGAGGGGAGGGTGAGTGGGAGAGAGGAGGACAGTGGCTGAGAGGGAGGGATAGTGCGTCTTAGAGAGGGAGAGAGCAGCGGAGAGAGGGAGTGCGCGGGCAAAAGAAATAAGAAAGTGAGGGGAGAGAAGGAGGGTTGTTTGAAATAATTAAAACGAACACCTTTGTGCGACGCCGTTTAGTATTACATACAACCCCAAATTCATCGTTTTTTTAAATTTTTGAAGAAAAATTTAATGGTGCACCAAATATTAGAAATTGCCCGACGAAACATGGAAGTTCGTCGCACAAATAGGCTTGGCGTGACGAGATTTTTTGTATTGGTCGCATAAGAATGTGTATTAATTAAAAAAAATTGAATTTTTTCATAAAAAATTGAATTTTTAGAACCCAAAATGAGTTTGTTATAGTGTCCCCGCGTAAAATTAAAATCCTTGCGCGACAAATTTATATATTTCGTTGCACAAGTGTCTGGATTAAAAAAATGGAATTTTTTGGAAAACCTGTGATAAATAAATACATAAATTTACATATATTCCACTAAATTATTTTATGATAAATACAATTGCATTTAATTTACAAAACAATTCAAAATTATAATACATTAATATTAATTAATCCTCTTCTGAACTATAATAATTTTCACTATTGTCGGTACCATCATCTTTAGTGTCTCATTCCTCGTCGCCGTTAGGTACGTCTCCGTCATCGTTTGCAGCCTATGGTGGATAGTATCGGGGAAGATCATCTAGGTCAATTGAAATTGACTCAATAGGTTTTTGGATTCCATCAGTGTTCGGTATCTGAAATGGTTCTTGGACAAGACTATTATCCCGTACTATTTCCCCACCAATTGTGGAAGACTCAAGACGTTGGTCCGCGACGTTGATGTTATCCCCGTCGGAACTAAGATCTCGGTCCAATATAGCATACACATTCCTATGCTCAATCATTTGCACAACTTTCCAACCCCTTCCGGCCTCAGGGTTATTTAATAAAAAACATGTTTTGCCATGTTTGCCAAAATGTAAGGGTCGTTATTGTACCAAGTTCTGGTAGTGTTAATTGAGAGTAAGCCATAGTCCCTCTTAACACTTCCCTGCCTATGTGGGTTTGTATCAAACTATCGGCATTTATAAATGATCACTTGGTAACGGTCTTTGTACATCACTTGTACGACACTTGATAGTTTGCCATAGAACTCAATGTATGTACTTTCGCTACCATTCGGCACATGGACACTGTTGTTTTGCGTACACAACATTTCATTACGCTCAGTCCCCAAAAACTTGACGTCATTCAAATGACAACCGGAGTATAATTCTGCCCGAATAGGACTGAATGCCAAGTTATATAACTCTTCAGTGTAAACGGGTGAATTGGATGCTTTTAACTGATTTACCTGACACGATAACAAAAAATAACTTCTTGTTTTAGCCACTTCAAATATATTGGTGAAATTAGTACAACATGTTCAATACAAATGCATAAAACTTACATATTCAAGAAATCACCGAGGAGACCTTAAATATTTTTTAGGAATAGAGATTGCTCGTTCCAAAAAGGGGATCTTTATTTCTCAAAGAAAATATTTATTGGACATTTTGAAAGATGTGGGTCTTATGGGTGCACGACCAGCTAGCTTCCCCATGGAACAAAATCTGAAGCTACTTCCTGATGAAGGAGATTTGCTTCACGATCCGACCATCTATCGAAGATTGATAGGACGTTTGATATATGTAACCATTACCAGACCCGATATTACTTTTGCAGTGAACACGTTGAGTCGCTTCATGCAACATCCTCGCAAGCCTCACTATGATGCAGCTTTACGTGTTTTGATATTTGAAGAACACTCCAGGCCAAGGTATTTTGTTTTCCTCACAAAGTTTGTTACAATTGAAGGCTTTTTGTGATGCCGATTGGGCAGGATGTCCGGTGACTCGACGTTCTACTACCGGATATTGTGTTTTTCTTGGAGATTCTTTAATTTCATGGAAAAGCAAAAAACAGAAGACGGTTTCATTATCTTCTGCAGAAGCGGAGTACCGTTCCATGGCTGCTGCCTGTTGTGAGCTCACCTGGTTGCAAAATCTTTTACGTGATTTATGTATCAAAGATCCTGGTGTCTTACACTGTGATAACCAAGCGGCTCTTCACATTGCCGCTAATCCTATTTTTCATGAGCGGACACGCCATATAGAGATTGACTATCATTTTGTTTAAGATAAAATTCAAGAAGGAAAGGTAGTCACCAAATTTGTTCCATCTTCAAAGCAAGTTCTAGACATATTCACGAAGCCCTTAGGAAAAGAACAGTTTCGGTTTTTGCTAAGCAAGTTAGCGGTTTTTGACATTCACTCGCCAACTTGAGGGGGAGTGTTATGATGTGAATGATTTCCTTCCTATTTGGTAGCATTGTGATCGTTGACTAACAATGATTTATTCTTTCCCTTTGTAAAAATATTTACTTAGCTGATTAGTTGGAATCACGGGTGTGATTGTATCTTTATAGTTTGTATAAGAACTCTAGCCTAGTTTGTATATTTTCAATGAATTAATATAGAAGATTATTCATTCTGCCATTCCATTTTTAAGAAAGAAGGCTCTTAACGTAGGCTACTGCTGACCTACCATACACCAAGATGTCAATGAGTTAGTACAAAAGTGTGACCGCTGCCAACGCTACAAGCCGATACCAACACTGCCTGCCATCGAGCTATACTCGCAGACGAGTCCTTGGCCATTCATGCAGCGGGTAATCGACCTGGTAGGACTTATGCCGCTTGCTACTGGGGTAGAGGCATGATGATCGTGGCAACCGACTACTTCACCAAATGGGTAAAAGCAGAGCCTATAACAACCACGACTCAGACAGAAATAGAGCGCTTCGTATGGAGGAACATCATTTGCTGATTTGGCATCCCTCAGTCCATCGTCACCGACAATGGCCCACAATTTGTGGGCAAAGATTTGTCGAAATTCTTCCAAAAATATGGCATCAAGCAGCACATATCCACGCCAAGATATCTTCAAGGCAATAGGCGAGCCGAAGCATCCAACAAGATGATCATCAACTGCCTCAAGAAATCCCCCACCGATAAGAAGGGAAAATGGCCAAAAGACGAGCAACCACCAAAAGACGAGCAACTAGTGAAGCTCATTTCTCTTTGGCATTTGGTTAAGAAGAAATCATTCATCCCAACGTCATCGTGCCAAGTATCAGCACTCTACTGCCAAGCATTGAGTATAACAGAATGGAGATAGCAACAAGCTTAGATTTGGAAGAGAAGAATCGCCAGCAGACCATTACCCGCATCGCAGCCTACCAACAACAGCTCCTCTCCAGCTACAACAAAAGGGCCAAGATTCGGCAATTCCAACCCGAAGATCTAGTCCAAAGAAAAACCTTCATCACTGCCCACAGAGAACACTCCAAAAAGATGGATCCCATCTGGGAAGGTCCGTACAAGATCAGCAGGGTAGGCGGCAAGAGTAATTACACCCTCGCCACCATGAAATGACAAAAAGATCGAAAAGCAGTGGAACGCCTACAATCTGAGGAAGTACCATGTGTGACATCCCGCTACATCAAAGCCCAAAGACTCAAGCAGCTCGATGAGCACCACCTCACAAGCCGAGGATTATCCAATTGTTATGCAGTTCCTACTTTACAGCTAAGTTATTATTCGTTTCATTCGTTTTTCAATGAGGAATTCAGAAGTAATCACAACTTGGCTTGGCTGCATGTTTACAATAACTGATCATTCCTGCACTTCAAAAGAAGATCGCGCCCTTTTTAGGGACTCACCACATGAATTGCACCCCCCGAGGGACCAACCATGCTCTCCAATGCGAGAGGGTAAACTAATTCCCCGACACCCACATGGGTTTGCTCTCCAAAGCGGGAGGATAAACTCTACACTTTGAATATCCAAAAGTGGATGAGCCTGGCTGCCCTAGTATAACTAAATGCACAATGGCTTGCGTCGGGATTCCTAAAAGTAGCCACAATGGTTTCCAAGGTTTAGCTAACTGAAGGATTTTGGGTCTCTTGGCCTAATCCGCGGGGAACCGGGCCCTAGAGACGGAGGGGGCACATTACGCAGTACATCTGATGGACAGTTGCCCTGGAATCCCAAAGTTGCTACCGAGTGCACTAAGGTAGCTTACGGTTTCTGGAAAACTGCCTACGGCTTGCTCTTCGAGCAGCTTATACAACCGCACATTCTTGTGAAAGGTTAAACAAGCTAGCATGCATATAAGAAGCTTTATCCATTGCCGACATGCTACGTAGTCGATAAGCTTTACCTCTGCCAAGCGCGGAACGACCTACACCAAGTCCTAAAGTGTTGTGATACTTGCTGCGCAACCTACGAAATTAGAGAAAGCCAAGGTTAATAGCCTAGTGGTCACGCGGACTTGTCTGCTTCTGTAAGTAAGGCGTCCGGCTGCATAGGCTACGCGGCCTGTCTGCTTATAAAAAAGTAGCATGCCTGCCACTGGTCTATGAAGTCTAAAGGTTAGGGCATGAACAAAAGAATGGAAGATGGAGAAAAGGAAGGAAGCAAGTTTATTAAATTTTCTAGCAAAATTGATAAACAACTAGTAAAGACCAAATGAGTTTAAGCAAAGCAAAAAGCAACGAGGGAAACAAAGAAAATCCTAAAGACTACCTAGAAGACTACTCTTCAGCAGCTTGGACACTCCACGACTACTCGGTCGCCATACCTTCAGCAACCGTGACATTTTCAACAGCAGCACCATCCGGCCCTTCACCCCCGGCTATTCCAGCCTGGGCATCAACATCTCCGACTACTTCACCAATGGAGGCCTCAAAAGTAAAGGAAAACAAGTCTTCTGGAGAAATAGAGAAGGTTTTGAAGTCTTTCCCAGCAAACTCAAAGTCAAATTGCCTACCAAAGAGATAATCTACATAAACCAGCTTGTAGAAATCAGCCTGGCTCTGAACAAGCGAATCCTCGAGCCCAGCCTTCTCACCTTTCAGCTATTGGTTCTCCTCAAGCAGACCAACACTGACGCGCTGCAGCTCATCCACTTCTTTTTTCAAACTTTTGTTGATCTTCAACGCACCTTGAACTTCCAACACTTTAGGTTCAAGCTTATCAACGACTTTCTTAAAGTGGATCACTCGGTTATAAGCAGCAGTCAACTCTTCATCCTTTTCATAAGAAGCGGAACGAAGCTTAGAAAAGGCACGCTCAAGATCTTGAATCAGAGGTATGTAACTTTCGATCTCATTCTCTGCACTTTCATAGTTAACTTGGATCGCATCAAGCCTAGTCTTCAAGTCAACGATCTCTTGGCGAGCGATTTCAAGTTGGAGAGAAGTAGGGGCAAAGATATTAAACCCCTTCAAAGCGACGAGCTCATATTCCAACCTCTTGATCTTATCTACAGAAGAATAAGCTTCGGCTGCCATAGCCTTTGCCACCTCCTTGGCAACCTTTGTATCCTCTTGGTCAAGGAACATAAACTCGACTGCCAGAATAGCCGTCTTCTGCATCATTACAAGTAGAGCAGTCTTCCTATACTCGATCGTATGCTTCGCAAAGGAACTTTGGCAAACAACCTTTCTAACACCATCGACAAACTTGGTACAAGCATCCATGTCTTCAAGCAGATCTGGTTTCAAAAGCGCACAGATCTCAGCAGCCTCCCCAGAAGTAGGCTTAGTAGATTTCTCACAACTGCCCAAGAGAGCAGTCTCCTCCTTCCTAACTGGCAAATCAGTCTCAGCAGCAGGGGGTGTGAGCCTTGCACCACTTTGGCAGCATAATCCACCTTATCACTCTTCATAATAGTAAGCATCTTCAAAGTGAACCGGACTTAGCTCCCAATGGACATCTTGGTACAGACTTCGGCACTGGGGGGCATGATAGGACCTCTACGCTGAGCAATCCTATTAGCAATCTACTAGCCATTGTCGACATGGCAGGCGCCCTAGGCTCAATCTAGCAGTGTCATTTTCCTCCCTATTGGAAGAAGTCTTGTCAATCATAAGCCTCTCGGGAGCAGGCGAACACTCACGAGCAACGGAAGAAGTCTTCAGTTTTTTCTCAACCATCATCTTTTGAGCAGGCAGGGAAGATCTATTCTTTCCACCTTCATTCATAGTAAGCTCCACGACAGCAATCAGATGAGCCAATGTATCCGCCTTGATCCTCTTTACCTCCTCTTTCGGGACCAGCCCACTTTTCTCCCAACGAAGAGAACTAAGCAGCCAGCGCCATTCATAGTACTCAGCAGAGGAGCTCAACCCATATAACTTTTCCTTTATTTTTCTCTCAGACCAGCAGGTAGGAGGCCTGCATGCCCAGTATTCCAGCAGCTCATGATGCCCGGGACCTCCTCATCTTTATCAATCGTCGACCTGGCCCTCGTCAGGTCCAAGAGCCCAAAGGACATGAGCCATGCGGCTCGCCTAACACTGCCCCCCAGATCCTTCCTCTTTTATTATATTAAAAGAGGAACCCCCAAATCCTTCCTCTTTTATTATATTAAATAGCCAATTAATCAAATAATTATCCCATCAATTAGCTAATTAATCACAAAATCAAGAACCTAACCCACAAATCCATCCAAGTGGCTGGTCCATCTCCTCCCAAGGTGGCCAGCCACACCCTTATATAAACACCCTCATTCTCTCCAAAACCCAATTCCAATTCTCTTGTAAAATTCTCTAAATTCTCCAAACACTTTTCCCTCAAAATTCTAACTTTGGCATCAGAGGTTCTTCGGCCAAAGCCACCCCATTCATCATGGGCGCGTGAGGCTCTTGGCCATGACCTAAGGTGTTATTTGTTTTGTAGGTGCAATTTTGTCCAAGAACAAGGTGGAAGAAATTTGCATCCACACAGGGCATGCTTTGTATCGCACTATTTCATTCCTCTCATTACGCTTCCTTACGAAAACCCACGTGTAGCCCGTAGGCTTTACATGTGGTGGAGTATGAGTTACATGCCCAAACACCTTACGTTTCGCAAGCGAATCGAGTTCGACCTAGATTACTTATTTCCAGTTTGACCAATCTGTTTAACGTCAACATTCATCAACGGAATATGGTTCAATGTCATCGCTAAGCATGATGTCGGAAGTAACTATATACGCGAATGCATCATCAACGATCATCTCATTCCAATTCCAAACCTCATCCAAAACTACATAATGGATCGAAATCTCACAATTCTTGGGAGGTTGGTATGTCTCATCTAAAACATCATTGTAATCTAAAATAACCTCAATCGTTGGAACAGATGAGTAAGCAATGGTAGGATTCAAACTAGGTTCACTAGTTTTTGCAGTTTTTCTCTTCCAATGTTGTGAGTCCTTTGAACTAGGGGGTTTGCCATGTTTCAGGGTAGGAGCAGATGATTGGCTAGTCGCCAGTGTACCAGGCTACGTGGGACGTGTGGTCGCCCCACCCTCGGGGACGGTTAGGCCTTCCAAGGCGGTGGTACGACGTACATTAAGTACGTTTATCCTTGTAGGTACGTTTGCAGCGGGAATATGTGATCTCATCATCTTAGCTAGATCAGTAAAAGCATCCGGCATACTTTAAGCAATGCTCTGAAGATTTAGAATATGTCGCAATTCAGTTTTAGACTGAGGGGTGCATGGATCTAAATGAGATATAATGGAAGTAATCCACAACAATTCGCGGCATTCTACAAGAACGTTAGTGATCTTATTACCCCCTAACAATGGGGAAACTGTCTCATATAAGTGACAATCCAAAAAACATGCCATAAAGAGATCTCCTGTCAAGGGCTCTAAGTAATGAATAATGGATGGTGAATCATAACCGACATAGATTCCCATTTTTCTTTGAGGTCCCATTTTGGTACGTAGTGGCGGCGCTATTGGCACATAGGTTGTGCACCCAAACTATGACGATGAATGAGGTTGGGTAGCGATGGTCTTCAGGTGGACCAACATAGTTGCACGTAATATTGTATGGCCCTAGGCAGATACCAACAAGTTGGTTTGCATAACCAAAGTCTGAGCTATCATTTGAAGGTGCTTTATGAAATCTTCTGCCAAGTCGTTTTGGGTGTGAACATGGGGTACATGATGTTCAACTTCAATCCCAATAAACATGCAATAATCGTCAAAAGTCTGTGATGTAAACTCCCCAACATTATCCATTCGAATCGACTTGATCGGATAATTAGGATGGTGAGCCCTAAGCTTAATAGTTTATGCTAGAAGTTTCGAAAATGCAACATATGTGTGGACAATAAGCAGACATGTGACCATCTCGTCGATGCATCAACCAACACCATGAAGTATCTAAATGGTATGCACGTTCGTTAGATAGGTCCACAAATATCCCCTTGAATCATCCAAAGAAATTTAAGGGGTCATGAATAATCTTTGTAAGTGAGGGTTTAATGTTCAACTTCCCCAATGAGCAAGCTTTGCAAAACGGATGGCCGGGATAAGATTTTAAGTGATGCCCACGAGATACTTTGAGGATACGGTGCATTATATCTCATCAGGGGTATCCCATTCGATCATGCCAAAGCCGGAGAGTGTCCTGGAACCTAGCCATAGGGCCGGCCACGTGATGGGTCTCAATGGCTCAAATGGTTGTTATGTACAACCCACTCGGGAGACGTTCCAGCTTCTCGTAAATACGCTTCCGGCCATATTAGTAAGAAGTGATACAAAGAAATTCAGAACCATTCTCTTCAGTGGTTTCAACATGATATTGATTATCTCGAATATCTCTAAAGCTCAGCAACGTTCTTCTGGAACTTGCAGAATAGAGGGCATCTTTAATGGTTAATTCAGTACCATTGGACAACATGAAACGCGCCTTTCCGTATCCTTCTATCAGGTTGGATGGGCCTGAGAGGGTTGTCAGAGGAGAATTCTTAGGTACAAAGTTAGTAAAATAATGTTTCTCACGCAATATGGTGTGCGTGGTGGCAATATCGGCCAGACAACTAACTTCTCCACTAGTCATACCTAGAAATAAATTAATTGAATCGGTCAACTAATCAATTCGAGAAATATTGTCCATAATAATAATCCATAATTCAAAACAAACCAATCCAAACAAATAATTCCAAAGTCTTAGAAAAATTGTCCAAAAATTAAACTATAAACCTAAAAATTTAAGGGGAGTTCGACCACTCCTAGTGGGTTCGGCCACTAGGGGTTTAAAAACACCCCAACATGTCTCAAAAAAATAAAACTTTGTTCTTCCATAGGAGCGGTTGCCTCCTTAAAATGTGAAACCTCTAAAGTTGTGAGCATCTTCGAGATGTTCTACATGCACAAAGTTAGTCTCATGACGGGAATGATACTTGGCAATAGCCTCGGGGGTAGCTCGGCATATGCATGACCAATGATCCTTTGATCCACAACAGTAGCACATGTCCATTTCAGTGGAAGCCGATTGAACGGTAGCATTTCCTTAGTTCTTAAAGTTTGGGGCCTTTGGGGCAAAGGGTTGGCGCTTCTGGGTCAAATTTCCTCCTTTGGGTGGGCCTCTGTTTTGTTGATCTTGGGCCCATGATGGGGTTTGCCGCCCCTTGCCATTGCCATGATTGGGTTTCCGTTAGTTGCGGCAGCTAGAATTAGTCGTATGCGCTTCAGGCGAAGCGTTCGAGCCAGTGGGTCGAGCTTGATGATTTTTCAGCAAAAGTTGGTTTTGCTTTTCAGCAAGAAGCAAAACAGATATCAAATTCCAAAATTTAGTGAACTTCTATGCCCTATATTGTTACTGCAGGACAATATTGGTGGCATTGGAGGTCGAATAGGTCTTCTCCATGAGGTCTTGTTCGGTTAAGTCTTTTGTATAGAACTTAAGCAATGATCGGATTCTACAAACTTCAAAGTTGTATTCATTCACAGACTTAAAGTCTTGGAAGCGTAAATGTTGCTAGTCGTGTCTTGCTTCAGGTAAGTAAATGTTTTTCTGGTGATCGAAATGATCTTCCAGAGTGAGCCAGAGGGTACGTGGGTCCTCCTATGGGAGGTACTCAATCTGCAGTGCATCATGGATGTGTCTTCGGATGAAGATCATAGCAGTAGCTTT
This sequence comes from Cotoneaster glaucophyllus, assembly GCA_036320875.1. Lineage (NCBI taxonomy): Eukaryota > Viridiplantae > Streptophyta > Magnoliopsida > Rosales > Rosaceae > Cotoneaster > Cotoneaster glaucophyllus. Next base: position 16,948,918 of record CM070069.1, on the reverse strand, counting down.
CTGAGCTTCGTCGACGAGTTCATTGTCGATAGGTTCCTTGATAGTAGGTCAAAGACTCTTTGCAGTAAGATGGAGCTTCACGTCTTGAACCCACTTCAGGTAGTTTCTTCCAGAGACTTCCAGAACGGTGAAATCGAGCTTGTTCAAGTTCGATATGTCCCTAAAACAGAGGGTACACCAAAACGTGGTTAGTCGTATGGAAAAACCATAGACATATATTGTAGAACATGCGGGTTTTATAGCCATGTACTAGTTTAATTTAAGCATGAAAGCTACGGGCTTGATGTGGTAAGTTTTGAATGAAAACTTCGGGTTTCAAAGGCACTAAATTCGAAACTATAGGTTCGATTTAGTTATGAACGTTTAGTTCATATAAGGGTACCTGCAAGAACACAGAATACAATATACAATAAAGTGTAGTGGATTTGGGGTTGCTTTAGGAACCCAAGTGTGAGTGCTTCAAGACTACGAAAGATAGTCAACGGTTCAAAGAGACGAAATAATTTATTGAATCGTTAATTGTCAAAAAGTGAGCTTCATGCCAATAATTTTGGATTAATTGTCAGATTAATGGACTGCTGGTCACTTTAATTAATTCAATAGATCGGACCATACACGGTCGATCGTAGAAGCAAAAATAATAATAACATTCGGGTTAAAATTATATGGGATGCCAAAAATTAGCATTGGATTCAAAAAACCATAGCCCAATTACGATGGGCTTGGGTGTAAGTAGGGCAAGGCCCTAAAAGGGCATAGTGGGCCACGGGTTGTTGCGAAGCAGGCCAACCATGGTTACAGGCCACGGGTCAGGGTTTTGGGATAGGCCCAATAGTGCAAGGGGACACGGGCCCAGCTTGGAAGCTGGCTAGGGGTATGCACTCGAAGTTCAGCCGCGGTCTGGCTTCGATTTTGGGCTTGGGTGCGAGAAACCCAACCAAAAGGTTGGCTTCGGTTTTGTAAGCCGAGGCTAGGACAAAACCCAGCTACAGGCGGGCCAGGTAGTGCGAAGCCCAACAAGGCTTTTAGGGCCTGCTAGTGGACTCAGGGCTTCAGGCCCGTATGGAGACCAACCCAGGTTGAGGCCTGGTGCTATGCAATGGCGTCGAAACAACGCCGTCTTGGTTACGTTGAGCCACGGCTCAGTCCCAAATTAATTTTTTTTTTTGAATTCTAGGGTTAAAAACCCTAATTGCTTCTAAATTAATTTCGATGCTTTGACTCACAAATTTCACATAGCATAATTGCATATTGCATGAACAAATATATATATTGACAAGATATATGAACATATATACAATATATATAATTGAAAGGAAAATATAAATATAGGAGGTTCATGCATCATGGGGAATGTTTTCATGCTTCAAGATCGTTTCAAATATCTTAATTTATTTTAAAAGAACCTGATTAGCAGCAAATAATTGAAAGCCTTTGATGTTGTAGAACAAAGCTTCCTCCACAATCCTTCAGTTCTTTAGCTTCTGGCAAGAGCGTGCTGATAACGTGTTGTAGGCCTATTTGATTGAACTGTATTTAGGACAGAGAGGTAGAGGGGCCGGCGCCAATAGAGAGAGAAGAGAGAGATGTAATTCTGAAGTGTGTGTTGTATCTCCTCATTGTGCCTTTATTTATAGTAATATGATAGGTTAAATCCTCACCCTAATAGGATTACAACTCTAATAGGAATTTTACTACTAAAGGGAATATACAAAGATACAGTAGAATTTACACAATCACATTCTTAATCCAATAGGACCGCAACAAATATATGACTGATTTGCATTTTTTCAAAAGGATGAATTCAACTGAAATACTACTAATTTGATGGGCTCAATTAGGCACCGTTGTGATGAATTAACTGTGTATTAAATATAATATGGCCTACTGCGGCCCAATAAAACTCGCATTCTATTTTTGGTTTACACACAAACAAGAATGTCCCAGCTTGTTATTTGATAACTCAACATGAATACGCCTTATAAAACCTAAACACCGATACACGAGAACCACGTGCGGAGTATGAGAATGAGATGCCTCATCTGAGACAACTTGACTTCTTCAATGCCCCTCCTTGTGCGAAAACGAAATAAAGATATGAACTTCCAAAAAAAGAAGAAAATATATAAACCTTAAACCGGATTACAGTATGAAGGGGTGGCATTTTCTAAACCGAGTACCGCAACCGAACAGAAAATTACCGAAGTTGCCTAACTTTTCGGCTCCGTTTTGGTAAGCAAACCTGGTAGGTTTGGTCTTTTCGAAACCACCGGTACCGCAACCAAACAGAAAATTACCGAAATCGAATTTACCAAACCGAAAATTGCCTAACTTTTTGGCTCTGTTTTGGTAAGCAAACCTGGTAGGTTTGGTTTTTTCTTCCTTTTTTTGAAACCAAACCAAAATTTACGATTATTATTATAAATAAATGAGAACGTTTTTTAAATGTCAGATAAACTTATATATATATATTAATCTGTAATATGAGCTAAAATTTTAACGAATTTGTCATAATTTTATGAAATTATTAATTTATCATCTCACCATAATTTCTTTAAGTTTTTCATCCAAAAGAAGGTTATTTTAAAGTTTTGAACACATTTTCACAAGTTTATTCACTTATTTATTTATTATTTTTATACAAATATATATATATATATATATATATATATATATATATATATATTCTATATATACTAAAACCCAAACATGTGGTTACTGTTCTAGAGCAGTGTGAGGACCAAAATGCCCCTCAAGTTAGTCTTCATCTATTATTTTATGCCTTATTTGTACAGTAAAATCGTGATTTTGCCCTTTCTATTCACCCATTCCTCCATCTGTTTTCTTTTAGTCTTTTCATAATTCTTTATAAACTCATGAATAGGTGTTGGGAAAACAAAAAAAAAATATTAAAAAAATGTGATTAAAACCGGGCCACGTCGTTGTGGCACAACTAACAATAAAAATTCATACCTTATTTCTTTATAAACCCATGAACAGGTCTTGGGAAAACAAAAAAAAAATTAAAAAAATGTGATTAAAACCGGGCCACTGGTTTGTGGCACAACTAACAATAAAAAATCGTACATTTTTAACTTTTTAAACATGTGTATAGCTGGTGGGAAGACCGAAAAATATTTAAAAAATTGATATACAGTGAATTTAACGGGGCCTCTCTCATACCACGTGTTGCTCATCGCGTGGTGCTTTGTTTGGGTTTTATTTTGTTCCGTTTTGTTTCCTCTCATTTTCAACTTTGCTTCACTGTCGCTTTTCACCCGTTTTGTTTCCTCTCATTTCCATCTTTGTTTCGCGGTCGTTCTCACAGCTTAAATCCTTTTTGCCTCAAAAAATCCTGCTTCGGGTCGTCCCAAATTTTCGTGCTGTTGCTTTCACTCGGTCTTTTGTGCGATTCTGCAGCCTGCGGTTGCTCCGAAAATACGAAATCAGTGTAAGGTTTTTATTTGCACCCTACGAAGACATCTGTGTTTTAGGTGAGGAGTTTTGAAATTCTACTCTTTTGATTCGAAAGATAGTGTGCTTGCTTATTGTTAATTATTTTTATTTCTTTTTGAATTTGTGGGTTTATCTTTTGTGCATCTGAGTATATCATTTGATGTTGTAGATTGGATTTTTGTGGTTTTGAGTTAGTGGGTTTTTTTGGGTGCCTGAGAAATTGTTATCCAATGGTTTGATTCAATATTTTTCCTCATTCTAGAATTGTGACTTGCGGTCTTGCTTTTTATGATTCACTATTTCTTTTTTAATGTTAATCCTTTACTTATGCATTGATGGGTAAGTCTTTGGTTCTGTTTTTTGTTGAGCTTTTTAATTAGCCCAGGCTAGCTGTCCCTTCCTAATGGATGGGTTTGGTTTCTGGATTAAAAAAGCAGTTTCTAACTATGACATCTAAGAAAAGTTAGTCTTTTTTCTCTTTGTCAGCTTATTAAACATGATTTCCTAAGTGTTTATGTTTTTAATTTGTCTGTTTGCAGTGTGGGAGAATTCCTATTATCTCCTATACTCCACAGTTCACTGCCTGCACACGTGTTTAACGTTTTGTTCCACTTTCGGTAAGTAATGTTTATGTCTTTGTCATATGTGGTTCCTTTTTGAGTGTTCCCTTTTGAATCATTGCTTTGCTGCTTTTATCAAATGTTCACTATTTGATAATAATCTGGAACACAGATTTAAGTTTCTCTCTCAACAGAAAATATACCTTTGGGACAAAAACTTGGATTCCAGTTTCATATCATTTTTTTCCATATTAAATCCTGCTTTCCAATTTTGTATACTTAATTAAAATTACTTTTTATTTTTTATTTTTTATATAGGTTGTATAGTTTGTTAATTCAGGTTTAACATCTTATATTATTTTTGAACTTAAATAAGTTGCCAGTATTAGATTGTTAGTGGGGGTTCAATTCAAGATCACAATGCGATGTGCTTGGTTGTACAGTTGTGTTCAAACGTTTTGGATTTCTCTCTTTATCTATAGATTTGCATTAGTATTGTTTGTTGTCAAGTTAGTTCTTTTCCGTGCACATCGATATATAAAGCTTGAGATTTAGATTTTTAGTCATGTGATGCTCAAATGCTTTATTAATTAGTTGGTTAAATATCTGGTATTATTTGGGGCTATAGAATATTAAATTTGTTGTCAATGCTTTGAAATTTAGCTGAGTACCATGGATACCTGATTGTTCCAAATTTGTGTTTATTTCCGCTTCACATTAATGTAAAGTTATATTTATGGAACGAAAAAAAAAAAAAAACAGTTTACACCCATGCCACCTGACAGACATAGTTGTCTTTTATTTCTTTCTTAACTTATTAAAACTTAGTAAGTGTTTTTTCTTTTTGGTTTATGCATTTGCAGTGTGGGAAAATAATTGATTATATCTCCTTAACCCTGTTTTTCCCTTTTGGGACAAGTGCTTCACATTTTGTTCTACTTTTGGTAATTGATTATTTGGTTTCCTCTTTAGTTTGCTTTTTACAACTATTGTTTTACTGCTTTCATAATGTGTAAGTGTTTCATAATAGTTATTCTTTGTCATCTGTTAACGTGTGATCATTTGTGTAACTATCCTAATATGAACTATATTTTTTTTTGTCAAATTTAGTTCTGTAATTACTATCGGTTGATCTATTTCTTTTCTGAGTCCTTTTTATTTTTGGAATTTCGAGTTTATGCAGTCGTTATAGGTTTTGTAACAGTTACGTTAAAATTATTTTAACCATTTATTTAATTAGGAATCAAAGAAATCAATCCTTTCTTTCATATTTGTTTACATATTTATGTTATGGTGATTCTTATCTTTATAAAATTTATATTCTCTTTTAACAGATTCAATGGAAACAGTTAAGATCATCCCTATTGCAGAATTGTGTCCTTACACTAAAGCGGATAAAATAAAGATTCGTGTCTGTAGGATATGGAAATCTAGCATTTCTGCAATTGTTCACAAATACGTAAGACTACAGTGTATCTTGGTTGATGAAATGGTAAGCCATCATTGTCCCATAATTTAATTAAGTATTTTAACGGTTAATAGTATGTTTTTTTTTTCACATTTGTTAGTTTGTTAATGTATGTGTGAACACGAATTTTTCCTGAAACGAAAGAGACAAGAACACGTGTACAAAGTAATATTTGTATTTTTTGATTTGTTTTTGGGTTACAATCTCTTTTACAATTTGCCTCTGATTCTATCTTCGTAAGGTGTTGATTTGGTGGTTTGGTTGTTGATCCGAAGGGCCGTCGGGGCTTGATCTTTGGATGAACAGTTCTTCAAGGGCCTTTGGAGGGCTTGATCTTGATGAACGAGGATGTGTGGATTTGTTGATGGGCTGCTGATCCAAAGGGCCGTCGGGGCTTGATCTTTAGGATGAACAATGGATGATTTCCTCAAGGGCCGTTGGGGCTTGATCTTGAAGGTTGAGGATGAACGGATCTTCGAAGGGCTTTTGGGCTTTTGGGCTTGATCTTCGAAGAACGATGAACGCTTGCTTCAAGGGCCGTCGGAGCTTGATCTTGAAGGAGGATTTGGCGAAGAACGAAGAGAGTTTCCTTGATTCTTCGGGATTTGCTTGAGAGCGTTTGGAGTTTCAAATCTTCAAAGCTTTTGTGTAATGTAAATTGGTGTCTTGAAATGAATGAAATGGCTTCCTATTTATAGAATTCCAAAACTTGATTTTTGGGTTAAAATAATCAGATGAAATAAATCACTTCTGCCAGGCGTCGACATGTGTCCTGTTTGATGACTTTTCTGAATTATTTCGATTTTTCATTGATTCACACGCTACGTATAAAATTTATGTGATACATGAGCGTTGAAATTTTAATTTTTTGTCAACGTTTATTTTCACGAAATTTCGATGTCTACAGTATGTTTCTATATTTCTTTTTTTTTTTTTAAAAAAAAACAGTTTGATTTTTAACATGTCCAAAGTCTTTTGTAATTCTTGGTTGTGATAGTTGACATATTTTCAGTTAGTTTATTTACCCACTGTGCTCATCCAATCTCTCTATATCAAAATATAATGTTTTTTGCTATTTATTTTTTAATAAGTTTTTTAATTCTGTTATTATTCTTTTTTTGTTTTTTTTTTCTTCTTAATATGGCATGTGATCAATTACGAAGAACAATGCAGTTGAAGCATCTGCATCAGACATCGATTGTGAACTGGTAGCCTCAAAGATTGACGCTGGTAGTTGTTACAAAATCATGAATTTTCGCACAATCAGAATCAGAGGACAATATAAAGTGGTGCCACATGAAACCCAGGTTATATTCACTGGACAACAGTGTTTAAAAAAACCGTCTACTATCTTTCCACCCATCCCTTGACATCGGTTTTTCCTACTAGATTTCAACAAGCTCTATCCCCGTCTGAACAGAGATGATATTCTTACAGGTAACATCAATACATGTATATTTGTCTCTGTGTGTGTGTCTACACGTGCATCAATTAAAAACATTACTGTTGTTTTTTTCATTGAAATAAGTTTTGATATTATTTTTGTAATGACTTTTTAAATTGTAAGATGTGATTGGCCATATAACTGCGGTACAAGAATTGGAACCAAAACAGATTAATCAAAGAATAGTGCAGAAGTGTGATATACGCATTGATAATATCAGGTTGTTCTTTCCTTTTACTGTTGCAATTCCAATTTGTTGATATCATTTTCTCTATTAGGCTGCAAAGAAAATTTAGTGTTTGTTTCTCATTTGTTTTGTACACAGAAAAGAAGAATTGTCTGTTACATTGTCGGCATATATTGCAGAAGCTTTTTGTTCTTTTATCGATCCAGAAGTTGTCTTTGTCGATTATTGTTGCGTTTACAAGTTTAAAAGTCAAGATTTACCTAGGTAGCTCACTTAACTAAAACCCACTTTTTCTATCTTTATTTGGATATGTTCTTACATTTCTCGCTATAAACTGTTCCACTCTTTTATCATTATGTAATTTAAGTGTATTTGATTGCTACTCTTTATCACAGAATTTTGATGTCTGATTTTTTTATTTTTTATTTCTTATTTATAAACTGCTAGAACCTGTTTGTTACAGTTTGTATTTCGTTTCTAGCATTGCATGTGCAAATTATTTTACCACATTTTTATATGTATCCATTACAATTTTTTCCTCGCATTTAAACATCTATCATCCAATTAAAAACATTTGCTCATCTACGATATTTGCTAATATTTGTTCGACAATTCTGTTATTATTTTTTGCCATCTACAGAGAACATCGTCTTGAGTAGTACTGGCTCCTCCCTTTTTTTCATCGACCCTGACATCCTGGAGGTTAATTCATATAAATCAACGTCAGTACACTTCTAAAATCGGCCTTCCTATTCAAACCTCTATACATGCTGATTTTCAAAATTCCCTATTTTCTTTTTAAACTTACAGGTTCTCAACCTGTAAAGTTCCTGTTAAAATACTGCCTCCTTCTTCAAGGAAGGCAAATGATGTTGAAATTCTGCATATAGCAAGAAGAGTAACAATAGATGAGCTGTCCTTTTTGGATCCTAATTTGCATAAGTTAACAAACGATTTATGCTTTTCTATCTTTTTTTTTTTAAACATTTACCTACATTTTTACATATTGAACAAAAACTAATTTTGTTCTTGTATTTTCATCCCGAATTCGTACATATTTGTTTTTTCCGAAATTATGAAAGTACGAAACTGCCCTTGAGCGTTGGGTTGAATGTTATTTTTGGGCTAAGTTTAGAGGCCCAAAAGTATGGTTTTGGGCCACTCATATTATTTCCTAAGTTGTGGGAACTAATTAGGGTTTAGTTGTCTTGTAGTAAGCTTAGTTCTAAACCAATTAGAATTAAGTTTGGTGGTTGTGTGTATTGTTGGTTGGCTTAGGACCACACATTCACACACTCCTTGAACACTCTCTCTCCCTCTCCCGTTGACTATCTTATCTCTCTCATTCTCGGACTCTCTCTCAACTCCCTTTGAATTGTACGGACAACACACAAGCAAACCAAAACATCACGGATCGAAGGTTTTAAGACCTCCATTGTGTTCCCAAGGTCCTCGCGAGTCAATCAGTAACTTTTTCAAGCAAAGAAACCTTCAAGAACCCTAGTTTTTGAGAGACTCCGTCGAGGGTACAGTGACCCCGACGTGATTACAGAGGATTCAAGCCATTTCAAGGCCCAAAAAGGTATTTCCTCTTTCCTCTAAGTATTTTGGGATGTGTTTGGACGAGTTTTAACATGAAAATACCCCGAAAAATGAATTTCCGAGAAGATCATTGTTCACCAACTTTTTATTGGTTGTGTTGCTGTGAATTTTAGGACCATAGCAAGCTTAAGGAGGTCCTCACGATGCTCGAAGTGCATCGTTGGTAAATTTGGATCACGAGAAGCCTAGTTTCAAAGAGTTGCAGGTTTGATCGGAATATCAAAGCTTTTCCGACGAGTTTCCAACGACGTTGGACTTCGAGACAGGTATAACGTGGTTCTACATGTCATAAGCTTCAATTTGGTAGTAATTACGTAGAAAATGGTGAAGTTTTGAGTGAGATTAAGAAGTTTGAAGTTTTACCCAGTTTCTAGCGCCGGCGACGGTCGCCGGAGCTGAAGGTTGAAGGCGAGAGGATATTCCGTCAAGTCTGACGGAATATTCTCACGCCGTTAATTAAATTTCACGGTTTCTGTTAGGATTAAACGGAATATTCCTAAAGGTGTCACTGTTTCTGTCCCGTGTGCCAGGCACGTGTCGCGCGTGGGTGACGCGTCTAGCCGTGCCTTGGCCGGCGCGTAAGGGCGTGTGAGAGCTCCAAAATTTATTCTAAAAATTTGGGATGTTCCTGAGGTTGTATAGATCATTTTGGTATATTCACACACCTCAATTGAGCAATGTATGAGAAGTTATTTCTTAGTTTCGTTTATGTGCTTTAAAATAACGTATTTATAGTTGTTTCTCACATAGGCGAGACCTATCCAGAGGACGAGAGTAGCCAGGCTAGGCACGGGGGCTACGATCCGTCTACGTACCAGTGAGTGGGCTGTTGTTTTCCGTATATACCTATATACTATGTATTTTTCCCAAAATATGCATTTTTAAATGCTTTTAGCAAAGAATTGCCATGCCAATATATTTCATACTATTGAATACGCATTATGAATTGTATGCGCATGATTGTTGGTGTTGTGGGCGCTTAGGTAAATTTCAGGTAAGATTATGTGTGGTTATTAAGAAGTTGAGTTTGAAAAGTATGATGAGATGCATCGAGAGCTGATTAACCTGCACCCCGGTGTTAGTGCTCCCTCCCAGAGATAGGGGCATAGTCTTTCACGTGATGTTCACCTCCCGCACCACACGCTCATCTTGGATCCAAGTTAGGTGCACAGGCCTGCCGTATAGACCACTTACAGTGGGTTCGACTCGTAGGTGACCCGCGATTATTCGCACAGTCTTCACGTGATTGTAGCACTAGACCGTATTGTTTACACCCAGTTCTGTCATATAGACCACTATAAGTGGATTCGACTCGTGTGCAGGCATGATTTATGAGCTAGAGTTCAACTGACGAGCTGTTGCAGTTATTATTGCATTTGAAATACTTACCTGATGATTTGATTAGTATGGCATGGAATATTCATGATTTGTGCATTGAGTATGATGATGATTTTCAGATGAGATTTAGTATATGTATATACTATTTTCTGGGAAAGTATACAGGTTTTACGGTGAGGGGCTATAATTAATGTTTTTGAAATGATTTTCGAAAGACTTTGTTTTTGCCCACTCACGCTTTTGTTTTGCGCCCCTCCAGGTATTAGGTAACTTTGTTGGTGGCTCACGATGACATATCGGAGATTCTGACAGACATCACCCATGTAGGACCACCTTCGGGTGTTAATCATTTAAGTACTTCTTATGCATTGACTGCACTTAGACTTTTATGCTCTGAATGCGTATTCACACTTATTCATGTTTTTAGTACCCCTTGAAGTTGTTTTTTTTTTATTCATTCGTATTTCTTATTATATTATTGCTTCCGCACTGTGCACATGGCTATGTCACCCTCACGTGACGGCCATCATGCCTCGATCTCGGTCGGGGTGTGTCAACACGTGTCACAAAACATTTGACAGAATGATACATTCCTATGTAAAGCATCTGTCAAACGTTTTGACACGCGGTATGATTGGTGGTACAATGCTTGCCCTAGCTGTGTCAAACAAATGCATAAGGACCCATCGACCAGACAACTCATCTGTCAGAAACATGCTAACCAAATTCCAACACCATGGTAACATTCAATATGCAAGTTTGTTATTCTGTCTTTTTTTACTTTTTCTACGATTTTCAATTCCATGTTGTTTCTTTCCAACTAAAAAATGACTTCAAATCTGTAACCTCTAAACTTTTTTCCTCTGATTGTTAGCAATGAGTTATAAGCCATAAAAAACTTATGGAATTCAGTTTTTAAATATAGGTACAAAGTTAATTTGATTCTTGAAGACAACACAAATGAAATTAGTGCTTTGATAATTGGCAAAGTTGGAGAAAAACTCTTTGGTATGCCCTGCAAAGATTTGGTCATCAATCAGAGATTGATTGACCAACAACTGCCAAATGAGCTTTTGCGACTGATTGGACAAAAGAAGATTTTCCCTTTGCGATTCGAAAATAGAAAGAATAGTTTTAACTCAAGTGATGTGCTGGTTTACAATGTGTCTGATGGTACAGCTATACTACCAATAACTCCACAGATCTTACCAAGACCAGTCACAATATCTTCCACTATTGTATCATCTTCAACCTCACCACCTCAAACAAGTAAAGAATCACATAAACGAAAGAGGGAGTCTGTGAGGAAAGCTCTTTTTACTGGCAGTGAACAGAAGTATACATTCAAATTCCATAGTATCATAAAATCTGATACTTTTATTTTACTTCCCTGTGTTCAAATATTCATACATTCTGGCTATCTTGCTTTGCTTGATGCATACCTCTCAAGAATCTCCTCATCTTTTTTTTTTTTCTTTTTTTTTTTTGAAGACAAAATTTGAGTAAAGAGTATTACGAATTATAGTTGGACAACATTTTTTATGTTTTATTCAATAAAATGTGCTCATGAGTCATGGTCATTTAAAACAATGAAGCAAAAGAAATTTCAGAAGTTAACGCGAAAGAATTTGATGAAATGCCTATCAAATTGCTGAAAAAAAAATTCACCTCCAGCTTCTACAAAAACAAATAGTCCCTCCAAAAATTAACTAGGTCAGTATGGTTTCATTTTGCTAAATTCTTTGGTTCAAAACTGGTCAGCTGTGAACTTAATCACTGTCTAAATCCGTTGCATTATATTTCTCTGTATAGGTTGGTTTCTGAAAGTCAACACTGATAATGCTCCTGCAACAAGACATTTCCTCCTCTGCTACAATATATTTTGCTACAATATATTTTGCATCTTTTCCTGCTCTGTATTAAACGTTGTCTAATATCTTTGGTGGTTTGTAAATACCACTTTCTACACAAAACTGGACAATATTTTTTGCACCTACCTATACCAGCATTTGTTAATTTTTTGTGTACAGAAGCTGGTTTAGTTTTTAGAGCACAAAGAACAGCTAAAGTAGAATATATAGCTGTAATATTTTTTGTATCCCTATATAAAAGTATGTGCTAATTTTTTGTTTGTAAATATAATCATCCTAATCCAAAAACAGTTATAAGTGTTGTGATCCAATCAAAAACATTCATGTTCATCCCTATCTTCTCACAATTCAAGCTTTTCTCCAACTTTTCCAATTTGTTTGTTGTTAATGTTGTTGTTGCTTTGCAAGTTCATTTTTCAAGTCTTTAATATAGCATTTCATTATGCTTTAAAACCCGCAGCAACATGCGGGTATGAATAACTAGTATACCCTAAAACTCAGTTTTGGGTTACTGTTTATCTATAGTGTCCGGACAAAAATGTCCCTGGTTTTTTACTTAATTTGTTGTTTTGCCATCTGCTTTTTTGTTTGCCTTTTGTCTCTCTTTGCTTTTCTGTTTCCCTTTTGCTTCTCTCCGTCTTCATCTCGCTCTCTTCGTGTTGGATCCTTTGATTGTGGGTATTTTCTCTGTATTGTTAGATCTGTTGTTTTGGTGTATGATTTGTTTGTGTTTTTCGTTTTTCATTTTAGGATGTATTGTTCTACGTTTTATTTCGATTTTGTTTTTCTGATTTTTTTTGTTTTGTTTTTTTGTTTATATCCTTAGATCTGCTGCTTGGTTATATGATTAGGCTGTGTGCTAAATTTAATGCGAGCGAACTCAAAACTGTGCAGAGGGACGAATGCTGCTGCAAATCACACTCAAGTGAATCCTACAACAATTTCATGTGAGTTTTATGTTTATTTTGCGTGATTTTTTTATCTCAATTTGTGTTGATTCGAATGAGTTTGGGTTTGTCGTGCATATCGAAATCTTCAAATATCCAGCTTGGTGGGTGTTCTCTTATATTACAGTTTGAGTTTTGATTTCTAGTCTGGAAATTGAAACTTAAAAAATGTGGACATGAATGATGTCTTTGAAATAGAATCATGGTGCCAAGGGGAAGGGAGAACACCCATAAAGGGTTTGGTTTTCTGGTGAGTTCTCCGGTATTATTGATAATTTCAAGACATAATAACAATTAATTATATTATTTACTCGAGTATGATATCAAGAGCTATTTGGTTTTAGGATTTTGAGTAATTATGTTTGTATTTGATTTGAAGACATCACAGAAAACCAATATCTTATCTAATCGTTCAATAAAATATCAAATATAAACGTGTGAAATAAACTACTATTGTGATAACGTTTAGAAATAGATAATTTTTTTTTATCATTATCGGTTTAACTTATCATATGGATTATGATACTATTGTGGTCAAAATACAATACTATTCTGTTTAGTTTGCGCGATTAATATTTGTTTGGCTGATGAGAAAATGGAGAAAATTTTGAATGTTTAGTTCTATTTTGTTGGAAAAATCTGTATTTATAGCCAATCGGTGATAGATGTTAAAAGATGTATATTGATTTTATGATTTTATGTTATGAGTATTCTGTTAATTTATTTTTATGCAAAATTTGATTTCTGTGATGGTGCTAAATGATTTATTAGATTGCTATTTTGACTTCAGTTGTTTTTCTTTCTCTTTTATTAGTCTTTTCTTATATATTTGATTGACAGGCCTCCTGGATTTTGAATTGTGGTTGGAAATTGGAGTCCTCACAAGAAGTATAGGTAAAACCACTACTTTTCCTTATTACTTTTAAATACTTTTTTTTTTTTTTTACCTGGTGACAGAATTTCCAATAGATGTCAGCACGTTATCTTTCTTATTCACATTTTGAATTCACCTTTAACAACATAGCAAAGCAACCTGATTAAGGTATGAAAAAAGCTTAAGAAAAAAAGTAAATACTTTCGAAAAAATTCCACTTGAAATTAACTTTCACGAATGTTAGTATGGCAGAAGAACCTTACAGTATATGCAAATACATATTATAATTCATTGCAGAATGAAAGAACTCAAATAACCTAAATAAAAAAACCTAACACACTTATTAAATCATTCAAAATGTATAGAAAGGGTGAAATTTGATGCAACCTGTTGAAGTTCACCTCTGCGATTAATTTCCATTTAGAATCCTACACCACAAAACAAACATTAAAACAACACCTTTGCTAGCCACCATGCTCTCAAAATTCCTCAAATCTCTTATACATCACAAAGAGAAGCACATGCATCTAGAGAATTGAATATTAGTATCACTACTATGTATTCAGTTTCATTGTTGTTTCTTCTCTTTGTTTTCAATTTTTCTCATCATCCCCCAACGAAGTCAAAACCTATTAAATTATTCTGGTCCAATCGAGTATTTTGGAGTTTTATATATTATTATATCTATTCTCATTTTTCATATTGCATTTTAGTGATCGAAACTGTGTTTATATTTAACCTTCATATTCAAGAGTTATTCTTGCAACCAATCATTCAAATCCTAAGATATACACAAAATCATGACTCATTAGACAAAATTGTAATGAAAATGTCAAAACAACCGAATAACTAATCAATTGTTGGTTTAGCTGATTATTTGTATTCTTGATAGAAATTCTAAAAGTGAACAATTTGGACCATTGATTGACCGTGCATTTGAAAATAGGATGATCATTTTGTAGAAAACCTGTATATAGGTGAGAATATTTATGAATTTTTGTAAGTGATTTGGTAAAAGCATTCTTTCCTTTTATAAAATGACAACAGCAATCATTTCAAACCTAAAGTGGAAAACATTGACTTTCTCGTATGTACATAAGTGCCGGAAATTACAATTTATAGAGAGTCAATTTCAGAATAAAAAATTTATACTCTTTAAATTCAATAAATCTATAATACATTGGCTTAAGAATTGTTATTAACAACACTAGAAAACCGTCTTTCTGCATTCTTCTCTGTTCCATACATAATTACAACATGATTTCATAATACATAATTACAACATCACTCATTGTCTTCGAATTCCAAATTTAGGTCAGACCAATTGTCATTTATCCTTCTATTAATAACGGGGATCCCGTGGAAAACATGATGGCTCCTTCTGGGGGAAATTGTGCCCCCAACCCCAATGCCAAAATCAGGTGGCTTGAGAATAAGTGTTTTTTGTAGAATTATCAGAGAGACGGGTCATACGGCCCACTTCCAACAATACCGATATTGTCCCCAACTTCGTAATTACCACATGCACAATCCGTCAGGTGTGGGGTTTTATCACAAAAGGTCTCGGTGTTAGTTAGAGCGGGGTTAGGATATTTAAACTATTACTTTTCTTTTTGTATAGCTGATGTGGGATTCAACACGCCCCCTCACGTGAGACCCAATTAGTGGGTCACACGTGGGAGATCCACACATCGACAACCACGTGGAGCTAAGGGGACTCACCCTACACACGGGGCCAAGGGACCAACCATCATCGTGCGGGGCCAAGGGGACCCACCCATCACGTGGTAATACAGGACGGGCCCACTCCCTGGCTCTGATACCATGTAGAATTATCAGAGAGACGGGCCATACGGCCCACTTCCAACAACACCGATACTGTCCAACTTCGTAAATTACCACCTTCACAATCCGTCAGGTGTGAGGTTTTTGTAGACATCGAAATTTCGGTGAAACAAATGTTCACCAATGCATTAAAGTTTTAATATGTCAAGGCATACATGGCATACGCCACGTGTCGTACAAATTGTACACATGGCGTGTGACTCAAACAAAATAGGAAGAAATACCCTTGGAGGATCAAAACAAGTTTTTCTTCGCATTTTGGGAAATGACAAAGCAAGCACATTTTAAGTTTAAAATTGCATTAAGTGGGAAATTAGGCCATAAATTTACCACTTCAAAGTTTAAAATGT
This sequence comes from Cotoneaster glaucophyllus, assembly GCA_036320875.1. NCBI lineage: Eukaryota > Viridiplantae > Streptophyta > Magnoliopsida > Rosales > Rosaceae > Cotoneaster > Cotoneaster glaucophyllus. Next base: position 16,932,976 of record CM070069.1, on the reverse strand, counting down.
TATTAAGTGGGAAAATTAGGCAATGGTGCTTGGGTGGGAAAATTTTGTGGTGGTAATTCATTCCCAAAAGCCTATAAATAGGCCTCTCCATCAAGGTATCAAATCACCAATTCACAAATACATCTCTCTACTCCCAAATTGGAAGAGAAATCACTTAGAATTGTGTCCTTGGAGCTTTGAAACTCTAAAGCTCTCAAGCAAGTCCCGAAGGATCAAGAAAGCTCTCTTCGTTCTTCGCCAAATCCGCCTTCAAGATCAAGCCCTAAGGCCCTTGAAGAACTTCCACCAATTCAAGATCAAGCCCCGACGGCCCTTGAAGAAAGTGTTCATCGTTCACCGTTCACCGTTCTTCAAGATCAAGCCCAAAAGCCCTTGAAGATCCGTTCATCCGTTCATCCTAAGATCAAGCCCCAACGACCCTTTGGATCAACAACATCAACAAATCAGTTCATCCATCAACCTTCAAGATCAAGCCCAAAAGCCCTTGAGGAAATCCGCACAACCGTTCTTCAAGATCAAGCCCAAAAGCCCCCTTGAAGTCCAGTTCATCAACCTTCAAGATCAAGCCCAAAAGCCCCTTGAAGAAACTTCCAACCGTTCATCCAAGATCAAGCCTCGACGGCCCTTGGATCAATCACACATCCACAAATCAACACCTTACGGAGATCGAATCAGAGGATAAGGTTAAGAGAGATTGCAAACCCAAAATTCAAATACATAATATTTGTTTGTACACGTGTTTCTGTCGCGTTTCGTTTCAGGAAATTTTCGTGTTCACAGTTTTATCACAAACGGCCTCGGTGTTAGTTAGAGTAGGGTTAGGATATTTAAACTATCACAAAATGTCTCGGTGTTAGTTAGAGTGGGATTAGAATATTTAAACTATTACTTTTCTTTTTGTATGGCCGATGTGGGATTCATTTTTCATGTAGAATATTGTAATTGAATCATCAATTAAGTTACAATTTAACAAAAATAAGTAGAAAGGGCTAACAACCAAAGTTTAAGATAGAAATACTATTTGTCTTTGATAGTAGTTATATACATGTGTAGTATTGTGAAATAAATATGATGTGTGTGTTGATTTTTTTAAGAGATAAGTACCCACGCATGCAATAGATTTTTGTAAAAACGAATTATATGCATGGTATCTTTTTTACTGTGAATGACCATATTCTTTCTCATACATTATTGTGCAACATTCTGTGTTGTAGATGGATTAACTAGTTTTTCTACCCAATATCATTTCTTTGTTTTACTTACTAATTTTTATAGCCATTATTCATATGCAGCTTATGAAAAATTATGACTAATTTTTGCTGGATTCTTTATTTGGGTGATCTAATTTGTAACAGAGGACCCACAGAGAAAAAAGAGTAAATCTCAAGTCAAGAGTGCAGAATCATTGAAGGTCAGCACCAAACTGGTTGGTTAACTCCTACTTCATACTAGACGCCGCTATGTTTTGAACAATTGTTTAAATGTAGAATGCTAACCTGTTGTTTTCTGTAAATATAATTTAGCTGCCAACTAATATTCAATAGTGAAAAAAAACTACAATTTTTGTAGTACATTGGTAAAATAGGAGCGGTTATATTTTGAACAACTCTTAATATGTATATAATATCAATGTAGATGGTTAAGTTATCAACAACTACTATATGGTTTTATGTGAATACTTTGTACATGTTTTGTATAAATAGTCTCTACATATCCATATACCGACACTTAATCCCCTATTTGCATAATGTACTTATAATTCGCTTGACACTCCCGCGGCAACGCGTGAGCTAAATCTCTAGTGTAAACTAGATGTGTGTAATAAATAGGTTTTTCAAGTTCTCTACGTATTTTTTGTACCAAAAGATGTCACACTAGTTCTCTAAACTTAAGGCGAACTACTAAAAAAGTACATTAGACTCGCTAACATAGAGTTTAACTAATTACAAGCTTTGAGTATTTAACATGGTCATATGACATTTAAAAATATTTCTCTAAATATAAAATATATTAGTGTTATTTTTTAGTTGTAACTTATTATTTCATTTGGGTTGTATGTTTGTAACCTATTATTGTTTTTTTGATGTAACTTTTTAATTTTGCTAGTTGCTTTCTTTTTCAAGTTTTTTTATTATTCCATTCAAATTTTGAAGTTACATAAAAATTTGACACTCAACCTCACATAAAATTACACTAAAAATTTGGCACTCAAAATCACTTAAATATGGGCTAAAATTGAGAGAGCCCAAAAAAACTGGGCTAACAAACAAATCCCAATCCAATTTTTCGGTTTACCAAACCAAACCGAAATCAATCCAATTGTTCAGTTTACGAAAATTTTGATTCGATATTGGTTTGATTTAGTTTTTGATTTGGCATATTTGATTTGGTTACCAAACCAAAACCAGTCATATGCATAATGCTCAATATTATGGAGCTTATGTGATTATCACTTTGGTCAATGATCTAGTTGTGTTTGTTTCTGCTAAATGTGTTTTATGCATTTTATATTTTGGACTTCTTGTGGGATGGTTTATAAATTTAATACATGAGGAAGCTTGTTGAGAGTATCTTATTATGGAGAAAGAAATAATGCATAAAGTTTTCTGAAATCATGGCCTCTCACTCTCTCAATTGATTCTGAGTTCAATGCTCAAAGTTTAACATGTATTAGATGAGACATTGCACGTGCTCTCACCTCATCGTATCCTATAAAAGTTGAACCGTCTCTAGTGATCTTTTTGTAATTACGCAACGTGATAATTACAAGAAAATAAAATAGTAACTCTAAATTTAGAAAACTAGATCCATTACAAGAAAACTCTCAAGGTCCATGTCTGAATGGAGAAATGCTAAGGTGATCTTTCAAAATGGGACTCTCCATAGTCTCTCTGTTATTTCACAGTTTAACGTCAATTATCGTGCCAACATTATAAAACATTGTGCTAAAAAACTTGAGAACACAGAGAGTTCATGGAGAGTCCCACTTTTGAAAGAGCCTCTTAATATTTCTCGTAATAATATGCAAGATACAACCCCAAATTGAAAACAAAATATGAAAAGTAACAAAATTCCAAACATATCCACAACACTTGATAAAAATTCAAACTTAACATGGTAAACAATGGAATTTACTTTAGAATCCACATCATTATTTGAAATGACGTATTACATACCCTAATCGAAGCTCGGAACCTAAATATGTAAATGAATAATTGATCAACTTCGCCATCTATTCCATCAAGCAATCATTAACCTCAAGGCTTATAAGCTCTACTCTAGTGGAGAACCTTTGGATTAACCCAATATTACATGCATCTAGTGGGGATAGTTTTGACAATATGTAGCTACCTTAATGCGGCTATTCCAATTAAGCTGTACCAACCATTCACTTCGGCCTTTTGGTCTTTACATCGGGCTTCTTTAATAGCCTAAAAACGAAGTCCCAACATTGTTAATTAACCACTCAAAGTTAGCCACAGATACGAACCCATTTATTTCTAACACATGGGATGTCGTTGTATGCAGTGGCGAAGCTACAGAGGGACTGGGAGGGGCGGCCGCCCCTCCCCTTGCCGGAAATTAAGCCCATGAAGGTGGTTCCGCCCCTCTGGTCTCGTCGGAATGAATGGCTGCACTATAGTCTGCAGATTGGTTTCTGGGTTTCTGCGGCTGCTGTGTAGCAGCTTATGTAATTTTTTTTTTTTAAATCCCTTAAATGAAACGGCATCGTTTCATTTTGCATTGACAAAAAAATAAAAGGAAAACTAATGAAAAGTTAAAAAAAACTTCACTTTTAACGAAAAGCCCTTTTTAAAGGTATAGTGAATAGTGTTAGGTAAAGGTAAAAATGTGGTTTTTCGTTAAAAGTGAACAGTACCGGAAGTGTTTCGTTAAAACTCCCAAAAATAAAACCCTTTAAAAAAACGACGCCGTTTCGTTAATTGGGGACCATTGTCCCCCATGCCTTCCATTTTTCAAAGCAAACCTTCACTTTTTGAAACCCAATTCCCTTTTAACCAATCAGAAGACCCATGCGTGCCCCCCCAAATCCCAGCAGCTTTCACGTTTCAGGCTTTCAGCGCCTCTTCCCTCTGTGACTCCGTCTCGTTTCGTTGTCTCTTATTTCTCCTTCAAGCCGAGCCAGCCGCCATCCTTCAGCACAGCAGCCAACCTGTTGGGTTGGTTTTCCACTTTTCTCTCAAATTTAGGTAAATTTTTTAACTTTCTAATTTATATTATCCCTAACCCTAATTGATTAATTAATACAAAATTTTAGTTAATTAATATAGAATCATAGAGTAATACACTAATATAGTTATTGATTATTGATTTTTGCAAATAAATATGAATCCTATGAATGATTATTGATGAATGAAATTATTGTCTAGACTCTACAGTAAAAATTGAATTCTTGATTATTGATATAAATTTATTAATTGAATTTTTGTGTATTAAATAATTTATATGAATATTGGTATTGATTAATTGAATTGTTGGTTTAATTAGTTAGTACTCATATTGACAATAGTATAGCTTACTCTAGAATTAAGAGTCTAAGACATTTTTTTTCTTTTCCATATACAGTTAAACAATGGAACGATACTATAAGAAACAATGCTTAGATCCTCCTTCAAATATTCCGGCTAGTCCTTCTTCGAATATTCCAAATAGTCCTCCTTCGAATATTCCAAATATTCCTTCTTCAAGTATTACAGGTAGTTCCCAACAAAGTGAGGTAACCAAGTTGGATGAAATACTGACTAATCTTTCTGTAGACCCTGGACATAGACGTCGAATGCTTGATTATCCACCTAATTATCGTGAAGCAATTCGCCGACACTATCTCCAAAATAATCCTTGTCAACCTAAAGATCACATCATGCCCAGAAAAGTTAGCAACAATCGATGTTTTGTCACCCGTTGGTTTGATAATTTTAAGTGGTTGGAGTATAATATAGTAAAAGATGCCGCATTTTGCCGTTATTGCTATCTATTCAAGTGTGATTTTGATAAAGAGGGAAATGCCGGAAGTGATGTCTTCAATGAGATTGGGTTTACAAATTGGAGGAAATGACTCAAAAATTTTCAAGATCATGAGGGAGGTGTTGGAAGTCTTCATAATAAAGCTTTACAACAAGCTAGAGATTTGATGATGCAAAAGCAACATATTGAAACATTTGTGATTAAGTAAACCGATGAAGCTCGCATTAATTATCACACTTTATTGCGTGGCGCACTTGATTGCACAAGATGGTTGTTGCAACAAGATAGTTAGTATTATTGTTATGTTTGAAGCCGTGGTGGAGGTGGTTGAATGGATTAAAAGTGATCGGAACCAAGATAATCTCGGTGAAGCAACTAGGTTATTCAAAGACATACAAACTTTTGATTTTGTGTTTCATCTTTTCTTGATGAGACTTATATTGGGAATTACAAATGAGTTATCACAAGCATTGCAAAAGAAAGATCAAGATATTGTGAATGCGATGGCGTTAGTGGAAGTATGCAAGCAAAGACTACAATCCTTGAGAGATGATGACTTTGGGGACTTGTTTCATGATGTAGAAAAGTTTTGTGAGGAGCATGATATTATTGTTCCTAACATGGAGGATTTGCATTTCGTACCTGGAAAATCAAGGCGCAAAGCTCCAAAAATCACAAACTTCCATTACTATCGTGTGGACCTCTATTTTCAAGTCCTTGATATGCAACTAAAGGAATTGAATGATCGCTTCAATGAGGTAAACACCGAGTTGCTTCTTTATATGACATGTTTGAGTCCAGTGAATAATTTTGCAATCTTTGAAAAAGCAAAAATTGTTCGTTTGGCCCAACTCTATCCTCAAGATTTTGATCGTATGGACCTCATGAATCTTCCAATTCAACTTGACAATTACATTCATGATATGAAGGTGCATAGTGAGTTTTCATCATTGAGAGGAATTAGTGATCTTGCAAAAGAGTTAGTGAAGACCTAGAGATGTGAAAGCTATATGTTAGTGTATAAGCTTCTTACATTGGCTTTGGTGTTACCGGTTGCAACTGCTTCGGTGGAGAGAGTTTTTTCTGCTATGAAGATTGTGAAAACACCATTGCGTAACTGTGAACACGAAAATTTCCTGAAACGAAACGCGACAAGAACACGTGTACAAACAAATATTTTGTATTTAATTTTGGGGATGCTATCTCTTTTAACCTTGATCCTCTGATTCGATCTCCGTAAGGTGTTGATTTGTGGATGTGTGATTGATCCAAAGGTCATCGAGGCTTGATCTTGGATGAATGGTTGAAAGTTTCTTCAAGGGCTTTTGGGCTTGATCTTGAAGGTTGATGAACGGGTCTTCAAGGGGCTTTTGGGCTTGATCTTGAAGAACGGTTGTGCAGATTTCCTCAAGAGCTTTTGGGCTTGATCTTGAAGGTTGATGGATGAACGTATTTGTTGATGTTGTTGGTCCAAAGGGCCGTTGGGGCTTGATCTTAGGATGAACGGATGAACGGATCTTCAAGGGCTTTTGGGCTTGATCTTGAAGAACGGTGAACGATGAACAATTTCTTCAAGGGTCGTCGGGGCTTGATCTTGAATTGGTGGAAGTTCTTCAAGGGCCTTAGGGCTTGATCTTGAAGGCGGATTTGGCGAAGAACGAAGAGAGCTTTCTTAATCCTTCAGGACTTGCTTGAGAGCTTTAGAGTTTCAAAGCTCCAAGGACACAATTCTAAGTGATTTCTCTTCCAATTTGGGAGTAGAGAGATGTATTTGTGAATTGGTGATTTGATACCTTGATGGAGAGGCCTATTTATAGGCTTTTGGGAATGAATTACCACAACAAAATTTTCCCACCCAAGCACCATTACCTAATTTTCCCACTTAATAACATTTTAAACTTTGAAGTGGTAAATTTATGGCCTAATTTCCCACTTAATGCAATTTTAAACTTAAAATGTGCTTGCTTTGTCATTTCCCAAAATGAGAAGAAAAACTTGTTTTGATCCTCCAAGGGTATTTCTTCCTATTTTGTTTGAGTCACACGCCATGTGTACAATTTGTACGACACGTGGCGTATGCCATGTATGCCTTGACATATCAAAACTTTAATGCATTGGTGAACATTTGTTTCACCGAAATTTTCGATGTCTACAAATGCCCCCACTTCAAGGCGCATCGTATACATGTGCTTGTCAAGTGTAGAAGATGTGTTTTGAAGTACCTCAATGTAGGTGTCGATTCAAGGGCCGTCAAGGCTTGATCTTGAATCGGGCTGGAGTTTTCTTCAAGTGCCGTTGAGGCTTGTTCTTGAATTTTGTTTGAAATTTCTTCAAGGGCCGTTGAGGCTTGATCTTGAAATGGACTGCAAATTTCTTAAAGGGCCGTAGAGGCTTGAATCTTGAATTTTGTGCTGCAAGTTTCTTCAAGTGCCGTTGAGGCTTGTTCTTAAATTCGGTTGGAAGATTTTCTGGTTTCCTCCAATTTTTAACTTTCCACAGGCTTATTCTTGAACTGGGTTGGAGGATTCTCTGGTTTCCTCCGTATGGATCATGCGGTTCTGCAGGCAAAGGTGTCATGCTATAGTGATCTGATTCAGCTCACCATGTTGCATTCTTCTCTGCTTGTTTCTTTTGCCTGGAAGAAGTGGTGTGCAACCTTTTGCCTTTAAATGGTCCTTCAGAGCACTTGAGCACTTGAGAGCAAGGCTAGGTAAGCAACCAGGCAAAAGGTTTCGATCAATCAGCCCCAGATTGGACGTTTGATTTCAGGTTCTGACTGATTGCTTTCTTTGCTTCTGACCCTGCTGATATGAGATACGTTTGCTTTTGAAGAAGTAGCGGATGAACCAGCACATATATTGGTTGCGCTTGTCTCCACATGCTTCGATGTATTAATTTCACCTGCCTCATCTGTTCTTCAGGCAGATGTGGTATTCTCCCTATGCAGGTTTGACATCTTTTCTTGCAGTATTTGCCCCCTGATGCAGGAGTTGAATGCAAACCTTGCATTTGAATGGTCATTCAGAACATCACTTCTTAGCGGCTCATCATGCAGAAGTTTGAGTGGAAGTTCCGACATATTGCTTTTCTTTATCCTTGTCTTGCAGGTAAGAACAAGGACTAAGGAAAGGACAGGGAGATTGCATGATATGAGATACTCTTGCTCTCGTCCCTGATGATATGAGATACGTTTGTTTTTGAAGAAGTAGCTTTCCACAGGTTTAATCTTGAACTAGGCTGGGAAGTTTCTTCTGCTAGAGTGGCTTCAAATGTTCTAAATTTACTCATTTTACCTGAAGCTGAGCTCGATTGAAGGGTGGTGGACACTTGATCTTGAATCGGACTTGTGATTTCTTCAAGGGCCGTTGAGGCTTGATGGAAACGGGCCCACGAGCGGTTTCAGGATTTGAACATCTGGCAAGCCGACACGAGGTGGAGATGATGGCCTGTTTCTTTGTTCAATCTCCCCAACTCATATTGAAGAGGGTCAGGAGATGAATCTTCAAGGTTGATGCTTCATTGTCGCTCGTCTTGTCTGTTCTCCAGGCAGATGAGTACTCGAGAGCAAAACTAGGTAAGCAATCAGGGAAGGAATGGAGCAGTCCGTTCCTGATTGGAAGCTTGGTACAAAGTGCTGCCCTATTGCTCTTCTTCTTATTGTCCTGTAGTGAAGAGGGAGGACAAAGAAAAAGATAGGGAGAAAGCATGATATGAGATACTTTCACTTTGGTGTGACTTGTTTGCAGAGGCATTCTTGGGGAGGAAGAAGACTGAGTATTTCGAGAGGTTTTGCTGGGAGTGTTACTCTCGGAGGTGAAGAAGGGTTTGGGCATTTTTGCAGGTCTGCCTTGCTATAGAGGACGAAGGTCGACATATATAGGAATTTCCAGACCTCAAGTAGTGGCACTATTCCTTTACTCTTGTCGGCAACCGTTGGGTAATCGAAACAGTAAGATTCACGAGTTTTTTAACTTTGTCAGAAATCTTTGACAAAGTTGCCCGTGATTTACGCAAAGCTGAAATTGCGTGTGAAAGGTGCCGACAAACCTGGAAAAGCTGATCTTTTGAAATCCGTGGAGCGGCCCCTCTTCGATCTTTGAACCGGTGACCTCGTTGCCTCTTCGATTTCCGAACAGGCGGCCCCGTCGCTTCTTCCCTTTTTTTTTATAGAGGCGTTGATTATGCGCCAAAAGCATGCTAAGAGAGTTGTTGCATGCAAAGAATTCGCCTCTTTTGTATTTTCTGAGAATTCGATTTACCTGACCTCTCATTCTTTCATCATTTTCGCAAATGGCTTGCCCATCTGATCGTCGTCTTGACTTGAATGTTGGAGAAGATGTCGATATGTCTTCTCCAGACAATATATGGCACCCATCCTTCCTGTCCCCTACCGGTCCTCTTACAATTGGGGACTCTGTGATGAAGAACGACATCACCGCTACGGTGGTAGCTAGGAATCTTCTCACCCCTAAAGACAACAGGATCCTCTCCAAGCGGTCTGATGAGCTGGCTGTTCAAGACTCTTTGGCTTTCAGTATTCAGTGCGCGGGCTCCGTATCGAATATGGGCCAACGTCTTCTTGCTCGAACTCGCCAGGTCGAATCCTTGATGGCTGAGGTTGCGAGCCTTAAGCTGGAGATTAGAGGGCTCCGGCACGAGAACAGGGAGTTGCACATGCTTGTCAATGGTTACTCGACGAGCATGAAGAGAAAGCTTGACCAGCTGCAGGAATCAGAAGGTCGGATTCAGAGTGACCATCGGATGTTTATGGCTTTACTTCAAAGGCACCTATTGCCTTCGTCCTCTAGAGTTTCGCCGAGTGTTGAGGCTCCAAACAATCAACTTCCAGCGCCTCTTCTTCCTGGGGTTCAGCCGAGTGATGAGGCGCCACCTGATTAACCATTGTGAAGGCTCCCTTTTCTTTTCTTTTTTCTTTTTTTTTTTTTTTAAATGTAAATTTCTGTAATTTATAAGAGAAATCAATAAACGAGCTTTGTTTCATTTAGTGTACATTTTTTTCTCTTTTTTTTTTTATTCTTTATTTTGATGTGACTGAACTCAAAGTTGAATGTTTGAGCTGCCTACGTACCCTTCCAAAGAAGAGATCAAGTCATAACGTAGTTCAAAATACCTTTTTTTTGTTGTGCCGTACGCAGTTTATGCTCTTACGGGTCAGGAGCTGTTATTGTCGCCTTTTACGCTCGTGCGGACGAGGAGCTTTGGTTGTCGCCTTTTATGCTCGTGCGAACGAGGAGCATTGGTGTCGTGTGCAGTTTAGGCTCGTGCAGGCAAGGAGCATTTGTGTCGTGTGCAGTTTAGGCTCGTGCAGGCAAGGAGCGTTGGTGTCGCCTTTTAGGCTCATGCGAACGAGGAGCATTGATGCCGTGTGCAGTTTCAGCTTGTGCAGGCAAAGAGCGTTGGTGCCGTGTGCAGTTTAGGTTCATGCAGGCAAGGAGCGTTGGTGCTGTGTGCAGTTTAGGCTCGTGCAAGCAAGGAGCGTTGGTGTCGCCTTTTAGGCTCGTGCGAACGAGGAGCATTTGGTGGCCGTGGATTTGTCAAGCGATCTGGGAAAGGCGTTCCTCGCAATCTTCATAGCAAGGAGCCTTGGCCGAGTAATTGAAGAAGTCTTCGAGGAAGAGGTCGCACATTGTGATGGGGACGGATGATCTTTGTGTCGAAGTTTCATTATCTCCAACACTTTCACCTTGCTCTGGAGGTTGACAAGAGCTGCTTTGCCCCTTTTCCGACGGATGAGATGGTTGCTGCTTGTCCAATTTCTTTGAAGCAATCTTGGAAAAGCGTTCCTCACAATCTTCATAGCAAGGAGCCTTGACCGAGTATTTGAATAAGTGTTCGAGGAAGAACAGATCGCGTATGGACGATCTTTGTGTCGAAATTTCCTCATCTTCAACACTTTCACATTGCTTTGGAGGTTGGCGAAAGCTACTTTGCCCCTTTTCCGATTGGTACACTTGTGGAGAAAATGTATGATTCTCTTGTAGTTTCTCCGGAGTGACATGAGTCTATTCTTCGACTTTACTTGACTTGGAGTATGCCCCCAACGGTCGAGGTGAAGACTTTGAGTCGAAAGAGCCAAAAGTGACGTTTTCCTCAGGGATTTCATCTTCTTTGTCTTCTTGGATGGTGATGAGGAAGACGTCTTGGACCTCCTTTACAGTGTCGTCCTCTTGGGCTTGTTGGTATGAAGATTGGCCCGTGTGGACGATGGTGCGCCTCCTTACCTTTAGTGGTTCTTTTGTGTCAACCTCCAAAGTTGCTTGGCGTTTAATTCTTGAAGGAATCAAGCTTCGAACATCATCTTTTTCTGCTAGACTGTCGAGTTTTCCTTCCTTTGGCGTTGTCTTCCTCTTTCTAGAAGGCTTCTTGGTTTCTTCAAGTCTGTTCAAAGTCGACCGTCGCAGAGGAGAGCCAGTTGTGTTGCTTTGTCCTTTTGGTTTTGACAACCTTTTGAAAACAGAGCTTTGGGATGTTGGCGTGCTAAGCCTCTTGAAGACGGAAGTTTGGTCTTGACCACCAATGCGATCAAGTGCCGAAATTCTGGGTTTTGAACGGTTCAATCTATCGAAGACTGAAGTTCGAAGGGCGGGTTTAGGCTCCTCTTGATCTTGTTCAACGCTTACACTGATGTGTTGAGTGTTAGCGTCTTTCGCCTTACTTGAAATCTTCACAGGTGCATTTGGTTTGAAGCCAAGTCCAGCTCTGTTGTTGTCAACTCCATAACCATGCTCCTTCAACTTCTTTTGAGTTTCGGTGAGGTCACGGTCTTTGTCGTTGACAATGGTTGCAACCTTCTTTCCAAGATTTGAAGAGGAAGCGAAGTCGTACCCAGCCTTTGACATGAGCTTGTAGGCGCTTGGATCAAAACCTTCTTCGGTTCTCTTGGTTGGAAGGGAGCTTGGTTTTGGCTTCACGTCGTGTTGTGCCCCCAAGCGGTTGATGAGTGCTGTGACTTGCAAGTTTTGCCCCTCTGCGGTCTTTGTGAGCCTTGCAATTGCTTCACTCATTTGAGCCAGTTGTTCTTCAATGGAGGTAGCTCCGATGGTTGTAAGAACAGCTTGGCCCTCCTTTGATGCCATTGATTTTTTGGAGTGAATTGATTTCCTTGAACGAAGAAAGAGATGAGAGGTAGAGATAGTCCCACCGGGCTTACCAAATTTGTGAACACGAAAATTTCCTGAAACGAAACGCGACAAGAACACGTGTACAAACAAATATTTTGTATTTAATTTTGGGGATGCTATCTCTTTTAACCTTGATCCTCTGATTCGATCTCCGTAAGGTGTTGATTTGTGGATGTGTGATTGATCCAAGGGCCGTCGAGGCTTGATCTTGGATGAACGGTTGGAAGTTTCTTCAAGGGCTTTTGGGCTTGATCTTGAAGGTTGATGAACGGGTCTTCAAGGGGCTTTTGGGCTTGATCTTGAAGAACGGTTGTGCAGATTTCCTCAAGAGCTTTTGGGCTTGATCTTGAAGGTTGATGGATGAACGTATTTGTTGATGTTGTTGGTCCAAAGGGCCGTTGGGGCTTGATCTTAGGATGAACGGATGAACGGATCTTCAAGGGCTTTTGGGCTTGATCTTGAAGAACGGTGAACGATGAACACTTTCTTCAAGGGTCGTCGGGGCTTGATCTTGAATTGGTGGAAGTTCTTCAAGGGCCTTAGGGCTTGATCTTGAAGGCGGATTTGGTGAAGAACGAAGAGAGCTTTCTTGATCCTTCAGGACTTACTTGAGAGCTTTAGAGTTTCAAAGCTCCAAGGACACAATTCTAAGTGATTTCTCTTCCAATTTGGGAGTAGAGAGATGTATTTGTGAATTGGTGATTTGATACCTTGATGGAGAGGCCTATTTATAGGCTTTTGGGAATGAATTACCACAACAAAATTTTCCCACCCAAGCACCATTACCTAATTTTCCCACTTAATAACATTTTAAACTTTGAAGTGGTAAATTTATGGCCTAATTTCCCACTTAATGCAATTTTAAACTTAAAATGTGCTTGCTTTGTCATTTCCCAAAATGAGAAGAAAAACTTGTTTTGATCCTCCAAGGATATTTCTTCCTATTTTGTTTGAGTCACACGCCATGTGTACAATTTGTACGACACGTGGCGTATGCCATGTATGCCTTGACATATCAAAACTTTAATGCATTGGTGAACATTTGTTTCACCGAAATTTCGATGTCTACAGTAACAAAATGGGAGATCAATGGTTGAGTGATAGCATGGTTGTTTACATTGAGAGAGATGTATTTGCTTTTATTGATAATAAGCTTATTTTGCGACGTTTTCATGACATCAAACCTCGCCGGCAACAATTGTAATTTGTTTGTATTGATTAATTATGGAAGACATTACTATATAAAAAGATTTAGTTATTGCCATTTTTCTTTAACCTTACACTCTTTTAAGTTCGCCCCTCCCCCCGAGAAATCTTGGCTTCGCCACTGGTTGTATGAGCATGTGCATACATTGTCCAGAGACCGCTCCACCAACACCAAACTCCAAGCACCAGCTTCCTTAAATATGCACCATCTCTACATAGTTACTAGTGCACATGGAAATGCAAGAAAGAAAAATGTCCCTTGTGCCATCTCGAATTTCCCAACCCAATTATGCCTTGTGTCCCCATAATATTAAGAATCATTTTGCCATGCCCATGCATTCTTGCTGAGCGAGCGACTTTGCATGCATTCATGCTTTTCCCCAAGTTCCTATGAAGTACAATTAAGTAGATCAATTTTTTAAATTGTATTTATAAATTATGTGATGTGTTATCAATAGAAAATAAGAACGTTAATCAACATTTAAATAATAATTCAATCATCAACAATCACGTCATATGGTTTACCGAATATAATTTAAATTGATGATCTCCCTAACATTACCCTTCTCTATATTCCCAAGTTTTTTAAATACCACAACTTATTGTCCTATACGAATATATATATAACTCTCAGTATTGTGTGGTTTGAAAAATTAACAGTTAGATTTTGCTTATAAAAAATTAATAAATCTAACGATTAGATCTTGCATATAATTATCGATACTACTGAGTATACGTACCAGTAAAACCGAATCCATGAATATATTGGCCGATCATAGATTCATAATATATTAAGAAGGACCCAGTTCTTTTTTCTTTGTTTCATATATATACACAAAAGTATGCAATGCCATCATGTATCATAACTAAGACATTGACTCAAGTACTGTCCAGAGTTTTCCAAAATCAATTGTAGTTTTGAACATTTTTAGCCCACAGGATGATCATCAATGACAGTGTTTGTGGAAGAGGTGCAATCATGCATGGCTTAACAAGCATGCATGATTCAACATTTCGTACGTGTGGAGGAACTATTTGTCTAAGTGCGTGGAAATTTGTCTATAAACTCAATTATTTTGATAAAGTTTATATAGTGAAATTTGTCTATAGACTCAATTATGGATCTTATTTTTCAAGCTTTATCTGCAAAAGCAGAATTAAAATATCTAATGGCACTACTGTTGGAGCAAGGCCTTCTTCCCATATACTAATTAGTGGCAGAATACGGCCTAAGATTTATAGGTCATTTTACTATATAAAAAAGCTTTAAATTGGTATATTTCTATGTTTTAATATTGCACAAAACAACTATTTTCATGTCAATATGACACTATAGTAAAGATAAATATAGAACTCAATCCGAATTAAATTGAGTGTGAAAGTGTTTTCATGCAAGTATCATCCCTTTTTCATTTGTGGCAAGAGAAGATGTTATCCTGCTTCACAGCATGATTATAAAATTGTTTGATGAAAGAATATATAACCCAAAATTTTCTGCTAGTAACTGTTAACTATAGCGGAATTGAAGTAGCTTACCAAAGAAGATAACAGTATAAGGAGGAAGATCAGAGAGAATACGAGATCTGACTTTTGTATTATTACACACACACTAAGTCTTTCAGCAATTACATTCTGAGGTTATATAGTAACAACCTTCATTTGTCTATTACAACATTGCCCTCATCAGCCTTTTATTATTACAATAGTACCCTCAACAGTTTTACCAACCTCACAACTGACTTACTAATTTCAACCAATATACTACTCCCATTAGCGGAATTGAAGTAGCTTACCAAAGAAGATAACAGTATAAGGAGGAAGATCAGAGAGAATACGGGATCTGACTTTTGTATTATTACACACACACTAAGTCTTTCAGCAATTACATTATGAGGTTATATAGTAACAACCTTCATTTGTCTATTACAACATTGCCCTCATCAGCCTTTTATTATTACAATAGTACCCTCAACAGTTTTACCAACCTCACAACTGACTTACTAATTTCAACCAATATACTACTCCAATTATCCCATTAGTAACATTTTAGCCGCATGCTACTATAGCTGCAACCAACTAAACTGCTCGGCTGCCATAGCCCATAAATCTTTATTGCTTCTTCCTTTTGAGAAATCTCAATAAACATGTGAAGGGGAATGTTAGCCATTTACCTTTTGTACCTTCTCTTTTTCCTCTCATTTTGTTTTATCTGGTAACCTGCTTTGATGATAGTAATCGTGTATCTTTTAAATCAGCTTGATGGGCAAAAAATTAACCAAATTGAAAAATAATACTGAATTATCACATAGTTAATATGAAAATGGCTACATAATTGCTAAAAATTAATGAACAGTGTTGATCATCATCCACTATATTGTAAAATGAAAGAAGACAAAAGGTAAAACGGAATTATACAGAGAATGCTGCTATAGTCAAAGTTTTGCAAAACTGATGTTTATCTTGTGCATTCATTTTCCATCTGACTTCTCCTTTGGAGAATGTTCAAGATGATGACTTGAAACGGTGGTGTAATTGAGAATTGCGAAACCAGTCAAAAACAATGGGAGGGTGGAGTTTTAGTCCCCAAAAATCTTGAAAGAGACGGATAACTTACAAAGAGTCCATTGAGAATGAAACTTTAAATTGGAAACATGTATGGAAGGAATAAAATTAACGATGTCCCCATTTATTCTCTCTCTTAATCAATCAGCTTAGGGTAATGTGTTTGGGAGACTAAATTTTTAAATTAAAAGATAATGCTAGAGAGACTAATTGTAAAGCAAATCTTTTAAACCAAATTATGTGGTTATTGATGATTAGTTTATTACTCAAGTGTTGATTAATGTAGGGGTGGATTTGAAAAACCGAAAACCGAAAAAAACCGGATCAAAACCGAAAAACCCAAACCGAAAAAAACGAACCAAAGTAAGAAAACTGAACCGAACCAAATTAAATATAATTAAGTTTATTTATTTATTTAATATTTGAGTGTTTATATTCCAAGCCCAATTTAAGTTTAGACCCAAGTTTTAAGCTTTTGTTTTAGGTCAACCATTAACCCATAATCTAAGTTTTCTTCTCCACAACCAACCCTCTTCTTTCTTCCATTTTTTTCTTCCCATCCGACCCTGTGCTTTCTTCTTCTTCTTTTCTCCCCATCGGACCCTCCCTACATCTTCTTTCTCTTTATTTCTTCTTGCATCTTCTTTCTCTCTTTTTTTCTTCCTTTACTTTCTTTGAAATGGAAAAATTGTAAGCAAAGTTGTAGAGCATAGACCAATTTTCAAATTAAAAAAAAAAGGTTTTATAAAAAAAACTGAACCGAACCAAAAAAACCAAACCGAAATTAAATCGAACCGAATAAAAACTGAAAAAAAATTGAACCGAACCGAAATTTCGGTTTGGTTTCAGTTTTGGTAAAAAATTGAACCGATTGAAACCGAACCCACCCCTAGATTAATGTGTTTATTTTCTATAGGTAGCACATCATTTGGTCTCCCTAGTGTTATCCTTGGTAAATACCCAATGCAGCATCAAGAAAGATTGATTGAATTTTTATGACCCATTCCATAAACATTTCGCTTTTAATTAGTTTTTAGTTTCATAAAATATGACTCATAGTTCTTTGTTGGTTCCCTATTCATTTGCCTATATAATGAAGGTCAAGGTAACAACAAAAAGAAAAAGAAACGGAGGAAGAGAAGAAGAAAGAGAGGGAAGAAAGAGAGAAAGAAAGAAAAGGAAAAGAAGAGAGAAGAGAGAAAATAATGAGAGTTATCATTGTACTCCTATTATTTGAGATAATGAAAGAAAGTACTACTACTTCCCAAAGGACATAGGCACACTTGCCGAAGCTCTTAAATATTGTGTCTCATTTACTTTATATTCCATTGCACACATATTAGCACGAGAAGCTCTCGTGTCAGTGGAAAGTACAACGCCATAAATCTGATGAAGCACTACCTACCTCCCACTTTTGTCAGCTGTAATCTCACAAAAAAGGTCTAGATTTGAAAATTCGTAGAAAAATCAACAGTCGGGTTCCGAGCTCTAAAACTCCGACTTCATGTACTCAAACAGAAATGCTTCGTTCATAGAAGTTGTTTCTTACCCTCTGTCCCATAACTATCAAAATCCCAGAAAGATCCAACTGTTAATTCATTCTTGATGTTAGAAATACTATTATAGACCCGAAATCCGCAGAAGAATGAGTAGCCAAGTTAATAGCTTTTACTCCAACTTCCTGACCTCAGATGGAAATCCTTTCTTCGTAGAAGTTGTTCATTACCCTCTTGTCAAATGCCATACTAAAATTTGAGTTAGATCCAATGGTTTGATCTTCCTATAATTCTCAGACACTACCTTTGATACATGACCAAGGTAAAAAATAAAAAAGGGAAGTATAGTAAGCTAATATTAACTTTTTCCTTACTATTATTAATTTTGTTATTAATATGATTGGTGTTGTATAATCGTTTGTCGTATACTATACATATTATAATATAAATGGTACGGATTTATCACCCTCACCTTTCATAAATTAATATGTGTGTGTGTGTGTGAATGGCGCGTCACAATGAAAATTATGTGTGTGTGTGTGGCGCGACATTGTTGCCCTCCTTATAATGACAATTATTATGTTTAAGTTTTGATATTTATGCGTGTTGAATTAAAGTTCTTGTCACAATCTTTACTTATTTAAAAGCATTTTATTGATAGTGGTAGGAATTACCGCTCTCTGCTTTAATTTATTTATTGTACTACATTTTGTTATGATGAGTATATACCAAGATCCGAAGTTCCTTGATCAAATTAGAACTTGAAGTTTCTTGATCCTCATCTCTAATCAAAATTAAAACCTGAAGTTTTTGAATCAATTGAAAGAGCAGCGTTTCCTCAACTAAATTGAAATGAAGGCCACAAGCACCTCAGTCCACATACTAATAAATGAGGGCCAGAAGTTACTTGATTCATGTAAATGAGACCATAAGTTCCTTAATCCATGTATAGATTGAGTATGGGTATGAATTCCAAAAATATGAACCTAAATGTTCTAATAATATTGATATTTTGAGTACATATGTATAATATTTTGACCTGAAGTTCAAAATATAAACAATGTTAGGAACTTGAAATTCGAATATTTTTGTGTAGACATGTGTTTATATGATATGAATTAATTATCGTAAGTTCTGCCATACCTGAATTTCTTCCTTTTTGGGAATAAGAAAATAGTGAACTTAGCAAAACTTGATTTTGTTGCCATCGACATAAAACTTTCATGAATCTATGATGTCTAGGAACTCATGTGAAAGCATATAATATTAGGAAACATCTTTGCTTAAAAATTCTTGATTCATATTAATAGAACTAGAAGTTTCAGGCATGTATAAAGCCATAAGAGATGGAATTTTTCTATACGTATACAGGTGCATACACATGAGTTACAACTACCAAAAAAAAAAAAAAAAAAGGGAGCTTTCACAATGGTTGATCATGTGGAGCCTCAATACTTGCTAGAACCCCAGAAGGGGGAGGTACCAGAAGTTCATCATTTGAAGCTTCAGTACTTGGTGGAACTCCAGAAAGGGGAGACACCGGAGGTTGATCATTTGAAGCCTAGGACTTGATAGAACTCCATAAGGTGAAGGCAATGGGTGCATTCGAAATAAAGTCACGAACCTCTGGTGGCAGGGGCGGAGCCACATGGAGGCCAAGTTAGGCCTAGGCCTATCCTGAAATTTTAAATATATATATATATATATATGTCTTCTACCCCTTACCATAAAGAGCCTGTATTGCAGTGGTCAGTGGAATTTGATAATCCCATCTCGTCATAGGTTTGAAATTTGTGTTTGTCAATAACCCATTTTGGTTTTTAAAATCTAATTAACCTTCTCTTTTACCATAAAAAATTAATTTCTTTAATGGGTGATTTTTTTTAATCTATAGATATATATATATCTATATAGATAGATATATATATATATATATATATATATATGTCTTCTACCCCTTACCATAAAGAGCCTGTATTGCAGTGGTTAGTGGAATTTGATAATCCCATCTCGTCATGGGTTTGAAATTTGTGTTTGTCAACAACCCATTTTGGTTTTTAAAATCTAATTAACCTTCTCTTTTACCATAAAAAACTAATTTATTTAATGGGTGATTTTTTTAAATCTAATTAGCCTTCTCTTTTACCATATAAAAACTAAGTTCTTTTTTTGTCAGTTCCTACAAAACAAAGGTAAAATCTCATTGCAACTTTAAATTTTCTTTGAATCTTCCTTTTTTTATTAAAACTCGTAAACAAATTTTGTTTTTATGATATAATAATATCAATACTAAATTCTTCATAAAATTTTAAAGCCCCATCACTCTTGCTTGATAAATTTTTTCCATGCCAATAAAAAGAACCTTGTTGTGGCCTATATTTAACTGACTAAGGGAAGGGGGTCGGTGGCAATGAGAGATTGTAGAGAGATAAGTGTTTGTAGGGATGTAGAGGAATGTGTTGTTATCCCCCCTACGCAGTGTCTTTATTTATAGTAATAAGGGAGAGAAGAAATCCTTCATCACCAAGGAATACAAGACCATATAGGAAAGGATAACTAAAATCAAATCTAATCTAGGATTTACAATCACACTTAAACTAGAAATTTACAACACTCCCCCTTGAGTTTGTAAATACTCAAGGTAGATTCGGCATCATGTAGAAGTTGAGGAAGTCAACTCGTCGGCATTGATTTTGGGAACAAGCTATTCTCAAATAAGGTAGGAACTTGCATAAGGAAGTAAGTCTCACAAAAAATCCTATGGCTATGGCAAAAACCTGAGTAGGGACAAAATCCATAGTCTAAGGAAAAATGCGTGAGAAATGCAAAGTCAAATGAAATGTCTACGAGACATTATCAAGATATGATTAACCCAAGGTGGGTGCCTCGTTAAAACCTAGTTAGGTAGAAAAAAGACCCAGTGGAAAAAATGCTCCTAATCGTAGGGAAAAAAAGTACATTAAGATCAAGCGAGTATACTTCATGATACTCCCCCTGAGTTTGACACAATTCCAAAGAGAACTAGCAATGTTACAACTCAGAAAGTTTACACATACTAATTCCTTGAACAAGCTTCTGAAACATCACCTTCGGCAGTGAATTGGTGAAGAGGTCGGCCAGATTGTCTTGTGAACGGATTTGCGTGACTTCAATCTTCAGATGCTCTTGTTGTTGATGTGAGAAGAAGAACTTCGGCATAATGTGCTTGGTGTTGTCTCCTTTGATGTAACCCTTCTTAAGCTGTTCGATGCATGCTGCATTGCCTTCATAGATTGTCGTTTCATCAATGACGGGGTAAAGATCACAGGAGCTTCGAATATGGCCCACAACTGCTCTCAACCAAAAGCATTCATGAGTTGCTTTGTGTAAGGCGAGAATTTCAACATGGTTAGATGAAGTGGCAACTAAGGTCTGTTTAGTTGACCTTCAAGAAATTGCAGTGTCTCCAACGATAAAGACATAACCCGTTTGAGAATGCGCCTTTTGTGGATCAGATAAGTGTTAGAATGACATGTCAGCAGCCACACCAGCAGAGTCTGTTAGGGTTGTTAGAATTTGTTGAGAGTTAGTTAGTGGTGCGACAATTAACTTGACACTCAAATTAAACCCTCTTGTGACGATTGTAGTAAAGATGCAAGTAGGGATCGTTCTGGACCGGGGATTAGGAGGGCTTGCTAAAACCTCTAAACTGACTCTAAAACATAAAAACAAAGTTAAAAACGTAAGGAAAGACTCACAAGACCCAAGACAAGTTCAAAAAAACTCAAAACTGCCTAAAAACACTAAATAGACAGATTCTGACCTAACACAAACTTTGGACGAAATTTGGTGTTTGGTTTGACTCAAAAACACTTGAAACATCAACAAAACATATTTTAGACACTTTAGAACATGAAAGTAAATGGGGGGTTTTGATTTGGACGAATTTAAAGCTAAAACAAACAGATTGTAACTAAACAGATTTTGGACGAATTTGGGTAAACTATGGATGATGGGCTAGCTAGGGGGTTCTTCTCCACATATGACACACTTACACATAAATCAATTTTCAGTTACTCCTTCATTGAATCATGAACGACAATGCCCCAAGTTAACCGTGACATCACTAATTAACCATCAGATTTTCCTTGAGTTATTGGACTGGATGACATCATTCGACAACCCAAAGCATTCTTCGAAAGTCCCCTACATGACATCATAATAGAGATACAATCAAAGATCATTACGTTCAATGAAAATCATAAGCATTGACAAAGCACTTGTAACTATGACATCATGTCACTCATGCTAGGAATTAAACTTAACGTGATCGTTTATAAGCGACCTCCACCACTTATGAGTATAAGGTTGTAACGATTATGTGAAACTCCCTTATACTCTAGCATCAAATTCATGCATGCCAATTAAGTGTCGACCCTCAATCAACAAACATAAATAAGTTATCAATAAAACAGTTAAGCCAATTGCATTCACAACTCAAGAATTCGTAACTGAAACTTATCAATTCATATTACAAGCATAGCCATAGTTTCGAATTCCCCCCTAACTAAGAGGGGTTTAGTTCCTCATAATCGCAAAGCAAAGATTAATGAGTTTATACATTAAAAACCAAAGAAAGAAAACACCTAAACGCTCCAGCGAACAAAGTTGAACAGCAAGCACGTCCAAGAACTTTCCTTCCCTTCCTTGATTGCGGCACAAGGTTTAGTGATGGGTTTTGGGGGTTATGGATGGTGGAGAGGGATGGAATTGTGTTTAGGATGGATGTAGGGTGCGGCAAGGGTGATTGAGGTCAGAGAATATGGAGAATGGTGAAGGAAGGGTGCGGCAGAGAAGGTTTTGGAGTGTAGGGATGTGTTTTGAGTGAATGGATGGGTGTTTGGGTGTTGGATGGCTGCGGCAAGGGATGGGGATTGGTGTGGAGCGGCTGGATGGGTGTGTAGTGTATGTGAATGGGGTGGTGAGTGAATGAATCGCTGAATGGTGGTGCAGCTAGGTTAAGTAGAGAGTGAAGGGAAAGGTTGAATGGAATGAAATCTGTTTTAATGAATGATTTGAATTCTTCTCCCTAAAAGGTGCGGCTAAAAGGGGTCTTTACAATCAGAAATTAAGTCCAAATCCCTCTTTAATTCAAAAGAGAATCAGATATTAACCCAAATCCCCTCAGAATAATGAATTGAAATCAGAAACTTAAGGGAAAGAGGGGTAATTTGCGGCAAAGAAGGAAGAAGAAGGGGAAGTCTTCTTCCTTGCACGGCAAGGAAGTTTTAGGGCCTTTAATTTCTGATTTGAACCAAGAAAAGGTAAGTGTATTAGCTGCAAGGATTTTAGGAAAAGGGAATGTAAATTTGGTTGCTCATTTTGGGGAAAAAGGAAAGGAGAATTGCGGCAAAGAAAGGGAAAGGGAAAGAAAGTTCTTCTTTTGTGCGGCAAGGTCCTAGGAGTGGTTTAGGGTCTTTTAGGAAGTATATTACGTGTCCTAGAATGGTTAGAATCCTTGTTGGCTTGCTGAAATTTAAGTGGATTGAAAATAGGAAAGGTTTTAGGCCAAAACAAGGAACTTAGGTGATTCCTTCCCTTCTTTCAAGACTCCTTCACTTTCTTGAATTAATTCTTCAGTCTTCAATCACCATCCTAGCCTTTCCAAATCTTCAATTTCGTACATTCCCTTGGCCTCATGCATAAGCTATCCAAACTTGGCCCAAAAATGCTCCAAAAGGGCCCAAAATGCACCTTTTTGCCTTATTGACACTTGAAACCTACAAACACACGAAAATGACTTAAAACACTAAATTAAATGGAAACTAACTACTAAAACGTCAAGAAACAAGCAAGGTAAATCACATAAATATGCTCATATCAAATTCCCCCACACTTAGCTTTTGCTAGTCCTTGAGCAAAACGAAAGAACAAAACAAAACAAAGTAAACAAAACACACTCTAAACCTTCCAACTTTTGTCTCAGAGATTTCCAACACACATGACAAATTAAAGATCATCATTCACATAGATTTAGATTATCCTTACCCTCGAGCACTTACTCAATGGCAGCCACATTCACTACTTCACAAACAATCAATTAAAACAAGGTTTTGAACGTAGTAACATGCCTTAGAGAATTCACTCAATTCCTTACAAGATACACTCTTATTTTCACTCAGATTTTCTGACTACACACCCTACACTAGTATATGTGAGAAGATTGATGTAAAGATGTAACGAATACTCACACAAGTATAGAACAAAGAAAGCACTTTTCTGGAGTATGTATAGATATGATCTCATGAATGGAATGCTACTACTTAGATGCGAGAACCAAAGATACCATATGCTCATATCAATCCCAAACTCCACATATTGAAATACACAACACTCAAGATTGAAGTAAAGGGTTGAAACGGGGCTAGGGTGATTGGCTAACAAAGAACGGATATGGAAAACAAACATTCTTGAAACAATAGTAAGCATAGTAGTTGAATTGAGGCTTAGAATTCACTTTAATGGCAGAAACTCATTGAAACACAAAGGGGAATGAATAACACATATTAGGGCCAAATTGAACGTTTTGGACCCTTCCTTCAACAAACAACACTTGTGAGTACATTCTCACTTATTTTGAACTTCTTTCTCTTTCTTTTTCACACTTTTCTTTTTCTTTTCTTTTTCTCACGAATTTTCTTTCTTTTTACTCCCAACCCGTGCCCTTTGTTTCATGGCACACACACACACACAATTGGATTCCCCCACACTTGTTTTCTGCACAAAATTTACTCAAAAAGAATTCCCTCTAAGTCATGCTTTACTATGCTTCAAGAACAAGGGAATGGATGATCCTAATCTAGGCTAGGTGAGGATGATATGGGTTAACAAAGAAAATAGGCTAAACGAGGCTCAACGGGGTTAAACCTAAACACATTTTGCATGGAGGATGGCTGTTTGGTTCTTGGTTCACTACACAACTTCATCTTGATATGTGTTATGCAAATCAATGTCATGCTTTGAATGAAACGAATATGAGTTCTAGCATTTGGAACTAAATGATGAAACGCCTTCTAAGTAATAACCAATCAAAGAATAATGAGATCATGCAACGACTTTAGAAAACAAAATGCACAGATTATAAACACTCCAAAGAACGTTATAAGCTCAAGTCTCTCGGGGTTATAGCGTTAGTTTGAGTTCCTTCCTTCAAGCATGTTACAAAAACTAATTTTTTTCTTTGTGATTGCATATGAATTCGTAAACGATAACCACAACCAAGCATGAACCAAAGAGCATATCAAACTTCAACCCATGTTTACAACTCTCTTTAACCGTCATGCAATTAGAAATCAAATCTCATCATTGTGTTGGAAGGTACCCTAAGACACAAACAACACACAAAAACAACTCTTTTTGGCTTTTTCAACACAAATTTTTCAAATTTTTATGAAATTTTCGGATTTTTTCTTCAACATGCATAAAAACAGCTTAAAACACACTAAAACACACAAAAACAGTGAGAAACAACATTGCAAGTGATAGGTGAATAAAACCCACGAAAATCATGCATAAACAGCTTGTTTACCCCCCCACACTTAATTCAAACATTGTCCTCAATGTTTTAAACAGAAACTAACATAAACATAAGCAAACAAACAGCAAATAAACATAAATAACTAAGGGCAGCAAGGAAAATGGTGACAGAAAGCAAATCTGGGGTAAGAGCCGATTCTAGGTGTCTTTATTGGCATGAGTTGCCTCCCATGAAGCGCTTGCTTTAACGTCTTGTAGCCGGACGATGCTTCCATTCAAACTCCCTTGGTGCCCATGGGAAGGAGTGGTGCTGCCTCCAACACATTTTCTTCAACTTCCTCATATAATGGATCAACGAAAGGAAGGGGGTATTGAGCTTTGGTGATTGGGGCGTTGTGCATCCTAAAGTTCATGAGAATGCATGCGCCATCGGGAATCTGATAAGGTATCTGCACCAAAGAAGGAAACCACCTCTTAATTGTAAGGGGAATTGGATTTGGATTAGATAGCTTACCTTTACGATGTGACGAAGTGGCATCACTCTCCACTTTCTTCTCCATGGTTCCCACGGCCAGTTTGGGCATTTTGAGGGCAATGCCCACATGGTCTTCGTGCTTCACTCCCACTTTCTCGTCCTTAAGAGCTCTTGATGCATCATTGGTGCTTGGTACTAAACGTTCCTGCCCTTTAGGTTTTATTTCATCAATGGCAAAACAAGAACGAATAGCATTAGTGGTCTCAACAGGTTTAGAAACATTAAACTTAATCTTATCGTTACCAAACTTCATAGATAACGTCCCCTTGGCCACATCAATCTTTGTTTGGGCGGTCTTCATGAAAGGTCTACCAAGTAGAAGTGGCATTGGGGAAGAATAGGCCGCATCCTCCATCTCTAGAACATAGAAGTCGGCCGGAAAGATCAAGTGGTCAACCTGCACAAGAACAACTTCCACAACTCCCTTTGGATATGCGTTAGAACGATCGGCTAATTGTATGATCACACCATCATTTTTCAATTCACCTAAGTTCATAGATGCATAGATAGAATATGGCATGACATTTATAGATGCACCTAAATCAAGCATGGCATGTTCAAAACGCATATTTCCAATCACACAAGGAATCGTAAAGCTACCGGGGTCTTTGCATTTAGTGGGTAGCTTACGTTGCAACATAGCGGACACATTTTCACTTACCTTTACTACCTCCTTGTTTGCCATCTTCCTTTTGGTAGTGCACAGCTCCTTGAGGAATTTTGCATACCTTGGCACTTGTTTGATTGCATCAAGAAGAGGTATGTTCACTTGCACCTTCCGGAATGTCTCAAGGATGTCCTTCTCGCTCTCATCCTTTCTCAATTGCATGAACCTGCGAGGGAAAGGTGCATTGGACAGATTAGGCTTTGAATTAAGTGAATTAGACACTAAATTACCTTGTTTGGCCGAATGGGGCTGAAATGGTGCATGCGGCAAGGGTTGTTTCACCCTTGCCGTGGGTGTGCTCAGTGCATCTTCATGTTGCAGCTGCTCTTCCTCTACTTTCTGGGCAGATTTGGGACTTTGGGACTCATTCCCAACTTCTTTTCCACTCCGTAGTGTGATGGCTTTAGCAGTTTCGAATCCGCCCTTCGGATTCACATTTGTTGAGCTTGGGAGTTTCCCTTGCTCTCTAAACTGCCCAAGGAACTCAGAAATCTGCCCCATTTGTTTCTTCATGTCCATCATCTCTTTCTCATTGTTTGCTATCCTATCATCTTGTTTTTGTAACCCCTGCGAAATAGAAGTTAGTAATTGAATAGCTTGATCATTTCCTACGGACGTACCTGAGTGAGATGAGGCCAAAGGTTGCTGTGCTTGTTGTGGGGCATACGGCTTGGTATAGAATCCAGGGAGTTTGGCCGAAATCCCCCTTGTTGGGCAGCTTGTTGTGGCTCTCTCCATTTGAAATTTGGGTGGTCTCTCCATCCGGGATTGTAGGTGTTTGAGTACGGATCGAACTTGGTTTGGTTTTGTCCTTGGAATCCAATTGCATTGGCAGATTCCCACCCACCATTCTCAATCAATTGAGGGCACTTGTCGGATGGATGCCCTTGAATGGAGCACACGCCACAAACTTGGTTTTCTTGTGCTTTTGGTACAATCACAACCTGAGAAACAAGAGAAGTAAGATTAGCTAGTTGTGATTGAATTTCAGAAATGGCACTTACCTCATTTACACTTTGATGCCGTGAGGCTTCTCTTTTACCCACTCCCTCATATTGTTGTGCATTGAGGGCTCGGTTGGCAATAAGAATCTTGGCAGCCACCGGAGTCTTGTCCACCAAAGCACCTCCCGCCGAGGCATCAAGCATTTGATGTTCAATGGGGAGGAGTCCTTCGTAAAAGTATTGGATGAGCAACTCCTCCTTCATTTGGTGCTGTGGACAAGAAGCAAGAAGAGCTTTAAAACGTTCATAATAAACCGGAAATGTCTCACCTTCACTTTGTTCAATGCCACTAATCCGTTTCCTCAAGAGAATGACTCTTGAAGTAGGGAAAAACTTCTCCAAGAAAGCTCGTTTCATACTCTCCCAAGATGTCACAGTTCCCGGGGCTAGTTCATAGAGCCAATCCTTGGCCTTATCCATAAGAGAAAATGGAAAGGCCTTCATCTTCAATATGCTGCCATCTACATTCACCGGGGTCATGCTTGAGCAAACAACTTCAAATTCCTTCAAGTGCTTGTTCGGATCCTCCATAGACAGCCCATGGTACTTTGGAATGTGGTGCAACAAGCTTGACTTCAACTCAAACTCTTCTGTCTTCCCCTCTGCTGCCGTGGGGTATTGTATGCACAAGGGTGTGGCATGGTCCAATCCCGAGGCCGAAAGCTCCTTAATGGTTCGATTGTCCGCTGCCATGTTTGGTACTTACTCAAAAATCTGTGCAGTGGGGGCTTCTTCCTCCTCTACTTCGTGCTCTTCAAGCTCAGGTTCCGAGCTAGGTGGGTTGGATTGTTGTTGATTCCTCCTCCTTCTCAAAGCCCTCTCAAAATCATCGTCAAAGTCAAAGATGTTCTCATGAATCTGTTGAGAACTTCTAGTCATAAACTAGTACCTAACAACAAGAAATAAAACAAGGTCAGAAACTAAAACGAAAATAAATGAAAAAGAAACAAAAAGAAACAAAGGGGGATTAGCAAAGTTGCTAATCCCCGGCAACGGCGCCAAAATTTGGTGCGACAATTAACTTGACACTCAAATTAAACCCTCTTGTGACGATTGTAGTAAAGATGCAAGTAGGGATCGTTCTGGACCGGGGATTAGGAGGGCTTGCTAAAACCTCTAAACTGACTCTAAAACATAAAAACAAAGTTAAAAACGTAAGGAAAGACTCACAAGACCCAAGACAAGTTCAAAAAAACTCAAAACTGCCTAAAAACACTAAATAGACAGATTCTGACCTAACACAAACTTTGGACGAAATTTGGTGTTTGGTTTGACTCAAAAACACTTGAAACATCAACAAAACATATTTTAGACACTTTAGAACATGAAAGTAAATGGGGGGTTTTGATTTGGACGAATTTAAAGCTAAAACAAACAGATTGTAACTAAACAGATTTTGGACGAATTTGGGTAAACTATGGATGATGGGCTAGCTAGGGGGTTCTTCTCCACATATGACACACTTGCACATAAATCAATTTTCAGTTACTCCTTCATTGAATCATGAACGACAATGCCCCAAGTTAACCGTGACATCACTAATTAACCATCAGATTTTCCTTGAGTTATTGGATTGGATGACATCATTCGACAACCCAAAGCATTCTTCGAAAGTCCCCTACATGACATCATAATAGAGATACAATCAAAGATCATTACGTTCAATGAAAATCATAAGCATTGACAAAGCACTTGTAACTATGACATCATGTCACTCATGCTAGGAATTAAACTTAACGCGATCGTTTATAAGCGACCTCCACCACTTATGAGTATAAGGTTGTAACGATTATGTGAAACTCCCTTATACTCTAGCATTAAATTCATGCATGCCAATTAAGTGTCGACCCTCAATCAACAAACACAAATAAGTTATCAATAAAACAGTTAAGCCAATTGCATTCACAACTCAAGAATTCGTAACTGAAACTTATCAATTCATATTGCAAGCATAGCCATAGTTTCGAATTCCCCCCTAACTAATAGGGGTTTAGTTCCTCATAATCGCAAAGCAAAGATTAATGAGTTTATACATTGAAAACCAAAGAAAGAAAACACCTAAACGCTCCAGCGAACAAAGTTGAACAGCAAGCACGTCCAAGAACTTTCCTTCCCTTCCTTGATTGCGGCACAAGGTTTGGTGATGGGTTTTGGGGGTTATGGATGGTGGAGAGGGATGGAATTGTGTTTAGGATGGATGTAGGGTGCGGCAAAGGTGATTGAGGTCAGAGAATATGGAGAATGGTGAAGGAAGGGTGCGGCAGATAAGGTTTTGGAGTGTAGGGATGTGTTTTGAGTGAATGGATGGGTGTTTGGGTGTTGGATGGCTGCGGCAAGGGATGGGGATTGTTGTGGAGCGGCTGGATGGGTGTGTAGTGTATGTGAATGGGGTGGTGAGTGAATGAATCGCTGAATGGTGGTGCAGCTAGGTTAAGTAGAGAGTGAAGGGAAAGGTTGAATGGAATGAAATCTGTTTTAATGAATGATTTGAATTCTTTTCCCTAAAAGGTGCGGCTAAAAGGGGTCTTTACAATCAGAAATTAAGTCCAAATCCCTCTTTAATTCAAAAGAGAATCAGATATTAACCCAAATCCCCTCAGAATAATGAATTGAAATCAGAAACTTAAGGGAAAGAGGGGTGATTTGCGGCAAAGAAGGAAGAAGAAGGGGAAGTCTTCTTCCTTGCACGGCAAGGAAGTTTTAGGGCCTTTAATTTCTGATTTGAACCAAGAAAAGGTAAGTGTATTAGCTGCAAGGATTTTAGGAAAAGGGAATGTAAATTTGGTTGCTCATTTTGGGGAAAAAGGAAAGGAGAATTGCGGCAAAGAAAGGGAAAGGGAAAGAAAGTTCTTCTTTTGTGCGGCAAGGTCCTAGGAGTGGTTTAGGGTCTTTTAGGAAGTATATTAAGTGTCCTAGAATGGTTAGAATCCTTGTTGGCTTGCTGAAATTTAAGTGGATTGAAAATAGGAAAGGTTTTAGGCCAAAACAAGGAACTTAGGTGATTCTTTCCCTTCTTTCAAGACTCCTTCACTTTCTTGAATTAATTCTTCAGTCTTCAATCACCATCCTAGCCTTTCCAAGTCTTCAATTTCGTACATTCCCTTGGCCTCATGCATAAGCTATCCAAACTTGGCCCAAAAATGCTCCAAAAGGGCCCAAAATGCACCTTTTTGCCTTATTGACACTTGAAACCTACAAACACACGAAAATGACTTAAAACACTAAATTAAATGGAAACTAACTACTAAAACGTCAAGAAACAAGCAAGCTAAATCACATAAATATGCTCATATCAGTTAGCACTGTAGCCGACTAACTTGAGATATAAAAGGACAAATTGTAATTCATTTGTACTAAGTCGAAATACAAAGATCAAATTCTACTTGCTCTCTCTAAAGTGTTCATCTCTTTTCTATCTTACATTTCTACAGTCTTAGTATTTCTTTTCAGTTTTCTAGTTTGGTTATCATGGTATCATTCGCCGGGATGATCTTTGGTGCCATCGTCTTCTGCTGAAGGTTACAGACTGGTGATCTTGTTCGGGAGCTTCGATTTGAGTTTCTTCATCTGGGTTTCGATTTGTTCAGTTCAAGGTCTCGGAGGATTGGTTTCTCAGGTTATATTCCTCAAACTTTGTGCATAGTTGGTGTTTGATAAATTGTCACATAGTTCGTTAAGTTTTCTCTAAAATTGTGTTGAAATTTGATAGTGTTTGATGAAGTTTATGATTGATTGAGATTAATGCTAAGAGAAATAAGCATTTTCATGAAGAAAGAATTGTTAAAAGCATGTCGATTAAAGGCAAATATAAGCATAAGTGAAATTTTCTTAAAGATTGATTTTCCTGAGAAGATAGTGAATTAAAGATTGTGAATTGAGAAGTATGAAGTGCAAGATTGTGAATTAAAAATTGTGAATTGAAGATTGTGAATTAAAGATTGCTAGGTGCAAAGATTGTTACTGTAAAGATTGTGTTGAAGTTTATGTTGAGAATTGTTTCTGAAGTTCTTGAGTTGATATGGCGTCTAATAATGTCAAGATCGAAAGTCTGCTAGGAATGATAATTGTGAAGATCCAAGATGACAATTTTGTCAAGTGGAGTTATCAATTCCAATCGGTTCTTAGAGGGTATGATCTATTTGAGTTCTTTAATGGGGAATCTTAGTGTCCACCAAAGTTTTGCATTACTCCTGAATGTGGTGTCACCAAAGAAATTACTATAGCCTATAAAGAATGGGTTAAGAAGGATTTAGCTTTGTTAAGCTTACTGATTGCAACACTTTCTAATGAAACCATGGATCATGTAATTGGTTGTAAAACGTCACAAGAAGCTTGGGAATGTCTTCAAGAACGGTTTGCTTCTATTTCAATGGTGCTTGTGAATCAATTAAAGATAGAATTTCACAATGCACAGAAAGGGACTGACTCTGTGGATAAGTTCTTACTTTGATTGAAAGGGATTAGAAATCAGTTAGTGTCAGGTGGAGAAAATATCACAAATAATGATTTTATGATTATTGTGATGTCTGGTTTATCACCAGAGTTTAAGGTTATTCAAACAGTGCTGCTTGCTAGAGATACATCAATTTCACTCAAAGATTTTCGAGCACAACTTCTTGGTGCTGAAACTTATATTGATTCTAAGATTACAAGTTTGTCAACCATAATGTCAGCTATGTGTGTTTAAGGTGAGTCTAGCAATTCGCAGAGATATCAAGGAAGTTACCAAGGGTATTCTTTACAGTAACAATCTTTGCACCAAGCAATCTTTAATGGAGGATCTGGTTATGCTGGAAATGAGGGAAAGTTTTTTCAGACACAGCAAAGGAATGCTTACAACAATTATAATAACAAGAGACACTTTGGACATCCCAACAACAGTTTCAGACAATCTAATTCTGGCAGAAGTGATGGTTCAAATACTAAAGGCAATCAAAACAGTTTTGGTGGGAATGGTTCAAAAGGGTTCTTCTCTGGAAATGGTTCAAGACAAGGAAGTGCTTGGCATGGTAATACAAGCTACAAATCATCAGTGTCACCAGAATGTCAAATATGCTTTAGAAGAGGGCATACTGCTTCTAATTGCTATTACAGGAGCACTCAACATCAAAATCAATCTTTGGGAATAATAATATGTGTCAGATTTGTGGAAAAAGGGGTCACATAACATTAGATTGCTATCACAGGAACAACTACTCATATCAAGGCAACCATCCACCACCTCCATCACTTGCTGGTATGACTGCTCAATGATCAAATGGTATTGGTTCCAATCCAAATGTTCATGAATTCTCTGCAGCTGATACATGGGTAGTGGACACAGGTGCCACTCACCACATGATAGCTAATCTAGATATCATCAATCAGGTTGTTCCTTACAATGGTGATCCTAAGATCACTGCTGAAAGTGGTGAAGGTTTGCAAGTTCAACGTATTGGATCCTCATCTATAAAAAAATCATCTAATGATCTTATTCTACATAATGTTTTACATGTTCCCAAAATAACCATGAATCTGTTGTCAGTTAAAAAGTTATGCAGAGATAATGGTTGCAGGTTTGTGTGTGATGATTTGGTCTTCTTTATACAGGACAAGGCAACAAGAATGATCTGTACCAGGGAGAGAGTGATGATGGTGAGCTGTTCAAGATACCAGTTAGTGTGTTTTCTTATTCATTTGCTGCAAGGTTAGGGAAGTGTGATGTATTCCTAGGGAAGAAAGTGAAGACATCAATATGGCATAAGAGATTAGGACACCCTTCAGAAAAAGTACTGAGTTCAATGTCGCAGAATGCACAGTTGTCAGTCAGTAATGATTCATCTAGTTATATATGTTCTGCTTGTACTCAAGGCAAGATGAGTAAACTGCCTTTCCATGTAAAATAAGAGAGATCAAAATTTGTATTTCAGTATATTAAGATGTTTGGGGTCCTTCACCTCAGAAATCTATAGAAAGCTATAGATACTACATCAGTTTTATAGATGATTTCTCTAGGTTTGTATGGATTTACCCTATGATGAATAAATCAGATACCTTTTCTGTATTTGTCAAGTTTCACATCTTTGTGTTTAATTAGTTCAATACCACTATTAAATGTCTTCAGTCTGATGGTGAAGGGGAATACATGAGTAATATGTTTAAGAATTTTTTGGCAGATAAGGGAATTATTCATCAGGTGTCTTGTCCATATACCCCTCAGCAAAATGGAATTGTTGAGAGAAAGCATAGACACTTAGTTGAGACAACTTTGACTTTGATGACAGAAGCACAAATTCCTACATTTTTCTGGTTTCATTCTTGTTCACATGCTGCTTTTTTTTATTAACAAAATGCTTTCGAGAATTTTGGAGATGAAGTCTCCTTGTCAGGTTTTGTTTGATCAAAATCCAGAAGTTTATAATCTCAGGATCTTTGGAACTGTTGTCTATCCATTACTTAGACTTTTTAATGCAAATAAACTGCAACCTAGAGCTATTCAATGTGTGTTTTTGGGTTTTGCTGTGGGGTATAAGGGTGTTATCTACTATGATATCAAGTCTAGAAAATCCATTGTCTCTAGACATGTGATACATGATGAAGATGTGTATCCTTTTCAACTCTTATGTCAGTCCAGCTCCAAAAGTATTTCCAGTCATACACCAGCAACATAGTCTCATGTTATAGTTCACTTGCCTGATACAACTGGAAGTTCAACAAGAATTAGATAGAGTTTACAAGAGGCTTGTACAGTGATTAATAGTGACTTCACCAACACTTTAGTGACAAATAACCATATTTTTTATCTGAATGATAATGAGGGGACACCAGATTCACAACAGAGTACTTCAAGTATTAATGCAGAATCTTCAGAGATACAAGATCATCATCATTCACCCCATCATCACTCTGATACATCATCAATGTTGCATGTCCATTCATCCTCACAACTTGAGGTAATTCTTCCTGTTTCTCCTCAACTCAATTCATTTTCATACAATGAGTTAGTTACATATTCAATGACTACTAGATTAAAGAGTGGCACTATATCTAGAAAGAATTATGCAGCATTACTTGCATCATATCCTGAATTGCACTCTCTTCAACTTACTGAGGATGAACCATTTGTTGGAGGGTATTCTTTTCTGTCTGAGATTATTGATGTTTCAGAACCTTCATCATTTCGAAAAGCTGCAACTTTGCCTCAATGGCAGGCAGCAATGCAAAAAGAATATGACTTACTGCAAGCACAAGGCACTTGGATTTTAGTACTATCTCCAGAAAATAGGGTCATTGTTGGAAGTAAATAGGTGTATAAGGTTAAAAAGAATCCAGATGGGAGTATTGCCAGGTATAAAGCCAGACTTGTGGCTCAGGGGTTTACACAGGAGCATGATATTGACTATTTAGATACTTTCAGTCATGTGGTAAGGCATACCACTGTTAGAATGATTCTAGCCTTGGCTGTAGTAAAGCATTGGGACATGAGACAGTTTGATATCAAGAATGCATTTATGCATGGTGACTTACAAGAAGAGGTGTTTATGAAACAACCTCAGGGTTTTGTGGATGCATCTCATCCTACCTATGTATGCAAGTTAATCAAATCCTTATATGGATTGAAGCAAGCCCCACGAGCATTGAATTCCAAGTTTACTAGTTATTTGGCAGCCCTACAATTGTTGCTTCACCATCTGATACAAGCTTGTTTGTCAAAACAGATGGCATAGATATGATGTTGTTGCTTTATGTGGATGACATCATTCTCACAGGTTCAAATCCTTCAAAAGTTCAACAAGTTATTCAAGAATTGTCTTCTGTATTTAAGCTCAAAGATTTGGGTAAATTGACCTATTTCTTAGGGTTGCAAATTCATTACAAGAACAATTGAGATATATTTGTGAACCAGTCTAAATATATTAAAGATTTGATTCACAACGCAGGTATGGATTTTTGCAAACCTGCAACAACTCCATGTAAGCCCATAAGCAATTACTTGATGTATAAGGTACTGTTTTGACAGATCCTACACTATATAGAAGTCTAGTGGGTTCATTACAGTATTTGACCTTCACAAGGCCAGATATTGCATATGTAGTTAACTCAGTGTGCCAATTTATGTCCTCCCTAACAGAATTGCACTTTGCATCGGTTAAACGAATGCTGAGATATCTTCAAGGCACAAGTCAACATGGGATTCTGTATTCTTCAGACACTGTACTTGATATTAATGCCTTTCAGACTCGGATTAGGCTGTTGATCTTAATACTAGAAGATCAATTACTGGCTATGTTGTGTTTTTAGGTAACAATCCAATATCTTGGCAGTTAAAATGACAGAATTTAGTTTCTAGAAGCTCTACTGAAGTTGAGTATAAAGCATTAGCTCCCACTGCAGCAGATATTGCTTGGGTGAGAAATATTTTGAAGGATTTAGGTGTTGGTTAGTTCACACTTCCAGCAATTCACTGTGATAACATGTCAGCTATAGCTTTAAGTGCTAGTCTTGTCTTTCATTCACAGATTAAACATTTAGATACAGATTATCATTTGTTCGTGAAAGAGTTCAAATAGGTGATTTGGAAGTAAGATACATTCTTACAGATGAGCAAACTGCTGATGTTTTAACAAAAAGACTTCACAGTCCTGCATTTGTTCGACATTGCTACAATCTCCAGCTTGGAAATCCCAGCTGAGATTGAGGGGGAATGTTAGAATGACATGTCAGCATCCACTTCAGCATAGCCATGTCAGCAGAGTCTATTAGGGTTGTTAGAATCTGTTGAGAGTTAGTTAGCACTGTAGCCGACTAACTTAAGATATAAAAGGACAAATTGTGATTCATTTGTACTAAGTCGAAATACAAAGATCAAATTCTTCTTTATTTCTCTAAAGTGTTCATCTCTTTTCTATCTTACATTTCTGCAGTTTTAGCATTTCTTTTCAGTTTTCTAGTTTGGTTATCAATAAGTATCCTACGTTGGCATAACCAACAAGGCGAAAATCGACTCGACATAAGAGGGTGCGACATCATTCGAGGATCCGTAAGGATAGAAGAAGCCTAGATCCATAATACCTTTAACGTAACTGAAGATGTCTTTAACACCAGTCCAATGCCTGCGTCTTGGTGCATACTGTATCTTGCTAAAAGGTTAACAGGGAATGAGATGTCGGGTCTAGTGCATTGGGCTAAGTACAATAAAGTGCCTATCGCACTTAGATAAATAACTTCAGGCTCCAAAATTTCTTCATCATCCTACTTCGAACGGAAGGGATCTCGTTTTACATTTAGCGATAGAACGACCAAATGAGTACTCGAATACTTTGCTTTACCTCATTAAAACAGCACAACACCTTTTGGGTGTAGTTCGATTGATGTACTAAGATTCCATCCAAACGATGCTCTTTCTTGAGACCAAGACAGTATCGAGTCTTTCCTAGATCTTTAATCTCATATTTCAACTTCAAGTGTGCGGCAATTCTCGTGAGCTCTTCAGGAGTTCCGATGAGATTTATGTCATCAAAAGATATTGCAACTATCGCAAAATCGAAATGTGACTTCTTAATAAACATACAAGGGCATAGTTCGTTGTTCATATATCCCTGACTAGTTAAATGCTCACTCAGACGGTCATACCACATTCTTTCAGATTGTTTCAAATTGTAGAGTGAACGCCTCAGCCAAATTGAGAGCGTATTCCGGAGTTTGGAAATATTTAATCCAGTCAATGTAAGTCCTTAAAAAATGTTCATGTAAATTTCCATATCAAGATCCCCATAGAGATACGCAGTTACTACGTTCATCAGCTGCATACTCAACTTTTCGGAAACTACCAAACTGATAAGGTAGCGAAAAGTAATCACATCCATAATGGATGAATAAGTTTCATCATAGTCAATCATGGGGCGTTGTGAGAAGCCTTGTGCAACAAGACGAGCTTTGTAACACACAATTTCATTCTTCTCATTACGCTTCCGAACGAAAACCCACTTGTAGCCAACAGGCTTCACATGTGGAGGAGTATAAGCTACATGTCCAAAAGTCCTTACGTTTTGCAAGCTAATTGAGTTCGACTTGGATTGCTTGTTTCCATTTTGACCAATTAGTTCTACGTCGACATTCATCAATGAAACGGGGTTAAATAACATCGCTCAACATGATCTCAGTAGCTACTACATATGCTAATGCATCGTCGACGATCATCTCATTTCTACACCAAACATCATCTAAGCTAGCATAATAGACCAAAATCTCACGATTCTCGAGAGGAGGATTCGTCTCTTCAAGGATGCATCCGTAATCTAGAATTTCCTCATGAGTTAGATAAAATGAACTAGCGACAGTCAGATTCACTGTAGGCTCTTCAGAAGCCTGTGACATGGGTTTCCTCTTTCGGGGGTATGAATCCTTTGAACTAAGTGTTCTGCCACACTTATGTGTAGGGGCAGATGATTGGTTAGCCGTTAATGTACGTGGATGGCCAAAGTGGCATCTTGGACCTCTAGGAAGGAAGTCAGTCATACATTTGGTACATCCATCTTTGCAGGCACATTCGCAGCTGGAATATGTGATCGTGTCACTCGCGCTAGATCTATGAAAGCATCTGGCATGCTATGAGCTATGCTTTGGAGATCTAATATGCACTGCACTTTAGTTTCAGACTGAGCAATGTTGGGATCTAAATGAGACAAAGTGGGAGTTATCCACGATAATTCGCGTTGTTCTTTAGGAACGTTGACGTTCTTATCTCCCCTTAACGACGGGAATAATGTCTCATAGAAGTGACAATCCGTGAAACGAGTGATAAACAGATCGCCTGTCAAAGGTTCTAAGTAATGAATGATCAAAGGAGAATCATATCCGACATAGATTCATATCCTTCGGTGATGCCCTATTTTTGTACGTAAGGGCGGCGAAATCGACCCATAGACCTCTCAACCAAAAATGCGCAGATGCGATATGTCGAGTTAGTATTCGGTGACCAACTTAAGGGCTTTATATGGTTGGGTTGCAACAGGCCTCAGGTGGACCAACATGGCTGCGTGCAATATTGCATGGCCCCAAGCAGCGATCGAGAGCTTGGTACGTATGACCAACGATCGAGAAATCATTCGAAAGTGCTTAATGAATGCCTCTGCCCGGTTATTCTAGGTGAACATAGGGTACTGGATGTTCAATTTCAACCCCAACCGACATGCAATAGTCATCAAAAGTTTTAGATGTGAATTCTCTATCATTATCCAATCGAATAGATTTGATCAGATAATCAGGGTGGTGAGCCCTGAGCTTGATAACCTGAGCCAACAATTTGGAGAATGCAACCTTCCTTATGGGCAACAAGCACACTTGTGACCAACGTGGAAACATCAACCGAAACCATAAAATATCTAAATGGTCTGCATGGAGGGTAAATCAGTCCACAAATGTCCTCCTGAATCCATTGTAGAAGAATAGAAGGATTCGAACAAATCTTGTCATAAGAAGACTTAATAATAAGCTTTCCCATGGAGCAGGTTTGACATGCAATTCCTTGAATAATAAGAAGACTTAATAATAATCTTGTCATAAGAAGACTTAATACCCGTGTGATGATTTGAGGATACGGCGCATTGCTATTCATCCATGGTGTCCCAAACGATAATGCCAAAGTGTAATTTCATGCATGGTCCTAGAGGTAGGGCTAGCCACATAGTGGCTCTCTATGGGGCATATGGTCGTAGTATACAGACCACTCAAGATACACTCCATCTTCTCTAGAATACGCTTCTGGCCATATTCGTAGAAAGTTATGAACATAAATTCAACTCCATTTTCTACATAGGTTTCAGCATGGTAATTTTTATCTCTAATATCCTTGAAACTCAACAACGTTTTTTCGGAACGCATAGAATAAAGTGCATCATCAATGGTCAAAATTGTACAATTGGACAACATTATAAGTGTCTTACTGTATCATTCGATCAAGTTGGATGGGCCCGAGAGGGTTGTCAGAGGTGCATTATTAGGTTTGAAGTTAGTGAAATAGATGCGTTCACGTAAAATGGTGTGCGTGGTTGCACTTTCTGTCAGACAACTAACTTCCCCACTAGTCATACCTAGAATGAAAAATTAATTTGAATCGGTCACATGCATAAAAGTTCTTTAAACAAATATCAATTCAAAATAATTTAAGTATTCAAGGTTGGTAATTAATTAAAACTTAATACTAAAAAATAAATCACCAACAAATAATCCAAACATAAAGGGAAATTGTTCAAAATTTAACCAAAAACAAGGGGGGTTCGGCCACTAAGTGGAATTCGGCCCCATTGTCCAAATTTCAACTAGAAAAATAGTTTATGTCTAAGATTCTAATGTTCCATAGGGGTAACGGCCTCTTGAAAGTCAGAAACCTTCATCTTGGTACTCTCCGGTTAGTCCACTTGCATAGAGTTTGATTCAAACTTCTTACGACGAGAATGATATTCAACTATAACCTTCTGGGGAGCTCGACAAACACGGGACCAATGGTTATTTGAACCACAGCGATAACACATGTCTGCAACCATGGTTTTAGGTGCTTTGCCTTTATTCTTGAAGTTTGGGGCCTTAGGAGCGAGGTTAAGGCGCTTCGGGGCTCTGTTTCCTCCCTTAGGTGGGCATTGGCTTTGTTGACCTTGACGGGGTGGCTTCTGGCTGCCCCTACAGCTTTGTTGACCTTGACAGGGTGGCTTCTGGCTGCCCCTACCACGTTTTTTTTTGGCATTTTAGGCATTGGTTCATGCTCTAGTGTGCTTCAAGCACAACAGTCACCCCAGTAGGTTAAGCTTGATGATTTTTCATCAACAACTGATTCTGCTTTTCAGCGAGAAGTAAAATAGAGATCAAATCTGAAAACATTGTGAACTTTTGAACTCTATATTGTTGTTGTAACACAATATTAGTAGCAGAGAAGGTCGAATAGATCTTCTCCCGAAGATCCTCTTCGATCAAAGTTTCATTACAAAACTTGAGAAGTGATCGAATTCGACAAACTTTTGAATTAAATTCATTCGCAGACTTAAAGTCTTGGAAGCGCAAATGCTGCCAGTCATGTCTCGCTTCAGGCAAGAAGATATCATTTTGGTGATCAAAGCGATCGACCAAAACGACCCATAATGCTCGTGGATCCTCCACATCAAGGTACTCGGTTTGCAGGATGTCATGAATATGTCTTCAGATGAAGATCAAAGTAGTGACTTTCTTAGCTTGACCAACAAGGTTGTCTGGCTCATCTTCAATGGCAGGACGCAAGTTCTTTGCAGTGAGGTGGAGCTTCAAATCTTGGACTCAGTAGAGGAAGTTCCTTCCAGAGACCTCCAAAGTGGTGAAGTCGAGTTTGTTCAAATTTGACATGTTTCTATCACAAAATAGATGAACAAGATGTGGTTAGTGTAATGGAGAAAAATCAATCCATTCACTTAGGAGTAGAACATTCAGATTCTAATAGACATGTATTGGTTTAAATTTGCATGAAAAAACTTCGGGTTTTCATGGGGTGATGTTTTTTAGGAAAACTTTAGGTTTTCAAACAAGGCATGTTTTAAGAAACTTCAGGTTTTGAAATAATGATGAACTTCAGGTTCATATGTTCCTGTAGACAAACAAAAATATATATACAGAAATATGCAACAAGAAAATATGCTAATAAAACTTCAGGTCTATAATTATAATTAAATTAATTATTTGGACTTCAGGCCAAATTTAAAGTGTGGGTGAGAAAATATAAAACCCAAATTGTCTAAAAATAAATAAACAATTAAGCTCAGGGGCCCAAAGGAAAATGGGTCAAAGCCCACGGGTGGGCTGAGTAAATCTTTGTCGTGGGTCCAGGCCCAGAAACTAGGTTGGAATGGTTGAGCAGGCCAAGGGGTTGTAGGCCCAAGGTAGCTAAAGGGCTACCAAGGAAAAATCGGGCCAAAACATAGACCCAAGGGAGGGTGCTGATTAGATGTGTCGCAGCGCAGAAAAACACATCGACCACGTGGGCTGGGTTCCACTGTGGCGGGGACACGAGGAATAATAAGGCCCACCAGGGCTGGTGTCGCGAGTTAGGCTGAGCCAAGGTAGTGGGCCGTTGTAGGCAAGCCCAAAAAAACTTTTTTTTTTCTCTTCAAGTTAAGCCGAGTTTGGGCTTGTAGTAGCGAGCCCAAAGAAAAAAAAATTATTTTGCCCGAGTTAATGCCAGGCCCAAAAATAGGGTTGAGTTTGGACTAGAAATCCTAGCAGAGCTAGGGGGTGTTCCCGGGGAAGAGAAATCATAGCAAAGCTAGGGGGTGTTCCCGGGGAAGAAGACCAGCGCCGCCACTGTGGGTGGCCGAATCTTGGACGGGGAGACTCGGAGATACCCTTTTTGGGTGTTTTCAACCATGATTACTAACAGAGACTGTGAAATCTCAACAATTCAACAAAAAACACTAGAAATTGAAATCGAGATTTCGAGAAATCCGATGAGATTCGAAGGAATCCTAGCCAAGTGACATCAGTAGACAATCTTCATGTCGTATGGGAAGTAGCCAAGGTGGCTAGACATGGTTGCAGGCCATGCGTCAAGGTGGTTTCAGGGTGGGCGACGCCTTCTTGGCTTCGGTTCTGGGTTTTAGGCCTGGACCCGTAGCTCCAGGATAAGTTTTTGGCTTCGGGGGCCCATCGACATGGATGGGTTTCGATGAAACCCTAAACAACAATTTTTTTTTTTTTTAATTCCAGATCAATTCAATGCATATTTATATAATTTAATGCATGAGCAGTTATTTGATGCAATTCATAGCAATATCAAATTTACATAATTCAACAATTATGAATATAATGCACACACAATTTATGTAGA
Source organism: Cotoneaster glaucophyllus (assembly GCA_036320875.1). Classification (NCBI taxonomy): domain Eukaryota; kingdom Viridiplantae; phylum Streptophyta; class Magnoliopsida; order Rosales; family Rosaceae; genus Cotoneaster; species Cotoneaster glaucophyllus. The sequence goes on along the minus strand of CM070069.1, from coordinate 16,891,039 downwards.
ATCTAAAATTCGAAAAACGTAAAGTTAGGTCATGCATTATGGTGAAGGTTCATGCTATCAGGGCTGCAAAAATATCGAGATAAAAATCGTTGTTTTGGAAGAATCTGATTGCATGATGATATGGATGAACTGGTTCGATACAGAAAATCTTCTCGTCAGATTCCTAAGCACAGCGGTAGGAGCGTGCTGATTATGTATTATGGCCTATATTTAACTGACTAAGGGAAGGGCGCCCGACAACAAGGAGAGATTGTAGAGAGAGAGATGTGTTAGTAGGGATGTAGACGAATATGTTGTTATCCCCCCTACGTAGTGCCTTTATTTATAGTAATAAGGGAGAGAAGAAATCTTTCATCTCCAAAGAATACAAGACCATATGGAAAGGATAACTAAAATCAAATCTAATCTAGGATTTACACAATCACACTTAAACTAGAAGTTTACAACAAACCTTAAATTTTCTCCAATTAATTATATTGCTTATTTGAATTAATTTTTTTATATGTCTCAAAAGCCCCACCTTAGAGGGGTTTCTAGCTTCGCCACTATTTGGTGGTCACTTTGAATCCAACTTTCGGATTCCTACAGCTAATCGAGTAATTATACACAAGTATGTGCAACTCTCTACTCTCGTGCTTGAGCCTTCTAATCTCTTATCTAAGACTTGCCAACTCAGTCATTAATTTCAACTTGGCAAGTTAGAGGAAGTATATGTTGTCCTATTTTGGATACAGAACTCGCACACTGAATAGTGAAAGCTAAAGAGTCTTTAACAGCCAATTCATCAAACCTTTTTTTAAAGTATTCTTTTATTTTAGGAATGAGAAAGTTCTTAGTCACTACTGCGGTAGTTATATCATCTTCATCACAGAGTTCCCAACCGTAAGAGGACTATAGAGGATAAGAATGATGGGCACCATAAATTATCCTGAGAAGGCACGTCTAGATCTTTCGCAACATTGAAATCAAAACAACGGTCAGATGGGAGAGCCATTTTTAGAAATGATGAAAGAAAAGGAAATCAGATAAATTGAAATCTCAGAAGTGCAGCAAGGGCAATTTTCATAGATGAGCAACTTTCCAAGTGTGCTTTTTCGATACAGTTGATGCCTCTATAAAAGAAGAGGCAACACAACCACTCGTTCAAAATCGAAGAGATACCGCTCTCTGAATTTCAAAAATCGGATTTTCCTAAATAAAGTTCGTTGGTATTTCTTAGATGCAATCTTAGCTTTCTGGATATCAAGGACAACTATGCCAAAATATCTCTGACAAAGTTGAAATGTGTTAATTTCACTGTTCTAACTACATCAATGTTGCCGACAAGTGTGGATGACAAGATCCCAATAGAACCGCCACTTACTATTAAGAAGTCCCTATATATGTCGAACTTTGTTCTCCATGTCTAACTTTTCTTCCTTGTCGTGAATACATCTTCAACCAAGCCTCTCAAAATACTCAGCCTTCCTTCTCTTTGAGAATACCTCATCAACTAAGTCCCTTAAAATGCCTAATTCATTTCCTTAGCATGAAAATATTTTTGATCGAGAAGTTTACATCAGCATCAAATCCTTCTATAGTTTTTCTTCAAGAGCAAAAGTATCTCATATCATCAAGATTGATAGCAAAAGTATCACAAATCATGTTTTTCCCTTGTCCTTTCCTTTGCCTTTGCTCTTGCCTACAAGACAAGGGAAAATAAAGCAATCAGTCGGAACCTGAAATCAAACTTCCATTCCTGAACTGATTGCCTGGAACTTTTCCTGATTGTTTACCTTGCATTGCTCTCAAGTAGTCATCTTCAATTGTTGTTGGAGCCATGTATCAAATCACTAACGCCTCAGAGTAGTTGACACGATGTTAGCTTTTTACACTGAAGATGCCAAGTATGGATGAGTCACCGACAAATGATGTTTTGAAGGATCATTCAAAGGCAAAGGTTGCGCACTAGTTCTTTTATGCATGAGGCTGAAGCTTAAAGATTAACGATGAACCTATAGAAGTTTAAAGGAAGAAAATGAGTGGTTGACTGAATTGAAGACCAAGGCTCTAACGATGGGAATCCTACTCACATCTCATCAAACTCTACCTGAGTCTGCAACGGCCAAATGACGAGAACGGATTTAACAATTATTGTGTCTCATCAGTTTGTAATGTAGTGATGTACAAAAGGTAATACAATCTTCATGATTACTACTTAGCTCCCAAATGCATAACAGGTTACAAAGATGCAGCATGTATTGAAGTTTCAACAAGACTATCCATGGACTTAGCATTACTAAACTATTGCATGCCCAAAGCATGATAGACGTCGCATGGATTCAAGTCCCAAAAAGACAATTCATGGACATGACAAATTTATATAGGTTTCAATGATTCAACTCCTCAGAAGTAGAGATAAAAAAAATCCAAGCTTTATAATGCTCTAAAGAAGGTTATGATCCAAATTTTTCAAACAATTCATCTAATAAAGCATGATTGTCCTAGAAGAGACAATGTAAAGCCCCTTAAGAGGCAAGAATATCCAAAACAATGAAATACTTATAAACTATGCATGCTCATGCACATGAGAATTATGGGCTCACGAATTGATGATGATCAATGTTAATTTTGGTTTTACATAGTTACTAGATTTATCAATGAGTTGTGTTGATATAAGCTATGTTCTTTTGTTCGTGTATGAAAAGAAAAATTATTGGCCAAAACGGAACAAGGCAATTTCATTACAATTTAGTAAAAACATGGAAAAATGGGCCAATAGTACAAACTGTCAAATGATGTTGAAACATATAGGCATTTGTAATACAATGAAATACACTCACATGATATGATACAAGGTTAATAATTGAAACCTGAAATTATGATATACTCTTGTAAACGAGTTCATATGAATGAGGAATTATATACGAAGGGTTGTCAGCATCCCACAACATATCTCCATAAGTAATTCCCTAAAGTATACATGGAAGCAAATTACTCTTATGAGTTCCAAAGGCGTGATGTGTCATGAAGTGTAGAAGATCCTTGAAGGATTCAAATTGCTTGAAGAAAGCCATGGAAGGGTAAAGCACAAATTATGTACTCTATACCAGTCAATGGTATAAATTGCATTAATGAGTGCTTTCATTATGATATTGTTGCAATATACTAAATCTTTTGCAGGAGTTGATGATTTTAGATTGGGACTCCTAAAGAGTATGTAAAGATAAAGGGTTAAAGGAATATTGTCCCGGGATGCAAATCAAACAATATGCCAACACGAATTCTTATCCACAGAAAGTTTATGGTATTAAAAACCATATGGTTTAAAGATCATGAGTTGAACACTCAAATTGTTAATTAGTTTTTAGGCACTAAGAAAGATTATTCACTCTCGTGAGTGAAATGATGAATTGATATTTAGTCCAGAAGTACCACATCTTAGTAAAGTATATGCCTTATTGTATCTAGCAAAATACAATGAATCAGTTATTACACTATGGAGCATAATATCAACAAATGTGTATTGAAATGAAATAAAGTTTATCTATAGATATCTTCAGGAAATTATGGACATGTGCCTGCTATATTCCCAAGAACTCACCAAAAACTATGGTCTTATTGGACAAGCAAAATCTAATTATCTCTCTAGCCTGCATACAAATTGCTCACAAAAAGGGATTTGTACTTACATATGAAAATAGATTGATCATGTAATGATCAAGGAAGCAAACATATGTTCCTGCATTTTCATATCTCTCAGAAATACATATCTCTATGAAGCTAGTCATGAATGTGTTTGGTAATACTTATGGCCTAATAAAATTTGGAGCGCATGTGATCTACCTTCAGAAGTAAACACTTCAACTACCATGCATGGTATCAGATTATATCAACTTTGTAATTAGTTAGATTGAAGAATCCGAAATCAGGGGAGCATCCAAAACAGATCAAGGTTTTAACGAGGCAATTGATATTGGTTTGAGTGGATGACATCATGCATGTGCAAGCAATGACATCATGTCTGTGTAAACAATGATGACATTACCTATTCATTTGCCTATATAATGAAGGCCAAGGCCACTAACAACAAAAAGAAAAAGAAACAGAGGAAGATAAGAAGGAAGAGAAGGAAGAAAAGAAAGAAAGAAAGAAAAAGAAAATAAGAGAGGAGAGGAAAGAAGAGAGAAGAGAAAAAATAGTGAGAATTATCATTGTACTCCTATTATTTTAGATAATGAAAGAAAGTACTACTGCTGCCCCGAGAACGTAGACACACTTGCGGAACCTCGTAAATATTGTGTCAGATTTACTTCAATTCCATTGCTCACGTATCCTCCATTTCACAACAAGAAAGAGATTTTCATGGATTCTTTATTAATGTAGATTTTGGAGTAACAAATACAAAATTATGTGTAAGACTTTCTTCATATAACCTTATAGTAGTAGCTCAAGATGCAACAATAGCGGTAAATCTTGTTCACCTACATCATTCTTTTATGATACGAAGGTCTAGTAAGTTAACCGGCATTCGAATATGGCCCATTCTATAGGTACTAGAAATCTCCTAAGTTACTAAGGCGACGCCAACTTGACCTATTTGAACAAGGCACCAACTCTACCCCATGATTTCCTAATGGAGGGCCAATGGAGTGCATAATGTAAGGCTATCTCCAACCGAAGGGGCTATGTTTAGCCCCGTCCAGAGTTATAGCCCTGCAATAAATTATTTATAAATGAATAGTGTCAGAACATATTTATATACCATCTTCAACCAAATGGGCTATTTTTTAGCCCCCTCAGTAATTTACTATTTTCAAGTTTGTTCTTTAACTTTATTGGTTAATTGAATTAAACTACCATATTAAAATAAGTTTATTCGGATATATTTTGAGTGTCCCTTGTCACTAAATGAATAAGGTTATCCGGACATATTTTGAGTTGAAAATTTTAAATTTAGATTATTGGAAGAGGTAAGATAGGGGTGTGTATGAAAAGAGTGTTTGAGGTGAATAGAATGTGAAGAATTTGATTAAAATAAAGTAAGGTAATATGGAGCAAGTGGCCCTTTACCACATCGGTGGAAAGGTGTTGTGCCTTTGCATGACGGCGTGGGTTCGAATCCCGTCAATGGCTAATCTAATATTTAACTTACTAACGCTATCGTTTCACTAAAAAAAAAAAAAGTAAGGTAATATGGAAGGGTGAAAATGATGCGAGAAATGATTTAGAGATAACTTTGGTATTTATAGGAAAAAAAATTATAAATTTTAATTTCATCCAAAAAAAACAAAAAAAAAAAAAAAAAAAAAAACCAACAAACCAGCTGCTAAGCGGCCTCAACATGCCAGACTGAAAGCCAAAAGGCACTAATTGGCCCTGGTGGGATCCACTTGGTTTTGGCCCAACCATTCATTAGAGTTGAGTTTTGTTAAAAAAATAAAATAAATAAATAAAAAAGAAAAAAAAGAGGCTAAAAGTTGACCTATGACCCTATAACCATTTCCATTGAAGATGACCTTACGTTTTCATAACTTTACCTAGTCTCTACATTTCAATCTTGGACTCCTGCCTTTCATCTTCGCCAATGACGATACCAAGACTATTGGGTATTTGTATCAAGTCAAGGCCTTAGTGGAGTCGAGTCTAATTGTACATGTTCTAAATGAGTTTCTTAACTCGAAATTGTTTCTAAATATCCCAATGCCAAATCATCACTACTCAAAATTGGTGTTTTCATACTCTTTTTTAAAACTATTCCACTTGAACACCTTAAATAAGTAATACCATTTATTTAGGGTAAACATCCACCATCCGTGTAGCATAACAACAAATCCATAGTTTCTATTGCGTTATGTTCTTCCCCCCTTGTATTATACCACCTTTGCTCATCCAAAACAATACCATGTTTGTAAACATATTATTTACTTCTTTTATCTAGTTGTAGAAAAAGGATATACACGCACAAAACATTAGGAAAATAGTTCAAAGTTCAAACCAATCTTTGATAATTCATATGGAATATGAGGATATAATATAATAGTGGTGGGTAGGATTAATGGATATCTGGAAAACAAATTAATGAGATTTGGTCAAGACGTAATATGTAAATTTGGTAAACAAATTAAAGAATGCAATTAAAATTATAGCCTCTCCAATTAATGAGTTAATGAAAATTGTATATATTCAACGTATCATCACTCCTTCGTTAATGCAATTTCAATTGCGTGTGAAAAAGTTCAGAAACTTTATTTATGCGAGGACGACGAATCTGGCGATGAAAGCAAATAAGAAGAGAAATTTACATGGAGTCCTGTATTATTAGACTGTAACTTCATAATTTTAATAAATCCGTTTCACGTAAGTCAATACAATTTCTTTGGCTGCCTAGTTTTGTGCTGATTTTTGTTTTATATATTTGGGGTTCCGTATGGAGGAGGAGGAGAGGAGAGAGAGAGAGAGAGAGAGAGAGGAAAAGAAGGCTCTATGGGTTTGAGTCGTGTGACAGTGACGTATTGTGCCAAAGAGCGTCCAAGTTCTCCTCATGTTACAGAGTGGGCCCCCCCTCCCCTTCTTTCCTTCTCTTTTTAATTTTCTGCTCTCGGAAGGAAACAACGGCGCAAACAATATTCCCTCTCTCCCTCAAAAAAAATTCATCATTTTCAATTTTGTTTTTTTGAATTTTTCTTCGTTGCTATAAAAAGGGAGCCGAAGACTGAGAAAGTACCTAGTTTTTGGTTGTTCTTTCCACCAAATCAAACCAGCGGTTTACACGGCTTACTGATTCAGGCAACTGGGTTGCTTAGTGGTTTTTAAAAAAAATTAAACTTCTTTCTTCGTCTTTTTCTTGGCTTTGTGATTCTTATTGGGATGTGTCTTCTGGGTATTTTTTTAACGTAAGCAAGCTTCCAATTGCTATAAATGGGGAGTGGTAGATTTTGGTTTTTGTTTGTGTTTGTTTACTTATGAGATTAACGGGTCTCATTGCTGATGGCCGCAGAGGAGCTTTGACTTTGAGTCTCTTACATGTGCTGCAAGCCTAAGATCTGCAGGTCCTTTAACCCCAATCTGGGCTTTCGAAACGTTTCTCAGTGTGGTGGTACAGGTGCGTTTCTTACTTGCCCAACATTTCCTATTTATTTATTTTCGTTTTATATAATATAATTGTATATTGTATATTTTGATGTTTTTGGTTAGGGTTAAGAGATTGTTTGGTGGGTTTTGTTTTAAAACGATTTCTTTTGCTTCTGTGATAAAAAAAATTTCCTTCTGAGGTTAACATTGTTTAATTTTGGGTTAATCTCTTCTAATTGTGGAAAATTTGATCACTGCCTTTAATCAATTCTTATTTGGTTCTGTGAAATCTGACATTTGTCGCTGTTAAATTCCTTCAAATTGTTAATGGGGGTTTGTTTTCTTTTGGGTTGTGTGTGTTTACAGGAAATGGAAATTAAAGTTTCTGGCTTTACGATTCTAGTTTCGAAACTTTAATCTGTGTTTACTGTTAAATGGATTGAAGTCGTTGCCATTTGGGGTGCAATGTTAAAGGCATTGGCATCTTGGCTATCAATTTCATTGCTTCTATTCTGTGTTTCCGCGTCTGATAACGGATTCCCGCGGTGCAATTGTGACGATGATGGAAGCTGGTGGAGCATTGAGAGCATTCTAGAATGTCAGCGAGTGAGCGATTTCTTGATTGCCGTAGCCTACTTTTCGATCCCCATTGAGCTGCTCTACTTTGTCAGCTGCTCGAATGTACCTTTCAAATGGGTTCTGTTTCAGTTCATTGCCTTCATTGTGCTATGTGGATTGACACATTTACTCAATGGCTGGACTTACGGGCCTCACCCGTTCCAGCTTATGCTGGCGCTCACAGTTTTCAAAATTCTTACTGCTCTGGTCTCGTGTGCCACTGCTATAACGCTCATCACTCTCATCCCTTTGCTTCTCAAAGTGAAAGTGAGGGAATTCATGTTGAAGAAGAAGACTTGGGATCTCGGGCGAGAGGTTGGGATTATAATGAGACAGAAGGAAGCTGGAATGCATGTTCGGATGCTCACCCAAGAGATTCGCAAGTCGCTTGATAGGCATACAATACTGTCGACAACACTTTTTGAGCTATCAGAGACATTGGGTTTGCAGTACTGTGCAGTTTGGATGCCTAATGAAATTAAAACAGAGATGATTCTCACCCATGAGTTGAAAGGGAGGAATTATTCTCATGCGTACAACTTTTCTATACCTATAAGCGATTCTGATGTGGCACACATCAAAGGGAGTGATGGGGTGAGCATCCTTAGGCCTGACTCGGCACTTGTTCATGCCAGTGGTGACTCAGGTGAGCCAGGACCAGTGGCTGCAATTCGGATGCCAATGCTTCGTGTTTCCAATTTCAAAGGAGGTACTCCGGAGGTGATCCAGGCTTGTTATGCAATATTGGTTTTGGTCCTCCCTGGTGGTCAACCTAGATGTTGGAGCAGCCAAGACCTTGAGATAATTAAGGTAGTTGCTGATCAGGTTGCTGTGGCTTTATCCCATGCTGCAGTCCTCGAGGAGTCTCAACTCATGAGAGAGAAGTTGGCTGAGCAAAATCGAGCCTTGCAGCAGGCAAAGATGAAGGCTATGATGGCAAGCCACGCAAGAAATGCATTCCAAAAGGTAATGAGTGATGGGATGAGGAGGCCGATGCACTCAATTTTGGGTTTGCTTTCTTTGATGCAGGATGACACTTTGGATAATGATCAACGAGTTATTGTTGATGCAATGGTGAGGACGAGCAATGTCCTATCAACCTTGATAAATGATGTGATGGACAATTCGGCAAAGGAAAGTGGAAGATTTCCATTGGAGATGAGATCTTTTGGGTTACATGCAATGATAAAGGAAGCAGCTTGCCTTGCCAAATGCTTGTGTGTGTTTAGGGGCTTTGATTTTGCAATTGATGTGGACAAGTCCTTGCCTGATCATGTCATGGGGGATGAAAGACGGGTCTTTCAAGTGATTTTGCATATGGTTGGAAGCCTGTTAAATGGAAACAGTGTGGGAGGGTTGGTAATGTTTCGGGTTGCTTCAGAGAAGGGGAGTCAGGGGAGGAGTGATCAAAGGTGGGCAGCCTGGAGACATAGTTCGGCTGATGGTGATATATGTGTTAGATTTGAGATTGGGATAAGCAATAGCGGCTCTCAATCAGAGGTCACAATTCCAGCAGTGCAGCTGGTTGGTAGGAGATACGCCAGTGAAGGTGTTGATGAGGGCTTGAGCTTCACCATTTGCAAAAAGCTAGTGCAGGTGACAGTTGTCAACTTTGTCTCTGTGTTTGTGTGTGCGCGCGCGCGCGCACATGCGCAAATAGTATACCCCTCGGACTAGTGATGGAACAAAAATAATTACAATTTTAAACTTAAGACGCTGCATTCTTTTTGAGATAGGAAACTCAATAGCAGAAGATGTTTGTATAGCCAGAATCTGCATTAAAATGTTCGCACATGTCTTTTCCTTCCATTGTTACCGTGTCAAAAATTGGTCATTGGTGCTAATTGAATTACGTAGCCCTTCTTGTGGCTAGTTACAAGTTTTTAGGACAGGCAATCTTGATAGCCAAAGATGTCAACCCAACAGCGGAATATAATGGGAACCTCTGCCTTTGATAGGTAAGGTTGGACGGGAGGAAAAAAGCTGCCCTCACTGCCATACCTGGGCAGTGAAAATTATTTCACCACTTGATTGAATACTAGTGTTTTTTTATGCATATATTTGTGAAGAACGTAGTTTGAAAGCATGGTAGCTCATTTTACAGATAGTCTTGAGATTTTCGAACATGGTAGTTTCTCTCAGAGCGTTACTAATTTACTAGCATTAGTACATGGTAAAAATCTTTTGGAGATATAGTTTTGTCCTGATTTGCAAACCTTTACATATATCTGCTAGCTCTACGTTTTGTGCGAGGAATGTATGTTCCCATGGTGTTCCTTAGTTGGTATTTTCTTGTTTTAACTGAAGTATTAATTCTTATTTGGCAGATGATGCAAGGAAATATATGGGCAGTCCCCAACCCTCAAGGGTTTGCTCAAAGCATGGCACTTGTTCTTCGGTTTCAACCTCGTCTGTCCATTGCAATAGCCATCTCAGAACCTGGAGAATCATCAGAGCACCCACATTCCAATTCACTTTTCAAAGGCTTGCAAGTTTTATTAACTGATGATGATGATGTGAACAGGGTTGTGACGCGGAAAATGCTTGAGAAACTTGGTTGCATTGTAACTGCCGTTTCATCTGGATTCGAATGCCTTTCTACTATTGGTACTATAGGTCCTGCTGGATCTTCATTCCAATTTGTTTTACTTGATCTTCACATGCCCGAGTTGGATGGTTTTGAAGTTGCAATGAGAATTAGAAAATTTCGAAGCCGTACTTGGCCATTGATCATTGGCGTAACTGCTAGTGCTGACGAAGATGTGTGGGATAGATGTATGCAAACTGGAATCAATGGGGTTATCCGAAAACCGGTTCTTCTGCAAGGGATTGCGAATGAGCTACGAAGAGTCTTGCTGCAGGCAAACAAAGGGATGACATAAGTTGCACAATAGCAAGTTCTGACCGAAAATCCAGCATGAGGTGTTACGCAGAACCCCGCTTTATCTCGTGTACGGTTGAGCTTGCTATAATTACACAGATAGTTTCAGATGTGACCACAGGTAATCTTTAGGTAAGTTGTCTCCGAGGGATCCTTTTGTAAAAGACGGAAAAAAGTTTGAAAAAAAAAAGCTTGTTGGAAAATCATATACAGTAGAGCAATAAGAAGTATCTGCAGAAATTGAGTAGAGTTAAAAAATCAGCAGTGATTTCTTTATATGTTATGTGGCAGCGCAGGTGAAGGAGGTTTTTAGTTTTAAATTGTGGAGAAGACATCACAATCAAATTATACAAGTGTTGGCAGAAGTGTGTGCCTTTTTCTTCACTCCAAACTTGCAGTTTACTTGATGAATAGAATTGTCAAATGTGATGCAAAAAAATGATGTTATTACCTTATCGATTTTCATTTCTGGTCGATCGAATATTACCTTCTCATTTTACTAACGTTAAAATGTATTATACGGGCATGAAATTAACTCTGATTGTTGCTATTCTTAAACACCGTACAACTTTTTACACCAGCCTCGTAATTGAAATATAGATGATAAATCAATATAAGGCGATGATACTTCAAAGGAGATTTTTATTTTTTTTATTTTGGAACAAAGGAGGAAGAAGATTAAAAAATAAAAAATAAAAAAAATAGAAGATGCTTATGTTTTGTTAAACCAGCGGAGCGCTGGTAGTTGGACAGAAAGGAGTATCTAGTTAACAAATAATTATTCAATCAGACTGCAGACTGAGATCTGAAAAGTGGAAAAGCTGGGATAAAGTATTCAGTCTCACCAATGGTGGTGTGGATTCTGCAGCTTCATATATACATTTTCTGTAGTATTTAAAAAATGGAACCAGATCTCCTCCGGATACAAAGGAACTGAGCTCAATGATCAAATGATTCAAATCATTAAAATTTAATCCAACGGCTACAATTATTTTAACTTTTAGAGGAACTCCTTGTTTGTAGCTGTTGAATCAAATTTTAATGGTCCGAATCATTTGATCCTTAAGCTCAGAGGCGGAGCCACAGTAGGGTCAATGGGGTCGCACGACCTCTTGGAAGCCATGGAAATAACCTTAGAGGTCCCTTGGAGCTGCTGGTGCGACCCCTTGGAGCTGCACACCATGTGTTCGACGGAATGGCTGAAAGAAAAAGAGGAGCTCGGCAGGTTGAAGAAGAAGGAAGGCGCGCGCGAGCCACAGTGAGGAAAGGAAGGATCCTTCTTACCTTAACGGGAAAAATGGAAAGAGGGTTCGTCGGAGCTTCTTGCTCCCGTGTTGTCGCGTTCCCGAGGACGAGAGGAAGGAGAGGATCCTGGGTTTGTCGCGGGTCCTGGAGAGTGGATGTGTGTGTGCGAGTTCACGACGAGAGAGGAATATGGGGTTTCGAGAGAGAGAGCTACGGGAGAGGGAGAGTTGCAGAGCTTCGGGGAGAGAAAGAAAGAGAGCTGCGAGAGTGAGAGACGAGGAAGAGAGAGGTGAGAGGGAAAGAGAGAGACACGGAGGACAAGAAATAAAAGGGTGGGCCCCTTGGGCTCACCAATTAAGGTTCAAAAACCATTTTAAAATAAGAAATGGGGGATGGGGTGTTTCACCCATTGTTCTGTAGGCTCTTGCTGAAATTTTGTGGGATTTATCAGTTTGGTGTAATAGGCAATCTTGTCCACTCATCCCCACACATCAAGAAATTAGTACTTCTTGCTGGTGCTTTACAACCTATTATTGGATTGCTCCGGTAATTCTGAACTTTGTAATTGGTTGATATTGCAGCATCTACTTTTTCCTTGAACAATCATGTTCTTGTCGTTGTTGTCATTATCATTTTTGCCTGAAAAATATACTTAGTTTTCAAACAATGCCATCTCTTTTGTTCATTTCTTTATTGACAGTTCCGACTGTACATAGAGCCAAAGAGAAGCTGCTTTATTACTTGCTTTATTAAGTGGTGGTTAATTTTTCAAGGAATATACAGCTTACTTGCTTCCTCAATGGTTCTTACTAGGACATACATAACCAAGCTGGCATTGCTCATAATGGTGGTATCATGCCTCTAATCGAGCTTCTTGGTTCCGAAAACATATCTCTGCAACATAATGCTGCGTTTTGTCTATATGGTCTTGCAGATAATGAGGTATAGTTTACTGCTCCCTGCTTCAGTTCAGTTTGTAGTGCATGCAGTTTTCCTATATATATATCAATTGTTTTCCTATATATTAGCCTCACAATGGACGACAATCATTTAATCTTGTATAAAAGTGGGATTAATTTGAAATTTCTTTGCAGGATAACACTGCAACTATAATTAAGTTTGGAGCTGTTCAGAAACTCCAAGATGGAGATTTCGTTGCTCAAGTAATTTTCTCTTTTGAAAAAAAACCTTTATATGATTGTCTACTTGATTTTAAGTCAGTCTTTGTAGATCATGAATTATTGCCCCTACCTCTCTTTGTCTAGTTCATCATAGTTTTAGTGCCTTAATGTATTTTACTATTTGATACTTGCAGAAAACTAAGGAATGCGTGGCAAAGTTGAAAAAACTCGAGGAGAAGATTGATGGACGAGTGAGTACTTTCACATTGGACTCTTTCTTTTGGCTGTCCGCTGTTTGTTTTACTTTGGATATTGCTCAGGATCTCCTCAGAGCTGCTGATCAGTATTGCTCAGGGCCTCAAGCGGCTCTGCGAGCGTGCCATTGCTCAGCTGAGCTACCTAATAAAGTTGTTTGTGATTATTAATTACTCTTTTGTTTTTTCGGGTTTGGTCTGATTGGCTTCTTATTACATTCATCAAGGACATCCGCGTGGAAAATCTTTCGCTCATGTTTGGACTTTTACTCTAAGACCCCTTGTGGTAAGATTCCTGGCTCCGCCACTGCTTAAGCTCAAGTTTTTTGAATCCGAAAGGGATCCGGCTCCTTAAAAAATATCTCCCTGCAGTCTACAACCAAAAAATAGAGCTATTTATTTATTTCGACCGAAAAATAGAACTATTTATTTATTAATTTGATTTTTCATTCGAAGCGGCAGAGAATCTTTGAAATTTTGTGGTGAGAAAGTAAGTGGAAGTGGAAGTGGAAGTGGAAGGGTAAAGTTGAGATTTGCAGAGACTTGTGCGTTTGGATACTTTTGCTTCCAAGTAAAGAAAGTTTTGGCAAAAAAAGAAAGTTTTGGCAATTGCCATGCATGAACCAAGTACGTACATGGTTTGGACTCTTTCTCTTGCCAATATTATATTTATCATATCCAAGTGGACCTCTTTGTTTGCTTATTATGCCCCACCACCAGGCCCCACCCCAACAACAACCAATTAGGTTTTATATTTAATTTATATATAGTGTTGGAATAAAGTTTGAGAAAATTATAGCAATTATTCCTCAACTTTAACTCAATTGGAGTAATAGTTATTCGATAAAAAATTCATGACTATTAGTCCTTTAACTCATCAAAATGTGCAGGTATGGCCCTTTTCGCTAGCTCCGTTAAAACTTCCATCAAAATGAGTCACGTGTCACACACGTAAGGTTGAATCAATGGACAAATATGGGAAAGTATGAGAGAAATTGTAGAAATGATCCCTCAACTTTGATCCAAACCATTACTCTAATTAGATTAAAATTAAGAAACCATTATTACAATTTCCTCATAAATTTTGGCCATATGAGTTTTCTTATTATTTGTCATTTATTATATTGACAATAGTCTGACGTAAGATCCCTCTGAAACCTTAAGGAGGCATTTGTTTGGTCTCATTAGCTTTCACTGGACAGACTGGGCTACTTGTTAGTCTAGTCCAGCATTTGTTCTGTGCATGGGCTAAGTTTAATGGTACTAAACGGGACTGGTGTGGACTATGTAGCTCGCTAAGAGGTCTTAGCGAGTCCCCATAAAAACGTCGGTACTATTAAGACCTTCGCTTCCTCTCCTTCACATCCCAACACCTGCTTCATTTCTTTCCTAATAACGGGTCAGTTTCTTCCCTAATTCCCCCGCAAGCGTACAGATTATGTGATTACACTTGCGTATAGAAAATCAGGAAGATGAAAATCAAGGCCTTGCTGGTCCTCAAGTGAAATCCAGACGAATCTGACCCGATCACCAACGCCTCTGATATCAGCCACTTCGGCTACTTCCAATGGTCTAGGGTTCCGGAGTTCATCATCTTCGTCGGTTGCACCGCCGCCAGACGCAACCCGCCCCCTAGCGCCAGTCTGTCAAGCACGAAGGGTCTTTTGGTATCTGACATGAATAGGAAGAATGGTTTGCGGATAGGACTGGAGGGATCCAAACAGTTGGAATTTTTGTCAAACCAAGAGAGATTGAAGGAGGAAAAGGACGGCGGAGCGGGGATTGACGCTTGTTGAAGAAGAGAAAGGAAAGGAATTCAAAGTAGAGAGAGGGGAAGAGAGTAGTCAACAAAAAAAAAGTGACATTAATAATAATAAAATACTAATAAATTAATTAGTGTTGTAGGTATAATTTACTGAACAATTATGGAGGCCATAGAGAGAAAAGGGGTGCGGCACATAGAGAGGAAAAGAGAGAGATGTGTAATTGTGGGTGTGTGTTATTCTACCCCATTATGCCTTTATTTATAGTAGTAGGGAAGGTTAATTCCTTACCCTTTAGGATTACAACATTTAATAGGTAATCTACTCCTAATAGGAATATAAGATATATTCCCATATCTACTAGGATTTACACAATCACATTCCTAATCTAATAGGACTGCAACACTCCCCCTTGAGTGTGTAAATACTCAAGTAAATGGTGCATTAGGTCTTCAATGATGAAGCAATTACAGTTGATGAAGTCATCAGACAATGGGCAAATGCGAGTCTCAAATCAACGGAAGAATGCATAAAAAAAGATAAAACTCACAAAACGTCGCTATGGTAAAACCCAAGGTGGGAGAAAAACCCACAGTCTAAGGAGAAAAGTGAGAAGTTGCATTACGTCAAAACTATACGTCTTTTAGACGCAAGTAGAAGATCTCACAAGGTTATGATCAGCCCAGGATGGGTGCCTCGTTAAAACCTAGTTAGGTTGCAAAAACCCAGTGGGAAAAATGCTCCTAATCGTAGGAAAAAAGAGTACATTAAGATCCAGTGAGTATACTTCTGGTTACTCCTCCTGAGTTTGACATAACTTCCAAATGAGAACTACAAGCATTTCATATGATAGTTAGGCATACCAATTCCTCGGACAAGCTTTTGGAAGGTTTACTTCCACAGTGACGTCGTGTAAAGGTCGGCAAGGTTGTCTGGGATCAGCTTGCATGACTTCAATCTCCTGATGCTTTGCTGATGTAGATGTAGACGCAATATGTCTTGGCGTTGACTTCGTTGATGTATCATGGCTTGGTCGGGTTGATACATACGGCATAGTCTTCATGGATCGTCGCTGGGACTTAACGATGGATGAAAAATAGCAAGTACTTCGAATATGATCAACAAGAACTCCTAACCATGTCTCACGTGTGGCGTAGTGAAGTGAGGTGCGTCTTGGAATGATTTGAAGATTTCACAACTAAGGTCATATCATGGACCTCCAAGATATTGCGATATCCCTAAGGGTGCGTTTGTTGCGCCGGACTGTCTCGGACTGGACTAACTGCCGGGACTAAGCTGGACTGGCTTAGACTGGACTAATCTGGACTAACTTAGTGAAGCGTTTGGTGCAGTGTCGGACTAAGAAGCAGGATAATAAAAACAGTACTGTTCACCAGATTTGTGTTTGCTTAGACTAGGACTACAAATTTTTGCCATTGTGTAATAGAGTAATGCTACAAATCTCATGATATGGGTTAATTGGAGCATATTTTTGCCATGTATATTATGAATCTTAAAAAAAAAGGACAATTGTTTTGTTTCTATTACCTGCTAATAGAATTGGGACATACTATAGTTGGGACATACTATTTATAAAGAGTTGAGTTTAATTTGCAAATGTAGCTTGGTTTAAACTCTATCACCCAAAAGAAGAAAAATAATAGTGCCCAATACATGCAACTTCAACAAATACAAGTACATAAGAAGATATCCATAATTTAGAAAATCCTAGTTAACATTAGTTAACATTAGCCAAAATAGATCTCCATAATTTACAAAATGGCTAGTTAACATTAGCCAAAATACTAGTGCAAAGCTAAGTTATAAGCCATAACATAAGATTGTACGATTAATAAAATACATCCATGTTAACATTAGCCATGTTAACATTAATAAAATACATCCATGTTAATAAAATACATCCATGTTAACATTAGCCAAAATACTCATCCGCTTGCTTTGTCGCTTAAAAGCCTTTGGACGAACACTTTCTTGAGTTCTGATTTGATTGCCCTGAACACTCCCACATTTTTTGGTTTATCCAAAATAAGAGACAATGCATCAATTTGATCCATAGGAGAGAGACCCATTGCTTCAAGTTCGTTAGCTATGTCACTATGATCTGCAGTACCTTGAACTAAAGCTTCAGTTACCATTTGCATCCTCTTCCCACTTTCAACATAAAAATCTTTCAGTCCACTGATAATTGCCTCGGTTCCATCAGTTGAACTTCCCACAGCTCTTTTCCTCTTTCTTTGGCTATTTTTCAGATGGGGTGCTTATTTGGCTTTGTTGGTTCATTGAAGAAACAAAATTTTCACCTCCAATATCACTTTCACCAACATGATCATGACTTTGTTCCTCCACCATTTGAGCAGGGGTTTCGGCTACATTACCCGTAGCCCGATCTTTTCCAAATATATATGCAAATCTATCAAACAGTGGAAAAGGTTTGCTTCTCCATCCATCGGCTTCTTTATTTCTCTAAGATTATATCAACATAGCAAAACTAAAATTTAGTATGCGTAACAAATATAGCAACAAGAATATAACTAATGTATAAATAAAATAGGATATGAACCTGCACATAAGTTTGCCATGCGTCATCACTGTCAACTTCAACGCACTTTTTGACATCATTCCATGCAAATCCACTTGTGTTTATCATGTCAACGACCATACTATATGTTTTTTTCCATTTCTTCAACTTGGACTCAATATGTGGATTTGCCTTTATATTTGAATGAGGACATAAAACATTGACAGCTTTTGCTATTTCAAGCAAAGTACCTTGTTTGAAAGCACCGGTGTCACACCGTTGCTTCCGAGCAACAAAATCCTCAAGAACGGATAGTAATACTTCTTCCTCAAATGCTTCCCATTTACGCCTTCTTCCTTTTGGCTCTTGAGTAGCATTCAAAATATTTTCGTTATCCATACCTAAACAAAAAATATTTGAATGTAGGAAAATACCATACAAATAATCAATTTGCATAATATCCAATCAATTTGCATAATATCCAATCAACTTGCATAATATCCTATCAACTTGCATAATATCCAATTAATTTGCATACCATCCAATCATTTTGCTAATATCCAACAAATGCATAATAAAAAGGAATACTAAAATAAAATGTTATCATTAACACATATAGCTAGTTCGGTTGCTAGTTCCTAATTGCTCTCCACTCATTATACATTTCCTGAGCCATGTCATTCCTCTTTGTAGTCCACTGGTCAGATGTTTGAACACTACCAACATATTCACCTTCTTCTGTATTTTGTCCATCTTCTATTATTGGCAAATTCTCCATTGGATCTACAGACATCTCTTGCCTAATAAGATTGTGTAGTAGGCAACAAGCGGTAATTATTCGACCTTGTGTCCTTATCGGATAGAAAGATGGACTCCTTAGTATCGACCACCTTCCTTTTAGCAAGCCAAAACAGCGTTCAATTACATTCCTTGCCTTAGAATGCTTCATGTTAAAATATTCTTCCTTATTAGAAGGTGTTCGTCCCTCCCATTCAGATAAATGATAAGGTATTCCTCTATAGGGTGCAAGGAATCCTTCACCATTTGTATAACCACCATCTACAAGGTAATAATAACCTAATGAAAAAAACCAGACCTTATTAGTGTTTTGTAGTTGACAAACAGAACTAGACCTAACTTACAAAGTTGAGACTAAGTAATAGTCTTACCCGCTGGTACCTTAAAACCATTAGGCCTAGTAATTGCATCATGTAGCACTCTAGAGTCTGATGCGGAACCCTCCCACCCCGGAAACACATATATGAACTGCATATCTCCTGAACACACACCTAACACATTAGTTGCGACTCGACCCTTTCTTGTTCGGTATCTTGGTTTGTCAATTTCAAGTACATGCACATCAATGTGTGTTCCATCTAATGCTCCCAAGCAATTCTTAAAAAAAAAAAAAAAAAAAAAAAAAAATTGTTAATTTATACAAAGGGAATGAAGAGTTTAAGCTTAGGGAAAATGAAAAAAAATTATCATCATACCTTAAAACATCGCCACCTAGGATCTGTAGAATCAATAGGCACAGGCTGAGGGACTTTTAGTAGGATACCTTGTAATCGCAAAATTCCTTGCAATATGTTATTGAAATACATACTTATAGTCTCTCCCGACCTATTAAATCTACCGCCAACACTACGATTCTTAGTATGATGTGCTAGTATTTGTAAAGTCATACACACCTGCTCCTCTACAGACACCAAACCATCTGTTTTTACCCTCCCATCTTGACGAAGTAAGTCACATAATATGCCAAAAGTCCTTCTATCCATTCTCAATTCGTTGACACATTCAGTATCAGTATTCCCTATTATACCATTCAGATAACACAAACTAATCTCTCGTCTAACAAGTGAACGGTTAGTCAATGTGGGTCGTTCAACATGTCTCTGTTTGCCACGTAGCATCATCAACACAAGAATCGTACAAATGCAAATTGTCTCTAAATAAGACATCTGTAACAATAAGATCAATAAAAGCTTCCTTCGATCCATATCTATCCAAAAAAAAAAAAAAAAAAACGAAAAAAAAATTAAGGACATTATATATGTAATATTTACTGTTATTAAGGGTGATGGAAATGAAGTGATTATGATACGAAATGAACTAGATCAAAGTAACCAGCCAAGTCACAATCCGAGGCATCAAATATACGGGTGGTGTTGAAAAAAAAAAAAAAGTTATCATTAACCCGAGGCAACAAATATACGGGTGATGTTGAAAAAAAAAAAAAACTTTTTGTCCAAGAATCAAATTCATATTCAAAATGTTCTACTCTTATACATCTATTATTTCTCCCATATATTCTTCCTCTATTAACATAAAATTTAAAACTAAACTCTAAATACAAAATGCTTATTAAACGACTGTAAACATGTGTCTAAGAAGACTAGTATGAGGATTGCTGTTATTGCTAGGCATTGCATGTGAAGAGGGAAATTAAAGGACACCTGTAATGCAGTAGCCTTAGCCTTAGCCT